>JAYRBT010000001.1:100794630-100826343 GCA_036023395.1 Myiotriccus ornatus
TTTGGAGGCGTGACTGAAAAATAAAGTGGCTAGGAACAGAAGGGAGTTAAAATATATTAGGTAATTTTGTAAGTCTAGTGTCTCTCCCCTCTCTCCATGACCTTAGAAAGGGGAGGAAATATGCCCCCCCCAGCTGCTGAGAGCTCCATGGCCCAATGTCTGCCCAGGGCCTGGGCAAGAGCTGAGCAGCCCAGAGAAGGGGAATTTCCCACCATGTGTGCATGGAGCCATTGCAGCATTTACTCTCACCCAGCACTGTCTTTTAGGACCCAGCAAGGGGGCTGCTGCCAAGGCTGAGGCCAGGGCTGGGTCACCAGCCAGAGTGGGAAACATTGTGAACCATCTGAAACTGTCAGGGATGCTCTGTGCCCAGAGCTTTTATTCTCTGAGCTGTTTCCCAAGTAACAGCAAAACATGGAGCCTGCTCTCTGGCTACCAAAATGGTCACCTGTGTCAAGAAAACTGGTAGCAAATTCAGAACACTTTTCAAAGCATACTGTGTCCACAGTACTGCTGATAATAATGACACATCAGATGAGATGTCTTAACACAGGAGGAAAACAAGAATGGGCATCTGCACCCTCCTAGATTATTTTGTTATCCTGTTCTCTTTCAGTACACCCACATCTATGCACTGTTGCTGTGTTCGTGGCACAGAGAAAGCCTCCAGCTACTTTAAGCCACAAAAGAATTATGGACACACTGTGCCTGTAAGTTTGTCAGATGGTAGCAGCAATCACAGGCATCGCAGTATTAATTCAGGGGTAGAAAATCAGTTGCAATTAATCCTTCCTAGAGATGTCAGCTGTGTATGAAAAACACACATAGATATATCTTCAACTACAGCACTATCTCATTATAAAATCTGACATTAAAACAAGCAGAAAAGTATGACCAATGCATAAGTATCTATCTTTATACTACATAAATGTGCAAAAGTCCTGTCAGAACAAAGCCTCCTGTGCTGAAGCTCACTGGACAAATGCCATCAATCCCTAAGAAAGAAGTCACTCAGATATCATTCAAAAAGTATAATAATTGGAATATTCACACTTTTAAGCTCTCTTTTTCACATATCTATTCATGTTGTGGGCACTCTCAGGGTGAGCAGTGTGGGAGTTCTCTCCAGAGCTTGCCCCTTTTGAAATTCTCTGAGCCCACAAGAAGCAGCACAGCACGATGCAGATGAATCACAGTAGCGTCTTACCAGCCACGCAGCCACAGTCTTGCTGCACACGTTTTATAGGTGCCAAGCTGTAGAGATGTAGCCTGTCAGTGTATGTCACAGCCACTTATACGACAGCCACATCTAACTCAGAGCTCAGTGAAAATATGGGCCCAGTCAGAGAAAGATTTGACATGGAGCTGCCTTACCATAACCACGTGTTATCTTCTGGGAAGATCTGGACATAACCTATTGTTTAGTCACAGCTAAGGAAAACATAGTTTCCCTCCTTCCCTACCTTGAGTATTTTCTGTATTTGTAGCCCATTTTTAAACCCAGAGGTGACTGAAAGTTGAACACATTCATAAGGGCTTTCTTCAATAATGATATCCCTGGGAAGCTCTTTCTGATTTTTTGGAGGACAAGAAGCTTTCATGGCATCCTGAAAACAGCTGAGATCACATCAGTAACAGCGCAGTGGAAGGGCTGTAAAGACTAAGATGACTCTGGTTTGAGTTAATGTTATTACTCTGACACAGTACATGTAATAGTCTCTGGGGGTATGTTTTAATTAAAAGGATAAAAAATAAGTTTCTTTTCAACTTCAGCTTCCTTCTACCTCTCATCAAATAAAATGTAGATGATGCAGGATAATTAGTCTCATTAGTCTTAGTGATTTGTGCTCAAAGCATTTGTGATAATATCCTGCTTTACTCCTTGTCTTTTCATTACCCATAGGATACTGTAGAATAGTAGAGCAATGCTGAACTGCATCTGTGCAGGCAGCCTTGGGGGCTCATATCCTAATATAGGTTTTGACATCTTATCAACCTTTAAATTTAATGTACTGATTTATGTGCCAGCATTATGATGAGCTCCTTATGGTTACTGAACTGTGTGTTGTTTGGATGTACAAGGTCATCAGCAGCCTGTGCAGATCACTTCTCTGTGGTCTGTGCCAGAAGCTGTTAGGAGGCATATCTTCTGTGCTTCCCTAGAAAATAAGTGACATATTTTCTTCAGGAAAAAAAAGCCATTGTACACAAAAGAGGAAAAACTGTATGTAGGAAAATAGTGTGAATAGTGGAGAATGGGATAAGGAAATGAAAATGAAGGCAGATTTGCATAATTCTGAATTTGAACTTCAGAATAATCACATTTGATCCTCCAAGAATATCCTTCCAGATAAAAGCACAAGATGAATACCACTAGTTTTCCAGATCAGAAGTTCTGGAAGGAAAATAATGAGTAAAAAATATTTTACATTTATATGAAAGAGCTCTAGCAAATAACACTTGTGATTTCTTGATATCACCAACTAAAAGAAACAGATCATGAAGTAGGCAGTAAAGAAAGGTACATTCCTTTTTTCTGTCCTCAGTGTTTGGAGTTCCAAATCCATTTGCTGGATCTATTGTTTTATTTCTTCCTTACACCAAGATAGTCACAGCTTAAAAGAAAGGTATTTTTAAAAATTTTCTACCCTTTTTAATGCAAGATTTTTTTAATTTTTTTTTTAAATTTGAGTATGGTTCAGATATCCATAACTGGTTTTAGGTTCAGATATCCATAACTGGTTTTAAGTTCTTTGCTCTTCTGTCTTGTCTATTGTATTCTGATACTCCAGGGTTTTACACTGAAGTTGCAGATGTGGAATTACAGTAAAATCATTGAAGCATCTTATTAATTGC
The DNA here is from genome assembly GCA_036023395.1 of Myiotriccus ornatus. NCBI lineage: Eukaryota > Metazoa > Chordata > Aves > Passeriformes > Tyrannidae > Myiotriccus > Myiotriccus ornatus. The sequence goes on from JAYRBT010000001.1 coordinate 100,797,487, forward strand.
TGTCTGGTTGCTCATCAGGGGTTGCGACTTGGCAACTTTTATTGGAAAGTATTTTGTCACAATCTGACAAGACAAATTAATTAGTGTAAAACTCCACCGTGCATTCATTAATACCGATGTACCTCAAACCTTTGACACAACTGCTGCACATAATTTACGCAATTGGTGAGCAACACAGGGAGATCTGTGTTTATTTTTGTCAGAGTGTGAAGCAGTCACTCTTCAAACACACGTGCCTTTTAAAAAAGAGATTAATATTAAATGACTCCTTAACATAGTTAAGGTGCTGTATCCCTAGTTTCTCAAGAAGCCGGGGTGTTTATACATCTTTTCCACCTGTCTGCAGAAACACAGCTTAAAGATTATTGTGCAAAAACATTTTCTTTCCGGTGCTGTAAAGATCTTTCAAGTGCTTTATGGCCTTTGTTGCTGTCACTAATTTTCCTTGGAAACTACGTGTTCCTGCGATGTAAATATGAAAGGCTACGTATTAGGCAAGCAGAGTCTGTTGCATGCAGGACACTTTATAACTCAGACGAATTAAGAACATTTTCATTTCAGAAAGATGGAGCTGTTGAGAGTATTAGGGATTGTTGTAGTGATGAATTTCAGTCTGAAGGTGTATGTGTGATAGCAAGGAGGTTGCATGGGTGAAAAATCTGGACTGAAGCCATAGGAAACAAGGTCAGAAATTCCTTTAATACTCTGTGGCCAAATCAGCTATGATATCATGTAATTTAGGAGGAAGAGTACTGAGTATAGTCTAGCTCACACTGCCTGGTGCAGATGCACACAGAGGTCCTGATGCTGACTTCACTGGAGTCAGTAAATAAGTTCTTTCTGACTTAAGTTGGCTAGCAAAACTTCTCACCCTTTTCTAAACAGATTAGATATAGTAATCACCAATTTGCAGAAAAATCAAATTCCTAACAAGAACTTGTGCTCCCATTTCGTTCTTCGTCTGTTTTTTCAGGGTCTAAGGTATAACCAGAAAGAGCCCTACGCCACATCAGCAGCAGTCACTTATTATCTCATCATTATTATTGTCCTGTATTTCAAACACACAGAAAAATATCGATTCCCTAAAGATTCCTTTTATCCTGGTATGATGCCACTGACAGAAAGAAGAATAACCTATATCTGAAAGAAAATTGCAGTGTTTTTTTTCCCTGGTGGCCTATAAGTGGCTGAGTCAGAAGCAACACAAATGAGTTGTGGGCCATAATCATCTAGGCTGCTATTTTCCCTCTGCAAACAGCCAGGAAGAACAGTGTGGGTGGTGCTTTCCTGACCTTGCCCCTTAGTCACCCACTCCCAAGAGCAGCCTTTTACTAGTCACTCCTGTGGGGGCTGCATAGAGTACAAGATGGGTGCAGTGACCACTGCAGCACAGGTAGAAAGTAAATCCTGGTTTAGAGTCCAATCAGGAACTCAGGTTCCCAAAATTAAGAGGTCAAATCTTTACCTTATTCTGTTGATAAAATTTTATACAGTATTAACCTTTTTTTTTTTATTTTATTGAGGTTATCTTAGAAGGTGATCGTTATAATCAGCAGCACAGTTCAGATAGTCATTGGCAGCGCTCTGAAAAGTCACTGCCAAATCACTAAGTGCAAGCCTTCCTTCTGTACTCTATTCACGTCTCACTCATTTCTTTAATTTGTCTGTGACACTCAAATTTCTGCTACAGAAGGTGTGCTGAGTCAATCCCAGGACTTGCATCAGTTCAGGACAATGGTCAGGAAACAATGAACCCCACTGTGATATGGCAAATAGTACCAGAAAAGTACCAAAACCTGAAAAGCAGTGACTGTGTGCATAGTACATATGACAAGCCCAGAGTCTGGAAAACAGTTACCGAAAGATGGGAATGTGAGATATCTATGGATGATAGAAAGACCTGAAAAAATAAGGAGAAAATACCCTTTCTCAAAGAGCATAATGATGTGAATGGCGAAAATCTGTCACAGGAGCTGGAAAATGCTACAATGTAGTAAGTATGCACAAGATAAAAGCAAAGATGCTCCTAATAAAAACTCAAGACATACTCTTAACAAATCTAGTCATAAGTTTTCCATGTTTATAACAAATCAAAAGTCTAAGTGGAACTGAGCTCAGAACAGGGAATTTGGGTCAAGAGGTATATAACACGTAACACAAGACTTGGTATTTACAGCTTTCACAACAGTATAAAGATACAAGAAAGGCAAGCGTAGTAGGGGCTGCAACACCTTTTATTGTTTAACTCTTGCACTTCTGAACAGCTAATATGCGTAGAAATCTTGTTTGGGGATTTGGGTTTTGTTTGTTTGCTTTGGGGTTGGGTTTTCTTGCAATACTTTGAAATTTAAAGCTCAGTTTGAGTGAAGAGCAATTGCTGGAGTTTGATATGATTATATTAACCCATTCAACAGTTTGAGAGGAAAAGGGTAGTTATCCCAGTGGAGCAGAGGTAGGTGAGAGCAAAAGAAGCAAGCTTTAAGGTCACTGGTTTCTGTGGGACAAAGGTAGATAATCAGCACCTGCAGAAAGCCAGTGCTCTCATGGTGACTGAGCTCCTTTGCTGTTAAGTTTGATTTGCCACTTCATGCTCTATTTGAAGACCAGAGAGGAGAGGCAGTTTAATGATACAGAAAGAATAAGTGGCAAGCTAAATTTCGAAATTAGAAATGCACTAAAGTAGATCTGTCATATTATAGGAACCACCAGCAAAACAGTGACTCCTGAATAGGTCACTTTTAAGCATCTCCAATTAAGTATTCAGATGTGTATTTTCTTAAGAATATTAGTGCTTAAAGAGGCTGTGAATCATCCAAATGAATTTCAGAGATGTGTAGAAAGTGAGTTCCATTGGCACAAACTGGAAGTAAATGTGGACCTCTGAAAAGATGACTGGCTGCCTACATCTTTGCAGAGATTAATTAGAATTTAAAGCATTGGCTGTCTATCCCAAGTCTTTAGACATAAGAAGACCTAGAAACACCTGCCTTTCCCCCAGAATCTTAAGCCATACATTGTACAAGAGGATCTTGTACTCTTCTGAATCTAGGCTAGGATACCTAGAATGATTCCTTACTCTCAGCCACTTGCCAAAACTCTGTCATCTCTTCAACTCCATTTCAACGCCAAGTAAAGATGTTTTGGAGGTTGGGAATCTGTTATGCTTTGGGATTTTTACCCATTTTAACCAGTAGGAAAAGTACACTGAATTTAGTAGGTATGTGCTTAGGATACTCTCTTTGCTTTGGCAGTGCCTATTAGAGCTGAGCCTATCAAACGTGATGTGCTACTAGAATTTTATGGCAAAGATTTAAAAATTAGTTCTTTGGACATTGGAAAGATTTTCTTTGATTATTTTTTCTGGCAGGTAGCAGTCCAAATCAAACTAAAGGGCATCCTCACACCTACATGCTATTTTGACTTCACCTAAGCATTGTGTCTTTTATAGTTGAGTACTGAAGACTGTCAGTAATATAGAGAGCTTTATCTGATGTTAAATGTAAAATCCTACATATTAGAGGGAAAAAAAAAGTATTTGTGATTCAGTACAGGGAATGAATAAATTACTTCCTAAATCAAATTAATTCCAAGCCATCCCATCCCTCTGCAAGGTATTTTGAGTGTATTTTCCCTTTGGATGAAGTAGATACTGAAGTGATAATTAATTGAACTGAGTACCAGGAAAAAAGCATATTAGCACTAATGCACATGGATTAAACAAATGCTGCCAGTAAACAGACACATTTAAAACACTCCTGTCTTTCCATTCCACTAAGATGCATTATCTATTTAATATACGATGTAGTTAGCAATGAAACATAGTTAGTCCTTGCTTTGTACAACTTTGCCAAGTATCTTTGGAAAGGTTTCTCTCGAATTCTGGGACTACAGAACAGTGTTTCCCACTGAAACATAACATTTCTTGCCATTTCACCACTATCATAGGGCAGAAACATCCATCAAGAGATTACCTAGGCAGTGAAAACTGCCTAAGCAAATTGCAAGCCAAAGTACTGTAGAAAAACAGTGAATTGATTAATTCTGTAAAGTTCAGTAAACATCCAATAGACTTATCTCACGTAGTATTTAAATTCTTGATGAGAATAAACATTATACATAGGAGAAATTAATCTAAATCTAGGCTAGATTAAGAGATTAAAAAATGTCACAGTACTATAAACTGTGGCACATTATCAGCAAGAACTATCTTTCTGAACTGCTAGCAAATCCACTAAATCCTTATTATCTTTGATTTCCAGTGAAAGAGTATCAAGATAGGTCATAAATTTCTTACACAGAAAGCTCATCCGAATAATGCCATCTGCATTTTAAGGGATGCTGAAATAGCGGTCACACTATGGCTTTTCAACCCTTTGCACATTCAGCTAGCACAGGAACAAGAGCTGTCTTCCTTGTGCTGTTATATTGCATAAGATATTGTGCCTGCCCACTTTACTCATTCTGCAGTTCCCTGCCATTCTCACTGGAGCACCAAGGGCAAGAGAAATAACAGAAGGAAAACGTTAAAATAATTATTTTAATGGTTAGAGAAATTTGGCTGAGATCTTTAAAACTCTGAGCCTCATATTAAAGTCATAAACAGGCTTTTCACTATGTCTGTGCATTAAAGACAAATCACCAAATTAGATTGTTGGCTTCAGAGACTCTTTCTCAGAGGTGAGCTTGTCCTTAACTATTTCCTGGGCACCTGAACCTACTTGCTTTGATATCAATGAGACCAGTGAAGGTTTTAGAAAACAGCAGTTAGCTCACTTCATTCAATATGGTTGCATATTTTTGTGGCACAGCCCTGACAGGATACATTTAATTTTGATATTTTGGAGATGTAGAATTTTTTTCCTGAGGTTTAGATATTTCCTTTTTTATTTGCATTTTATCTAGACAATAGGTCATATCCTAGGATTTCACTGCACTGATTTTGAATATGTCAATTTTCAGTTTCTTTTCCTAAGGCTTGGGTTGGTTCTTTTAATGTCTGGACAACATTGAGGGGCATATTCCACAAAAGTTACAAGCTAAATGTCCAGGTTCTTTTTGCACAGATGTTTGCAGAGTTAAGGGTCCAGCAGATTCCTACTATCACTCGAGCAATTGGGATTACAGTATAGCTTCACAAACCATTCTGCTGGCACTGAAGATGGAGTGTAAAACTGCAGTTTGAGTAGAGGACAAGGAGGAAAGGTGGAAAGGTGCCAGAGCAAGTTATTTTCAGGGCAGATGTCAGCTTCTTTTGGTGCCAGCCCCGCAGCAGGCATGAGAATAAAGTTCAAGGAGTCAGTCCCAAGTGCTGACCTCTCTCTGGGAACTGAACAGCAGCAGGAAGGGCTGATATCCAATGTAAAGGACCTGCCACTGAAACACTGCATAGAGGTTCTACCCAGGAACCTGGAAAAATTACACAAAGTTTTTTGGCACTCGGAGAACTATTTTTTTCCATTTGCCAACACAGTTTGTTTAATATGCAAAACGTGATTAAAGGGTGCCCACATGGCACCAGCTGGGCAGAACAGCTTTGCCAGCAGTGCCTGTCATTTCAGCTCTTTGCAACAACACCTAAAGTTGGGTTCACTCCTGATTTGGATGACAATAACTGCACTTCTGCAAGGAGTGCAGGTACATCTGTCCATGGCTCGTGATCAAATAAGAAGACAGAAAAATAAAGAATCAGATCAAAGGGTTCAAAACATTTGTTGAACTTGCAGCAGCTTCTTCCAAAAACGTTGCCAAGTAGTTTCTATTTCCAGGTATTTCTATTTTTCATGCCCTCCAAAGAATTAGAGAAACACACACACTCATTTTAAAGGACAATAAATGAAGTGAAAACTGTCAACTTTACTATGTAATTGCATTGAATTCATGCAATTATGTGCAAGAATAATTTAATTCCTTTTACCAATTCATTCCAGAGTTAGAATTACACAATATTAAGACTAATTTTTCATACTTAGAATAATTAATTTGTCTCAATGTATTTGTTTGGGGGATGACTTAGGTAGGAAAGCACAAATTGTTCAGTGGCTAGATGAAGTATACTTTAAAAGCATTTTACCTTGGCAGTATGTGATGATCATAGAATCATGGAACCACAGAACAATAGAATGGTTCGTGTTGGAAAGACCTTGAAGATCATCTAGTTCCAACCCGCTGACATGGCTAGGGATAAAAGGCTTTCTCCAAGATCACCACCACATAGTATACCAATGCCAGAGCACCTTTATGGTATTCCAAGATGGTCCCCATGCTTTTTGGACACCTATTTTTTGTGGTTGCCAGAGGGTTAACTTCTCTTCACTTGCACCTTTGCTCAGTAGAAATACAAGAAAGAGGGGTTTAACCATTTTCTGGAGCAGGTCAGTGTTCTTCCATTAGCATTGTAGCTACTTTCAGGACGTCTTCCAGTTCAACTGTGCTTGGAGGCTCATTCCTAAGTAATTGTGGAAGGAAAATGCAGGGAAAGGCTTGGTTTTCCATCTACACACTAATACAATCAATTATATTCCTTTGGGACCTGGGAGAAGCATTTAAGCACAAAGATAACACTTTGCAGCTCACACTGTTTGGACTGTGTGTCAGGCAAGTGCTAGTCATGACCACACAGCTTCAGAGGAAAGAGGGGTGGTTATTTCACAGGGCCACTGAAAGAGCTGTCTCATTTTGCTTCTGCCACAGGCTTTTCTTCAGAATTTGATTCTTACATCAATAGACACAAACTTAACAGGCTCCTAGTTTCTCAAAGAAAAAAATATTGAGGTCATTTAAAGAACAAACTAGGCTAATGAAAGTAAGGGAAACTAAGAGTAATTACTTTAGAGCCAAAGTACAAAATAAATGGCAATTGTATTTAATTTGTCAGGGCAATAACACACATGACTGAGCAATCCAGTAAAACACTGGGCAGATTCCTCATGTAATGCCAGTGGAATGGAGGAGCATAACAAACTTAGTTAAATCAATAGGATTGGAAAAAATTAATGTATCTACTTATTTTACTCTCACACTTTCTAAGGAAGAGCCACAAAAAAAGAAAATCCAAATATAAGCTAGTCTTTGCTTGCATCAGAAGGGTCATGTGTGTGAGCTATTTCATATGCATCACACTGATGTATTTTTGCTTAAAGCCTAATACAGGCTGCTCTTGTGTGTTCAAATTTCCAGAAGCCACTCTTAAGTCTTCACATCCCCGCCTATTAACCTCATTTTATTTTGCAACGTGAGCTTTTTTTTCTTTCTCTTGACAAGGTCACTTTTTTTCACTTCCATTTTTCATTTCTCAGAAAGTTTTGTTTGAATATTCAGGTTTTTTCTCCAGGGAAAGGACAAAAAGCTCAGAGCAATGTAAGGGCTGTTTAAAGAGACAGACCCAAGAAGGATGATCAGGAGGCACAGGTAGAAAAGAGGCCTTGTAGTATGCAAAGACCTTTCAGGGGGTATTTTAAGCAACTTTCAGGGAGGAGACCTGTATCAGCTGTTTGTATTTCTAGGTCACAAAGGTCAGAACAACACCAAGATTTTTAGAGAAATCAAAACGCAACAGATTAGTTATCCGTAAGTATGGGAGATCAGCTGATAAAAGTGAACACATAAGAAATTTAGAAAAAGGTGTGTGAAATCAAATTGCCCCACATTTTATCAAATTACAGCCCTTCAAAGGCACTGTTGCTACAGAAATGACCTTTCAAGCAGTCACTTCTCTTCGGAAATGTTAAATTTATGTTTGACTTCTCGAAGGTTTGGGTTTTTTTCAAGTGTTTGAAATAGAAAAGCCTATCATCTTAATGTCAGGAGTGCTTTGAATTATTTCTGTGGGACAGTGCATTTAAAGTGCTGCAGGTTTAGGGACAACAGAAGGTGAGGATGTGCTGTGTCACTTTTATAAAGCAATTAGTTCCAGTGCAACATTGTGGTGATATCTGCCGAACTGGTTGCCTGGGAAAGCACACAGGAGAGGTCCCAGATCCCACAGGCAGCCATGCAGCTCACAGGAATATAGACACCTCTTTTCTCAGATCTGCTCTCAGAGAGCCAGTGAGGGAGAGGAGTTGTTTGTTAGTAGGCCAAAGATATATGTATTATTGATTCTGTCTGTTGCTGGTTTTTAAATTCACAAATCGATCCCCTCTACTCAGTTCAACTGTTCTATTCCTCCAGCCACCTCTGTGATCCCAGAGTACCTTTTTCTAACTTGCCCACCCTATGTAGCTGCTGGAAAGGGTCTAAACTACGCCTTGCAAATCAGCAGAGAAGCCAAGTGTCTGCTGGAGGCTCCTTCCACTGCTGAATGTATAGGGTACAGCATCACTGTATTTTCACCCTAATTTATGCCTCCAGCCACCTCTTTTGGAGTAAAATGAGTTGTCTTTATTTCTGCTGGGAGAGCAGATGAGAGAGGGAAGTACTCCACAGTCAAGTATTTTTCTGCATGTCTGTTCTTTTTCCTCCACCTGTGCCTTCTACCTCTATCAGTCCAGAAAAGTCTGGGCACAGACAGAGTTTTAAGACAGTTATTGTCTTGAAACCTGACATAATTAAAATCTCTTTCATTACCATCGCTGAGCTGAGAGAACCATTACAATGAACAGGATGATAATAGATACGTTTAGCCTTTACAGTAACAATAAAAGATAAATGCCAAGGACCATATGTCTCAAATAGTATTAACCAAATGTACTGAATGTAATTCAGTAATGAGAGGTAATTCAGTTTTTAATGGCAGTGAGGTACTGGTATAATTTAACATCCAGATATTGGAGAGGATTCTGTAAACCACCATTGTACAGTCCACTCCTCTCTGCACGTGGAGCGCCCACCCCCTCCAGTGGCAGGGCTCAGGTGCAGAGCAGACGTCCAGTGATGAGAGCAGGTTTCCATAGATAACACATAGTGATGGCCTCCTTGTGCTTCTGCGGTTAAGACTTTTAAGGCATTTAAAGCCTCCTCGGGAAGTCAGTTATGTTGTTGAGGACAGCCAAGAAATAAACGAGGCACCTTTATGATGATGGCCAACATTCGGCTTTTATTGCTTCATCCAGTATTTTACTTCTTGTTCTCACACATCTGCACTCACACACTGTGCAGAACCTTACATACCAAAACTATTCTTAGTTCTGTATCTATAATTTATTACTACCCCTCACATATGATTGGATGTTCATTCCTTATTTACATTCTTTCCTTACTGGTCAGGTCTGGCACCTTTTCAAGTCCTCCACAGTCCCTGCTTTTCCCAGGGAATTGGCCTCAAAAAGTCTAATTCAAAATCCTTCACCCCTGCATCCTTCATCAGGGGCCAGCGGAACCCACTGCTCATCCCAACACGGTTACTTCCCAGAAGCTGCAGTTACGACCCAAAACGTGTTGAGATAATTTTCTGCTCCTAAACCTGTCTCACCTTAGGAGGGACAGAAAGGAACCCACTCTGCCTGTGCTTTCGTTCCTGCCTGCAGCAGGCAGAGGGCAAGCCCTGTCCCAGAGTTATCGGTACTGGGATGACACTGAGCAAGAAATTCTGCCCTGGGTGATGCCATCTGATGCTTTGACCTGTCCATAGGCACCTCTGGTATTGGTCCTGCTCAGCCCAGCTGGCACACTGGTCTGCAGCAGGGACTGTATTCCTCCACAAGAGCTCAGATGCCACTGGAGGCTGGTCCTGTCTGGCAGTCATCCCCACCATTCACATCTATCCGCTTTCTGACCTCTCTGATCAGCCTTCAAAACAGGGCATACCAAGTTAGGTCTGGTGAAAGAGGAGCTCTTGTGAGAGTCAGTGAGAACAGAAAGAGATGCTTTCCCACTGTAGTTGCTTTCTGTCCCACTCAGAGCACATTCAGGAGCTGCTGAAGGACTGGAGCATTATCCAGGCTGACAAACACAGTGCTGATCAGACGTCCTCCTAGGGAGCCTGCTGAGTCCTGTAGAAGCAGGAGCCCTCAGCAAGGAGCTCAGTAGCCAATTCCCGTTCCTTTGTTTGTCCTCAAGAAAGAATTAATGTTCAGCCAGGGAATCAAATTGTCACTGGTTGTTTTGCTGTAAATCCCAGGGCCTCCACTGAAGACCATGTGTGTGCACTGTTTCAGAAGTTGTTTCATGACCTTTGCCATCTGGAGCCTGTATGGGTTTTAAACAAGTTAAGAACCAGAAGCAAATAAAAAGTAAGTGACATGAGAAGGTGTCTGACAAAACTTTACTGACAGATGTGACCATTGTTTCAGTGATGTCTTTATTCTCTGTTTGTCACATTTCATAGCCAAACTGTTTTCTGTGGTCAGTGGCTATGTAGGTCTTCTGAAGAACCACAGCATGGCACGTAGTTGGCATCATATTCTCCTTTATCACTAGTATTAAAATCCAGAATATCCCAAAAGGCCACTGAAGAACTAAGAAAGATGCAGATAGGAGCAGCAAGGATGATAATTGCTTTGGAAATAAAACAAAACCAGACGGAAAGAGACCAAGAACCTTCAAGTAGGCAAATTTTAGTATAGAGAAATTAAAATAGGAAGGGGAGAAATGGGTGGTAATGGAATAACTGAGCACTGAGAGCCCTCCAAGGAAAGTATCACATAGTAGGTAGATTTGAAATAGGGATGCAAAGATGAAGGCACCCAATCTAGAGACAATACAGTGTTCAGGGTGTTGGTGGCACTTTAGCAAATTATACCTTTACACTTTTCAGAGCTGGGGGAAGATTTTCTCCACCTGTGATTCAGGACTGAGCACTGACAACATAACTGAACCCCATATAACTGATGAGTACAATTTATGTGATGTCACAACTGATGCAATGACATCCCTTGCTAATGACTTTTAATGTATTCCATACCAGTTTGGTATAGTTCAAAACAAAATACAGCAAAATGTTCAGTGTAAGGGAGACATGAAATTGAGATGCATGAGGTAAAAGCACATCCTCATTGCAGGAGGTAAGAAAAACTCAAGTTCTTTCATTAGGCAGCAATTAAAATCTAGTTTATAGAGCAGGAAAACAGCATATTATTGAATAACTGTAAGGCAGGTGAGCTAATCATTAACTGCTTCTATTATGCCGCCTTCTCCCAAAATTAGAGCGATTTCCCTCTAAATTAGCATGAATTAAGAATGTATTTCCTGATTACACCTTACATAATGATGGTGTTTCTTTTCACTTTTCCTTTATCCTTTAGTGAAACATGCCAGATAAGAAAATTAGCTAGCCAGTATCATTAACCATTTTAACCACAGTGTATCCCATCCTCACAATAGGCAATTGGCAGGTAGGCTGTGAAACAGAATCACTTTTGAGTTCATCATGAGCAGGTTTGATGTAATTGATACTGCACAAATTACATCCATTTTATGAACTACTTGGCATGGATGTCTGCACATTCCTGTCAAGAGGCATCTGTGCTGGGTAAGGAATTTAGGACTGGTTTCAGAAGGAGCTCTGCTGCAAAAAGTTTATTTTGTCACCCCCAGGAATGATCCTTGTTTGGAGTGTTTTACAAAGGTAAGAAATCCCCTGTAGCTGCCTGGAGAAGGCAGGCTCTGAACAGCAAAAAAAGGCACATCTACACCTGCACAGCCCTCTCCTTTCTGTGCTGTACAGTGCACTGCTGGCTTGTGGAAGCCTTTTGTGATTCTCCACGGAGCTGTATTTCCCCACAGGGCAACACTGCCATTCATCTCGTGGCTGCAGTGTGATGTGACCCAAATTGCAGCTCCCCCACTCCAGAAATAGCAGCCTGCCTCTGGGAGAGGTCAGCCACAGCTGACTGCCTCATGTCAGCTGTATCTGTTGTGGAGGTTTCCAAATCTGTTGTGCCTGGTTGCTCATTGCCTTTCTCATCTTCAGGAATCATCTCTCATGAGGCTCTGCATTACCTCCCCGTGGCTCTGCCCCAGGGCTCCTCACAGAGCTACCTTCCTGCACACTTATAGGCATGGAGAATCCTGTACGTGGGTGAAGTTTTCACAAATCACCCATGGGACAGTTCCTAGACATCCTCTGCTCCAAATCCATGGCTCAAGGGAGACATAAACTTGGGATTTGAGACGCACCATCTCAGGTAAGTTCTAAGTGGGCTCTTAAGAATATCAACATACTCAGATTCAGAGCAAGGGTGTTTTATTCTAACAGTCTCTTCCTGAGAGACACTTAAGAATAGAGTGTAAAAAACAGTTATCTACCCATACAGATCCTCACAGCCTCTAGAAAACAGAATTTTAAGGAATTCTTCTGTTCACATACTCATCACTGTATGTAATAGCTATTTTCTCTGTGAGCTAATCTAATTTCATTCAAACTCATTTTTCTTTTTGGATAAATGCGTAAGTCTTTGATAGTTAAGTTTGTGTTTTGTTTTTCTTTTTTTTTTTCTCTCATTTTGCTTGTGTTTTGGCGTATGTTGGAATAAACAACCAAGACATAGGGATGGCAAATTGTACCGGAGGGCTGGAGTTCAGGTGCTGAACCCCAGAACCATTTCTGCCTAGAACACGTACTCCCTGGCTCCTGAGACCAACTCATGAGCAAACACAGTGCTCTGCCATGGTGGCCAACCAATCCTGATCCTCCTTTTCCAGCACTTTGGGGGATAGCAGCAAGGGCAGCAGGTGGGAGCATGGAGTGAGCCCTGTGTGGGGGCAGTGGGTAGTGCTTTCAGGAATCACTGCGCCTGTTGTTTCTGTGGTCCATCTGGTCTGAGCCAGAAATATAAATACCTGAGAAGATCAAGCATGTGGATCACTCACCAAGAAGTGGGAGCAGAGACAAAATGCCCCACATTCTCCCTGAAACCTCCTCCCCAGAGTTCCCCTCCTTTAGCCTCCCCAAGCCATGCCTGTCCTGCCCTACTGACCAAGCCCTGGTGTCCCTCTTTTCCCCAGGTTCTTCATGGCCCTACCAAACAGGCTGGGTTGGCCCTGGGACTTGGTGGGGCTGACAGTGCAAGTGAGGACAGTTCTGGGACACAGGAAGGCGCTTGCAGGACTTCAGGCAAATCCCAGTGTCAGCGCTGACTTTCCTACTGGAGTCGTACTATGTCTGGTCCAACTGTGACCGGTGTGGCCATTGCTGTGTGCTTCCCTCCCACTTCTCTTATTGTATGTGTGGTGTCAGAACTGTTAATGTACCAGCTTTGGCTGCTCTTTCTGTTTGGTGGGTAAATTGTTTTCCAGAAATGTCATTCCATCAATGTCCATGTGACTAAACGTCCCTTTATTTTGGGCGTAATAATGTGAATTACCATGACGTATTTTAAGTATCACAAATTCTTTCCTTGATGAAGACTGCATTTCTCTTTAGCAATTCATGTGGAGCCTAAGGTCATAGTACAGCAACTCTAAGAAAGGTACTCTTTCTATGAGAGCATTGCTTTGGCAGTTGTTAAAAATATCACTTCTAAGACAGTGACTGGAAGCATGTTAACATTTATACACTCCTAGTCTTAACCTGGGACCACTAAATTTGACAGAGCACACCAATAAGATACCTATTGCACCAAAGCACATGGCTGATGGCCCTGCTGTTGTTTTCATGGCTTGTAGTATCTGTTATCCAAAGCACATGGACATATCTAACCAACTAGATAGATAGGGATGAAAGAAAACATAACTAATTATTAATCCATAAGTAGCAAAGGGAGGTTACTGGCATTATTATCCCTTTCTTCATGTGTATTTATACTGCATACAACCCCATAGGCGGATCAGGATCTTGTTTCGTTAGATGATTTACTAATAGAAATACGTAAAGAAAATCCCAGTCTCCAAGAGCATTACACAGTAGTTCCTACACTGTGTGTGCTCTTATAGAAAAATCTCTATTATCTGAACCACAATTTTGGCAACTGTGTTTACTGGAGTAGTACCAATCACCTCTGAAGTACCTCAGATCCAAGAGCTACACAAATGGTAGAAATGGACACATTAATTCCATTAAAAATAATAATAGTCAATGCCTGGGGGTTACAGGTGAAAATAACATATTGGACCTGTAAGAAAAAGAAAAGACAGACATGACTAAATGTCTGTGAGGCATTTAAACAATCATAGAATAAAATGGCTAGATGAAGAAAGCCCTCCAAAAAATGGAACTGGCAAAAGAAAGGCATATTTTGAAATAGCAACGAAAGAGTGAATTATGCTTGTGAGCTAAGAAATGGAATGACAGTGCCAAGGTCAATGGAATGGTAGACAGTGGTAGAGAGAAAGTTAAGAGGAGTCTTGTCATTTACTAACTTGTCTATAAAAAAGAAAGTCTGAGAGTTACAGAGAAAGAAATGAAAGCCTGAGAAAATAGATAAAGAAAAAAAAAAAAGAGTAAAAAAAAAAGAGGTAGAGTTTTGTCCCTGAACACCAGGGAAGTCAAAGAAAGAATAGGAAGTGGGAATAAACAGCACTGCAGACACCAAGAAACTGCAAGTTCTGCAAAATTAGAAGTATAGCAATCTAAAAATCAGACTATCCTTTCTTTTCCCTGAGACACAAGAACGATTTGTTATATGAGGGATTGGGTAAACCTACAAAAAGAGATTTTGAGGGATGAGAAATGTTTCATTTACAGCTTGAAAAAAATACGTGTGTGTTTCTGAAAAAAGCATGGCAGAAAATATCGTTACTGATGAGACAAGTGGGAGTGAAAAGGAGAAGAGATCTATATTTGTAATGATCATTCTACATTTTAGAAACTAATGTTTATACTTCAGGACATATGGGAAAATCAATGAAAAATAATATAGATACTATATCAAAGACAAATTAACCATTTAAGTTTTCCATTAGAAGAACTAACGTTTGATTTCAAAAATATTTCTGAGAGCTACAGAGCACAGAGATATAAAAAAAAAATTCTCTGAAAAACGAAAATGTCTTTAAAAATAGTATTTAGAGGATTGAAGAAGACATAAATATAGATGTGCTTTTCTTGAAAATCAGAAATTCCCTAAATGCTGCATTGCTTTCAATCAGTAGCTTTAATAGCTAAAGCAGGATGTGGGGATTTATTTTCCTCTAATATGAATCGATAAAGTGTTTAACTCCCCTATAACAACAATTCCCAAGGCAGGGGTCGTAGGGAGGAGGTGCAGTCATCACTGGAAGCAGAAGACCATGGAGCAGCTCATTGTGTGGCCACTGTTTCTACTGAACATAACACTGCAGCCTGTGTTTCAGGGTGATCGTATCCTTCCAAATTCCCTGGGAATGTGGGAACCAAAGCCTCTCTCCAAAGTAAAGCACTGCCAGTTTGCTGATGGCCACCCCTGTAAGTCTGTCAGGGTAGGAACTCTCAGCCTGTGGATTCTCCTCTACTTTGGCCTGAGCCAGCACTGGCAGATCCTGCCATCCAGAGAGGACAGAGCTTGTCTCTTACCATAGCATGTGAAACAAAGTGAGAAAGACATAAATGATGGCTTTGACATCTTACATTCTGAAGCAACAGATTTAAATGGAAATAAGGAAACTTCAGTGACAGCAGCCACTGGGTGCAAGAAATTAACTGCAAGATGATGCTAAAGTTTGAAAATCTTATCCTTACCACTAGCAAGAAAAGATCTCACATCTCTCAGAGTGAGGATCTGCTAGTTTCTACAAGATGTACCCAGGTGAGAGAATATGACTGCAAGCAGACATCTCCTACAGCTATCTCTGATCAAGAGAAAAAGGGTAACTCCTCTGTCCTTGTGCCCACAAGAAGCAGCATCCAAGCCTGTGGTCACAGGCCCTCTCTACTTGAACCCTTGTGGTAAGCACGAGAGAAAGCCTCTAGTGATGGCCAACTTTATGTTTGTATAAATGGATTAAGATGGGCCTGCACCAGGTATCTGAATCACTCCAGGAGCACTCCTGTTTGTCCAAGAGCAGTTATTCCTCTCCTTAGAGAGTCATGGGTCACCTGTGGGTGTCTGAGCCACCTCATCTTCTAAACTTGCAAAGAACTACTTGTTATAGATGAGAGATTTTAAGAAATTGTTGAAGTATCAGAAAGCCTCAAGCTGCAGATTCCCCACACATGTTGTGAATAACCTGTTGCAAAATGGAATCAGTCGTTGCAATGATATAGTTTACTACAGACAAAGGAATATGGTACTTCTATTCAACTCCTATTGTGCAGTCTACCTCTGAGTACTTGGATTTATAGCATCTTTTCTGACCAAAACCAAATTCACACATGTCCAGACTCTCCATTTCCCACTAACCAGCAGAAAGATGACTCATTAAATCTGTTGTCTGCACTAATGAGCAAAGTGCTCATGCAGTTTCTGATCATGTCCCAAAATACTTCTGAGTGTAGGAATTTAGAGACAGCACTTATCTGAACAGCTTTCATCCTGTTTGTCAGGTCTTTTAACTGATCATTACAATTCTAGGGGATTAAGCTATGAGCCTGGGGTACACCGCGTGTGAGCGAGCAGTGCCATCGCCTTTGCAAACCAGGAGCTCAGCCCTGTGAGGGCATCTCTGCGTATCCCTGTCATCTGTGGTGCCAGCAGCCTGTCAGAAGCTCTGTGGGGATCTGAGAACATGCTGAGTACTCAAATTTATCTTTGTTTTATATTGTTTAAGATAAAAGCCTTTGCCCTCTTTTTGGTAGACTGCTGTCAATTAATTTACTGCTGATGCTATCTAAACTTTCAGACAGTGCTGACATTTTCATTATTTGGAAAACTTGCCCTTCATTATCCACTTTGCCTCTCATCCAAGCTCCATAAGGCCTGAGATTTAACATAAGTAACAGCAAATTGAATACATTTCTCAGCGAGAGAAATCTTTTAATCTGCAGAGATCAAATAACAGAATACTTGTACATCAACATTCGACTGAAGATTGGATTGCCACATGCTTGTGCCATCCTATTGAGCAACAGCAAATCAACAGGAGGGAGATACTATTTCCCAGCTCTGTTTCTTCGGTTTAGTACCAAGGAGTGGAGCCACAGAAAAGGAACCACAGCTCAGTAGGACAGAAAACTCCCTTTAAAATTTTCTCAAGGCTGACATTTTTAGAGACAGGTGAAAAAGACATTTTCCTTTCTTTACTGGTTTGCTGACACACGGATTGAAATATAATAATTGTCATCACCGCTTGCAGATGGAGTGAAGATTCTTATCTTGATTATTGGAGAGCAATAATAAAGAACCTTGTTGACAATTTCCCCCCGTATTCTTCCATAAAGCTATGCTACTTTTCTCTTTTCAGTTTTTCCTATAGAATAGTCATTAAGATCTAAATTCCAGGCCCTTTCACATGCATGTCAGTGGCAGAGGGAAAGAAAACACAACCTTGTAATTTACATGATGTGAACAGAAAACCTTGTCAGAATTCTTTAACTGTGCTAAACTAGAGGAAAACTAGAAAAATTTTAATTCAGATGACTTGCAGAACAGAGTTCAACTTTCTGCCGCTTTTATCATGAATGAGGTTGTTGATATTTTTCTCACAGATTGATTTTTCTTGAAGAAGATCTGAAGGAGCAAAAGATATCCAGTGGAAACACATTGACCTGAAAAGAAATATTGTTTTGCCATTTTCTATTTTCTCATAATAGCGCATAACTTTTATTACCCAAAGATTAAAAAGCTTTGGTGAAGTGCTACAGATTATTTTTCTTCCAAAGGAAAATGCACAATTTCAGCTTTTAATTAGACAAAAAAAAGAGCATGGTGCAAACTCTCAGCATTTCTCTTGGGACAGATTTTACGGGCTCCCTCTGGAATGATTTTAAACTGTGCGAGTAATTTGCAAGATGTGCAGTGACTGGCAAGAGAAACCAGACCATCATGTGCTGTCCTTGGCAGATCTCGAGCCCAAGCAGAAGCCTCAGATGCAGACATGCAGCTCCCGCTTCCATTTATTCAGCTACTATCTTCAGGCCAGGCAAGGATTCACCCAGTACTCTTCCTCCCATAGAAGTAAATGGCAGCATCCTTCCTACTGTAACATCACCTGGCTCTTGGCACTGTGTTGATAAAATTTTGAACTGCTATTTGTAGAGGCTCTTTCATGTCTTTTCTTCCAGTCTATGTCTTTCATATCCTCTGAACAGACAGAGAAGAAATTTGCCTGATATGCATAAGCCTTACAATCTTTTGAGGGAAAAGCAGTCTCCTCTGGATTAAATTTCTTTGCTTTTCTTTGCAGAAATCTCTACATTTGACTGAAAGTTTGCAAAGCCCAAATGTTGTGGGTTTTTTCTCTTTCATTTACAAGGGGCTGTGTGGCCTTCAAACAAAATACAGAAGGGCATTTTTCACATTGGTCTTCCACTGATTGATAATATGTATGGGGAACCAGAAAAAATACAACACTGTGAGAAAAATAATTCACCCCAGCAGATTCACATCACCAGGGAACATATTTTCATTAGCAATGAGACTAGCAGCCTGCAGGGGGTAAGGGAACAGCAACACGTTACCTCTCCCAGGAGGAAAAGGTGCCCCTTTTTCCACAGCACCACATCTGATGTGTTAATGTGAAATCTGAAACACAACAGGAAATTTCTACTAGCTAGAAACAATTGTTTCACAGAAACTACTATGAAAGAGTTACTGAATATTGACGTGCACCAGATGCTAATGCATATCCTAAGCAAGCAGAGAGCACCCAATTTAGACATCAAATATTGGCTGTAGAACGTAGAAGATACGGATGCAGTGCATCCAAATTGAAACTAAGCCTCAAGACAAAATACCCTATGCAACTTCAGCGGGCTAAAGCAATGCACTTTATATACAAAGCCATATTAATTAAAGTCTAATCAAAGAGTCATTACTAGTTCAGTTCTGATGATACTTATTGTCCAAACTATATAATAATTACAGGAAAATCTCATTAATGATACACTTTAAATTGTGCCACATGAAATCCCTCATATCCATCCTTCCCATAACGTATTGCTGACCTTTCCCCTGCCCTTCTGTTTCCCAAGGTGCCCTCCTGGACTTGGATTTTGTGAATAAAGAGGGGTTCGTGGGAGGTGCCACACATGAGCATGCACCCTGATGAACGATCATGCTTTCACTGCTGGCTTCCAGCCAATATTACTAACTTTTGGAACAGAGCTAGAAGTCTGTAGGATGATGTCTTGCTGGTCTTACAGACAAAGTATTTAGCCTCTGAATAATGACAACTTTTTTTCTGGCAGCATGAAAAGTTTCACCTCGCCAGCTGCAGGCAATTTCAGTTTGTCAGCTTGTGTGTCACCCAGCACAGTACAAAGAGATGACTGATGCTTCCTTTCATCTTCTGCCCAGCCTTGATAGTCACTCCTGGGATTCCTCATGCTGCCCTCAGTCAGTGGCTTTCTTCCCCTGGGAATACAAATGTGGAAGAGACAAGTTAAGTGATGTTATTGTATTCCAGAGATAACTCTAGTCTGCAGGACCTTTCATTGAGGTGTCCTATGGCAAAGCAGAAGTAAATCTTTATCATGTTGTCATCTTTCTACTGCAGCCTTCTCCATTTAACTGAAGATGATATGTGCTCATCTGTCCACATAAAGGAAAATTCAAATAAAGAGGAATTATTGCATTGCAAAGGCTGGAGGAAGGAAGAGTTGGGTTTCCAAAAAGAATCTTCTTTCATCTGTTAGTTTCCTTTCAAGCACCTGTGATATTTAGATGGCCAGGACACTTCAGACCAATTCTCTGTTTTTTAATCTCTGCTGAGTATATGTGTATTGAAAGTTTTTCTCTTCCTCACATTTGTGAGAAAATAAGTAAGCGAAGAAATGTAATATTTTTTTTTCTGTTAGATGTAAATGATAAAATGGAAGTTTCTTGAAAATTCAGCGTGCTGCCTGTTACATCAGGTAATTCCCCGAGATCAAAGAACAGACACACTTGAGGGTCAGCGAGCAATTTAATCTAAGATCTGAGAAAAAAAATTAAGCACAAATTATGTAGACAATAATTTTTTTACCCAGTGGTAGCAGCATTTGGAACAAAAAAATATGAATTTGTCAATATATCTTAGTCAAGTTTCTATGTGGATGTTCTCCCTATGTAAACCATGAAGTTATCAGAAATTAGGAAAAAGATAAACCCTTTATTTTAAGTGCGTATATTTTTCTCAGATGTGGGAGTTTAGGAAGGGAAGAAGTTTGGTAGGTCAGTTTGTTTTTGTGAGTTTTTGCATCATGAGAACAAAATCTGAGCATCATCTAATAGAGCAGAAGACAGTTGTTAAGTTAAAAAGCCAGGCTTTTTTTGTCTTCCAAAAAGAGCTCTCCACCAGCCTCTATTGCCAGTGAAAAACAGAAGCTTTGAACAGCATTTTAAACATATAGTGAGAGTTAGACATTCCCTCATTCTGCTGTTTAGTGTGCCTTGCAAAATCTCCCCTGGAGTCTCCAAGATATCCATGATGAAGGACCAGATAAGGGGATGGAGTGAGAAAGGGGAACATGTACCTCCTTGTGTGCATCATCCTGCTTTGTAAGTATGTCCACACTGACACAAACCAAAAATTAAATTCTGTACTACAGACATTCTTTAAGAAATGAGCATTTAGTGAGCCTCAATATGATTTAGTGATGTTTCAAGCTGTTCAGCACGTCCATACTGTGATAACATGTTGGTCTCAGAGGTCCTACATGAGTCGTAGTCACAGCTGCTCATAAAGATGGTACCCAGGTAAAGCTACATGCCACAGAAGTGCCATGGTAACAATCTGTTTGTGGCAAGGCAAACCATAATGCTACCTGCATTCAGACAGGTAAGATGGCAGAAGTTAAGAAGCTCAGGTTAGGAGCTGAGTTAGAAACACTGCCCTTGTCCCATGCAAACTTTGGAGATAGTGCCATCAGACTGTTAAAAGGGATACCTTGCACCTCCTCTGGGCATAGCCCAGGCTTTCTGAGAGTGCTGACCAAGCTGAGGTGACACAGAGGGGCCAAGGACACTTCTCTCACTGCAGCGGCCAATCCAAGGGGAGGGTTTCAGAAGCACAGAAGGATGCTGCCCATGGCTTGCAGAGTGGATTGACTAAACTGGCATCAGATTCAGACTAGTCAGAGCTCTGTAATCCTGCTGCAATCCTGCTTCCTCTAAGAAGATGCAGTTCTAGCATCAGGCCAAAGCTACAAAGTCCAAGAAGATTAGGAGTAGTGTTGGGCATATTTTTTACTCATGACAGAATAATAACAAAATAAATGTAGTTAGAAAAGTCATAGTCAATAAGCAAAAGGTGACTACAGAACCCTTTGTTTTTTGTAAAGAGAGTAATTACTACCTTGTTTATTACAGAGTCCTTCAGTCCCTCAATATTCATGATGTATTTCAAGGTTCACTAATAAAACTTTACCTTCCATAAATTTTGAACAGTATTTTCACTGGCCACAACATTACACAGTTATAATTTTCTCAAACAATATAATCATCTCATTCTTTAAATTACTCTTGTTTTTCTTTTCTTTAGGAAGCACTGACAAGTGCACTCAGAAACCAGCCTAAGTGGCTTCACCTTTTTGGTTTTATTATTATTCAGAAAATATTTTTTCTGGTCAGTCCAAAGGATTCATCTAGGTTGAACAGAAAATACCAATGAATTTATCAGAAAGTACTCTCCTCACCGCAATGGAAATAGCCTCAGGCACATTCAACTCACGTTCCATTACATCTCCTTCATTTACAGTATGGTGATAGAGAAAAGGAATTAATTTCATGTCCCTTCAAGCTTTCTCTGTCACTAAGCAATTGGTAATGTTTGATTCCCTTCTCCTTGGCTGGTTAATTTTTACTGGCAGTAGGAAAATGTTATTACCTTCATTCTGCTGTAGTTCTAGGCTATACCTGGTCTCCCAAACATACCAAGAGAATGAAAACTACTTACCAAAGGAATTTCAACACATCTATACATTAAAATTATATATTGGATTCAGCAACTCCTTTTCCCCTATAGCAACAAATCTGGCCTTTGGAAGCTAGCATTATATGAAGAATAAGCTGTCCCTTCAAATACAAAAATTCCTTTACCCAATTAGATTTTTTTTCCCATTCAAAATCCATTTTCAGGCTTTATTACCTAATAAATACCAGATCCCAATTTATGTTCAGGTAGAGAATTATATTAGCATTCTTGGAACTCTGTCTCACTATTGAACTCTGCTTATGTAAGATGAGCATTTTTCTTTAGACACAGATGTCAACTTAAATTGATGACATTCTCCCACTCCTAATAATTGGTATGAAATTTTTCAGCAGTCTCTGCACAGAAATTCATAGCCCATGCCATAATGAGCCATTCAGCTCCACATGAAAAGCTAGCAAGAAAACCACCCTATTCAAAAGCTAAAATGACATAGTAACACTTGCAAAAGTTGGTATTGCATCAAAGAGAATGAGAGCATTTTCTAAGGCACTGAGCACAGCAGCACATGCACAGCTCTGTGTGTGCAGTCCCTGAACTCTCCTTTGATATGATGTTAAGGATAGCATTTAAAATTGCTTATTAAACCTTTTAAGCAGAATGAGTGAAAACTGTTCAAGACGGCACAGGGTCTATTTACGGCTCTAGAGTTAAGAGCTTGTTCACTTTTCCCTCACAGCTCCGTTGTCTTCAGTTTATTTTACCTACTTTGCATTGCTATTGTTGTGGATTGAGCTGCTCTCTCGGAGAACCACTTATGAATACTGGGGAGAAAATCACCTGCAAAAGAGAAATTCAAGAGGCCATCTGGTCCCTGCTCCACACCGACGGAGAGACAGCACTGTCAGATCAGTGTCCAGTCATTTCTTGAAATTTTTTGGTGCAGGATATTCCAAAGCTCCCATGTCTCTGTCACTGTATATGTATAGAGTTGTTTTGGTTTTTTCCCCAGAATCAGATTTATATCTTCTTTTCTGCATTTAAAATGAAGAGTTCTTGCCAGTTGTGGAAAACAACTGGACATGGAAAACAATTAATTATTGTGCTTTTTAATGTTACCTTTGGAAAGACTTATTAGAAATCTTCTATGATGTCCCCCAACTCTATCCTCTCTGCCTAAGACTAAACAAAGGCAGTTCTTTCATCATGTCCCTCAGAGGTGACACCTTCGCGTCATCCATCTTATTAATGCTGCCCTCCAGCTTTTGGCAAGCTTGGGCTCACCTGCACCTTTCACAAAGACTGAAAGGTCCAGGTAGGAAAAGATCAAACACCAGAATGGAACATAAATTATATTGTCTGATTGCTGATTTTTTTTTTTTTATAAAGGATTGCCTTTAACACGGTGGGCACAATTTAGTCACCAGTAGAGAGGCATCTACTGTCATTTGAACTGTCATACAGAACCTTGATGATCCTTGTGGGTCCCTTCTAACTCAGATTATCCCATGATTCTGTGATTTACCCATCTGACAGATGCTGCTCCACAAGCATACAGTCCTCCTCCCATGGCTGTTCATTCCCCAGTCCCACACAGATGACTCAGCCATCAAAAGCAGCAAAAGTAACACCATGTTCAGGTAACTGAATCAGTCTCTCTGTCTGCTTACAGACCTGGAGAAAAAATCATAATCTTCCAAGATATGTCAGCATCAGTTCGCTTCATTCATTTTAGAAATCCTTGGGCTTTTGCAGGCCAGACAGATTTCTACTGCCTCGTGTAATGCAGCTTTATGCTTCCTGAGCATCTGTGGGTGCAAGAAGTGTGATTTCCTGTTCTTATCCAATAATAAATGAGTTCACTATTAACTTAACCTGTAGATTTACATCTGTTAAGCTCTGCCTAAATATCTTTTTTTATGACTCATTACAAAAGTTCAAAATAAAGTTAATTATGTCAAAGAGTGATATCCAACCCCAAAACAGACTTCCATGAAGTTTTACTGGAGGAACTGAGTGTAAAACTGAGGCTTTGCTCTTCATTTGATTGATTATCTATTCTTCCAGTTATGCTTCTTCCAGCTTCCTCATCATCTATGTAACTATGTATGGATGTATGTATGGCCCTCCTAAACTCTTTCTGCAGTTAACAAAAAGATTAGACCCTCCAGACTCTGGAATTGTCAATGCAGAAAAATACAAAGGCTCAACGAGGAAGTTTACACACTGCAACTTTGAGCAACTATAACTCTCCTTATCCCTTGATAAGTTTTTGATTGTTTCAACTAATTCACTCTAATATCTCCTCCATGCCCGGTCCAGATGACAGCAGAATAGCTCTCTTAAACAGGTATCTCACTTCAGGACCTGTGTCTTTTACATACAGACAGGGAAATCCCTTTCCCAGCCTCATAACTGAAAGGTTATCATCTCCCCTGATAGAGAGATCTTAGGACAATGAAGTGTTTATTTTATGTGGCACTGTGTACCCAAAAAAAGTCAACTGAAAGCCGTATGTTGCTGGGTAATAGTGACTGCAGCACAGATTTTTGGATCCCATTCAAAGGGGTAAAAGAAAAGGTACAGACCACACGGATGCTTTTTTTTCCTGTTTCTGTCCTCATTATACAGTCACAGGGAATTCCTACAGGAAGGCTAAGGGTGAGGAGATCCTCATTATACATGAGGAAAGTCATGTGGAAAGTCTCAGTGACTAACCATTTGAGAAACCTTGATGTAAATTGTAAGGGAGAAAGGGAAGGATAATTTCTCTCAGTGTTCCTAAGTAGTTACATGTTCTTTCATACTGAAGGAAAAACATATAATTTTCTCAGCATAAACTCTCAAATGTTTCAGATAGTCTATATAATGAAAAATCATAGAATCATGGAATCGAATTGATTGGGTTGAAAGGGACATTAAAGTTCCTCTAGTTCCAAGTCCCCTGTCATGGGCAGGGACACTTTCCACTAGACCAGGTTGCTCAGAGCCCTGTCCGGCCTGGCCTTGAAGACTTCCAGGAATGGGGCATCTACAGCTTCTCTGGACAACCTGTTGCAGTGCCACACCACCCTCGCAGTCACAAATTTCTCCCTAACATCTAATTTGAACCTAATTTCTTTCAGTTTAAGGCCATTCCCCCTTGTCCTTTCACTACATACCCTTGTAAAAAGTCCCTCTCCAGCTCTCTCCCTTTAGGTATTAGAAGGTTGCTGTAAAGTCTCCCTGGAGCCTTCACTTCTCCAAGCTTAACAATCCCTGCTCTCTCAGCCTGCCTTCACAGCAGAGTGTTCCAGCTCTCTGACCATCTTCATGGCCCTCCTCTGGACTCACTCCAACAGGTCCATGTCCTTATTTTGTTGGGAGCCACAGAACTGAACTTATTAACATGTAGAAATTGCAGTAAATAAAATTACAGGCTTTAACTGAAAACTGGCACTGATACAAGTATGTTGTTGAGAAGGGAAGTATGTTTTTTGATACTGGCAGTGTTGAACCCCTGTTATTTACTAATGTTTTTATGCATACAAAGCATACACACATTAGCAAGCCACTTCAGTAAATAAGTAAGGTACAAATGTGGTCAACAATTACTGCAACTGAGACAGTACTGAGTACAGGCTCTTCTCAGCTGCACTCAGACATGCAGACTTTCCCCTTTAAGCTCACTGCTTATGCTTACCTGTGAAAAAAAATGAGCTCTGTTTCTTTATATGATTTGCCTTTCTACGTTATCTGCAGAATACAAAAATAGCAGCAGGGACAAAACCCTCCAGCATGACTCAGAAAGTTAAGAAAAGCCACCAACCACCCACTAATGTGATGAGAATTCACATGCAGAGCTGCTAACCACAGAAAGCCTAATACATCTCTGCTCACTGCCTTCATATCATACGTACATACCATACACACAGAGGGGGGGAGCATGGCACAAAAAAAGTTGCCTCATTGAAGTCAGTTGTAATCCTGGTGAGTTAAACAGGGACCAGAGTTTGCCTCAGGTCTTGAAGTCAATGTGTCTGTGTAAAATCACATCTTAACTGCAGGTCTGAGCATAGCACGGGACATTTGCATTTTGGTTTAACCTGGAGGAAACCCCAGGCAAGTCAGTGTGTCAGAAGACTGACATAGTATTGATACATCACATGTCCCCTGGCTGGGGCATGAAGAACATGCCCCCACCATGATTTGTGATCCATGATCATCCCAGCCTTCCCTAGTACTGCAGCATAGCCTTTAACCAGATTTGCCATTCTGGTGGGCATAGGATCCCCCAACATCAGTTTACCTTGTAACCCCATCTGGTGCTAGACCTACCTCAAGGGAAAAGGCAAAATCGTATTTATTGTCACAGGAGACAAGAGTAATGTACTTGATTTATGAAACTGGAAACAAAGTTAAAAAAAAAAAAACAACAAAGGAAGGAAAGAAAAACTAGTTACAAAAGCCACCTGAAGTATTTCTCTGTCCTCATCTGCATTGTCAGAAGTTGTTTGCAGATGTTGCTGCTATGGATTATTCTCGCGAGCAAATACCTGTGAGAGTGTTATCTTGGACATCCTGCCTCTTCCCCTGCTCACAGTTCCCTGTTTATATGCTTTATTAAAAGGAAAAATCTCTAAATATTTATGAACCTTCAAAATTTGATCCATCTCTTCAGTATTCCTCTTTTGAGCTAATAATATCAGAGTTTGCATCATGTTTCAGCTTCATTTCTTTTTTCTGTCCCACCAATCAGTGCAGACAGATTCCTCAAGGCCAGTTTTGTGTGTCACTAGCGCTGCACCTGCTGCCCAGAGCACCTAGCTGGGTCCCAGATGATGTTTAACCACTGAGGCCAATGCAGCAAAATAGGTCAATTTACTGACATATCACATTCTGCTACATTTTTCCACTGCCAGTTTAGCCAGTCCTGTGATTTATTGCAAAACTTCAGACATTATATCTTTGCTGTTCCTTAAGATTAGTAGCACTTCAGTAACACCAGTTCAACAGGTCTCCCCCCACTCAGACAACAACACTGCAACACGCTCTGTAAGAGGGCCAGAAAGCAGAGTGGAGGCAAGAGCTATGAGCTTGTGGCCTTGGGCTGGGTGCAACCTCCTCTGGGTAAGCACTTTGCTTGGGGTGAGGCTGAAGAGGCTCAGAGCAGTGGAAACAAGACCAGAAAAAAACCCCAGGGCTCAGCTGTGTGTATTCACATTCACTGCCAGGGATACCTGCACTCTGCAGACCCCCACACGCCCCCTGCAAAATCCACACCTGAAATGAGATCCCACTTCCTGATGTCCTGTGTGAAGTCTTGGCCTCGAGCACTCAGTGGGACAGTGGGAAGCCACACTTCCCCTCCATGCCCAAGGAAAAAACACCATAATTGTGATTTAGCAACTCCTCAGAGATGCTCGTGCAACCTCCTCCCATCCACATCAGTTCACATTGTGAAAATAAAACCCATTACCAACCAGCAAAACAAAGCATCTCAAGAGCCAACCCATTCTGCAGGGAGTATGTGTTTCTCTAATTAGGGTACCTTCCCTATATCTCTGGTTTTTAGTGCTATGGCAACAAGAGGTATGAACATTAGCTAATTGAACAGAATGGGAGTGCAGGCTCTCAAGCCGAGAGAAAGTCCACATTACACAAGTGGACTGTGCAAAATGACACAAAAGACAGTGAGTCTAGAATTGATTTTATAAGTGATATGGAACAGGTACAAAATTTTTTTAGCCTAGTAAATTTGGTAGGAGGGATAAAGACTTACTAGCTGACTCCTGGTAAGTTGTTTCCCCTCTATTTATCTTGACATCTGTAAGTGCAGATGTGTCAGCTGAAGTAACCAGCATTTGCTACCTACAACAAACCTCAGCAATTACTTTTCAACGTAAACATGTATTTAAAGCAAATTCAGGGCAGTGCAGCAATGCTAAAGTGGCTTCTGCTTCTCATGATGGCAGTGCTCTCCTGAAGCAGCTGTAGTGTCTGGCTGTGCTCTTCTACCAGGACAGCAACTCATGCACTCCGCAGTCCAGAAGGCTAATGTGAGCACTATGGAAATCCTTTCTAAAGCAGGACTGGCAAGCCGGAGAAAGCTAAATAAAGCTCTTAGTCTGTAGACTGATGTAGATTCAAAAATCAAAACAAAATATAGGACAAGCGTCTTTCAGAGGGAAAAGACTGTAATATTAGATAATGTACTAGATCAATATACTTAAGGCATGACGTGATTTCCATTCTCCTTACTTCTCATTTCTTGATGGGAATCCAGTTTATTTCTATCCCTCTTTACAGGCAAGCCTCTATTTTTACACTTTGTTAGGACTACCACAAAATACATGGAAATAGGATTTTGTGAGGGCACAAACCCCATAATTTCTTCCCTAGACTCCAGAGTCATTTTTCTGAATTTCTCATATAGGTACAATAACGTACATACAGAACATGATGCAAACAAATTAAGAAAAGGCAAAGTCGCTTTCTTCTAGAAAATCACCAAGAAAATAAACAGAGTAATTACTACTGAGGATTCTTTAATGTTGGAATTCTGCGCATTGTAGCTACTGATAGTTATACAAATGTAGTCATCTAGTTCCACTAGTTACTAGAAACCATAAAAACAGTCATGTTGTGAACTGTTATCAAACCCTGTCAGACTGTCTGTTCATTAAGCACTCTTATGGGAAAACCTTCGAGGGTCAAACCACGTATTATTTCGCCATAGGTGATGTTCCTGCCTCTTGAACCTCAAAAAGAAAATACAGACTAGTAAGGTCTTTGGCAGATGTCTGTGTGATTCTGAGGGTGCACAGCACCTTTTGCAGCTGAGCTCAATCCCAGTGGAGTTTGCAGACACTACTAATTAGTTAGTTAAAAGCTATTGTATTGAAAGAATGCACCCTAATTTAAGAAATTCCAAAAAGAAAGGAAAAAAACCTGCATTAGCTTTGCAACTAAACAGCCTGTACATCTGCTCAACAGAGTCAGGGGCTGCCAGGACCTCCCAGGTGCTCACCTGCCTCTGGGGAGTCACAGAACCGTGGCTAAAAACAAATTGCCTTC
>JAYRBT010000001.1:100826443-100837366 GCA_036023395.1 Myiotriccus ornatus
AGGGGCTGCCAGGACCTCCCAGGTGCTCACCTGCCTCTGGGGAGTCACAGAACCGTGGCTAAAAACAAATTGCCTTCTCCGTGGCAGCACAGCCCTCCCCGGAGTGCATCCATCAGCACTGCTGGCTGTGCCCTGCTGTCTGATCAGAGCTCCACAAACTCCTCATGAGCTGTCAAAGCAGAACCTTAATAACAGGAAATTAGTTTGTTCTTCAAACAACTTATCATAACTTTATCTTGAGTTGGAAATAAGGACTTAGCAGTGCTTTTGCTAGGAACGTTTTCTGCTCTATATAGCAACACAGTAACTTAATGTTCACAAAGGGAAGTTTTCTGTGATCTACTTCATTGTTTTCAATACTGAAACTTGGTCTCCCACATCAGACATGCTAAGTCCTCACAATGCTGAATGAATTAATATTTGGTGTACAGTTCAGAAGAGGAGTTTTGCTGTTTACAGGTTTGAATTCATACAGCATGTCTGTGAAAGACAAGGCTTTAATGCCTATGGATTGAAACATGTTTAGTTTTCTTTTCCAGGTATATGAATCCTATGCTCAAGCAATTCACTATACATAGTTTTCTAAATCCTTTTTAACAGATATAAATAACCTTATTTTTAGTTCACAGTGTTCCAAGTTTTATCAGCAGAATTCTGTGTCTCACATACTCTTCCAAAGTCTAAATACATGCTGAAAATAAACTCTGCTTACTTTGTTAGCTCTACTTACTGGGACGTTCTTTTTTAACTCTAGGCACTCCTGTGTATTTACGGATTTGAACACATATATCATGAAAACGAAGGCAAGGGGGTTTTCTAGATACCTTCTGTAAAGACACTCCTAAACTAAACTCCAGGAAGAGCTGGCCTTGTTGCATGTTTGCCTGTTAATCTACCACAGCTGTACAGTGAAATAATTTTTTAAAGATGGAAAATAGATGCTGGACAAAGGAAGTTCACTCATGCTGGATATGTGGAGTTCCCTTTTTTCTGTGTGAAGTTAACCAAGTGCTGACTTTCAGAGAAGTGCTGACAAACAAAGCAGGATGCAACCAGGAAGAAAATATATGGAATCATTCCCATATTAATTTTGAAATGATGAGTCTTAATATAAAATGATTCGACTTCTTTCAAAATTGGAACAGATTGCCCAGGGAAATGGTTGAGTAACCATGCCTAGAGATATTTGAAAGACATATGGATGTGGTGCTTAGGGACATGGTTTAGTGGTGGAGGTGGCAGTGCTGGGTTAATGGCTGGACTAGATGATCTTAGAAGCCTTTTCCAACCAATGGTTCTGTGATTCTATGTGCTGTGCAGGACTGCAAAGGTGAGTCATCCCAAGAAGGGCTGCTGTGGGCACCCAAGCATTTTGAGAAGGACTGCTGTGAAATGGGACCAGCCTCTGAGGTTGAGACACCCTAGGCAGCGAAGTTACCAGCACAGCTGAGCCCTTATCTTCACAACAGTACAGGTTGTCCCAGTGCTATTTCCCTTCTGAACCAGAACAGTTTTTCCCAGTTTGCAACTACCATTAGCTACCTGGACCATGGTCACAGTATGTGGTGGGGGCTGCTTCCCTGCCAGAACTACTACTGAGGGACTAAGACGTTTTCCCAGATGAGTTCAGTGTGAGAAGGAACAGTGCCCTCATCAAGCTGTAGCTATCCCCATAGCTATTCCCACCAAGTGGGAATAATCTGGCGGTTTGTGACCTGCTTCCCAGAGCCCTGCAGGCACACATCCTCCATCAGAGGAGCAAGGGGAAGTTGCACTTCTTGTAGCTTTGAGCCAAAAGCGATGCAGGTTTCCAGGCTTTCTCCTCCAAGCTTCCCACTTCAGGCTAAACTTCCCATTTATCATGCCTCAGTCTCTGTTCCCCTGAAACAACCCATTTTCCCAGGCAGTGGTTGGATGAGCTGGCAAAGACAACCCCTTGCTCTTATGCTGAGGTCCACAGGCAATCAGTCACTGGCGTGTCTGCTTACGGATGGATAAGTGGTCACATGGCAGTGCCTTCTCTTTTCTGATTTCAAATCATTTCAATCAATAAAAACAGACACATAAAACCAATTTCTGAATGCTACGTGAGAAGCAGAGCTGGGGCCTCCAAACGGTGGAAGAGCAGCAGCCAAGCTAGTGATGAAGGGAGAGATGGGCTGGGGCAGCCTCACTGAAATGTTGTGCTGCATCAGCAAGGATGACCAGGACTCCCCACTTGAGGAATCTGGGTCAGAAAAACCATCTGTCTGTTTTATAAAGACTTGGCCAAAGGAAAGGGAGCATTGCTTTAAACATGCCAAACCTGCGGGGAGAAAGAGAAGCAGTCTGTGGGAAAGAACTGTTCCCAGCGCTGGGGTATGGAGGGAGAATTGGCAGGGTATTGTGCCCCAGGGGAGGGGAAAATTGCAGGAACAAGAACATCTGAAAGCAAATGAGTTTGCTGACATGTCTTCCAGATATGAAAAATCACAATGATAAGAGGTATCATCTTGATCACTGTAGTGTGTTACTGTGGCTGGGTTTTGGTAGCAGGGAGGGCTACAGGGGTGGCTTCTGTTAGGAGCTACTAGAAGCTTCCCCTGCCCCGTGGAGCCGATGCCAGCCAGCTCCAGAACGGACTTCCTGCTGCTGGACAAGGTCAAGCCAATTAGGAGTGATAGTAATGCCTCTGTGATAACATATTAAAGAACAGAAGGTTGGTACACAGAAAGAATTCCAGCCAGGGAAGAGCGGAGTGAGAACATGGGAACAGCAATGCAGACACCAGGGTCAGTGCAGAAGGAGGGACAGGAGGTGCTCCAGGCTCTGGAGCCAAGGCTCTGCAGCCCATGGTGCAGCCCATGGGGGGGCAGCTGTGCCCCTGCAGCCCATGGGGGACCATCGGGGTGAAGAGACCCCCCTGCAGCCCATGGAGGAGCCCATGCTGGAGCAGGGGGATGCATGAAGGAGGCTGTGACCCATGGGAGGCCCAAGATGGAGAGGTTTTTCCTGGGTAGGACTTGTGGCTCCTGTTGGGGACCCACGTCGGTGCAGCTCATTTGTGAAGGACTGCACCCCATGGAGGAGTGACCCACGGGACAGCAGTTTGGGAAGAACTGCTGACCAAGAGATGGATTCATGTTGGAGAGGTCTATCAAGGACTGTGTCCCATGGGAGGGACCTCATGGGAGCAGGAAGACTCCTCTCCCTGAGCAGCAGCAGAAACAACAACTGACCATAATCCCCCTTCCTCTGAACCGCTGTGGGGGAGAGAGAATATGAAAGGAAGGAGGGGTGGGAGGAGGGTGTTTTTAAGACTGTTTTATTTCTTACTCTTTGGTTCTTATCCTGTTAGTAATAAATTTAAGTACTATCCCCACTTTGAGTCTATTTTGCCCATGAAGGTAATCACCTCTCTCAGCTCTTATCTCTACTCGTGAATCCTTAGCCATTTTTTTTTCTCTCTCTGTTCAGTTGCAGAGGGAGGGTGATAGAGTGGCTTTAGTGGGTGCCTGACATCCAGCCAGGGTCAACCCACTACAATCACATAGCCATGCTCTAGAAAAGTCTGAAGGCCTTTTGCAGAAAGGAAGCTGAGTGGAACTTAGAGAAGGCTTTTTTACAGTCTGTTAAATTTTGCGGTAGTTTTTGTTGACTTTTGTTTTCCTTGAATTTTTAAATCTTATCCCCCAGAATTCTTTAGTTGCAGTTTGTCCTTCTTTCGAAGAGAAAAATTGTTTCAAAAATTCTTTTTAAAGCTGCTAATTTTCCATGGTGATTATTGGGGAACCACCTGGAAAATTATTATGGACAGAAACTTCAATTACATAAACACCAGATATGGATATTTTATAGGTGTGAATCCTTATGTAATAACTCACATTATGAAGGTTTTCCAAGTCAAACAATGCATGAGAGAGAATGAAATTATTTTCTCTATCAAATGCTTCTTTATTAATTTCTTTTGGCAAATAAAAAGTAAACATCTTAATACACGTAATTTGTTATAAATAAATACAGAAGATTGCTTATTTTCTACATCATCCATTAGCATCAGCTCCTGCTACCTCATACAAATTAATTTATAAGGAACCAAAGGAAATGGAGTTAGATAAAACCTTGATATATAATTAACGAGCTCAGTATTGCAGATGCCTTTGAGTCAAATAGCTGGACCAGCCTGACTGAAGTGGGTTTTAGTGAAATGTCACAAAAGCACGTGATGAGCTATTGCCTGTCAACACTGGCCCTGAGGCAGCAGGACAGGGCAGGGATGCTCAGAGCTGGCAGCATGCTTGGCTTCATGAGAGCAGAGGAGTTCAGGGACTTGTCTAGGGGTGGTGGCAGTCAAAAACTCTCCATCCTTCCCATTTCTCGGAGTAGGAAGAGAGAACTAACCACCCTCAGACATTTACAACATCACTGGCCAAAACCATAAGAGAAAGTATTTTCCTACTGGCAAATCATTATACATTTGTTATTAAATAGCATAGCATAGAAGGATGGCCTAGAAGGGAAAATAAAAGTTTCTATGTGTATTGCAAGACATCTTTTGTGGAAATCAAGACCATGACTGTGGATTCAAGTTTCACTGAAAAGACCCTTAAATACTACATTAGAAACATTTTCCTAATATCAGCAACCCCCTTCTCAATTCCTCTGCCAGTTTCTCTCCTATGGAGACTGAAATTCAGCTACTGTAGGGCAACTCAGAGACTCTCCCTCACAAACTAGGGGTTTTTATTTATTTATACTTAGGCACTATTGTCGGTAGTCATACCAGAAAAAGACACATTTGCTTTTCCAGGTGCAGGTCATGACACAGGTCAGGTCAGTTCTTTCACAGAGAAAGAGATTCATTTTGAATCAAGTGGGGTGAGGAAAAATCATGTAAGACACTCCTCACCACTTGAGTTGGACATTTTTCCTGGGTTAGGCAAAGAGGAATCAAGGGGAAGAAAAAGATGTCTTACACATGTTTGCTCAGCTGGGACTGACCAGCATTGTTTAAACCAATTGTTCTATATTAAGGTCACAGGGAACTGGTGATTTCACCGTGTCATGGATCAGATCCACATTCATTAAGCTTCAGTGGTCTCCACTTACTCAATCCTCTCCAAGCAGTGTTTGCTCTCACCCTGACCCCTAACACACAAAGTCAGTAGAAAGCCTCCTGTCATTGCCCATCTTTAAGATGATGCTACATTTCTCTCATTCCCACTGGCAGAATAAAATATCTGGGAGCTGTTTGCACTCCTATCAGTGGGAAAAATGTGAAAATATTTTTTCAGAAGCATAGGAACAAACTCCAATGACTTGGCTTTGATTTGGGGGGGTTGGATGATTGTAACAGTGACAACAGATGTTTTCTTTTGCATCTGTAGCAAGATTTATCCTGAAAAGTTAAAATATATTAGAATCATAGAATCACTACGGTTGGAGGAAGGAAGGACATCAGGTTGGACTAGCAGGACCTGCCTTTCCTAAACCCATGCTGGCTGGGCCTGATCCCCTGATTGTCATGTGATGGTACTCAAGATGATCTGCTTCATGACCTTCCCAGGCACCAAGGTCAGCCTGAAAGGCCTGTTGTTCCCCTGGATCCTCCTTGTGGCCCTTCTTGTAGATGGGTGTCACATTTGCCATTCTCCAGGCAACTGGCACCTCCCCACTTAGCCAGGACTGCTGATACATGACTGAAAGTAGCTTGGTGAGCTCTTCAGACAGCGACACAAACTGTACTGGCATTACACAAGAACAGGCATTGATACTGTAAACAGTGGAGCAAGAAACTAACTCCCCTTGCCGGGGGCAGATAGGGATGTGAATTTTCTTTCTATGTTGTATCTCTCTCTTTTTGGGATTCTATACATTCAATTCACTTGGAGCTATTTCGTTCCAGCAGTGGGTGTCACCCAACTTGCCATACAGCTGTTGTCAATTAATAACAATGGGATATTATAACAAAATGAACAGCCTATTAATTCCCATCCTGGTTTACTTTCATGCCTCACTCTTGAGAAAACCAACAGGCAGCTGCACTATGACTTTGAACTGGTCCCCTATTCATTTCCTACTGGGGTGTACTAGGACACCAAAATGTATTATGCATGCACACCAGCTCAAAGGAGCCTAGTTCGTGCTTCGAGCGTGTGAAAATAATACACTGGATCTGATGGTTATACAAATAGTAGTAATTATGGAGAAAAAAGCCCATGTTCCCTTGGTAATGGCACCTCATTAATTTTCCTGAAACCTCCCTAAATGATAGCAATGAATTCTGCAGTCAGGTTTGGGTTTGGGGTTTTTTGTTTGTTTGTTTGTTTTTCCCTTTCAAAAGCAAATTGTGCCATAGAAAAGTAAAAAAAAAAAAAAAAATCTACTGGTTGCAGTGGACAAATTGCCCACCAGATAAAACACTGGTGTTGAGAACAAGAGCTGTGATGTCTAGTATACACTAAAATTGTGCTTGCTAACAGCTGTAGAGGCAGTATTAGTTTGACCAAAAAAAATTCAAGAAGTAGTTCCAGAAGTGGTTGAGCCCAGTTCCCAATGCATTTCTGTCTTGTGGTCAGATGAATTTCATTAAGGTTGCAGCATGAACTCACCATGTCAGTAGACATGAGAGAACACTCTGAGGAGATAGAAATAATATTAATTTTGAGAAAAACTGCTATTAGCCAGTTGGGGTTTTTTTATTTGTAGTAGTTAATGCCAGATAATCTCCTTAGGAGACAACCTTTGATAGAGAAGAGGATTTTCTACTTGACCCTTGACCCTGTGCAGCTGAAACTTGTCCATGAAACACAGCTCACTGGAGGCCTCAAAGACAGACAGAGCATCCCTTGGGTCTTATGGATCCCCTGGCAACTGATGCAGTTTGAGCTCAAGATGGAATAAGAAAATGAGTGGAAATTCAGTGTCTTTCAGTGTCAAATCTGGTCAAAACTGAACTGCAAATTTGAAAGTTATTGAATAGGGAGCTGATGGTGGACATATCTCTGCAGCAATAGAGATTGGGCTTAGTTTCTTCGGAAATTAGGATAATAAAAGATATGTTTTCATTATCGTCGCCTTTATGGATCCCAGGGTCAGTGTCACCATATGGATTTGGCCTCTACGTAAAACTACATGCATTCCTCTCAAAATCTCTGTCTTTGGAGGTCCATGCCTTTAATACAGGTGTTTCTCTTCAAAGGGCAAACACAAGAGAAGCAGCTTTCTACTCTCTAAAATCAAATATTACAGAAGATCTCCCATGGAAAACTGCTCCAAATCAATGGGATAAAGGAAGAACTGACATCAGGACAAGACACTGGCAGCTTGTTCTTGGCAGATACATTGTTAGAGATAGATTTACTTGTTTGCTGAAAGAGTCAATCTAAACATAGATCTGTATATGTGACCAGTGTTTACAGTGCAACCTGGAAGCAGGAGGCTGCAGAGACACCTTTCTTCTCATGCATTGATAAGAAGCAAACAACTACTGCTCCAGTGATGTTAAAATCAAAGAGCCTCAGTGCTTTTCAAAACATGATTATTTCCAAATATATTTTTTCAGTCTTTATTCCCACTTTTCAAAGCCGAGGAAGATGCTTCTTCAAAGACTGAGAAAACATTCTAAGGTATTTTGATTCCATTTACAAAATATTGGCTAGATGATTAACTGCTAATACATACTACACAAATCCCAGGGGTGAGTGACATTTTGTCCCTTATTTCTCTTTGTGAAGTGCTAAAAAGGGTTTCCTTTGGTTTGCGTTTGGAAGGAGGAGAATTTTTATTGTAGTGTCTCCTATATAAACTTACATTGTTAAGTGTTTCTAATGCATATAATTTTATTCCATATACTACTGGACACAGTAATGGAAGCAACTAACTGGGATAATTCACTGTTACTGCCCCACTACACACACAGAATCATCGAGATTCAACTGCCATTTCTCAGGTTTGCAACTTCAGTTAGTTATCAGTGTGTTTCTGATTTATTTTATTTTTTTCAAATCCTTTCTTAATTTTACTTTATCTAACCTTGTAACTTCTGGTGAGGAAAGTTCCCAAAGAATCACAAGAATCAGTTATTTAATGAATTTCCCTCACTCCCAGCTATGTCCCATCTTGTATCTTGTCTGGGTCTCAGAACTGAAATCTTGATGAATGCTTCAGTATTCGTGTGTGCCACGCTTTCCATCTCTTGTAGCTGCACAATGCAGCTATACAGTGTCACTATTTCATTTCCTTCTAGCCTTCCATTCATTCCTTTCATAAATTGCGTTCCAGTGATGTGTTTTACCAAACACTTCAACAAATATGACTGTACTAAAGAATCTTGATACAGCAGATAGTTAATGAAGGGGTAAAAACAAGCATTAAAATAAAATCTGAAAAAAAAAAAAAAAACCCAAAATTTGTTTAGATGAAGCAATTGGCATGAGTATGTGGTATTTATAAAAGGCCCAGTGAGAAGGTTGAACACTAAGGAATCCCTGGGCCAGCTCTCCTTTCTATTGCACTGTGAGAAGTGTATTGCTTATTATAGCCAACACAACTGCAGTCAGGTCATGGTTTTTAAACCCAGTTAATACGACATTTAGAAGTATTGAGTATATACAGACTGTATATAAGGTAGGAATTCCTAGTGACTCTAAAAAATAGTGTTTTCTAAATTAAATCCCTAAGTCAAAAAAATATCAGCCAGTGACTTTCTTACCTGTGAGCCTGTGGTGGCCACAGGTTGCCCATGCTGGAGCAGTCTGCACCCCGTGGAAATGACACATGTTGGAGAAGTCTGTGAAGGCTTGTATCCAGCGGGAGAAGGCCCCCACTGGAACCAGGGAAGAGTACCAGTTTATCACACATTGTCTCTGCCGCAATTCCCATTCCCACTCACCCTGAGCCACCAAGAGGGCGGAAGAGTGAAGAGTGAAGTTGAGCCTGGGAAGAAATGATGGTGGAGGAGAGTAAGTGGGTCTTTTTGCTTTATTGTATTTCTCACTATCCTAGTCTGTTACAATTAATTGTAAAATTAACTTAAATTAACTTAATTTCCCCAAGTAGAGTCTGTTTTACCCATGACATCAACTGTTCTCCCTGCCCTTTTACTTGACCCATGAGTTTTCTTCACGTTTTCTTGCCCTGTCCTGTTGATGGAGGGGATTGGTGGGCACCTGGCAGCCAGCCAAGGAGAGTCTGATACAATCATTTTTATGTTTACTCTTTTTCAAAAGTCCTTTTGTGACTATTCAAACTGTTAGTCTCCCTACCTGATACAACTTATTTTCTTTCTCTTCTGTTGAGGTGTTTCTTATGTAAATACGTGAGCATAATATTGACACAAATACCCATGTTTTTACTAAGCTTTAGTAACTAATTTGCTTCATTTTTATTTGCCAGTTGTGCAACTTCATAATTTTATTTTACTTTGCTTGGCCTTTCCAAGTACATATTCAGCCTTTACCAGTGCAACACATTATTAATTCAATTCTTGGGGTATAGCACTTTCAACAAATGCAACAATAGTCTGTCCTCTAACAAGTTTACAGCTCAAATAATGAATGACAAAAGAAGCCTGAGCTGGGGGCAATCACAGAATGATAAGATTTTCACAGTATACAGTCAAGAATGAATTGACCACAGGATATAT
Organism: Myiotriccus ornatus; assembly: GCA_036023395.1. NCBI lineage: Eukaryota > Metazoa > Chordata > Aves > Passeriformes > Tyrannidae > Myiotriccus > Myiotriccus ornatus. The sequence goes on from JAYRBT010000001.1 coordinate 100,836,069, forward strand.
ATAGATCATCACACCCTTGATGGCATGTAACTCTGTAATCAGTGTCTGATAATGGCTTCTAGAAATCAAAGAAATGAGGTTTTAAAACAACCTTCTTGTTAGAGTTGTTGGGACAACAAAATAAGTCATCCTTAAGCTGGAGCCTGGTGTGTTTCTGAGAAGGACTGTGTGATGATGTCGCCTGCAGCAGTCAATGAGTGGATTTTTTTTTTTCATTTTGTTTTACTTTTTTCCACAGTATTCTTGGTATTTGCTTGTTGTGAACAGGGAGGGAGAGGGGCCTGTTAGAGTGTAGGTACATGCCTGAGGGACAGCAGTCAGGGCACAGCACCCCAGGAATGGATGAAGTGCCAGCACAAGATCTAGTGAGAAACAGACTTGTTAGATGGCTTTCCACAACCTTGCCCACCTGCACTTGTGGTAACTCCTGTCCACGCCCAAGAGGTGGAAGTATTTGGTTTACTGCACAAGAGATGGACATTGTGCATTAAACTGAGTACTACTGCAGACTAGCTGATCACAGACTAACCCACTGACAGCTGTCAATCTGCTGTTCAGAGCAGTCGGCATGTGGCACCAACCCTGCTAACTTGCCAAACCACGTTAAAATAAACAATAAACTACTTTCCAAATAGGGAGCTGCTCTAGCTTTCAGAGAGCAAATAAAAGCAAAGAGAAGGAAGGTGATCTGCAGGCCAGGAAGATAAGAGGGTGGGGCATAAGGCCAGAAAATGATCTCACAATTGACTGTGATCTGCTTTTCAAAAATAGTTTCTACTCCATCTGCAAACAGTATATTTGATGATAAATGGCACTGCTGGTAGAGTGGCTAGACGTCTTAAGGAAAAATTAAATGGTTTATTTGATTATATGGGGATGAAGTATTTGCGCAGGCAAAGCATAATTAAATACGAGATTCTCTCCAGCCCTCAGAATGTTGCCACAAGGTTAAGGTCCCGTCTTTTTCCCTTGTGCACTGATTGCTTTTTGCTTACACACATGTGCAAGCGCACCCCAGATCTGTCCGCTTGCTGTATTTGTCATATTTTTTGTGATTTGAGATAGTCTTCTCTTACTGGAGAAAGCTCTTTTGTACCACTACCAGGAGCTTCCCAGGTACTAGTAGCATTCAGGGAGCAATGATAGGGAGTGACTTCTTCATCCTATGTGTTTCTATCATTGATCATACTTAAAGACTGAATCCTCTTTTAAAAAGGATTAAAAAAGCTACATTTCCTAACTGAGAGTTTGTCTAGAAAAACAGATGTCTGAATGAAAAAGGCTGAGAGGGAAGGCAG
>JAYRBT010000001.1:100837466-100873566 GCA_036023395.1 Myiotriccus ornatus
GAAAATAGTATAAAAATGCGTTCAAAATGTGGGTCGTTGGAATCCTGACTTTGAGACGCTAGTCCGCAGGAATTCCCAGGCCCTGAATAAAGCACCGCATAAACTGACACCCTGTTAGTTTGTGTCTTCATTACGGGCAGCACTACCAGGAGCTTCCCAAGTACTAGTAGCATTCAGGGAGCAATGATAGGGAGTGGCTTCTTCATCCTATGCGTTTCTATCATTGGTCATACTTAAAGACTGAATCCTCTTTTAAAAAGGATTTAAAAAGCTACATTTCCTAACTGAGAGTTTGTCTAGAAAAACAGATGTCTGAATGAAAAAGGCTGAGAGGGAAGGCAGGGTGTGATTGTAGCCTTTAAATTTTTTACTGGATTTCAAGTAGGAAATTCTACAGTGCTACACAGCAGGGAAATCCAGGAGTTTCTGCACAGCACCTGCTGGATGGCTTTGGAGCCCCAGATCCCAGGATCCAGGCTGGCACACAATCTGCTTTCTCCCTGTTTTCTGTCACGCCTGAGTGAACACCACTGAATATTTCATTGTCTGTCACTCCGCAGAAGCCAAGCAACACTGTTTTCCTGGAGTTTTTCAAGCATCTCTTCGTGCTTTGGCACATAATTATTTTGAAAAAAACGATCTTCAGCTTCTTCGTTCTCTGCCTACTTCACTCCCCTCCACAAGTCCCCTTTTGCTGTGTGGCTGCTGAAACTGTGACATGGAAAAGGCACCTGCTGTTTCTGCAATTGCTGTCTAGCACCCTGTCCGTCCGTCCATCCATATCTGCCCAGAGAAGCTCATCAGCTTATCATGTTGTCCAGTGGGGGGCAAGGATGGTCTTTGGTCAGCACCCAGCATGCAGGGATCCTGCTCTGTGCAAGCACTCCTGAGCAAAACAGCAACATAAAACATATTGACAAAACAGTACTTGAAATAGAAATAGAACTCTGCCACAGACACTCTCAAGAGCTCCTTCCCCTCTGTTGTTGTGAGGAGTTTGATCTCTCTGTGCACCACCTTCACCAAATGTCTTCTGCAGCACACTTAGAGAATCAGTGGCTCTGGGTAACTTTGAGAGCTTTAAGTGCATTCCTTCCCGAATGTGTATTTTGAATGCAGACACAGAAGTAACATCTTCCCCTTGATTTTCTTGAGGAGTTTTTTATTGCATGTCATACTGGTTCGACTAGCTCTCTGTTACTCAGGTGTCTTTCTGGCAATATAGTTTCCCTCATTAGAGAATGTAGAGTGTTTACTCCTCAGCTCTATGTATCTTCTTCACCTTACTCCACCTCTTTCAGGATAAGCCTTTGCTATAAAGGCTGGGGAAACAGTACGTTTGAATTTCTGAAACAAGGCAGGAACAAAAAAGTATCTTAGGTGTGATGGTTCAAACATGAGGTCACACAACACTTGTGCCATGGTCTTGCTGATGGAAAGAAGGGTTCAGCAGTCCTCAGTGCTGAGGCCCTCAGAGACACTTCTTGCTCAAATCTGGAGTTGGCATCCATAACCTGTTTCCCAGAAGACCACTGGTGGTTACTAACATGGCAAGCTATAGCATATGCATCTTAATTCTTGAGGAAAAGTACTCAAAATCCCTTGTGTAGGGATGTAACAGTCCAAACTCCTCGAAGGGAAGGAGAAATGGGGTAAAATGCAACATGGATGAGGAAGTGAGAGAACCAGATGGGACAGCCATCCTGCCACCAATAAGTGTGGTCAGCGAAAGGATTTCCGGAACATGGGCTACACCATTGCCCTGGGCATCAAACATCACCTTTCTGCTGACCAGATATTTTGGCCGTCAATTTTGTGGGGAAGTTTTGTCCTGAAAACTGTTTACTCATTGGTCCACATTGTCTGGAATCAAAGCAAAGAGCCTGAGAAAAGCTTCAGGAGATAAACCTGACAGGTTCAAAGGGCTTCACAGAAAACATGACTGTAGGTGCTATGAAACAAAGTTGTTCTTGTCCAGCCCTTGTCTGAGATCCAGCTTTCCTCTTGCCACTCCAGTTAACTTCATTTCAGTCACCTAGAATAGGTAATGCATTACTACAGGTAGTGGACTAGAAGATGCATTCACTGTGATATCTTAGATCTCTTTTCAGCTCAGCCCTGTTTCAAAAATAATTGCAGTTTCAGATTAAGCCAAGCTTTGCTTTTGTCCTGAGTATGGACTTCAGACCAATCTAAGTTAAATGTAAGCTATTTCTAAAGATAGTTTTGAAGTTTCTAGTAAGAAAAAGGCCTGCTGTTTGGATATAGACCTGTGTCTCTGTATCTACCTTGATATGAACTGAAATGATTACTAAATATCTTGAATCTAAAACACATTTTATTCTTCTTGTAATTAAAAGCAATGGAACAAAGGGTCTGTTCATAGCTGCTGTTAGGTGAGAAGGGATCAAAATGTGCTAAAACTGAGTTTCTCTAGCACTTTCTCAGAGCCTTTAAATTTTTTCACTTAATAAAAATTTGGGATATTAGCAAAAACTGATTCACACTGTTACTCCAGGCAATTAAGGAATTATTATAATGTTTTCCCACTTTTTCAAGTATTTTGAGCCATATGTAATTCACTATAGTTCTAACAACATCTGTCATTTCCTTGGGAATACTTCACTTGTCAGAAATTAAAATGCATTACCACTAATGAGACATTCTGATTTCAGATTGTTATTTCCGATTCTAAATATAAAAGTAATTACCAGCACATATGACCCCCCCAACTGAACAATTTTATCATCATTCCCAGAAGCAATATCAATACTTTTGTTGTTTCTTGTAAAAGGAAAGCCTTTACTATAATGACCCTGTGGTAGTCAAGTGGAAGCCATTACATAGATACAAGGGAATAAAATAATTACATCAATGATCTAGCAACATTTTCTACTTAGAAGAGTAAGAAACAAATACAAAAAGACAGTTATTCAAGTTCTTATGTGCAGTTACACAAGGTAGTTTTTGTTTTTGAAAAAAAGTACCTAAAATATGCAGCTGAGTCTCTTAAAACTGCAGCAAGAGCAGGCAATGAAGTTTGTGCTACTTGAAAATCTCAATAAATGAAATATCCTTTCTTTTCATCATACCAGTATCTCACTTCGCAAACTATACAGCTGTCTGTGAGAGGCCTTTTGAATATAAGTAGCAGATTCATAAACAAGCTGGATTTCAGGGACAATTTTGCCAAATACAAACCTGATATTTCTCTCTTCTTTTTCAGCAGGCCCTTTACAGTAGGCAAACATTTCTGTTAGCATCATCATCTATCTTATGATTTGGCCCTGTCAACCCTGCATGCTCCATATTGGATATCCTGTGTCTGATATAGAATACAAGATGTCTAAGAAGGGAGTGAACAAGTAAACAGACATGTATAGACTCTCCCTTTATCTAGCACTCATAGTTAAAATTATCTAAATAATTGCTGCATTCTTATACAACCTGTTCCTATTCTGCAATTGCATTATCTCTGCATGTCTGTACATTATAACACACCTCTGTTTTATATGTTTTACAATATAATATATTTTGTTTATAACATATAACATGTTTTACAATATATGTTTTACAATATGTCTTACAAATTATGTTTTTAGATGAGTATTAGGAAATATATTAATAATGGTGATTAAATAAGTAAGAACATTTCTTTATTACTTACTACTTGGTACTGAGAAACTGTATTTTGAACAAACTGTTCTGGTTTTTTCTAATAGGAAAGTTTTTCCTATAAAGCACTCTACTGGATATCTGATTAGATCAATATTCAGACACTAACTATGCCTCCTTTTCCCATTTCATGCCCACGTGATAGAGAACTTGGTGGATTTTTGTCCTAATTCTCCTCTTTCTCCCAAGGATAAGACCATGAGAGGAAGGATCTTCTAGGATTATCAGACCTAGTTTTCTGCTATCCCTATTAGCCCATGTCACATATATTTTTGCACAAAGAGAGAAGTACAAGAGTTTATTTTTTATTCATATCAGTAACAAGCTACTAATGAACACTGGGTTCATTCCAACTTCAAAATTATTCTTGTCCTTGTTTATTTCCACTTGTTCTTTTATCAGCATTTAGGTCAATTAAATGCAGCGAGGTCCTTTGGTTAGCTGCCAGAAAATGGGTTTTCCTTTCTTCTGATTCTCCTCTCCCTCTTGCCTTCATTCCTGCTCCTCTTCAGAAAGGACAGATCATTCACAATTGTGTGCAGTGTTTTGGATGGGAACTTACCAGTGGTTCACAGAGTGTGAATAAGACTTTTCCAGTTTCTGCTGGAAGTATTCTGTCTGATCCAGCCACAGGCCCCTCATTGGCCTTCCCATGGTTGCGCCTCAACCTGCTCACCCTGCAGCCGCTTAGTATCACAAGGTCTTGTTCCCTTCCTTGTTTCCAGCTGATGGACTCCAGCTTACAGCACAAATTTTAGCTACTTAGCAACCTTGTAATTTTGACTTCTATAATGTCATTATTTCTTTATTATGTCCAGATTTAAGGTCATCTTTTTGTTCCTGTACTGTTCCTACCTCCCAGCTGTTACCACCAAGAGCTCATCAGCATGTTTCTGCTTTTTCTGCCAAATTCTAAGATTTTTCTGAGTGCCACATCCAGTAACCCAAGGAATTCAGTTCATCTTTTTCCTCCTATTGATTAGTTCCCGTCCACTTGCAATCTGCTTATCAGGCATTTCCTTAGCTATGATATGCTAACACTTGACACTTCAGCCCTCATTTTCAGTGAGAAAATATCTTACTGAAGTCCAGACAGTTTGGAGCTATTTCACTTCCCTTTTATAAAAAATTAATTGAATCATGAGAGATAAGTATTAGGTTTGAGTGACACAATCTACTGGCAGGAGATGGCAAATCTATGTTGTGTTTTATACTATTCCCCATCTAGTTCCTTGCCTTTAATTATTCTTTTAGAATTCAGGGATGAATATTGATGAAATGTCTAGTTTGACAGCATTCAGCAATTGAATTCAAATTTGGTCATCAAGTTAAAAATTACTGCGTTCAGTTAAAAACACAGTCACGTTTAATTATTTGCAAAGCTATCTTTGTGTTACGTAATATGTCTATTTCAGCATCTACGCTGCTGAAGAAAGTTTTCTTACTTGTGCTATTTTTCTGCAGTCATAAACTTGATTTTCAAATTGTCTTTTTTGTTGTTGATGTTGATCTGTTCTTTCATTTTTATCTGGTCTGTCTAAAAAATGCCAGCGAAATTCCAGGAAAATTTTGATGCACTGTTATTTCCATGGTTCTTCATTGTACACCTGAGAAGGTATTCTCTTCATTCATATTGCAATTCTTAAAATGTTTTTTATTTGGAGAAGTGCTCAAATATTAATTTACTCAAATGCACCCACACAATAAACACTGGAAAAAAGAAGAAAAAAACCGAAATATGTGTGTGAATCACACAGTACAATAGTAAATTTGTTTTGTTAAAACTAGCAGAAAAAGCCTTTCTCATTGCCATTCTTACTAGTAACTCTATAATCACCTGTCGTGTTTAATTTCACATGTAAGAGAAATAGAGAATTTGTCCTAGTTGCAAGATTTAAGAGAAACAAGACATACAAAGGAAAAAGCTGGAGATTTTCAAGGCAGGATGTTGCCAGGGTTACAGGAATTCGCTCTTGCAATCCTCTCCACCGCACTTGAACTATCCCAGGGCTGTTTCCTGGGCCCACACTCTGAAATAAGTGCATACACCCAGATCTTGAGAATGTCATTTACAGATGATAGGAAATACAATGTGCTCTTTTCAACACTGCTTTTGGCTCATTCTGTTCTTTTTTCCTTATCAAACCAAATATTCTATGTCAAAAAAAAAAAAAAAAAAAAAAGAGTGAGGTGACCTTGTTTTGAGGAAGTTAATTGAATTGTCAAGAAGTTTTGGTACTATTTCCAGAACTGCATCATTTGAACAGAGTCTTAATATTTTATACTGGACTTCATAATGCTGCTGAAGAGTTCCAGAAAAGCAAACCTACTTTTTAAGTGTGTATTGACTCATATTTCACCTTATCAACATCCAATCAAAACAAAGTATTTGTTATGAAACAGCACACTGTAAAACCCCTTTAGAGAAAGACAAATGATAAACTTCGAAACACATAAACCTGGAGATTTCCTGGCCCCACCTGGGCTAATGCCACAGGTCCCTGTCCCCTGCTGGTGGATCCTGCCACTGCCACCAACCCACCCCTGTTCAGATGCTGTGGAATAGAGCCTCATTGGAGAGGGCAAACCAAACTCGAACTCCAAAGGCAGGAGGACTGGAATTTCTGTGCTAAGAATGTGCAAGTCCTGTGGAAGTTGTGATGAGAAGGAATCTTATTCACTCTTTGGTTCTTCTAGATAGCTCTGGTTTTCCAGGTTGAGAATCAGTGCAACCAGGCAGAGTCTGGCTGAAGCCTCGTACAGGTCTTCCGTTGAACTATCCTTTGAGTAAGAAGGATTATGGTAGCATATGCAGTGGGTAGTTTTGCAAGCCAGTGGAGAGTTTTCTTCTGCTTGGGAAAGTGCTTCTCTTGACAGATTACAACCACCATACCATAGCAGCTACCAGTTGCTTCCTCTGAGCTTCCCTGGGAATCCACGGGACCCAGGGGAAGCCAGCAGTATGTGAAACTTGATTTCACCTCAGAAATATTCAAGTAGCTCTCTGAATCCTGATTGCTACAGATTCTAATACAGGGTGTTAGAAACTAACCTCTTTCTCAGTGCACTGAAAAGAATCCCTTTCCTCCTATCATGCTGCCAGTTCTAGTTTGCTTTGTTTTTTATGGCCAGTCACTAATTACCCCACTGATTGATGCAGAAGGTTGGGAGGGCAGGTTGCTTTTGGCATCAAAATTTAAAAAAAAAAAATAAATCTTCATTAAGGAAAGCTGGAGATGTGGTTTCTCAGAGGCCCATATGGATAGAACCAAAAGACCTGTTAGACCTATAAGTAAAGCTGAGAGCAGAATGAACTCCTGTGCTATATTTTCATTAATAAAATGCACCCCAGCAAAGGACTAACATTACTTGAGCACGTCTTACCTGGGTTTTTGTGAAAACACTTAGTGCACTTCCCAGCACATCTTAGGCTTTGAAGGACTCACACAGAATGGGGGCAGGAATGGGTTTGGCCTGCTAACAGCCACTTTGCCATTGTGACTGTATTAGGGATGCTACACAAAGGTAATACCAACACTCTCAGCGAGTTCGGGCATGTTCATACAAATGAAATGCAGAGCATTCAGAACAGAGGCATTACGCCCTGCCTTGCATCACAGCCCAGCTGCCTTTTGTGCAACCCGCCCCAGAGCCTCTGAATTCCCGACTCCACAAGCAACTCCTAACGCTCAGCAGCAGAGCAGAAGGGCAGAAGGCAAGCTGTGCTTTCCCCACCTGCCCCTAAAGGCAGCTCTCCTGGCTCCCAGCCCTGGTTCCAGTGGGCGTAGAGGAGGGTTTCTGAATCCCTGGAGGAGGAGATGAGGTAGAAGTTTATGCTGTACTGAAGAGCTGGGGCAGGAGAAGAGAATTCTTTGTGTGACCTTGAATAGCAATGTTCACTGTGGAGACACATCCCAGGCTCATCACCTCTCCTTTGTTCCTGTTCCAGCTGAGCACTCAATGTACCAGTTCTCTCCTAATCAGCATCACCCTTTGTGAGCAACACAGGAAGTTTCCCATTTTCTAGATACATCAAAATAATGCCTTGACTGAATCTTCCTGTAGAGGCACAGAGAGAGAAAGACCTTCTTCTACCTCGGCCCCTACACTGAGCCCCTTAGTGCAGTACTATTGACAATACTCAGAAACTGCCTTCAGAAGTGAAAAACAGGGCAATCAAGAATAGCATAAAATCTATGCTGTTGCTTCTTTAAAATGCCCTTAAACTGACAGCTCTTAAACCCAGCATCAGAACAGAGGCATGTCCAGGCACTGAATTACTTAAGATGTACTGACAAGGTTACAAAGCCGAGGCTTTTCAATCTCATTTATTCTAAAGTTTATCTCCATAGTCTTGGACTCACCAAGCAGCTCTAAACCCCCACTGAAAACAGTTTGTCATCTTAAAATGAGGGTTGAGTACTATGGGACTCTCAGCACTAGAAACACCATGGCAAAAATATGCTAATTGGGTAGGGGCAGTGTACGCCTGCAAGACAATAAATATATCTTTGCAAGCAGTTCCCAGTGGAAGTGTTGAAAATCATGCAACATGGTTACTTAAACACTTGGCTTAGCTAGTGCAAAGAGACAACATTCAGATACAAAAAGACAGTAGCAGTTTGTAGGAACTTTATTCCATTGTCTAATGGTCCTTGGGGCAGCGTAAGAGAAGCTGCGCATGGAACAAGAAAACAGACAAGTAAGCAGTGGTCCTGGCAAATAGCATAACCATTTATTCTAATTAACTAAACTTAATTACAGGAGTCAGACCAACTGTCTTTCTACAACCAGCCAAAAAAATCAATACCAAAGATTAGTCACAGCAAATGTAGTAGTGCTGCCTGTTAGGAAGGTGGCTGGACATTTCCAATTGGAAGATCTGCTTTTGTACTAATTATTCTTTGCAAAACTTCATCTGTCTGAACTGAAATTGTCCATATGTGATATCTAATTTTGACTGATTCTTCCACAGTATTGTAGCAAGAAGAGTAGTATACCCATTTCCAAGAATGAAAGCAGTGAACAGGATACTGCTTGGCCATGTAACTTTCCAGGACCTTTTTTTTTATCCTTTTCTTTGGAAAAGGATTCGAAATGCAGTAGAAAGTGGAAGCTAGCATCAGGAGCTGGAATTGAGCTCTCTGTGGGGTCTAGCCAAACACAGCTAAACTTCACCATCCTCAGACACTCCATAGGTACTCAAGTCTTCCAGAGCTGCGATGCCCAGAGGTCCAGCCCTCCCTGAGGGCAGTGCACCCATGTCCCTCATTGACACAACCCAGAAATCAGTTCAATGTGCAGAAGCACTGGGAAACTCCCTTGAAGAGCTGCTTTGAGTCACCTGGATAAAAAAAGAATTTGTACCTTAGGTAACACTCAAGCAATCCAAGGGAGGCACAAGTTCTTTGTGAATAAGGGATGCAAATAGGATGAATAGGAGGCTGTGGCAGAGGAGCAAAAGAATCAGAACCTAAAGAACTGGGTCCATGGGAACTTCATGATGTTCAACAGGGCCAAGTGCAAGGTGCTGCACCTGGGTCAGGGCAACCCCTGGTGTCAAAAAGAAAGCTGGACATGACCAGCCATGTGAGCTCACAGCCTAGAAATCCAGTTTTATCCCAGACTGCATCAAAAGCAGCATGGCCAGCAGGTTGAGGGAGGGGATTCTGCCCCTCAACTTCACTCTCGTGAGACCCACCTGGAGTGTTGCATCCAGCTCTGGGGTCCATGACATAGGAAGGACATGAACTTGCTGCAGTGAGTCCAGAGGAGGACCACAAAGATGATCACAGGGCTGGAGCACCTCTCCTATGAAGACAGGCTGAGAAAATTGGGGTTGTTTAGCCTGGAGAAGAGAATGCTCTGGAGAGACCTTGTAGCACCTTCCATTATCTAAAGCGTGCTACAAGAGAGCTGGAGAGGGACTTTTCTCAAGTCCATGTAGTGATAAGACTAGGGGTAATGGCTTTAAAGTGAATGCAGGTAGGTTTATATTAGATACTCAGAAGAAATTCCTGACTGTGAAGGTGGCGAGGCGCTGGGACAGGTTGCCTACAGAGATGGTGGATGCCCCATCCCTGGTAACATACAAGGTCAGGCTGAACAGGGCTCTGAGCAACCCAATCTAATTGAAGATGTCCCTGCTTATTGTAGAGGGGTTTGATTTAGATAATCTTTAAAGGTCTCTTCTAACTCAAACTACTTTATGATTTTACGTTGAGACAAGCACCCAGCTGGTGGCCCAAGTCCATTATTTGCGGAGGCTCACACACATATCAGTGTCCTCTCCAAGGTGATCTCCATGTGGAGAAAGTTCCCTGGGTGCGAGCCAGACAGAAACTTCAATGTAGTCCAAGATGTGCTAACTCAGTGTAATGGGGAAAGCCAGGAGGAGGGGAGGAAGGAGGACTGGAAGGAAGCAGACAATATGGCACATAACAAGGCAGAAGAGAATACTTCTGTGAGTGACAGAAAAGAAAAAGATTAATATTTCTTATAAAAAGCAAAGTTCCAATCAATACATACTAAAAAGACAATAAGGCAGAATAAGCACATTAATTGTTATTAATCCTCTTCTCCTTTAGCATGTGTGCTGACTATTCATGGGCCATAACAGAAGAGGTAACCAAGCTTTATCCAACCATGCAACAAAGCCATCAATAACTCTGTCGCCAAGAGGCCTAAGGGAATTCTCTCCTAACCCATTTAAGTCCCAGTGAGCTTAGGAGTGGCTGTTAGAGCAGATGATCTGTTCTAATGATCTTTTCAGGCCACCAGGGAAGAAATAAAACTGAACATTTTATTATCTGACTTGTGGGTTTGGGCTTGTTTTTTTTCACTTCTTATCTGAGAAATTCAACCATCCAAGGACTGTCTTCAAAACCTTTCTACTCATTTCCTTGGGTTGTACTGTCCTCACTGTCCTATGGTTGTACATACTCTGTAGAAATTACTGTCAAACCATTCTTTATCACCTCCCTGTTGGAGAGGAATACCTCCTGCTTGAATTCAGGAGAACTGATTGGAGTTCTTCTTAATAAGACCTGTACTAGACACTAGACTAGTTTAATATTCACTAGAAGACAGTTTGACCCTGAGATTAGCTCAGTTGGTTAGAGTAAGGTGCTAATAGCACCAAAGGTTGTGGGTTTGATCCCCATATGGGCCATTCACTTTAGAGTTGGACTCAATGATCTGTGTGGGTCCCTTCCAACTCAGAATATTCTGAGTTTAAGCAGCCCTGGCTTACTCTGCTGAAAGGTGGACAAAAAGGCCTCATACTTCATCCACCTGGGGGAGCAATCACTTCTGAAATCATCACAGGTATTCCAGCAGGAGTCATCTGTCTCCAGCATATACTTACGTAGTGCAAGTGCTGAGCACAAAGTTTATGTCCCACAGCATCTCTTTGCTGTCAAAATTTAGTCCATGTAACACTGAAAAAAAAGAAAAATGAGGAAAACACAGGTGATGCTGTATTTCAGTAGTTGTCAAACATTCAGGCTGGAGACCAATAGATGAACAAAGTAATCTCCACTCTTCATTCATATTAGGGTTCCCTATAGTGTCTGTCTGTTACAGGAGAAGGCCAGCCTACTCCCTATGTCTCCTCTCCTGTGAATCAGTATTCTGAAAATGCATGAGAAAAACCAAACAAAGGCAGTTCAAACATGAATTAAGTCGTGCTTTGAAAAAAAAAAAGTAACATAAATTTGCATGAACAAAAAAGGCCAGACACAGGGAAAGCATTAGAATGTCGCACACGGACAGGAACTCTCTCTCTGAGTTTCATCTCAAAATAATTTGGCTTTAGTATTCTTAAAAAGCAGGTGTCATTGTACAATACTTAATCAGACATACGGAGCTGTGACTGACAAGAAGATCAGCCATCAGTCCAACCTCGCATTTCTGCTATTTTACTTCATCAGATAGAGCCACTGATGTGTCTGCTACCTGTCTACAGCAGTCACGGAGCCAGGCATTGTAAGTACCGCATGATCTCCCTTCAGCTTCCCTATCCACGCTGGTGGGAAAGGAACTATGAAATACCTGGAAACACTCTTAACTCTTAGTATTCTGATTCTTTTTTCACAAAAGAAGTTCCAAAGCCAAAATCTTGTTTCAATCTATGCTAAGATATCAGACAACCTGATTTTATCAGGGTAGCTTTTGAACTGACTCACATCTTGTGAGAAAGCCATGGTGCAAGGGCGTTCCCCAGACACCTTTAGAAAGCTGTCTCTGTGGTTCCAGACACGGAAAGGACTAATCCCATTTCAGGCAAGTATAAAGAGAGAGAGAGGAGAACAGACATCCACTTTCCTATCTTCATTTCAATTCACAACATTTAATGGTGCCAGCAGTGGTCAAGCCTGGCTGGAAGCCCCTCATATAAGCTGTTCCATGGCAAAGAAGGAAACACAGGAGGCAAAAGCCCAGGCAGGCATCACACCTGTGATCCTCAGCCTTGGCAAGCATGCCTGGATTTAGAGAGATTTAGGAACCCTAAGGAGACCTCAGCAAGAAGCGTTAATAACCCTTTTTTCCCTGCACTAGTTCATTAGAGATTTGCTGCCAGGTTTTGTATTTGGGACATTGTTATAATGCTTTGATACAAGAAAATAATCACTGATGGGAGCTAGTAATTATCTATCACAGAGAATACAAGAAAAGGAAGAAATGATAAAACATTGGCTATGGCACAGCCCACTACCTTGATGCCTTCTGATACTCAAATTCTCCTCAGCCCTGATTTCTTTTTATTTTACTTACTGCAACTCATCCCTCTGTGGCCTTCTATAGTTCCTGATCCTTTGTATCTGAAAGGCATGTTTTAAACCTCAGAACTGTCTCAGTTTTTTTCCCAATGAACAATAGCCAAACAAAAAAAAATATAATTACAAGGAATTGCCAATTTTTTAAAGTCAGGGTATGACCTTACCCTCTGGTTTATGATACTTTCAGCTCCAAATATCTCTAATTCATGTAAGCGTCAAATAGAGACAGACTATTCTTGTTTTATACAATGTGTCTTCCTGGTCTTATTTCACTGTGCATTTGTTGTCATCATTGTGGAAACAGAACATGCAGCTGTTCATAATAAGAATATGGTGCTTTAGCAGAAAAAAGCCCCATGGGGCTCATATGTCTCTGTTCCCTCTAGTCCTAGTCTTTTCCTTTCATCCTTGGGATGAGAATACAGAAGATAAGGCTGCTTGAAGGACACTACAACCCTATCTTTTCAAACTCCAGGTTGCTAAACTGCTTCCCAGTTAATGCCATAAGAAGTCCTTCCTCGCATCTGTCCTGACGTGCACGGTTTGCTGGTGACAGGACAGAGCTGTGCTCTTCCCCATTCCCTGGAAGCCAATGAACAAAACCAGTGCAAAGACTTGGATATGTAGGCAGCACATGCTCTTTAACCCTGAACCCTGTGAATAATGACAAAGCTTAAGCACCAATGCTCTCATAGCCTCATACCTATGGCATCATGAGCTATTTCACTTCGAGAAACTTCATTAGTGCTTCTGTCTCTCATGGCCAAGGCCAGCCTTGATCTAAAGACACAGCAATAGTTTTGGTGACACCCATGCCCAGATTTTCACAGTGTGCTAAAATCTTTGAAATATCTGGTACCATTTACATTGAAGAGGAGATACAGCCTCTTAATGTGCGTATCATAATGAGACTAAAGAAAGTCTAATGAAATCCATGCTGGGATATTTCATTATCTTGCAGGCAATAAAGCCATCAAAACAAAGGCATTCATTTTCTTTCCTATTAGGGAAGAAAACAAGTGATTTATATCAGTTAGATTATCTCATTGTCCTCCCTGGTCAAAAATGATAGCAGCATAATGAACATTAAAAAAAGAAATGTATATTATTCACTTGTTTGTTTTCACAGTAAGAAAGCAGTGCCCTAGAAGGAAAAATAAGCTTGAGGGCTCAGCTGCATAAAAGTTGTCTATTTTACAGCTCATTGCATTGTTAAGTAACATTACAGTGTAATTTGGCCTTTGGGGTATAGTTTTATATAGGGTAGACTAGCACTTGCATATTTTTTAATACTCTTTTCCCCAAAATGCTTTACACATAACCAAATTCAATATTTGGATTTTCAAATATGCACTAAATGGAAATGACTATGAATGTACATGACAGCAGGCCGCTTCTGGACTCCAATTCTGAAAACATAATTTTTTCTAAAGTGATATATTAAACACTTCAGAATTGCTCATCTCTATTGTCTATCTTGTTAAAACAGATTATAAGGTCTTTATTATAAGAGCTCTGTCACATTGACATGCCATAAGGCTGTGATCATAATAAGAGATTTGTGATGTTAAAAAATACAGTGATGATAATGATTTTTGTCCTGTTTCATAAGAAAAAAATTACTTCAGTGACTGCAACATTTTTCCCAATCTCTGCCTCAGTCTGTCAGTTCTCATAACTTTCAAGAAATTCTCAAACAAATGTAAAAAAGAACAACTGGGTATCAGAAGTGTTAAGTTTCCCCAAACATTGTGGAAATAGGCAGAAATACCAGGGTAAAATGCAATTATGACTGCCAAAGGACACCAAGGAGTCAGACTCTAAGTGCATCAGCTAGGGGCAGGCTGGGCTGACCTGCACTGCAAGGCAAGCCTTGGCAGGAGCACTTCTGGTCTGAAGTCACAGGCAACTGCTCAGCTCTCACCCCTCATCTCTGATGGTAATGAAAATGCTGAAACAGGGCACACCAAGCTCCAAAATACACATCTTCCACAGCTGTCTGTAACACTTGGGACAAGTAAGAACAGCACATCAGCTGCTGCAATGTTTATTAGACATGATCTGCTTAAGCAGCAGAAAAAAATATACCACGGAGATATTTTCCCATTTTTTACCTTCCTGGTCCTTCTTTGCTTTCCCTGGTACTTACTGCAAGAAAAATTATATATATGCAACTTCTATTTTTGCTTTATTCTTTCATATAAATATCTGATAACACGGCATTGCATTAATAAGCTATACCAACTTATAAGTGATCCTCTAAAAAAGGTCAAGTGTTGTCCAAGGGGAGTACCTGTGGCCAACAATTGGATCCTAAAACGCAAAATGTGTCTGTTCTGAGATATCTCTCAGCTTTCTAAGCTTAAAACAGAGAGCACAGGGATTTTTCCCACAGCAGATTCCCCATCAGTTGCATGTTAAAGACACTCGGTACAGACACCGTGTTTAATGAAGATTACACTAGAAGTAGAATGAGGCAACTGTGGAGTGGGTTTATCCAGCATTTGGACTCAACAAAGCTAGTATTTCACATCTAGGGAACGCCTTTCCACAGTTTGTGTGGCATTTTTATTTCAATTAAGCCAGAATGAGATTCTATTCTCTTTGAGACTTGAGGCTGTGAGAAGCAAACTGAAGCCAAAATATATTGCTTAGAGGCAGCAACTGAAATCACAGGGAAATTCAGAAGAATGTGTCATTACGATATTGCCCATCTCTAGGTGACTAAATACAACAGGATATAAAAGAGCAGAAGCATATATTTTGCTTTCAGTCTTGATTCTCCTACAAATAAATAGCAAAAAAACCATGTTGGTAGTAAAGGCAACTAGACTGTGTGAAAACAAGAATATTGCAGGTTTTCCCTAATAACAAATTTCCCTACAAAGAATATGAGTGGCATGCATCTTTTTCTAAAAAGTTTATGGAATAAGATTTTTTTATTTAATAGAAGAAGTTAAAACTAGGAAAGAAATAGTGATATTTCATGTCATGTGGGGAGGAGAAATTCTGGATTATGTTCTGGAATTGGAATCTAAATAAACAAATGCATAATTATAATTCAAGCAACTAAAATGGTTATCCTGTGGTAGCACCTCAGTCCTGTATTATTAAACACATAGGAGGTCTTTCTCCAAAGTTGGGCTTTCATCATTATAATACACAAATCTTTACTTGTAAGTTGGCAGTAGAAGATCCTTTGTGGCAATTTAGCTATAAAGCAATTAAGTTCTTAATGCACTGTAGCATAAATTTTCCCTACCATTTCCATCTTAGCTGAAAAGAGAGCACCAAACGTTGCCTTTGGGCATCTGGAGGACTATGAGTGTGCTCAGGTGGCCAAAAAGGGCAATGGCATCCTGGCCATTGTATCAGAAATAGTGTGGCCAGCAGGACCAGGGCAGTGATTGGCCCTGCATACTTGGTATTGGTGAGGCCGCATTTTGAGTCCTGTGTCCAGTTTTGGGTCCCTGGCTGTTAGACAGACATCAAGGTGCTGGAGCAAGTCCAAAAAAGGGCAATGTGGCTATTCCAGCACCTGGAGCCCCTCCTCCATGCCCCCTTCACTGACCTTGGTGTCTGCAGAGTTGGAACCAGCTGGCATTGGCTCTATCCCAGCTGGCACTGGCTCTATCAGACATGGGAGAAGCGTCTGCCAAATTCTCACAGAAGCCACCTCTGTAGCCATCCTGTATCAAAACCTTTCCCCACAAACCCAATACACACAAATGAGAAACTGATGATATTTATGTTTTTTTACATACTTCTGTACCTAAAAACCTTTGAAAACTTGAATACTACTTTAAAGGATAAAACCCAGGTAACAGAGCATCACACCCTAGAGAAGATAGAGACAAACACAGCAGAAAAATGCTGCTAAATTGTTACGGGAATGTTGTCAGAGCAATGATGGACCAAGGACAAAGTGAGGCAGGATTTGTGGGGAATACCAGTTTTGTTAGATTGAGAGATATTGCTTGGAAAAGCAAACTAAGTTTCAGGTAAGTAAGCCCTCTGTCAGATGACCATAAAGCTTGTCAAAACCCTTCCAAGCATTTTCACGAAAACTGTTACATCCGCCTTCAAGTTTGCTTCTCCTAACTTCACAGCCAAAGTGTTACCTTGTGTCAAAGAGTCAGAAGAGGGTATTAATTCACATAGCAGCAGTTGTTCTTTTATCAGGTTCAAGTTCCTGAACACTACTAAAATATTACCAGAAATTTTTAAGTCTGTACAGTAGAAATAAAAATGACAAAAATTAGCATCCTTGTATATTAAGGCTCCTTTCTGTTAAAGAACAGAGCAAGCAGGCTGGGTAGCAGTCTTTTACCTTTTTTACACTCACATATTCCTTTGCCTCACATAACAAGATGACGAACTGATGCTGAACATTATCTTGGGAAAAGCAGTTTCAAAGAAGCGTCAATGGCACGTTTTATTTTGTATCTAGATTTTTACTTTACACAGTCATGTTGTAATCTATGCTCTTAATTAAACTTTTACATTTGCATCACTGAAACGTTAAATATGAAAAGTATATAAGCATGACCTTTGTGTCATTCCTCTGACCTGCCCTAGTAAGCTTTCTGTCAAAAGTCTCAAATAAAGCAATCCCAGGAGTTCTTCTACACACTTCTCAAATTAACAAGCAATCATGTCTTTGTTCCCCAGTGAACTCAGAGGTGCATCACCCTAAGTAAAAAGCAGATCATTACATGTATAATCTCATCCCTAATTCACTTAGTTATGTGAGAAGCAAGGCTCCTAATTCATGCCCCCCAGGAGGTCTGATTCTCTCGTGCTCACAATATTGTGCTGCTATCTAACTTCACTTAGCCAGGAGTGCTTTGTATCTTCAATGAGCTGAAGAGAAATGTTTGTTGGTCAAAACCTTCCTTTCTTAAAGTCGAGTAAACCTGAAAGGAGACGCTCCCAAGAGTGGTACCCCTGTAAGTCTGTATACACAGGACTGGCAATAATAATGATGTTAGCAAAGATAGCATACACAGATACAACTCTAAATTGGGAACCTGCTCTATACTATAAACTAGTACTGCTAAGCGTTGTAAAAGATGCCACATTATGCTCCCAAGACTAAACACAAGGAAAGTACATTAGTCAGTCACAAGCCTTCAAAGTTTACGTTTTCACTGTTCAAAATTTTGGATGCCTTTTCAGTTTCTTAAACCTTGAGACTCAAAAGAGGCATATTATTACGCAGGTATGTTAACAAGAGTTTAAGCTCTTCCAGGCATTGGAACTATGCTCAGAACAGTTTTCTTTTATGTGTACAAGCTTCTTTTTCTCCCTTTTGGAATAAACTAAATTAAAATCCTGGGTAAGACAGATAAATGAGTAGCTCATCTAGCACAGGAAAACATAACAAGCTATTGCCTGAGGCTGGCATAAGAAAAAGCTGGCACAGGCTCTTATGTGCCAGCAGGGACAATAAGTGGATGGACAAAGCAATGATGCAGCAAGTTCCAGACACAGGAAAGAAAAAAGAGGTGAGGTGCTGCCACTCTTTCCTGTTCAACCTGTGCCACCCTAGAGAACAGGGTTCAAGACTTATTTGGCCAAAAAGAGAAAGCCCATTTGTTATGGCACTGACACTGTTTCTGTCGTTTATTCTTAAATTCATATACAGTCTAAAGACATGGGCTCAGGTGTTCTCCATCTCTCCCAAGGCATCTCCTGTTGCCTCACCTACAGAATCATATCCTTGCTGTTTCTCCAACACAGGACCAGTGGGTATTTTTGCAGATTTTCCTAATGTTATGACAGCAATGAACCTTGGCACTGAGAAGTGGCTTTAACCTTGTGGAGTGGGCAGCCCTCAAAGGAAAGGGCGCCTGGCTACTTCTGAAACTCAGAAGGAAACTGGTCATGTCTCCTACATCCTGGCGGAGTGCTCTGGGAAATGGACTATTATTCCTCGAGAAAGGGAGTGAGGCACACTCCAGGATACCACACAACAGCAGATTCTACTGCTGCTGCTGCATAGAACTGGTCCCAGTCAATGGCAGTCAGAGGTGTTAGGGGGACACTGGGACAGGCTCCTGCCGGGCTTGGGCAAGAAACAGTTGCTAAATGTGAGGCTTTGACTAACATGAAGATGGGTTTGAGGCCCTAGGAAACTGTGAAATGTACTCTGGGGAAGCTTTAGCTGTCCAGGGGTGAGCCTGCTCATCTGAGCTCTCCCAAAACATGGAGCCAGCTACATCTAGCTGATTAGTAATGGTGAGCCGATGGTAATGACTCATCCCCACTTCAGCACCTACACGTGACGAACAGAATCATCTGACCAGACATTGGTACGTGAGCCGTTTGGGCCAGGATCTTCTTTCAGGTTCATGTCAAGAAAGAAGCATTATTCATCTGATCTACTAAAGATGATTGAAAAGCACCTGGTACTTCTGCTGAGTACAGAAGGAGCCTATGGTGAGTCACTCACATACAGGCATCAATGTTTAGCTAAGGTGACACTGTGCAGGTGCTTATATAAGCATTGTTTTAACACAAGGACTACCTGTGATGCTGCATTTTGCATAATGTCCCATCAGTCAAATAGAACACTTAA
Organism: Myiotriccus ornatus; assembly: GCA_036023395.1. NCBI lineage: Eukaryota > Metazoa > Chordata > Aves > Passeriformes > Tyrannidae > Myiotriccus > Myiotriccus ornatus. The sequence goes on from JAYRBT010000001.1 coordinate 100,856,502, forward strand.
CAAGCTCAAAGAGGACCCAGATCAGGCCCATCCAAGGTGACTCTAGGACTGTGCCGCCTGGTTTCTGGTCTTACATGGGAATATGTTCCCAGCAACTCGGAGCACGGTGTCTGTGTTGAAGCTTGAGGAAGCATTCAGTAAAAAAAAAAAAAAAAAAAAAAAAAGCTGATAGGAAGGTGAATACAATATCCATACAGGATAGGAGCCATTTTTGGGAGTCAAAGAACACTTCATGGTTTGACAGCTTTCTATTGGCAAACACACAACACTGGAGGCATCTATGGCACTGTGATTCTCCATGTGGTTTCAGAACTGAATCACACCAGCTTTTGGAATGGATCTTCAGTTTTATTTCCTCCAAAAGGATCTGAGGTCTCGTGAACAACAGCTGCTGTGGGAAACCAATCACACGTAGTGAATGGAGAGGGTTTGCTCCAAAACTACATTATTTCTCCAAATTTCTAATTTATACTTAGACAATGAGGAACATGTCCTAAATGCAGCAAAAGCAATATTCAAGCCGAAAGACAACTGAGGTAATATTTCTCAGATTGACTCTGTGAAATCAGGGGTTTATTGAAGCTGTTACTGAATGAGGTTATGTCATGTGGAAGCTCAGAGCAGACTGTCCTAAATATTCCTTTAAATATATGGAGTTTTGGACTACGCTTTATTGAAAGACTTGGGTCAATTCTTAGGCTATCCAAACTATGCTACTGTTAAATTCACTTGCATCTTCCAACTGTAAAGTTTCCTAAAGTTTTAACAGAAAGCCCATAAAGGTCGAAAAGACAGACTTGCCTTTCCAGGAGCACTTCTGAAACACAGAATGTTCACAATTCAGGCAAAGCTGGTTTTCTAGGCTCTGATCCAAATCTGTGAGAGCATGGTACCAGGAGTCCAGTAAGGCAACCAATTTCCTCAAATGAAGTAGGATGTTACAAGCAGAGAAAATATTCCACGTACAAACAAACCATCAAAGTGTAAAGATGAAAGTACATAGATTTTACAAGATGAAAGACAGTTTAATAGACATTACGCTAGCAGTAGGTCAGTTAGGTCAGAGCAGGATGTTAAATCCTGCAATCCATGAGGTATTTTAAGGAGCAAGGAACCAGACAGAACTGAAGATGACTTACTTGTATAGGAATAAAGACCAACAGAACCAGTCCATTTCTGTGATCCATGAAAATTAATTCATATTAAAAAAAAAAAAAAAGTTAAAAAAAAGCTTACAGATAAAATCAAGAGAATCAGCCAGAGATTGGAAAATCAACATTTCTGGAATTGCTACTCAGAGTGAATTTCCAGTTGAGGCAACACAAGACATTTTCTTCAGACATAAAATAGATGCTTATGTAAATATTCTGAGTCATTTTAGGGGACTTATATAAATATGAACCTCCTATACAGTAGAACATATGTAGATTCTTCTCATATATCTATTTTAAATGAGTCAATCCTTCATTTCACCTTGTTATCACATGGTAGTTACCAACTAAGATACAGCTGAATACCTGAAAAATCTAGACAGTACTGAGAACCCAACAAATTGAGAAATATCTGAGATACTAAGCTCATAGCCATCAAAATTATAAAGGCTGCTAATTGGGAAAATGTTTGAAATCCTTGAACAAAACACTGACCAGGTCAACAGTGGGGATGGGGTGAAGTGGTAGGGGAAGAGTTTGCCTGGAAGTTATCACAGAGCTAACAGCTACTGATTCACTATGCTAGCAGGGAAAAGCTAAGCACTATGTGGGATAAAATGCTGAAGCACAGAAATATACCACAACTTTAATGTAGATGTTCCAGTGAAGAAGCCTCCTCCTTCTTGCATGCAAGGATGAGGCGTTTTTTAGTCCTAGGTACAGAAACTATTGTATCGCGTTTACTTCCCGTCATGTTGCAGTGAGGGAGTTTCTGCAGGATACTGGAGGAGACCACGTGCTCTCCCAAGAGAAACGTTAGTCTGATCACCTCCTTGTTCCACCTTGATCCCTTTCTCAGCATATTTAGTCACCTCACACGCAAGCAGTGAAGTTGCAGGAAATGAGCTTCAGCCAGTCCCACATAGGCTTCCCCAGCTCCTGTTCACTTCCATGCTAATCTGGCTTCACTGCCAGCTGTAGACAACCTGGCTCAGAAGTCCTATATGCTGTAATCACACTTGCTACTGATACACACAGAGTTTAGGGAGAACTTTTCACTTGCATTATATGGTAGCTGTAACATAGCTCCTGTGAGGAAGTTAGCTCAGGTCGGAAAATCACACTCTTACACTTGAGCCTCCCTTAATCTCCTCCATATCCTTTTGGGCAGCGAGCCCCCGCCCTTGTGATTGTTGACAATCCGCCTTTTCTTTCCTGAAGACTTCCTTTAGCTTGGGGCTACAATTTCTGCTTACACAGAATCTTGCAGTGAACTCAACCTCTACTTTTAAGCTATTGCTCAAAACCTCTAGTTTTTTTTCTGGCAAGCTAGGGCTTAGGTATACTTCTCCTGAATTCCTCTGCAGGCATCTGAGACCCATGAATCCTGAGTCACAGTAAGTCCTCTTCAGTACTACTCTGAATCAATAGTCATATTTTTGTGGGATATTAGTATGACCACACTTCATTGGCTTCAGAAAAACAGCAAGCTAGTGCAAGATCTGGCCCACCCTTCCACAGGTACTCCCTCATGAGGCATAGTGTGTTTGGCTGAGCAAATCCTCCTCAGTGTCTCAAGAAAACCTGGATATATGTATCAATTAGATCCATCAGATACAACCTCTGCAGGCGTTACACCAGCACATGAAGGTTATCTCTCCGAACTGCTAAACAAGCAAAAGAAACCTCAGCTTCAAGGTAGTAGATGTTAAAATATGTTATGTAGGTGCTGAAGGACCTCACCTGTAAAGCTTACAGTGAAACAGGTAACTGTGCTGCTCAGATGCAGTACTTTACTAGAAACACTCAGTAAGATACAGCTCTCCACAGTGTCAGTTAAGTGCAATACCTACTCCACAGTCACATCCAAATTTGGATGCTGCTCCCCTTGTTTAAAAACAAGCAGAGCTTCTGGTCCAACTCAACCAAGCTATCAAACCTGCTGTGAGAAAAAACGTGAATGTAGCTGGTGAATCAGCACAGGACCACTTTCTGGGTGAGGCAGGCATAGATTTTAAATGTCGTCTTTCAGCACACCCAACTGATCTTCAGTCAGGTTTTCCCAAAGGGAGCAGTTTAGCTAGTACTGGCTATCTTTAGGCTCGTAAAATCTACAGGCTCAAAGAAGTTACACTTTTTTTTTTTTTTTTTTATAAAAGACAGTTTCTCACAGACAATACAACTGAGACATGACAAAATGAACAATTCCCTCCTTGACACCACAGTTCACAATTGTCACAATGATTCTTTACTAGGTATCCAAACACTTCCAAATAACACCATTTATTGAAAATATTTTGAAAATACATTTGCGCATTATAGACAATCTTAAGAAATTCTTCACTTTTCACAAAACCAGTGGCCAGTGTCTCTCACTGGGGAAGACACACAGTGATATCAATTCTGTCAATAACTATTTCTAAGGCACGCTGTTGTAAACTACTTTAGAAAAGTACTGCCATAGGAATACATTTTATATTTCACTACCATTAAAGCTTCGTTTAGTGAAGAGATAAATTGGCTGTGTAACCTGAGATTTTCTAGAGCAATGCAAAGCTTCAAACTTGATATTTTACAAAGCTGTAATAAGGGACATGGTGCTTTTTAATTTTGTGCAGATATTTAATTTTTGATGAGTTTTAAAAAGTCATTTGCCCAAAACCAAAATGAAAACAACACTCAGAATTCAGAATTTTTCTTTATAGGAAAGTGCATTTCAGGCATCTGGAGCCCGTCATTTACATAGCTCAGGTCCAGCTTCTGTGACAGGTTTGATGATGCCCCACTGCTACTGGGATCCAGCCTTACACCCAGTACAGCACCTCTCACCTTCCTCTTCTGTCTCAGTGATTCAGGCTCCAGTCCTGGCTTTGCAGGGCTGCTTGCAGTTGTCATGCATGGAAGAACTTGTGATTTCTAAATTGAAACACATCATTGTATTCTACTGGGGAATAAGTGCTGTGACAGTGGAGTGGTCACTGGATGCAGGAAAATGAGGGTGAACCTTACTTAATTCGCTTTATACTCATTTACTGAAATTAACTGAGTGTTGCACAGCTGGATCCCAGAAAACACTCCAGGTTTGTGACTGGTTCTTCTACAACTTTCACACAAGTGTTCAGTATGATTGTATTTACTTTCTCTCTTACAAAATACAAATACAAAACTAGCTTCTAATATCACTTCCATAATTTTGTAGGTCAGTATTACCAGACTTCCAGGAGAAACAGAGCAAATGAACTTATGTGGAATCAAATCACTTATAAGAGCAAAGGGAAAAAATGTGTATCCAACACTAATTATTACAATCACAAAGAGCTGAAATACAGCAACAATTTTTCATTTGTACATATTGAACAGCAAAAAAAGTGAAAAAAAAATATATACAAGCTTCATAGGGAACCCAATCTGAAACAGTTTCCTACTGCTCAAGAATAAGACAATTTTCCCTTAAATGTTTTAGTGCATTCGCACTCACTCCCAAGAACTAGTGCATTTGTCTTCCTGTTCAAAGGCAAACTGAAACCAGTCAAATCTTTCTTCAAATCAAGAACAGCTGTGAACTAGTGAATTAATACATATTCACCTGAGATCACTCTGAAATATAGGACAAGATCAATAATGATTAACAGCTAAGGTGCACAACTTTTTTGGAACTTTTAAAGAGAAACAGCATTTACACAGAACAGTTTTCATTACAGGACAGTTAAAGTGTCATCTGTAATGAGAATTATTGAAAGCAGTAGTGGAGGAGACAGTATGAGAACCGTAAGCAGCTTACTCTTCTACTTTCTTCTATTCAATATTGTCCTGTTCCCAAGTTTCTGTAACATAAAAAGAGGGAGGGGAAGGAAAAATAAATGTAAAAAAATCAATGATTAAAAATATTTCCTCTGTAACTCAGTTTATTTCATGTCATGTAATTTTCACTCAAATCCTGACTGACTGCAAAGTACGCCTATGGTAAACACTAAAGTAGATTCATTTCATCTGCTTCGAACGGCAAAAAACAAACCCACAAAGCTAAACATAGTCTACATGTGTATCCAGCTCTGATTAATGGGTAGAATTAAGCACGAGATAAAAATAAATAAGCCAATGTGTCTATCCTTCTTTTATATCCAGATATAGTTATTTAGTTCTTTCCAGAGTAATTCTGTTGAATACAATTGGTACCTACTAGTGACACATTCAAACAAAATCAACCTGACTACTGATAACCACTTAAAAGCATCACAAAAGTACATTCATCCAAGCACTGAACAAGTCAGAGTTGCAACAGTAAACAGAGAACAGCCATTCATAAATGCCAAGGAGCAAAGTAAGGACAAAGCTAAAGGGGCTGTCCTGTACTTCGTGCTAGTCTCAAGAAACAGAACCATTGTGATGTTAGGAGGTGGGAAGGATCCAGGTAAGAGTGAAAAGGAACATTTTGCCCACTTATTTCTTGGCCATTTTAGGACATGCATCAGTACTGTATTGATATGTACTAGGTTATGAAATCGTTTAATATTCTGTTCTCTGTTCTTGTGATTTTGGGATGGATTATTATTTTTAACATGTGGTACATGAGAGGGAAAAAGAAATAAATTAAAAATCCGAGAAGAAACCCAGGCTGCAGCTAGCATCTCATGGCAGTACTTCAATCAGGAGACCATCAGGCAGACATGCATCATTCATGTGTAGCCTTAATTGTGTGTTTGGCACAGCTGCTTAATGACTACATCACATGAGAGGAATGAAATCAGAGGGGAAAGTTGTGTCCTGCTTACAGAAGTGCTCAAAAAAACGGAAAAGCATGAATTAGAGTGCCATACCAGCCACAACTCTGGTGAATCTGCATAGCAAAAATAGAGTAAGGCTAAGTTTCAAACACAGATCCTGCAGAGATCAGGTGTGTTATAGGAAATACAACTTTCAAACTAAAATTAAATTTATGACTACCATGTTTACAGGTAATAAATAAACGGTCCAACACTGCTTTGGCAAAGCCCGTGGCAAACAAAGCTATGATTTTATAAAACTTGTTTGTATCTCTATCACTCTGCAGATTAAATCCAAGTATTTATGTTGGGATTTCTTTGTGGTATCAATGCATCAGATGCAACTAAAGATGAATATTAATGCAAAATAAAAAGTCATGTCTCCATAGTGTACTCAAAGTGATTCCAACTTGCAAATTGAAGTAGCAAAAAAATAAGACATAATTTAAAAATGTATTTTCAATATAACTTCAAACAGTAACACAACTTGATTTTGTATAGCATCCTACATATAAGATGTACCCAAAACACTTAGCAGGTATCACAGTTACAGAGTAAAGCAGCAGAAGAAGAAAACAATTAAGTGCTACAGGCAAGAAAGAAGACATAAGCTCTCAGATAGGATTTGAAACAAAAGGGAGAATCAAGTTAACTTTGTCTCCTGTTTTAAGTCTAGAAGAAATAAGTACCATAAAGCAGTATCAAAATGATTCAGTTTACCTCAATAGCATCATCCATTTCTGTAATCTCATACAATCATTTCAGCTTGTGCCAGGATTAGGAAACTCTTTTTCTGGAGAACTGTCATCGCTTAGGTCACTGTAGCTGTCGCTGTTAGAAGCAATAAGCATTCAGAAGGATCTAAAACAAATATTTTATTTCAAACCCTCCAACCCATGATGCATATGATCAACACTTTCCTCAAATGCAACCCATTTCCAGAAAACTTCTTAAAGCTCATGCTTAAAACACTGTATTTTAGAACATCTTTCTCTAAAGGAATGGACTTAAGTTTAAGACCTGACAAGAAAAAATATTCTACCTAATTCTACCTAATAAACAGTATGCTCAATTTCTTTTTGCTTGGCTCCTGTACATTCATTCTTCAGTTTGCTAGTGCTGTATGTCTACAATCATGACTAACAACATGGAGAATAACAGGTATTCAGAACAAGAACAAAAGGAATTTCTCCTTTATGATAATCATTGTTTTGACCGAAGAGAAAGTTAACTTTATTTACTCAGAATTCTTCAACTAACACTTAAATTACAATTTTTGTTCTTCCAGTCAGAACATAAATCTTTTTCATTGAACCAAACAATATCCTGACAGTTTTTCCTAAGGTTTTATCCCCTTCTGCTGTTTCCTGAGAGAAGCAGATTGGTTTTCACAGTACAAACAGCCATGCAAGTGATTGTTTTATAAGTGGCCAGAACAGGTAAACAGTGAAGAACAGGAATCACCACAGCAACTGAGAGAAATAAGTGCTCACCAACCACATTTTCAGTCAGCTGTGATGTCTATTGGGTCTCCAGGTTTATCTTAACTCTAAGTGCACTCCAGAAGTACCTCCAGCTTCAACTTATCCCTACCATACTTCATTTCTACATTCCGCTTTCCATATATTTCAATTTCCCAAGATCAGAACCCAGCAAAGGGAGCCCAGGGAACTCACAAGTACATCTGAGCAGCAGTAATTCTGGTCAGCCCCATGACAATTCCAGCACAGAATGACAATCCCATGACAACCAGAGCACAGGTTGTCATTACCACAGTACAGGTGGGGATCTCAGACCTCACTCTGTGACAGTTTTGGGTACCAACTCTATGCCAGCCTCTGCACACCTGTCTTGTTACAATCTCACTTTTATCACATACACCTTCCTCCTGCAGCCAACAGGACCTCAGTCAGGTCATGCTCCCCACCTGAGCAGAGGGGCAGATCTCCTTCTGAGACATCAAGCACATAAGCAGCCCATGACTCACCTAGACACAGCCTTATCTGAGGATCCCCAGTGACTGCCTGCTGGGTAATGTTTCAAGGGGAACTATGTAGCCTCACAGTTGGAGATCTTTGATTGAGACTGCAATGCAGAACAACGAACAAACTGCACTCAGCTATACTAGTGCTTGTTACTGAGCACTGCTTTGTAGCCTGAATTTCATCATCTCGTCTTTGAGTGAAAAGAAAAACCAAGAAAGAACATGTGAAAAAACAGCCTTTAAATAGCGTGGGACAGGAAGAATGGCACCAGCAGTCATCTCATTTCATTTCTATCTGTGACTGTTAAGAAAGCCTCCCACAGTTACAGCAATCACTGTACCAAATTTTGTGTAAGACAGCATATCTATTCTGGCTGTCCTAACATTAAGGTTTTGCCTACAGCATTCTGCCCTTTCTTTGCATGACACACACACTGCTGATGTGGTTCTTACAAAGAGCGTGTCATATCAGCCTAGTGTGAAATGCTCAATTTGATCATTTCACCAGCTGGCAATCAATTACACAGTTCAAGTGAGGAAAGTGTTGTTAACAGTATGATCAAGCATGCCAGATGCACACAGACAAACACAACATCACTGACATTGTACTTACTTTTTTCTGAAAGTACCCATGGAAACATGGAACAAAAATTCAGTATTATTAAACAGTTTTGTATTTTCACATCACAGCAAATAGCAAATACTATCCACAGAACAGAGTAAAACTGTGATTGTAGAGAGCAGTGTAATCTTATGACTGGCCTGATTTAGGACCAAAGTCTTCAGAGAACTTTTTTTTTTTTAATTAGCTCTGCTGCCCAGTGACAGTCACAGCCAGAAAACATGCCAGAGCTCTGTATACAACAAAGTATGGGAGTCAGATGCTTAAGGAAAAATGCTAAGGGACCAGTGAGGTGAGTAGAGAACTACCCAGTTACATCTCTTGAAGGCAGATAGGCGCTGATCCCCACCTAGCATTCTCATCCTAGGTCCTCTGCCACCCAAGGACACAGGTTTTAGAGGCAGATACTGAGAAGATCTAAGACCACCAGATATAACATCTAACCCCAGCAGCTGTATTCCCTTTTTTTTTTTTTTCCAGTGAGATTTGGACTATAAAGAAGCGACCCACAAAAAAAACCAAAAAACTAACAAAACTCAAGGGTATGCAGTGTCGCTGCACCTAGTCAGTCACTTTAGTATTTAAGATGAGGAATTTTGGTCACTTTGATCCTAACACCTAGTCTAGCTGTAGTTAATGGAAATACATGCATTGCAGAGTGAAACATTAACCAATACCTAGCTGGTATTTCACTTTAGAGTTAACTGTAGTTTATGTGAAACACCTTAAGTTAACATGGAACACCTCTTAGTACCTAGCTGGCATTTCACCTTGCAGTGAACTACAACATATTTCCTAACTTAAGCAAAGAAAACATCCTTTGCAGAGAAATTACATTACAGGGTTTTGTTTTAAAGTTCACTCATCCTTAGATCCCTGTCTTCTCAAGATGTAAGCAATAAAAAGAGCTTTCCCCTGTTTGTGCTCCATTATCAAATTAATGCCCCTTGCAGATCTTGCTTTTCTACTGAGAGAAGCATCATCATTCCTCTGCTATTTATCAGTCTAGAGCACGCAAGCAAGCCAGATGAAAAGATTCCCTATTGGTATGGTATAGAAGGCAGCTGACTGCTGGGGCCACGTGACATGTAGCTGGAATGCATCACCTCAGCTGTAAAATCACTAGAATTAAGATTCGAGATCAATTTTAAACCTATATTTTCCAAACAGCTGCTAAAAAGCACTACACTGCCTGCTTTCAATGTTCTTATTAATAAACACAGGCAACTGTAAAATGGGTATTCCTTCAACATTCTGTTTGTTTCACTTGGAAAATCCACGTTCTTTAGAAACAAAGTATTTGACAGTTTCAGAGGAGCTTTTTTTCTTTTTTTTTTCTTAATGTAAAATTGACAAAAAACTCATTTTCCAGAAATGTAAGCAATTTAAACAATTGTTACAGTAATGCTATGCCCTGCAAAGGCAGGAACCAAGCTAAATGCATTTCTTTCTCAGTGCAAATTAAAAATAAATGTAATTAGATTTAGTACAGGCTGTGGTTATTTAAAACAAACAATTGTTTAGCTTTTGAAAACCCAGCAAAAGGAAATCTGTCAATTATTATCATTTATTTCCTCCCCAAAAAGCTGAATTATTAAAGATATTATAGTCATTACAACATTACTTAGAATAAATGCATATTTGATTGTGCAATGGTTATAACTGCAGTCACCCATATTCAGTGCACATTTCTATGGTCATTACATGGTCAAAGAAATTATATAACATTTATTATGATGATCATCATTATACAATGCTATGGTTCAACAAAACACAATTTCACTAAGGATTCCCTCAGGACATACCCAAGACTCCCCAGTCCTAACCTGCCAGACACCTGCACTCACATAACTGGGCCTAGGGTAACATCTTCATCTCAGATAGTCACCACCAGCTTCTTACAATCAATGGAGAGAAATAGGCACTTGCAGCATATAATGTGTATGTGACCCACATAACAATTATAATGAGTTATTTGGCTCCTTGAAGTGCATAATGACTACAGAAAAAGACTTGAGGTGACTAGCTCAGAAGGGTCTTCACTGTAAACATCTAACACTTGAATGACAAAGTAGCTGACATAACTAACCATTACTAAGTGCCACTATGTTTAAGAGAAGATTTCCTTTAAAACTCCTCCATAGTTTTCTGTAAGAGCTCTGAAGGTAACAAGAAGTCTTTGCTGCCCAGATCATCCTCACCCGGGGCCTTCCCCAGTGGTGACTGTCACTGGAGCCAGACCCCTCGCCTTCTCTGGAGACCACAGTACCGACTCCTGCCGGTCCTCTCCCTACCAGGACAGCTGCCACCCCTGGCTCCTGGATTGTCATCTTTTGTGGAGCAGCCCCTCTCTTGCTGCTCTCTTGACAGTCTTCAAATCACATCATTTCCTTCATTTTAATCTGATATGTCTGGATTTGGCCAATGGCAGATGCTGTGCCAGATGTGTTCCTGACTGGGGACAATGTACAGGGGACATCAGAGATAGTCCTGCCCATACTGCTTTTGTCTCTCACACACCAGAACACGTCACACAGGTTGTTTTCTGTTCTGTGCAGAGGTGCTCACCCACACTTTCTTCCATAGCTGATTTGGGAGATAGTTGGACCATGCTAGTGCAGTAAGTACCACATGGGCAAATTTTCTGAGGTTTCTGGTGGTTTTCTTAAGGCACCACTCCTGTTCTCTGGCCACTTTTGTTCCTTGTCTCTGAACACAACTCATAAATCATCTTTTATTAATAACCTGCCTAAAACTCAAGCGAGTACTCCATTCAAGAGAGTACTCCAATGCAATGTGATGGCATTGGATTGGTGCCTCACATTAGTATATTCACTAATGACCTGCAAAAATTTCTTCTGGCAGTAGTCATAGCTGCCCACACTTTCTCACCTAGGAACATCTCTCCCTACATTTTCTCCCACCTATTGAACATTTGTATTTATCTTCAGCTTCTTATCCTCCTCCTCCAAAGATGTCATTATATGCAGCACAGATTTCTAAATTCCCTACATACTTTTATGCTATTTCTTTGTTCTGAGTAGTGCTTTCAACTCTTATTTAAATGACATTATTTGCAAACATAATTAATGCACTCTGGCTTACTCTTTCAGACCATTAATAAAGATGGTGGTTGAGGACAAGAAAGAAATAAAGCCTGCTGATGCAAAACTTGCTATGGAAAAAAAAAACAACCAAAAAACAACAAACCAAAACAAACCAGCAACACAGCTTTACTGTACATCAGTGATTCTGCATACTACACTGTTTCCAAAGATAAGCCAGCTTTTATTACTTTTTCCAAATGAAACTATGTAAGACTCTGTAAAAGCCAACAACATTACATGTGAAGTTCCCCTCTTCATCCACTAGTTTTCTATTAAAACCTTCTGTTTTCTCTTACAAAGCAGTGTATTTGTGGTATTGTATGCTTTGAGAGACACGTGGATCTAGTTTTCTCTGTCCTTGAAAATGAAAGATGTAAACTGGAAGCCTCCCACCTGCCTCACTTCTAAATGAAATGCTGCCTTCAGTATTTCCATGGAAAGATGTGGAAAAGGTCATGATCTAAAACCATTCACAAGGAAATGAAGTGCATGGCTTTGTTTGATGGTTGGGCACTCATGCCATAAAGCACGAGAGGCTGAAACCACAAAGGCAACTTGGGTGCCCAACTACCACTTCAGGTGACTAAGTAATAGCTCATCACTGAGTTACTCTGATCCTTGGCTCAGTTCTTGACTGTCTCTGTACACACCAAAGCTTCTGTGAACTAAGTTTACCCTAGAAGACACATTCCAGTCTCACACTAGGTATGCCCACACCTATGTGTACCTATGTCTCTACCAGACTAGGCCTCACAAAATTTTAAGAGAAGGTTTATTCACTTTTATTTATTTAGGGCACTCTCCTGGGAGTTGTAATGCATCTTTAAATTTACTACTAGCTTTGCTTAGAAGCTAGGGCTTCTATCCAGGTGTCAGATGTTCTAAAATTGCACCCTAATTATGGGGCTGTTAAATGTTTTGGGGTAATGGTTTCCTGTTAAGACTCTCATGCTGAAATACATATTTCCTTTTGTCTCAGGACTTCATCATTACCTCTCCTTCTAGTGTTTATAATAGCCTATTTTAGGTAATCTGTTCAACTTGCTGATCTCCACAAATTTTCTTTCAGGTTACATCTTTGCTCTAGTCAACAGCATGACTACAGCTCAGGCAGGCAGTGCTAGATGAGTTGTGCAGAAAATCCTCTCCTCAGATTTGTTTCAGTCTTGCTATGACATGCCTTAGCTTTACAGCTCCATGAAATAACCAGCATTCTGGGGTTTAAAGGTTTACTTTGGAAATCCTTTCCACTCAGCAGGTGGACATGTTAATATGAGTGGGTGTGCTGTAATTAGCACTGAAATTCCCTTCTGAACATTCTTCCCTGCAAAATGCTCCTCTTTTAGCCTCTAAATGTTTTTCTATTCCAGTGCTCTTCCTCAAGACACAGGGGTTTTGCTTGACTGCTGTAAATGGTAAAATCTGTAACTTTATATATAAGTTTTGGGGTATGAATTTTTGTCTTTGCTAAATGTTTAAGGTTTGGAGTTTATTGTATGAACATGAAGAAAAAGAGTGGAGTATATTTTTTTAATGATTAATTCAAACAAGTCTAAGTGTGGCACATTCAGTAATTGAGGAAAATTAAAATCAAGGTTAGATAGCATAGTTGCTGTAATGCTAAGGGATTTAAATTAGCAGGACACGTACAGATCACTCATCAAAAAAAAGGTAATTTTTCTTTATCTCAGAGAGATAAGTAGTTTTACCTATGGGATGAAAGTGTGAGAAAAGATATTGTGACCTTGGAAACAAGATCGAGCGTAAGGCAGAGGACTCACAAAGGGGGAAAGACAGAATATCACTGCACTCGAAGACTGCCCTTGCCAAGCACCACAAAAATCTGACCTGTGTATCGCACCAGCACAGATTTTAAAAGGTAGCTAACATTATGACCACTAATAACAATGACAGGCTAAGGTAATAGGAATATTTCAATCAAGCTGTAAATAGGAATATTTCGATCAAGCTGTAGTTTGAAGATCAAAAATAATCATTCTCTTTGCATGTACATTATTGCACACCTGACCAGGATGAACAAAGATGAAATGCATTTATAAAGTCAACTGATATATCCATAAAGGAGTACGGTACCAAAACAAGTTGATCTGGTCTGGCTCAGCTATTTTCCATTATTACTCAAACCTGAATAAAATTTCTATTTCTCAACTTACCAAAAGAACTTCATTTTAATAGAACACAACACTCAGGGGGGGAAAAAAAAAAAAGGCAAGCAGCCCAACCCACAGAACTAATAAGTTTGGTGCCTGATTTAGAAGAAAAGTCAATATGCAGAGTTGCATCAGTTCAGCATTACTATTCAGTCATTTTATGATTTTTAAAAATTTTTGTTATTGTGCCCTAAGTTTCCTTCTGATCATTCTATTATTGCTATTACAATGAAATAGTAACTATTATTAATATCATTGAAATAAACAAGAATTAGTTAACACTGGCTAAAAAATACTGCTACATTCAATACACCAAAACCTCTGTTTCCAAGAGAATTACAACAGAGTTTTAGTATGGCTTTTTTGATCTAGATCCAAACACCTCCATAAGTCTAAAGATACTCCAACTGTTTTGTTTCAGGCCTGTCTCTGCAAGATAGTATTTATTATTTGGCTACCTCAAAAAAAATCAGTGTTTTCTTTGTTGTTGTTAACATCATTCAAATACAAGTAGGTAAGAATTTCACTTCATTGTTTGATCCTTTAACAAATCTCTTTCCCTATGAAACTACTGTCAGTGGAAGTTAGCACAGGAGGCCACCAACTTCACGTGAATTTACTGAAGGTTTTTTACTTCTTTCTGATTATAATGTGGGGTTCTGGCTTCAGCCCTAATAGCTCCTGAAAAGGATAAAGTCAGGAACTGTGTTTTCTGCTGCACGTTATTTTACACTAGGGTTTATGACAGGCATGTACAGAAACAAGTAAACAAACACTAAGAACTCCTCTTCCTCTCCTGGACTTCTGAATTGAAGGATGAAATAATCCCTCCAAAAATGTGACTCTCAAACTGCAGGAAAGTAACAAAGAAAGATTACCTTGGAGATAATTTACATCCACGCTGAAGGTATGCACTGAGTGTCCCAGTTGCTGCTAGCAACAGTCCAAGGTATGGAGGTGAAGGTTTCATAGGTCTTGAGGAAAATTCTGGGTGGAACTGAACTCCCACAAAATATGGGTGATCTACAAGATAGATGTCAAAGAAAATTACACTATATAAGAAGAAGATACTAGAAAAACTTCAAGAAAAAAAAGTATATTGAGGATTTCAGACAGATGTCTAGAAGCCAGATCACTACACGCGAATTTAAGGGTAAGGCAGCAGGAAACTTAACTTTTTTTCCACAAAAAGCTACTGACAACAGAGGCAGAAAGTTAATAAGACAAATTAAGGAAAAATCATCCTTTGATTTAAAAAAGCTGAATAATAAACCTGTACCAATATGTCAGGTGGTGGAAGGAGCAGGACACGCAGATGAACAGTCACAAAGTTACAATTACCATGTTATTTTCATCACAGTTTGGTTTCCAAAAATATTCATGCACATATATTCAGAACAATACGCTGCTTCATCTTCTCTTAAATCTTCAGCTCTTTTTCGCTCACTCAGAGCACCTTTCTACTGCTGCTTTTGCTTCCCTTCTGTCTTTTTCAAAAGTGTAAAAGAGAATGTTTTTGTACTCTTCCATGCTGAGCATCTGTTCCTTCTCTTAATATTGTTTTAACCGTTTCTAGTGCCAGGACACTGGGCAAAACTAGCTACAAATTTCCTCTGGTTCTACATTTTCCAAAATAATCCTAAACATTCAAGGAATTTCTCTGCAGTACAGAGTAGGTGGTGAAAAGAAATCAGGGTTTTTCTTCTAGGAAGATAAAACCTTATGGTCTAGTATACTGTTCTTCTCTCTGCTGTTGTATCTTAAGGAGAAAATGGATCCTAGATTTATCCCATAACTTCAATGACAAAGAACTAAATAGTTCCAAAACCTAAAAGATTTGCCTAAGCTATCAGGTGTACTGTTATTTCTGCGCTTCTGCTCCAACCCACCCTACTCCTTGTGATGACTTTTTCTTCAGTAAACAGAGTCTCCTTGCAGCCCATTATGAAATAATTCCAGGTTTTACTGCTGCTTTGCTTCTTTCCACAGTAACATGCAATTTAAAAATTCTGCCTGATTTATTTCATGATGTTCTCTGTAGAAGTTGTTTCATGCAGGGCAAAGCAGCCTCCCAACACTAGCATGTGTAACAGAGGCAAGGCACAAACTAACCCAAGAACACCCATGACAATTAGTAGTTTATGAATTCACATGTATGCTTTGCTCTCAGATTACTCTCTCTGGTGCAGCTGCTTGACATTCCAAGTAGGTGTCTATATTCCAAACCTGGTTCAAAATTACAACACACCATGGAGTACATAAAATTAATTCTCAGGTGCATCATGCAACAAATAGCACTCCATAGGCTAATAATGTATTCTTTTGATGAATTTTTATTTCTATATATGGAGGTTATCTTGACCAATGGCAATTAGGGGTCACATAAAAACAGAAAAGGAAATGTTGTAGAGTAGCCTGCACCCTCAGGTGCCTGATACTTATCTAGCCAACAGTGACTTAAGAGCAAGGCGTTAACCAAACATACATGCAAAATCAAAAGGATGGTTTTGAAGAACTACTGTGTGTACCAGTGGAAGAACATATACAGTGTAGGTCCCTTTTATTTCAGAATCTTCTGGAAAAGACATTGTCTTACTTAGCAAAGTAGTCCAAATTTACTAGATTTTCAAAGTGTCACTCATCTCTCTGAATCACTTCCATGTAAGAAAGGAGCTTCCTTTGTATTTAATTTTCACACTGTTTTTCAATGATTCTAACCAGAGGGTAACTGGAAGAGACAGAAAGTAACTGGAATGCACCTTGGGAGGTGTCCTGGTTTTGCCCACCAGCCATCTCCTGGGGCTGAGGATGGTTTTCTCCAGGTGGACTTCCGGAGAAAAAGGCAATCAAATGTTTTAGTAACGCCTCTGCCAATTACATATTTAAGAAAATGGAAGAGAAGCCTAGGGCACAGTTGAAATTGGGAGCCACGTAAGAGAGGTGGCAGGCCCCAAGAGGGCCAGGGCCCCCTCCTCCCCCAGCCCTGGGCTGGGAGCAGGTGTGGCACTGAAGCCCCCCTTCTCTCCTGTAAGAGAGCAGAGAAAAAAAAACTTTAGAGAAGGACTGACTGCTTGGAGGAGAAATGCTGCAGAAGGAATTCCAGCAGAGAGATAACGAACCTCCAAGGCCAAAGCTGGCAGCAGCAGGAGAGAGAAGTTTGAAGGGGGGCGCTGCTTCTTCCCCCTCTCCCTCTCTCTCTCTCCCTTCAGCAGGGAAAAGACTGAAAAATAAATCCCTGCCACCTGTGGAAGATTACTGGGGTGAGGA
>JAYRBT010000001.1:100873666-100901918 GCA_036023395.1 Myiotriccus ornatus
TTTAGTTTTTATCTTGCTAGTAATAAATCTTAATATTATTCTCCCCAATCAGGTCTCTTTTGTCTGCATAAACCTTCGCTCAACTTACAGTAATTGTGTGGGGGTTGTGATAGCAAATTGACCTAGAGCAAACCCATGACAGGAGGCCTCTATTCCTACCTTCTGCTCAAAGCAGGGACAAGTTCAAAGGGAAATCAGGTTGCTGATAGTTTATCTAGTCAAGCTCTGAAGGTCTCTACTGCAAGGACGAAGATTTCACAGCCTTTCTAGGTAACACACTCTAGTAATGTTTTATACTTTGGTTATACTGTATGTATACACATTTCACATAATCAAACAAATTGAACACATATTAGTTATTGGGACCTGACTAAGAATATTTGAGGGTCCTTAGGAAGCAGGGCAATGTCATTGTGAAGCTGTTTTTTATCTTTACAAAGCCAAGGCGATGATGAGAGGTCCCTGATGACTAGAAAAAGGCAGTTACCGTGCCCTTCTCCAAGACAAAAAGAAGGAACCACAGAACAGTCAGTCTAACCTCAGTTTATGTCAAGATTATGAAACAAATCCTCCTTCAAGGCATTTCCAGATACATGAAGGACAGGAAGATAGTTTAGCACAAGCTTGAGAACAGTCTGTCTTTGGATGCAGGGAAAGCAGAAGTCTTCCTTAATTCTGACTTTAACACGGCTTTTGATATGGTTTCCTAGCATCCAAGTTGGAAGCCGTGACTATGGGCAGACCACAAAATGGCCCGACTGCTGTATTCAAAAAGTAGTGGTGACTGAAGTCCAAGCAACAGCATACTTGGAGACACCCCAAACTTGACTGATAGAACTCTTGACAACCTGACCTATACTTGAATGTAGCTTCCACACAGGGTTGGACTAGATGACCTCCCAAATCACTAAATGATTCTACACAGCCAAATTCCCTTGAGCTAGAATTCTGGAAAAGGAGCATGTTTGTCCCTGATAATCAAATACATGCACAGCCCTTCCAAAGTGTAAGACTTTTCCTAACACACTCTTAATTTTCACCCTTTGTAATAGTCCAAATAGCCAGCAGTATCCCCCAGCATGATCTTGGCTGTTACGGCAGCTTAATATTGTGTCTACGTGTCATTTAACAACCTATAGTTTATACAGTTTTAACATGCAAAAAGTACTACAAACAAAACACTCACTCTCCAGTTCAATAATTTCCATTCTGTTCCCCTCCGTATCATGGCCAACAAATTTCAAACCTTTCTCTTCAAAGCAGTGAGTCAATTCTGGGTTCACCTGAAATATTGAAAATAATAATAATTGTTATTCTTGGGATTAACAAACAGTAGTAGTTAATAGTAATTTAGCACGCA
This sequence comes from Myiotriccus ornatus, assembly GCA_036023395.1. NCBI lineage: Eukaryota > Metazoa > Chordata > Aves > Passeriformes > Tyrannidae > Myiotriccus > Myiotriccus ornatus. The sequence goes on from JAYRBT010000001.1 coordinate 100,875,027, forward strand.
TACAAGAATGGAAAGAATTGGGAAAGGGTTAGGAACTCTTGCTTTCTTAACAACTCTCCAGTATAAATTTGTAAAAGTGTGCATCCTTATTAAATAAAGAGATGAATCAGTAATTTTAAAAGTTACTATGCAACATTCAAAAGATTAAAGCCAGGGTCCCTTCTGCTTGCTGTCCTCCTGATTCTGAGCAGCTTGCATTCCTCCTTTCTCCAGTGGCCCCCTAGACTAAGTGTAGAGACTGACCTCTTTGAACACTGCATTTCAGTGGTTATGACACAAGCTGTGGTTCAGCTCCTCCTTCAAACTGAGCAGCTCTGCAGTGAGCTGTCTCATTTCCTCGATGATGCTCTTACCACTCACTTAATATTCCAACTTTAGGTGCGTTTACCACCATTACATTCTCCTCCCACATTTTAAGGAAACAACATTGTCTGAATCAGTTACAAAATGCACACATCCCATAGTTCAGGCCCTTCTCGAGACACTGATGGAGTAAGGCCCCTTCTGAACTACCTCAGAAATAACTCTAGGAGTCCACCCCATGTCCTCATGACAGTATTTTGAAAGTATTTGGACAGCTTTTCCCAGATGTTTGCAAACGGAAGAGTGGATGCATAACAAGGGACATACACAACTGGATGGTAGGAAGCAAGTGATGTGAATGAGCCTCTGAGTTGTAGATGTCTGAAGTCTGCCTACGTTTAGACCATGAAAGAATAGGCACTACCTAAACATAATCTAAGCCTTTAAATAAACCAAACTGGCAAGCGCATTTAAGGATTACAAGCCTTTACCTTTCAAATATTTCACAAGAAGCCAAGCCAGGTAATCTCTGATATTGCTCTCCAAGATCATTTTGCTAGACACTGCATCTTCTCTTAACACAGAAACAGTACATGACATTATTCCCCTCTGTTGAACACTTCAAAGAACACCTCTGCAATACTGTGTCTACTCTCACGCTCCTCAATACAAGAAAGGGATTGAAAAAATGTTGAGAACTCATAGGAAGTCCAACCAGAACGGTTAGAGGCTGGGCCACATGCAACACGGAGGAGAGACTGGGTGAGCTGGATTTGTTCAGCCTAGGAAAGAGAAAGCCAAGGGTGGATCTCATGGCTAACTTCAACTATCTAACGAGAAAGTATAAAGAAGACTGAGACAGACTCTGCTCAGAGGTGCACAGCACATGACTGAGACTAAAAAGACAAACTGCTCAAGGAATTCTCCTGTTAGATACAAGGGAAAACAGGGTACACAAGGAAGTGTTTAAGCATTGCAACAAATTGTCAAAAGATGTTGTGGAAACTCTCTCTTGAAAGAGATTCAAAACTAGATGGAACAAAATCCTGAGTGGCATGATCTAATTTTAAAGTTGTCTCAACTCCAAACAGGGAGCTGGACCAGAACACTTAGACTCCTTTCAATCTAAATTATACCATCTTAACACTAGTAAATTTTGGTTTATGCTTATGTAAGAAAACTCTCATCAGCTTTTTTGTACCTACCAAGAAAAACACAGTTTGCTCAAGTTTTAACTTTTGAGCACAAAGTACATTAGCAGTGCTTACCTCATATCGATGTCTGTGTCTCTCCTCTACAAATGTTTCATCACCATAAAGCTTCCCTGAATATACAACAAAAAATAAATTAATGCTAATGTGTTGCTTTAATAGTTGTTACAACTATTTCTTGTAATTTAAACCTCAAAAAAGTAATATGTAAAACATAACAAGACACTATTCATCTCACTCCAACTTTCTGTCTTTCCTGAGTGATGACTAGTTTCTTTTAATTTAGCGTCACCTGAGTTTATTCAGAATTCTTATTCAACATTCCTTGACCAGCAATACCTTAGGCAGACTAGAGTCTAAAGGACATTCTTAAACTAATTTAAATTGTAAAGCTCAAAATAAAATTAAAAAATGTTTGAGCAAAAAAGCAATATAAAATCCCTTCAGGGTTTTACAACAGTGGTACACAAAACGTGCAGGGAAGGAAGGTTTTTAGTAGCATCTGTTCCATTTTAATAGATTATGCATGGCAGCTGGCGTAATACCTCCAAAGAACAAACAGAGAATATTGCTTTTTTCTGTTTTCCTGATCTCATTACCCAAATGACTCTTGCAGTCCGCTGTGTAATCTGGAACACTCCAGATTTCACAGCAATAAGGAATAAGTTAGAGGTACGCAGTAAACCAGATTACAATCATATCTCTCACTTACAATCATGGCTCAGACTTTGCTCTCAATTTATCCTAAGGTCATTAGAATCACTACCTTGCTAAGAGGTTGGTACAAGAACTAGACTGCCAAGAACATTTCCAAAAACTGTAAAATGATAATACTGCAATTTTGTGAGAAGTGGTGCATGCATTAATTTTAAGGAACCATCTCTTAAAAACCATTATTTCCATTCAAGTTGTAAAGCATTAGAAAAATACCAGAGTTTTTTATGGTTCTTTGATAAATATCGTCATCTAAACAATTCATATTACTGGTCAAGAGTTACAACATTTGTTAATTTTTATTAACTTTTTTAAGTGTTTGGGCCACAGAACAACTTGTGCATATCTATATCACACCTAGGAATAGTGTCACCCAAGCCAGCGAGATCACTAGCATGAGCATTCTCTAGAAAGGCACATTTTTCATTAAATGTGCACATGCGCTGAAGCAAGTGTCATTTTAAAAAAGTTGAGAAGGATGCATTCCGTAAGTTCAGCATAGCTAAATACAGTAATAGCTGAGATCAATGTCAGGGGCAGGGCAATATAAGAAATATGGCCACATGTAATCAGGGAACAAGAAACTACTTTTTACACATTTACAGCCTCATTTATATTACTCCTGTACAATGGGCTGATTAATATGAGACAAGTATTACTTCAATTTCACAAAATAACACTGTTTCCAGGGCTGCGGTAGGCCTAAGGCAGTGCTGGATCAGAGACTGGTGTTAAGGAGGGCCTGGCTACTAGCAAACATTGTCAAGACAAGGTAGGGACTAAGGCAGCAAGGCCACATGATGTTTAAGGCTGAGGTGCACTGGCAACTCTAGAGAAGCAACATTTAGGTCTGGGAAGAGCATAAGGGGTAGGAGTTTGAATTAGTTCTACCATAAAGCTTCAGGGGTAGGATAAGAAGCCCCAGTCCACACATCTTATCAGCTCATAAAGAAAATAGGAAGAAAGCACTCTGATCTTCCCAAAAATACAACGAATTAAACTACCACGAAATGTATTTCAGTTATCTCAACATTCTCCTCATTGTTTATTTAAAGCATTGAACTCTAACTGACAGTTTCACTGGGAATTACCAATGTCTCCCATTTCCTTTTTACATTTCAGTCCTCAGTAAATGTATATGGGAACAGGATCAGAGTGAATGAACTCGGGAAGTAGTCACCCAAAAGCTTGCTTGACCTTACAGTCCTTTAACAAAATGCGCTTCGGAATTTTTGCTTTTCCATGGTACAGAGCTCCAATCCAAAGGGCAACTCACAAGAGTAGAAAAATTACTTACTTAAAACAGAATTTTCTGTTTTGAAAACAGTCCTCCTCTTCCCCAGTCTCATCGTTCCACCCATATCTCCAGGATTGTGTTCTGGCATGTCAATAACCTGTAGAGAAGAGTTGTTTAGACATAGTTTCATTCAACAAATAAAAAACCCCCAAACCATAACTGCCTAACAGGTTCCATAGATTTGTAAAAGGCAACTTTATATATCTTCCCAACAAGTATTCCCAATTATTAATTCTCTTTGTTTCTTTCTAATGCTTTGTTCTTCAATATTGGCACTGTAATTGACTGAGGATATGAACTAATTGGTGAAAGACTTCTTCATTTAATGGTAAGATCAAGAAAAGCAACTTACTAATCTCCTAATTTAATTTTGGGGTGGAATAAAACCCTTTCTTTTAAAAAATATACCAAAATGTTAGCAATAGGATAATTCTGCCCAAAGCTATTCCTTGTGCTATGAGAGTACATAGATTTTTAAAGACTTAAATTCACAGACCAGAAATATCCACCAAGTGATAAAGACACCACCTCTGAAAAACCAAGTCCCTCAAACACACAGTGTTAGAGGCTGAAAGATCATCCTGGGTAAATATTTCTGTATACTCAGCCATTTCTTATATAGTTCTTTATACACAATGTTCTTTCTTATGCTAAGTGCCAGAAACAGTTGCCTTATCAAATGAGAAGGTAACCTCTTTTTTGGAAAGTGGGAAGAAGAGGAGGGCATGCAATAGCAGAGTGAAGAGAAGACACTTGTAAGACTATAATTTTGCAAAAGCAGAGTATGAAAAGGTGAGTCCAATACACGTGTGCTAATTCAGATTACATATCTAACAGATTTATCAAAAGGAAATGGAAAAGCCTACCCCCCAATTTGCCTCTACTAAAGGGTTTCTCAGATTGCTAAATAAATCACAAAGTACTTCGTATGAAGTATGAAGACTATGCTATTTAACACAACATTTAAAGACGAGACTATACCAATACTGGGTTTGAGGACCAAAGCAGATGGGTTGAATGGATGTCATGTGGGTCAAGTGAAACTTGGGATGGTGGGATTCAGGGCATTTGAGAAACTACAGCTTTGTAGAAGGAGTGTGCTTAGTTTTGCTCAGTTTGAAAAATCTTACAGGGTCTCACAATCAAGTTTAGAGGAGGTCTGTTTCAGAGAGCTAAAACAATTCAAAACTGTAGAAATGTGAGCTGAAACTTTGACCTATGTATTTGTATTCACATATACACAGTCAGTGAGGAATGTAATTGACAAAGAAAGGTTCTACAAATACAAATATTCACATATATGGGTAATCTGGAATTGGATTTTTATTAACCTTAATTTGCCCTCTGGGAGTAATGAAAACAATTTCTGATGATACACTTCATAAAGTGAAGTTATTCAATTTAGGAGGGATGGTGGAAAGTGCTTAGCCTTTGGCCTTGTGCCAATGCATTTCAGCTGTATAATTATTTCTGTATAACCTTATACCTTCAAAATGTTATTTATAAGCTATATACTCATTATAAAATGTCATGAGCATGAGTTGTGGGATATTACAAATCCTCTAATTACCTCAGATCACAAAGGTGAGGACTATGAAGCCCATTCAGCTACAAACCCCCCCCCAAATTCAAAAAATAAAAAAAGCATTAATTGAGTCCTTATTACTTAAAAAAAAATACTAGATTGACTGATTTTATTTTCTTCCCTTTATTTTTGCTTTTTTCCTGAAGCAGTGGCCACCAAAAAACCGCAGATACCGGAAGCAGTAAGAATGTATACATCAGACTGTGTGTATATGTCAAACACTCTGACCCTCTGAAATCAAACACAAGTTTTCCTTGAGGTGTTATTTACTTACTTACACCCATACTACAGATAACCTCAAAGATGTGCTACTGGCTCTTGTTAAAAGAAGAGGAAGCTGAAAAACCAGCTATTGAGTATTTCAAGTATATGCTTCTCTTCCAATTACAAAATTTTCACTTTAAGGGTTGTTTAATGAGTATTTGCAGTTGACGAGAAAAGCAATGAAGTGGGTTTCTTTGTTTGTTAGTTTGGGTTTTCTTAAGTTTGAAGGCTAATGTCAAGATTAGACATTCTTTCATTCTCAACAGTGTATCAAGCAGCTAAACACTGTCCTCTACCATCAGTTTTAGATTTTAATTCCTAAGAATTTGGGGCATGATGTTTTGGTCTAATTTTGCTAACTGCATCATGGTAATACCCAGCTGTTTGGGGTTCATCCCTTCTCTTGCTCAGGAAAAAAAAAAAAAAGCCACTATTTTCACCTTTCAGTATTTGCTGTACTAAGATATTCTATCAAAACACTTCAAAGTGTAATGTCATAAACAGAAGGAAACATGGTGACGTGATAAAGTGAATGGGACAGTAACTTCTTGAAAGACATTGCTCAGCTCTTAAAACTCCTCAATCAAAACTCTGGCTCCAAATGAAGTGGACCTGTCTAAGCAGTCCTTAGCAGATTTCACTAATTTACTGCACTTAAATGCATTCAGAAACATCAATTAACAAATACATAGTTTCCTGTTCATTAAATTAGAGCACATCAGTTTAAACAGACTATGGCCATACTCTCACCTCTTCCTTCTTTCAGTGGGCAAAACCCAAAGACTGGAGTCACATGAGTCCCCTAAAGCTCTAGATAATGGCCTGGAATGAACACAGATGCATCTGCTCTGCGGAGGGCTTTTGTCACCCTTTGGGTCAGAACCAGACATGAGGCTACAAGCCCTACAAAAATTCCACTGGAGAAATGGATTTTCAGGGAAGATTCAGATGAGTTTCAACATCAACTGTCTGTGTTTTCATCTATTCATCTTCCCCCAAATTGTTAGATTTATGATAGTAAGAAATAGACAAGGCTTGAAATAGTAATTGTTGTAGTCAGGTGAGGAAAAGAGCTACTTATGAAATAATACCTCAGAGCCACTGTGACTCTGGATCTTGATTTTTGATACAGTCTGTGGCTTGGATAAACTTCAACTATCACAGCACCTCCCTCAATGTTTGTATATTACACGAATTTCATTGCAACAAAGTCTGTGCAAGAAGTTTTTGACACCAAAGTGGTACTGCTGCTCTGCAGCCCAAGAACAGTATGAAAATCAAAGGCAACTCATATGAATGAAAATTTTGGCCATATTTTACAGAATTTATTTGATCAGAAAAACATGAACTTTCAAGTGGTGGTCATTTTGAACAACTGTGCAACTGATTAGATTCTTCAAAGAGTTTATGCTTCCTGACACAGAATAAATCTTCTCTTACTATGCATTATTCTTAGTATTCTTTGAAAACTGCCAACACTACAGGGATTTTACAGAGATCATGTATTATACCAGACAGCCAACACAAAATAAATAATGAATTATTGTAACATAACACAAAGCACATTCTAAATATGAAACAGTCTGATCAGTATTAAATCATGTTACTGATGAATAGTGACTTCAACTACCCATGAACAGCAATCTTCTTTCAGAAATCTACTGCTTGGTTTGTTTCATTGTTGTTAGAAAACGTATAAAAGCTAATGAGAAAACCTTTCAAGCCCTGACACTCAACACAGAGCAACCAAGGCCCTGAAAGCCCCACACCTACCATTTCAGTAATCATCCCAGGACCATTACGTTTTATCTTCGTTTTGCCTCATGTCCTGCAATGCCATTTTGAGAAATACATCTACCCTGGTTACCTCAGCAGCAGGAAGGTGGGGAGTAGGGGGTGTCTGGTTGGGTTTTGTTTGCAGGTTTCTTTTTTTGGGAGTTGGGGAAGGAGGGGAGCATTACTTGATTTGAACAACTCATTGGTAAGACAGCTTTGAAAACATGTTTTTATGAGGGCTTTTCTTTTTCTTTTTACCCTTGACTGGTGAGCAAAAGATTTGTGACTGCTGAAATAAATTGCTACACATGCATGTTCTGATCAAAGCACCGGGAGATGCCACAACCCTAAAGATTAACTGAACACTGAATAGAGGCTCTAAGACACTTGGCACACAAGAGATATACAGAGGAAAAGTTAACAGGAGCAAGGAATACAGAGACAGGTACTGATGAATACTAACCCCTGCTGAACATGACTATGAAAAAAAATCCAGCATTATAAACTGTCAAGGCCTCGGAACAAAATTAAGGAACTTATCCTTTTATGAGCTCTTCCATCATTTCTCTGCAGGATTAGTCAATACTTGTTATATTTGATCTGATCATTCAGTCACAGGCTTATCAGTAAACAGACCCAGACACTTACAAATAGGATGTTTATACTAACATTTGAGAAACAATAGTACAAACATTTTAAAGAAAATGGTGACAGATGCAACAGTAAGAGTGGTACTGACAACTTCCAACTTGGCAAGTAAACCAAAAAGACACACTTTCCCTGTTCATTAATAAAACAGGTTTTAACATTTTCAATTACTGAAAGAGGGTGCAAGGATTACATCTGTCTGAATCCCTTGCTCCCTTTTTCTCCAAAGATATCCTAGTTCCAAGCAAACCCCATCCATGCTCAGCTATTTAAAGCATTCAGCCCTCTAGGACTGAACCAGTTGTCACAAAACCACTTACAGATTTCAGACTACTCAGAGCTCCATTACTCTGACTGAAGTAGTGTTTGTTTTTAAAAAGATGACCACCATCATCAGTAGCTGATTCGTGCAGTTACATACTGATATGAGTAACTAGCTTGAAAAGTTCTGTCCTCTATGTCTTCACTAAACTATAGCACAGTATCCAAACATTTCAGCAAACACTAGTTTAAATTTCTTAAACTCTTAAAATCTCATAGCATACTACTGTCAACTACTTTCCAATCTGGGCGACTCTCTTTTCCAGAGATTTATTGTTTCCTATTTTAGAACTAAGTAACTGCTCTACAGCATTTATTTCATTCAAGTCTGAAAGTTCTCTAAGAAGGGTTTTGCCTGAATAAGCAGAATTTCTGGTACAGAATGTTTTGTAGCATTTTCTCCAGAAAAAGCCATAAGGGGTGTGACATCCTTTTCTAACAGTGCTTGTTCACTCATACGTATAGCACAGTGAACTGATGATGTTAATGGAGATGTTGTTATACAAAGTGCATACAGATATTACTTAACAGCATTTTAAGAACTCATTCTAGTTATTCCAAACACATGTCCCAGAATCAACTTAAAGACTTAATCAAGCAGAAAGTTTCAGACTGCTAGTGTTAGCAAAAGGAATGGGGTCAGACAGTGCTGGCTACAGAAATACACTGGAGTGCCAGTCACGCTATGCCATGAAGGGCAGGATTTGCCACAGACTTGAATAACCAAAAAGAAAGTGGAAGAGTATTCTCAGGCTTTGGACTAGTCCAGCTCACATTATAATTAATGACTATAATTAAATTTCAGAAAGATAAGCACATCTGTAGCTAGGAGAAATCCTTCTTTCTACCACACAGATCTTTTAAAAAATTCAGAACTCTGTCACTACCTTTAAAGGGGAAATCTCCAACAGAAATTGCTAGTAGGTGAAATTCTGCCCTTACCAAACACACTTAAATCCATATCAGGTATATCAGAAGTAGGAAGGCATGAAGCAATTCTGTGTCTCTGAGCATCCTAAAGCAGAGGGAAGAACCTAAAGAATAAGATAGAGCCTGGTGTTCTCTTCATCAAACACCCCAGCCACAAAGGTGGGACAGGGATAATCAAACACTTACGGCCTGAGACTGTTTAAACAGTAATATGCTTGATGGTCTCTGACTCAGAGAACTATTATATCCAAGCCCCATTAGATAAGCAATGCAAAGTAGCCAAGGAGGCATGAGATTGTCCTTAGCAGAGATAAAGCATAGCAGATGTTTTACCCTCAACACGCTCCAGTATTCTGTACTTGCTCTACCCTGAGCTATGCATGAGCAAACATTTGCTGCAGCTGTTTCTCATTCATTAATATGGCAATGCTAGTTAGAATCACTTCATTACCAATTATCAACACCTTCAGCAAGTGAGGCAGAAGGAAAATTGTTTACTGCAAGGAAAGTAAGCAGGCAAACTGCTTATTTCAAGGGGTCACTACGCCACTGAGGATTACTGGTATCAGCTTTCAGACAATGCTCAGTACCATGATCAGCACTACCCTAGAACAAAACGTCCGTTCATCTGCCATAAAAATTAGTAGCCTCAAAAGGAAGATGAGAATTAGTTTTTCATCCTATTTCCCTAAAGTAATCAGACCACCACCAGACTTGTGAGTAAGAAAGACTACCTGGATTCCAACCACTGATCCGTGTCCCGGAATGGTGCCACCAATCATCCTGACATTCTGTTCACCTTCCAGATCTGCCCAGTGATGATCTGGTACTTGATAAACACGGATGCAGAAACTGAGTAATTTCTTTTAGAAAGGAAGCAAGTGGACAGCAGACAGAAAATTATAGATTGCCCTATTTTAATTTTTATTCTAGTTAAAAGGTACTTTTGCTGTAGTGCAAAAGTTCCCAGCTAACTGCAGAGCTGAGAAGAAATCCCTGGACAGTTCCTGGGTCAGCTGAAACACTTCTTTTAAGTTATCTCTCTCAAAAGCTAATCAAAACAGCAGACCCCAGCCATTTGTTTCTAATTATTTTTTGCAAGTTCTCCTTCCTTTTTCAGACCTGCCAAGACAGGGGCGGAGGCATGTTTGCCATAAATTTACTGAAATTGTGTGTGCACATGCTAAAACATAAAAGTTGCAACAATGGGAAAAAAATACAACTGTGGAGTAATTATTTTATTTATTGAATATGGAAAAGCATCCTATTAAAAGAATAGCTACTTGAATAGAAAAAAAAAGTAAGGTAATTTAAAGTTGAGAAAGAAACAAAGTTTTCAAGTAAGAGCTCTACTCACAGAAGAAAGAAAGAAGTGAAAATGCTATCTAGAGCTTGAAATCCATGTCAGTTTTAAGAATATAAATCTAAATACATCTATTTTTTTGTGGTTTAACCTCTGTTTTAAGACAAATTAGTTTATTCTCTTTTTTTGATTCACCCTGATAAATAATTCTTACATTATCTGACAACACATGCTTGACTGAGATTAATAACTTCTAGTAGTTGATTTCACCAACTAGTTTTAGTTACTGTACATCTGATTAAGATTTCATTAAATTGAAGTTTTAAACTCAAGGACAAAAAAATTCAATCACGTTGGTTGATACTGACACAAGAAAACGCCTTATTTAGAATCTGGAGTAAACAAATGAAACAGAAATAAAGGATTCTAGCTCCATAAAGATTTCTCTGCTACAGATACATAAGAAGTAGCCCAGTACCAGTCAATCCAATTAGGAAACCATGCTTCATATTATGCCCAAAGATCAGGGACAGACCATAAACTTCAGTGGTTTGAAACAAACACCAGAATTTAAAATCCGACATTTCTACATTAAAAAGAGAAATTTCTATTAGCTGGGCTACATTGGTATCTCTCATAGGTGAACATTTTATGAAAATCAGCTGAATAGAAGGAAAAATGATACACTTAGAAAAAAGTTCCCTAGTGTTTAACTCTTAACTTTGAAGAACAAAAACACATAACACAATCCAAGATCCCAACGAAAGACAAAGTAGTGAGAAAATATCTTGAAATGTTTTAAAGACACTGCTGAACAAGAATGTTAAGCGGCTACAAGGTATTTTGCAGGTTGTGTATCCTTGAAAAAAAATACCACTGAAGTTGTAGACAACTGCACACAGTTATGAAAGTAAATGTTGCTCTACAGCTAGTGCCAAAATCTTGTGCCAATTAGATTTTTTTAACAAGAGGCTCAGCTGAATCCACTCTGCAAAACCACACAAAAGCAACCAGCCCCCACCAACCACTGTAACCTTTAACTGAAGCAATCTGTTCTGATGCACACGTCTATTTTCTTCTCAACTCTTCTTTTACATTTAAGCTGTAACTTTGTAGAAATGAAAATAGATGTAGATAATGAAGAAATGTAAATAATGAAGGCGAGAGTAGTTCTCATATTAATTTACAGTACAGTCATGCTTCTTCCCACTTCCACCTCATTCTTTTCTTTGTTCTCATTTTTGCCCGGTTTTGGAAGGCAAGCAAGATCACCTTTACTGTTTAAATGGAGATTCATATCCACCATGCAGATATCTTGAAATATTTCACGTGCATCTTTGTATTGTCCTCTTTCTTTCTTCCTCTTTGAAAGCTTCTGGTTTAGCTAAACTCCTGTTTGAATGTCACGCCAGTTCCCTCACCTCTACTACTTTTTCCCCTTAAAAAGGCTACCAAATGAAATAAAATTGATCACTGCATTACTTAGTAGTCCCCCCCACTTCATTTACTATCTTGAGACATTCTAATAATGTTAATCTTACGGACTAAGAGGAGAAGAGACATACTGTATCAGGGAATTTCTAGGCAGAAAGCCTCTGGCACAATCACTGTAATGTTAATTACTACTCTTGTCTTCCATGGCATGCATAAGACAATAAAAGTATCATGGCCTATCTGATCTTTCATGCCTGTAACTTTTCCTAAATTACAAAGAACAATCTGAATGCTGGATATCTCAGCAGGCATACAGAATGGACATCTAGAAAGCTCTCCAGCAACAAGTAATGGGATTTTCTTTTCCCCATGAATTCAACCACAGCAGTGGAGATTACTTCCATGAGTCATTCTCCTCTCTGCCACACATACATCAAAACACTTCTCATTCCAGCTGGAGAACTGGAAGAACTAAAGCAAGTACCAAATATCATACAAGGGTAATCGAGGCATTGACTTGTAATTCTAAGATTTCCTAAATCCTATGGTTTCCTATTGTAAACTATATCAGAACAAACAATGACAATAACAAAAGAGAGCACAGGATAATAATTACAGTGTTACATACAACTCTGAGCACTTAAAACAACTTGCAGAAAACTAGGTTGGCATCTTCATTACTATCTATCCAATCCAGTACACATCAGCTTCAGAAAACCAAAATTATTTATATTAATATCGCAGAAGAGATTAATTACCTTGATTACCTCTGCCAGCCATTTCACAGATGCTTTGAGTAACATGTTCTACATTACATTAAATAGTTTCCTGCTTCCACTCGAGAAGCTTCAGCTGGCCAAAGATCATCTTGGCTGGAAGAACCTTAATTCTGGTAAAACTTATGGCCTACAATCCTTTTTTTTTTTTTTTTTTTTATTTCACAGAGAAACCACATTGTCTTTACTTCTGAGAAGGATACTTTCTGTTTCACACTGTCTGTTCTGCCTCCTCCAAAAACCTAATTATGTCCAGATCATAATTTAATTCTGCATTCTTGTGATACTCCCTCCCAGCAAATTAACTCTATCCCCTTCAGCATCAAATTACAAGAATTCTTCGGAATTTTCTTTCCTTAATTGTGTTTATAGGGTATCAGGGGTCAAGTTCAGACAGCGTTTAAAAAGACAACTGGCTTGCCCAGTTGCACCCATGCTACCTACATCAGCAGAGCCCACACGCTGATCGCTTCCTCCCCCCATGCGGCACCAGTGAGCAGCACCAGGACGCCTGGATTCATGTATGAGGTCCAGAGTCAGCGTGACAGTACACACACACCTGTGCAGTTCTTTGCTAACTGATCATAAAACCAGAGCTGCAAACCCACATATTCATTTTTAGGGATGAACACGGTACACACTTTTAAAAGATAAACCAATCGGAAGAGCTACACATGAGGAAGTAGGAAGAAAGAAGCAGAGAGGATGTGTGGGTGCATATGCAGAACCATTAGCAAAAAGGTCAGAGAGGAGGAGAAATGGATCTTCAGATCTCTTCTTATTTAGCAACAAGATGGTGAAAATATTTTACCAATACTGTTTCTAAGAAAGTAACATCTATAGAATCATCAACTTTACACTACCACATGTCAAGGAGTCGTTTAATTAGCATGACATCAGCTGGACACACCCAGCAGAATTTCAGACACCCGCTGTGAAAAGTGTGGGTGGCCGGGTACAGATGAATTCAACAGATAATACAGTGACCCACTCAAATGCTACCAATGTTTACCAAGCAACCAAAACATATTGCCACACAGCAAAAGTTCTAGGCTGTGTCACCACCCAGCACAGTGGCATACAACACACAGCTGGCATAGCTGCAACATCTCGTACAGAGCAACACAGAGCAGCTACAGCCTCGCAAAGGAAAAGTAATCAGTGGTACCCCTACAAAAATCATTTTTATCCTTCACCTGCACCTCTAATTGTTTGTCTTCAATGGCAGAACGAAAAGTCAGAGGCTACGAGAAATAATTTTTAGTTAAAAAGCAATTGTCTACAGTGAGGCACAGTCAAATTCATTGTAAATGCAGTTCTCTTGTTCAGTGCCTAATTCCCCAATATGAAACATCTTATTATCACATACAAGTCAAGGATGGGAGGCAAATTAATACAGACTTGAGAAAACAGAAAATCTCATCAATAAAAAGTTGGGGAACAGTCTGTATTTTTCTTCTTCACATTATTTTTCTTCCATTACATTAATTTGATGGGGGGGGAGAGTATTCATTAAAAATAAAACTTTAGCTAGTAGTTTTCCCTTTATTTTTAATAAAAATTAATAGTTCACAACATAATGAACAGGCCACTCACATCTAATTAAATACACCCTCCAACACAACTATGAAACTGATTTGAATTTGTCATTTTTTCTTGCCCATGCACTTTTAGGAGCATGTTCAATTCCAGTGCTCACTTTTGGGTCTCTAGAAAGCTGTTATGAAAAGGGTGGAAGCCCTTAGCTTCTGCACAGACCTTTCTTTGCAGGTATCAAGCCACTTTACAAACGCCAAGTGTTTCATTACCTCTATTTGATATAAGAAAAAATAAGGTAGATTATACAATTTGTTTAACCAAGCAGAACCAGGACTTTGAGACATCTAATCTTGTTCCTACACTTTAGAAAGATGGCATTTAATGATACAGAAACCATGCATTACCAGGTGAGCTCACAACGTGGCCAGTGCTTTAATGCAACTTGGTCATTTATATAGGTAGGAGAAACTTCTATGGAAATTACTTTCATAATATTGGACGTGATTTCATGTAGTTTTCAACGTATGAACTGCAGTAATCAGAATTGTGCAGAAACCAGTCAACAGGCAATCTACTGTATGTGCCCTAATTTTAATTTTTTTTTAAAATACAAATTTCTGCAAGCTTATTTGTGTGGGTGCTTTTTTAGGGCTGGTGGGTGGGAGGAGGCGTTTTGGAGGTGTTAATATTCAGTGATATAATCACAGCATTAAGGGATCTGGACAACCCCCTTCCAAATTTATTTTGTTTCATTAATCAGAATTACATTTTTAACTTCCTAAACAGGACAATGGTGAGGAAACTAGTTAACCACAGTGCTTCCGAGTTATTCCCTGCACGTGGGAATCACCCCACATAACTTCAGCCGGGTAGCTTTCAGATAGGTAATGTAAGGGAACCAGCTGAGTGTTCCTCTCTGTAGGGACAAGAGCACATACAGAGACAAATACATTCCAGCTGGAGAATCACACCAAAACATGTGGTAGCTCGAAATATTCATCCAAGCCATGAGGTAAGAGTGCTGTTCTGCCTTAATGTGTACAACAGGCTTGCACAAAAACAGTTTTTTGCATGTCCCTTCCACATCCAGTCTTTGTCAACACTATACATACAACCCCAGACCATCCCTAGTTCACTCTGAAGTTACACATATTCAAATATATTGCAGCACTACCAAGGCAGACTTGAGCATAGAGTCCTCCATTAAATGTTCTCTGCTTGTTAAACCAGACATGGATAGATACTCACCCACATCCACTTCATCCCGAAATATGTTTTGTTTATAGCATAAATATCCTTATTCGATTTACAAGTAAGTTACATGCAATTCCTTATGCAAGTACAGGAAAGGTCAAAATCTTTTTGAAAATGTAACATGCAACTCTATTTAGAAAAATTCTTCTTTATTAAGAAAACCTTAAGAGAGGAAAAAAAGTAGCAGATTATTAACAGCAAGAAAGGACCCTTCAGAAAAACTAAATCTATGTCCAACTGAAGAGAAAGAAACACAAATACTTTAAAGTTAAATATATAAATATCTTATCATTATCCCCCACTCCCCAAATATTTGAGAAGCAACTTCTAAAAGACATCAATAATTTAGAGTCAATTATTTTCATTTGTTTTCATTTAAGGAGAAAAATCTAGCATTATAAAGACAATCAATTATCAGGACTGAAAAAATAAAACTCGTACTCAAAGAAACTATGACAATGGCATAAAAAAATTAGCATTCTGCTTGTATGCACTGTCAAGGAATTTGAAAGACATTCCCAAGCTAAAATCCTTCTTCTGGGGAAACTCTGATGCTCCCATTTCAAACTGAAGTGTTAAAAGAAGTGGTTACATAACAAATAGACAAAATAGACAGTAAGAAACCATTGGAAACGGATGGTACTCATTCAATTTTGAAGCAACTGAAGGGTGAAATAGCTGGTCTAGCACCTGTGGTGAATAACCTCTCATCAGCCTTGTCACCCACAGATGCCCAAATGGCAAATGCTTCAGGGGAGATACAGAGATCTGTAGTCTGAAACACCTGATGCCCATGCCAGGCAACCCAGCAGATCCTTTAACAGAAATGTAGAAGTAGGGGTCACCTGGGCAGCTATAACAGGTTGGGAGACTGCCAACACAGACTTTGTAACGGGTGAGACAGGTGATGGGCCAAATGCGCCTTTGGTCTAGATGGAGCTGTCATCTGACCCAGTGTGTTCTTCTAAAGTAAAGATAATACCCTAATATGCACTGGAGAACACCTGTAATCACAGGTGTCCTTAGTTCACAGATATATTTCATCAGCTCAATTTGAGTTGTAAGAGGAAAGAGGGGTTCTATACTTTTAATTCCTAATCTCAAATAAAGCTCCTCTCCATGCTACTTGTCACTTGAGCTTCAGGTTTTGTTGAGTTTGCAAATATGTGGTGGAAGAAAATAAATTCACTGACAAAAGAATTATTAAAAACTTTTTCAGTTGTTTGCTTAAGTACTGGCTCTCTAATGCCTCCAAGAAGACAGAGACAATTAAATGTCTCATTACTTAAGTTTCAGCTCAGAAAATACAGGTAAAAATGAGTTAAGTTGGCTGAGAAGGTGATAATATAAATATATTCACCACATAATGGTGCTAATGACACTGAATTTCAAAAATTGCAATTTATTTGGTGTTAGAGAATTCATATAATTTCTCTACAGTATCACTTACAATTCCACATTCGCAGCAAGAGAAACAGCAAGACAACACAAACCTAGCAAGTACTCTGATTATCTCTGCTTAAAATGGATTATTCTGAGAAAGATTAGAATATTTTTTTGCCACAAGACAAAAAAGTTTTGTACAAAGTCAAGCTGTGCAAGAAAGCACCAGTCGCTGATCTGTGTTATTTGCAGACACAGCATGTCTGCTGTGATTTGTCAAAACTAATTTTTCAGTTTACAGATTGAGCAATACTGAGGCTTTGGCATTTTTCCGAGACTCTTGAGCAACTGCTGTCCTTCCTTCTCATCAATGAAGACCAATATTAACAGCTTCATGGCAAGTTACATCTCTGATTCCTGCACAGGCTCTCTCTAATTAACCAGGTCAAATGATAGTCTAAATGGAAGCCATCACTAATTACATCTAAATTATCTTTTACCTGCAATGCAATAATCACCAAGTGTTTTCATACGCATTTTCATTATTTTCAAATGTATAATTTCAGATTCTTCCTAGCTAGATATTAGGGGTTTTTAATACTAGGATCTGATGGACAATTGAAGGTGACTACACAGAGTGGATGAGAAAAATCAACTTTAGTAATGTCTCAAAGGAAAACCATTGTTTCTCCTTTTCTAATATTTTGACAATTCTAACATCCGAAGGGCACACAGCATGCACAGGTATCTTGGGGTTACACAGGTCTGCTCTAAGCTGATACTAGCCTTAAGGCTGAGCTTCACATACCATTTGGTGCACATACTTACAAGCTAAAGATACTTAAAACCTTCATATAAAATTCTCTCCTCTCTTGATTCTGAATCCTAAGAAATTTTTTTAAAGCTCCGATTTGTTACAACTTAGCTGCAAACTCCCATCTATTACAGGAAAAAAAACAAAAACGAAAAAGAAAACAAAAAAACAAAAACGAAAAAGAAAACAAACAAACAAAACCCTACAAAACACACCAAAACCCAAAGAAAAAAAACAAACAAAAACTCCCACAAAAACGAAGAAAGCAAAGTCCTTTTGTTTTGAAGGGAAACTAGTCAATAACCTAAAGTAGGTGAAACTGGCTCCAAAGCAAATTCAACTTAAGTGATAGTTGGTTTCCTCACTAGCACATTGACACGTGAGTTATGATTGACGTGGATAATTTGTTACTTTCAGCTTACAACAAAATGCAAATTTACTTCTTCAAAGCTCTGGTTTACAGATGTTTATAAATTGCTTCTTTGATGCATTTGTGTAAACTGAGAACTTCCAAACTACTACTGCTGTTACTTCTTGAACTTATTATAATTTGGTTCTGATTTAGTAATCAAATTAGTTAATGAGAAAATCTAAAATTAAGCTATGTATACAAGCAATATCCTTTCTGGACTACAATTTTTGTTAAGTAACAATAAGTTAGTTTCTTTCAGTAGGCTATAGTCACTTATAAAATAGACAACTGGCTGCTCTAACTGTTAGTTAGACAACAGCCACTCCTCTCATAAGCCTCATTAGTTCCCTCTGATTTCATCTTTGGTTTTCCCTATGTTCCACATTAACTCCTGACTTGGTCAAAAGAGAAGATGCGGGAGACTTCTCTAGCAGCCTTTTGCTTCCATTGTCCCAAATTCTCATATCAGAGAGAACTGAAAGTTATTCATGGTCATTTTGACAGTCTTCCTTTAGAAATAATTTAGCAAACATCTGTAATATCTAGATAATGACACATCAAAATGCTAACAGATGAGGGATTTCTATAACAAAGGTAAAGCCATTACTCTGTAGCATAATTTTTGTTATGTTTCATATTGATAACGGTACATTCCCCAGAATACCACTAATGATCTGACTTTACATGGCATGGCTCACTTTCAGACTTCTGACAGAACTAGTAACTTTTGGAGCTCAAATGGTACACATAAGCACATTTTTCTCTGAATCAAAGAGAGGGCTCCAAGGTTCTTACCACTATGCGGTTTATTTCTCTGCCTCCCCATTTTGTGTGCTGAGTCTGAACAGGCCATCAAGGCTGACCCATCTACATAGTATGGGAAGTAAAGACACTGAACAGAGAGATTCAGAGGTTGCTACCAAAGAAGCCTTGCAAAATGACCTCCATTTCTTTCTCCTTAAGAGCACCTCTTATGGTTGGTGCTGTTTTCTCCAAACTTACCAGTTCTTGGAGGAATGCAGGTGGTCATTATCTAACACAAGAACCTTTAGTTCAGTATTGTGGCCCTGTCTCAATAATTCCCTTCCACTTCAGCAGCAAGGTCAGCACAGCTGCAGGAGGTTCAGAGTGACCTAAAGGGTCACTGCAGCACAATTCTGATAAAAGATCTTGGTGCCTGATTTGGAGGGGCTTGAACATTGTTAACCGGGCTGAGGGCCCACTATCTCTACCCAGCGTACAAAGACACCCACAGAAGAGTGTATGCTGGTCCATGTGGTCAAAACATCAGAATATTCATTCTCCCAACTCTTGCTGTTTAATATAAAAGGCAAAATTGTTTCAGAGAGAGAAGCCAGAACCCAGGACTCCCTACTTTTCCCACATGCTCACAAAGAGAATCAGGAGTATCCTGATACCATACCATCTCAAGCTGTAGGCTTGCTTTAAAAGAGAGCATCACTAGCTCATACTGTATCAGGCTGCTGCCCATCAAATCATATTAAATAAACTGTAAGAATACATAATGGATTAGATCCTTCCAGGATCGAGACAACCAGGTACGTCATTCCTGACTCACTACTAGGATTATTACATTGACAGACAGTAGTCCTGGACTTGCATGAAAAGAGATTATAGCTATTTCTAGACAAGAAAAAAGCTGAGCAAAGGAGTTTCTTACTAGTATATTCACACTGTGAGATTTAGGCATCTCAGTGCCATGTAATTCCTGAATCATGTGCCCATGTGGTTTATTAGATGCACATCTAGATCTCTTTTGAACAGTCCATCAGGTTGCATCACTGAGAGCACAAAAAATGCTCTGAAAATGAACTACACACTCAATACTATCTCTCCTCATAGATTTTGTTTTCAGGATGAAGAAAGGGTCTTAGGTATAGCTGTGACGTCTAGAGAGTCCAGGCATCTCTGGGGTCAAAGGACAGCTGAGACAAGACTTAGTATCACCAGAGACACAACAAACTTGCTAGTGCCCCTTGTACAACATTACCTTACTAATACTTCCTTTGCCCCATCTGAAACCCAACAGAAGTCCCTCCTCCATAAATCCATATATGCTTTGCCAGAATGGAGATTTACACATTTTTGATCACTTTAAGAATTTCAAAAAACAAATACGAATTTAGTATGGAACAAAAGGTTTCAGGGTTTTAGCAATTACACCAGCTGAAAATTTCAGCTGCAGCAGTAACAACTGTATTGCACTGCTGCACGAGTCAAGGTTCACAAAGCGGAAGGATAAAACCTCTTATTGAGACACATTCTCCCTCAAAACTATCTTGTGCAATAAAGAATATCTACATCACAGGGAGTTTCAGCAAAATAATAGTTTGTCTGCCAGATGTGCCTGTATGGCAGCAACAGCTGACACATTTAGCTACAATGAATAACACATCACCAATTTAAAGCTGACTACAAACAATGCATCTTATTGAATCATTCATCCCTGCAGCAGTCGCACCCAGTTTACGGAGACACCTTCAACATCCCATTAGGTACATGTCACAAGGGAGGGCCTGCAAGAGACTCTTGTCAGGATAACCCATATAGTTCAAGTGTAATTTGTGAGATGAGACAACTCTTTTACACGTCACCACTAGAGGTTTTACAAACAATGGCAATTTTAATATAAAGAATGCATCACTGCTGACACATAAAGGATTTTACAACTCATCCCCAACTTCCATCTAACAGTTCCATCCCTTAAAGCAATGCCAGGTTCTCTACATTCGCTGTAGTGCAGTTTGCTGAACTTCTCACCCATAACTATTTGATTTTTTTCAGAAAGTTTGTTCACTGGATGTTCCTTTTCTCTCAGTCAGTCCTTTGTCTCCTCCTACCCTGACAGTAAGAACCCAACTGGCAACACTGAAAAGTTCTATCACAATTCCCCTATTCGCACTACAGAGCTAGTTCCCAACATCTGCCAACATACAAGCTGAAAAAGGTCCCATATACTAGAATCTTAATATCTCAACTATAAAGCCTTTTCCTTTTTTCAAACAGATCAAGAATGTCTGAAGATGACTGACTACAGTTGCAGCACTGATTCTCTGCAGAACTCACCAAAGCTCTTACAGCTGAAATGAACACACACCATGGTAGAAGCAGACACCTGCATCTCCACAGCTTCATTTGCAAATTATTTACAGTACAACTATTTAGAAAGAAATACTACTACCATTATTATATGTATCCAACATTTCACTTCAGATGCAGCATGGGAATTGGTACTTTAAAATAGGCATAGGCACATGCACATTCTTTGTACTAGCATTAGTTCTATACAAATTCTGCTCTACTTTACTCAATAAGAAAACAAACTTATTTGACACTTGTGCAAGATTTCCTTGCAAATCAGATAAGGAATAGTATGTTCCACAGAGTCCCTCATCCAGCCCAGTTTACTTCAATTGTCCCATCATCTTTCTGCACTTTCACCCCAGAAAGTAAGCAAAGTTAAAGAAGGGCTTTGAGCTAGTAACAGATGTGCGAAAGCTAGAGATGATGTACAAGCAGAATACAAGTAGAAATAAGTGAATACTAAGGACAAAGCCACCTCTTCCTCTTTCTTTTCAAAGGCACAAGATCCACAAATGTACGTTCTTAATTACAGCAAACTTCACCTTGACAGCAGACGTATCAATACTGCAGCCAGGCTATAACATAAACCTCACAGAGATTGCTCAACTAGCTTTAAAGTAGTTGGGCTCACATACAAGTAACAGTGGTGCTGCTACAATAAAATACACCAAAGAAGGTGGAAAAGTACTGGAGGGTTAGGGTGTTAACCCATAACTGTAGGATTAAACAGGATGATTGAGACAGTTGCTGCCCTCAGATGACAGCCCCACCCTTATGGAAGGTGCCCTGTCCCTTCCAACAGAGTCAGTGATTGGCACAGAAATGCACTTGTAGACCAACCCAATTTATAGTCCAGGTAAACAAGGAACACAGATTCACATACCATTCAGCCATCAGTGGTTGGCAGGAAGGATGTGAGAAGGGCAAAAGAGACAGCAGCTGAGTTACCACCCCACTTAATCCATCATTAAATGCACATGACCATGAGGCCATAAATTTCACCCCTCCTACCACCAGCAGTGGTGTCCAAACTTCAAACATCCCTGCGTGTTGTATTCTCTTATTCTCCAGTGTGATTGGAATTGCTTGCTCCAAATACACCAGCAAACCAGTTTATTAGGGCAATCCTCACCAATAGGTGATTTTGAGTGAATATTGAATCTGCACACAGCATCAGTGAAAGAAAATGACCCACAACCATCACAAGGACATGACATGCATCCCTAAACAGACTTACAAGACATCACCAACTTAGTTCTCTTTTTGCTAATGGCTTTGTATCTAAGCTACAATAAAAATGTCAATTCCAAAAGGGTACTGTGCTTACTAATATGATTTCTCTAGCACAGGGCAAGCCCAATTCAATTATGTCATAAACTGCAGGAATGATATATTTTCATATATTCAAGAAAGAGCAGCAAAACACTGAAACCAAAGCAAGACTCCAGCTTCTGCACTGGGAGTCAGCTTGCACAGACTTCAAAGCTTCACGTGGTGTTCTATAGCACAGATAAATGTTGCTGTCTGCTAGTCACACATCATCTAACAGTGGCAACAGTAACTTCTTATGTTCCCCTACTTTTGTTCAAATTCTTAGTCAGTGACCAGAATTCATAACATCGGTAGTTCTACCACTACTGGTCTGTGCTGACTAAGCTGCACCTATTTCAGAATAGAACTGATGTCCTCCAAAGGGGTCTTCTGGCAAAGACAATGTACTGGGACCTGTCAAACTGAGTTCTGTGGCTGATTCCAATACAGAATTCAGAGATGCCACACAAACTATTGGAACAGGGCACTGCAGTCTAAATGAGAGTGAAGAGAACAAAGAGATGCGAAATCAAACTACAAATCCCAGTTCCACCAGTCTCACACACAGATAGCCTCTAGATTACAGTACCTTGTCAATAAAATTGATCTGAGGAGAATGGATTCCTCCCCTGATGTGGCACACAGCTCTTCAGCAGGTCACACAAATTTCCAGACATCGGTCTCTCACTTTCACGGGAAGATGTTTCAGTAGAACTGGTTATGCTATTTTGCAATTAAATGGTGTTCTTTAATGAACCCTTAACAAATTAACAATTAATTAATTTTAAAGTTAATTTAAAGTTAATTGTGCTAAATTCCTTGAGTTGTAATCTCTCAAAATACAATTTTTCCATAGTCCTAAGCATCTTACTAGTACATTTTCAGCTCAGAGAGGTGAGTTAGGTACAAAGACAAGTAATTTGAACACTTAAATTTTGCAATGTCAACAATATAGATCAGGCATGCCAGCTTCCCAGAACCACTTCCAAAAGGGATAAAGCAGTTCCTGATGCCTCAGGAACTATTTAAATCTGAAAAACCATGAGCACCCAGAGTGGTGAACAAGTGGTACAACTTTGGAGATGGCACCTCATGATGGGAACCAACTGAAGAAAGTCAAGAAAAGATGAGCAAATCCAAGAAGTAGGACTCACAAGGAATACTAAACTAGCAAGGATTTCTGTATCAAAAAAAAAAAAAAAAAAAAGAGGACAGGGAATTTGGCTGATGTTAAAGGCCATTTTAAGAAGGAAGATGATAGGTCTGTTCTCCCTGTCTATGGATACAGGAGAAGCAAAGGGCTTAAGTGCAAAAAGGCTTGTGGACATACAGTAATAGTCTAATAGTAAGATAAGGAACCACAAAGAATAGACCAGACAAGGAGATTGTGGAGTCCCACTTAAGAATACATTCAGCTTATATCCAGCATAAACACTGGTGATCCCTCTCCAGGGCAAAGTGAAGAATGAATTATGTGATCTCTGAAGGACCTTCTCATCTCTCTGACACTTTGGGAAGTGAGTACAAGCACATTCAAACCGGCTGCTAAATGCAAGGTGCATATCTACATGATTCATCTAGCAGTTTGCCTGGTCTTCTCTGGTCTTCCCTCCTGCTTACCTGTTACGGAATCCTACACCCATACACCTGCAGTTCCAAAAATATCCTTTTGAACCCATCCATCTCCTACAGACCCACAAAGCCCTTGGCTCAGTTATAAGTGATGCACTGATGAGTGATTCTCAAGAAGTAATGGATGGGGTGAAAAATCTAATCAGTGGGCCTGGGGCTAAGCACCAAAAAAATGAACACAGCAGGCAGATTAGAAACCACACGTAGAAACCACAGACAGAGCCAGCAACTCAGCAGTTGCAAAATCAGCAGTGTTGAGTTGTGAAGCATCAGCCACAGGTTGAATATCAAAATGTCCCACAGATCATCAATGGAACATGACAAATTGGAACATTCAGAATGGAGCATTCAGAACCTGCAAAACACAATACTCAGTAATGAAACTGTTCCCAAAAAGTTTTTTCAGAATCTCAATTTCAACTTTCTCATTTAGAATGTTTCAGTCTTTTTTCAGTCACATCATGGAATGTTTTGACTATTCAGCAACCAAAATTCTGTATCAGAGGAAATTCATCACCTTCCTGTGCTAAGAAACAGCACAAAATTTGGAGAAGTGTCCTTGCAATTGGTGATTATCTACTCAGACAGAGAGCAAGTAGTTTCTTAATATGCTACTTATCTGGATCTTTTTAAAACAAATTTATATTTACCATTTTCAAAAAGGCCACTACAACGACAAATGCTATACATATCCCCATAGGAGTCTGTTTCAAGCTTCTTTGAGTGTGGTTCATCTTGAACTGTAAAATACAAAAAATTCAAGAACGAAAACCTCTACAGGATCACCTACAAAGACCAAGGAAACCTACCTCAAGTGCAGTGGAGGATGATGACATTTCAAAGATAAAAAAAATTAGTCATTTCTACAGCTAAAGTATCCTATTCCTTTGATTGTTGAAAACACAATAACTAGTGCACTGACTCAGTGACAAATGGCAGTTTCATAATTAGGGTGGAGTACACAAGCAACTATAAAGGTTACCCCAATCTGAGACTCTCACTTCTGCCGAATACATTTGAAAGCTCCAGATTCTGAGTGAGGTAAGCATAACCTAAACATACTGATGTTTCAAATCCTTGGATCTAACTTCGATACTTGCTTTTCTTGGCAGAGTTGATCTAATTTTACAGAAATTTTCATCTAGGTTAAGTATTAATCATTTCACATGGTCAGTAAACCAATGAAGAGCGTGTCAGATGTATTTTGAATTCCGAGGACTGATATTACCTGCTTTGTTTACAGTTGTTCTTCAAGACAACATCTGAGAAACATGGAACATTTACTCAATGAAAACCTTCTGAAGTATTTTACCCAATATGCTTTAATGGAGGGCAGCACCAGTGCACTGTCCATTGGGGGACTGAAAAACCTACTTCAGAATCAATTTGCACAGTACCTGAAGGTAAGTTACACTCTTATTTATTTACTGTGCTTCCTATCAAATGGATAGGAGAAAGGAAATACAAGCAATGATGTTCAAGGCAGATTATTGTGCCCAAATAGTTTCACTAACTCTATAAATAACTCTTAAATAAGGTTTGCCTTATAAAACTTAGTTTTATACAGTAGTTTTATATAAGTAGTTCCAAAAAGATATCTAAGCCTGGAGTTTATAACAGAGACTTATGAAACAAAATGCAAAAAATCTAAGAAGTTGCTTGGAGGAGGGTTTTTTATGGTTTGTTTTGGTTTTGGTTTTTTTTTTAATGTAAGCCAAATTTCACCTAAAATATTGCATCTGAGTCTTATAAAATATTTGTTGTTTCAGTTTAAATAATTAATCTTGAATCTAGAAAATTCAGAGAAGAAAAATCTATAAATCAAATAAAACAGTAGGACACATTTAAAAGCAAGAGATCCCAGCCAATTTCTATCTAGAATAAGTTCCCACTATCACAAAATAAAAGAAGTTTGCCATTCCAGAAAGATACCAAATAAAGAGATTCCTCTAAGCTAGAGAAACACTAATTTCCTGTAGCTGGAAAAAAAAAACTAGGTTCTGATATCATGTTTATTCTCTGCCAAACCTTTCCTGAACCGCATTAGGACTCAATTTAGATTCTTTTGCTAGATAAATCCCTAAATACTGGGGTTTGGATAGCTGACAAAACCAATTTTTGCTAAAGGTCTGAAATAAGTGGCACCCCAGCAGAAAAATCTAGTAGTTTGAGAACTACAGTAATCCAGTTTAGTAATTTCAATTACAAAGAAATGGCTTATTAACAAAGCACAAAGGTTGGTATGGGGTTTTTTTCCCCTTAAAAAACATGTTAGAAATTAATTGCCAAAAATTAATAGAAATGTGATGGCAAATTCAGAAATATAATGCGTTTTATATTAGCTGGAGATCATTAAGCACCATACCCATTTTGCCAAATATGTGGAAATGGAACTGTTCCAGGAAAAGCAATACTGATGTTTTCTATCTGGACATCAGACATTTTCAAGTAACCGGTCTGTTTGCAAAAATTTGTGGCACCATAATAAATCAACATAAAAACATAACAGGCCACTACAAAATACACATAGATATAAGGTATTAAAAAATAAAACATTTTAAGAATTTAAATTATAACTTCAAATTTAGTTTATATTATTTAATTAGCCTGATCAGGGTTGTTATCAAAATACTCATTGCATCAGGATGTTACATGCACTCTTACCAGACACAACATATAAAAGAAGCTAATAATCTAAACTAGATTTAATACACTATAAAGATTTTTTTCAACAGTGAATACAGTATCCCTAACAAAGAGGGGAAAAGGGGAGGGAAAGAGACTCTCAGATCCTGGCCCAAAGAGTAAAGACTGTACCTCACCTTTTCAAAGAGGGTATGCAGGGCCCAAATTAGTATCTAATAAAGGAGTAGGTGGTAT
>JAYRBT010000001.1:100902018-100921993 GCA_036023395.1 Myiotriccus ornatus
AGTAAAGACTGTACCTCACCTTTTCAAAGAGGGTATGCAGGGCCCAAATTAGTATCTAATAAAGGAGTAGGTGGTATGCATGTTAATTTTTCATTGGTGACTGTGTACATGATGCAGCTATTCCACCTGCTGGTTTGTACATTTCAAATTTACCCCAACAAGACTGAAGTAACCCACCTAAGTGATACTTGATATTTCCCAAAGGTCACTGCATCTTTGTTAACACTTTTGGCAGACAACAGCAAGCTGTACTTCCAGTTTAACCAGTCAAACTAGCAAATACAACACTACCAGTGTTACTTCAAGTAGCACTGACTGTTACTGTGTCACTTCTCGGGAACATTCTTAATAGGGAAATAGTCATGGCAATCTACTTATTTAATTCTTCTTTTTTTCCTTAATTCTTGTCCTATAAAAAACAGGATCAATTCTCACTTGATAACATAATTAAATCGTTGGACAAAAATAATGATGGAAGTGTCAGCTTTGATGAGTTTGTGATGCTTATAAAAAGGATAACTAATAGAGGACAGTAAGGCACCTGCAAGAACGAATATCACTGCTTTGAAGAAGAGCCCGGCATTTGTTTACATTATTCGTACACCTAAACCCACAGATTTGTTATTATTTTAAAACATATGGAATAAAGATTTAACAGATAACGAAGTATGTCTGTATTGTGTTTCCTGCACACTCACTAGCCACACTTTCCAGCTGAAATGCCTTGCAAGTAGTTCAGAACTATCTGTTTCTATTTCACGCTACATTCGAGGTGTCATTTAACAAACCCGGCTTTACCTGAGCTAATATTTGGCCCTCTAGAGCAATTCAAATCACACAGTTTCTACAATATACAAAAAGAAAGATGTAGCACTCCATCTGAGGAGTGTTCCCTAGTGGATACCATCCAATACTCCTCCCACTTCAGTTTCATCATTACATAAGACAACACTGCCATAGGGCAAGCAGTTCAAATTTTTAGAACATGAAGTGCTTATTTTCAGTGACAATGTAACAATGCCAACTATGATAACTGCAACATTACATTAAATTATATTTATGTAAGTGTGTTACTTTGTTATTACTCCTGTAATAGGTAATTATGTATATAAGCTGACGCGCTGCTTTTGCAACTAAAATATTTATTACCTTTATTTGGTGCAGCTTTAACCTTTTCACTGCATGATTCCTGTGACAAACATGTTTTCACACAAGTAATTCACAGGCATTATTATTTACTTCAAGAAGAAATTAGTCAAAGAAGAGAAATGAGAAGAATGAAAATTTTGAAGGCAAGTAATCAGTAGATTAGGCACTAATCCTGCTAGATAACTTGGAATTTTGGACTGAATTCTAGCACCAGCATCCTCCTTTACCTTGGTAAATTAATTAGATCTCAGAGTTACTTAAGGACTTAAAGACTCGGATTAATTGCAAAGTCTGTCAAGTGCATTCAAGACCCCATACGACTGTGGTTCCTATCCCTGAATTTCTCCTCCACGAAATGAGGAATAAAGTACTCCACACCAGTGATGAATGAATAGAAGCCTCAAAAAATATTATGCTTAGACATGATATGAATGTTCTAACAGGCTCCCAGGCCATTCTTTTACAAAAACTTTAGTTGCTGAAATACATTGTTCCTTGGACGAAAATCGTAATATTTTTTATTTTTTCTTGTTTATGAAAAAAAAATCTCAATTAACAGCATGCTTTGATTTCAAAACTAAATACACCACATGCACATTTGCTTACTAAGCTACAGTAGCCACTTTACACACCTAAGTACAATCACAGAATTTTAAGAGGTGCTTTTGCATGAGTGAGACATGTTCCTTTATATCTCTTAGACAACCTTAGAAATTTTGGAATTCAATCAGTTTACTGAGATCCCGAATAGGAAATGTGGGCACCAAAAAACAAACATGTTTTAAGAGTGTCACCTACCGGCAAAACGTATTTCTGCATTTCTTGAGTATATAGAAAATGCAGTTTTATCCAGTGCAATAAATTCAGTTTCACGATCCTATACAAGGTGCAATAGGTCACGAAGAACAATGGTCACAATTAAAATTAGCTTTTTTAAATCAAAGAAAAAAAAGAAAAAAGCATTACAATTATTTCTGGAAAGTGTCTTTTTTTTTTTTTACCTCTAGAGCAGTACTAGATGCAGTTGCAATAAAATTGACAAAGAAAATAATTAAAAGGCTCATAAAAAAAAAATCTAATTTTAATAATAGAGAAAGATGAGGGAAATGGAACAAACAAATAAGTCTTTGTCCATCCAATGAATCCAGTTCATTAGCAGTTCACAGACTATACAGTTTCCCTTTAAAGGAGTTATTTTTGAAATTCTCATTTGCCAAATTACCAAATTATCACTGGTATGAGAAAATTCATACCAAGCACTATGCTCAAGCAAATGCATTACTTTTCTGAACAGCCATCTTCCTGCAAAGAACACTAACAATTCATCTATCATTATTTTCCAAAAGGCTAGAAAGTAAAGCAGAAAGCTTAAGAACACTTAATGGGAACATCACCTGCAAATAATCAACCAAGATGAGATCAAGAACTTGACGGGCTGTGCTCAGAGCTCATGTACCTCCCTCACCTTCCCTACTGAACAACACCAGGCAACGCTCCAGGCTTGGGGAAGAGTGACTGGAAAGCTGCCCAGGTGACCTGGGGGTGTTGGTCAACAAGGGCTGAACACAAGCCAGCAGTGTGCCCAGGTGGCCACGAAGGCCAGTGGCATCCTGGCCTGTATCAGCAATAGTGTGGTCAGCAGGACCAGGGCAGTGATTGTCCCCCTGTGCTCAGCACTGGTGAGACCACACCTGAAGTAGTGTCCAGTTTTGGACCCTCACTACAAGAAAGACATTGAGGTGCTGGAGCATGTCCAGAGAGGGGCAACGAAGCTGGTGAAGGGTCTGGAGCACAAGTCCTGTGAGGAGAGGCTGAGGGAGCTGGGGTTGTTTAGCCTGGAGAAAAGGAGGCTCAGGGGTGATCTTATCGCTCTCTAAAACTACCTGAAAGAAGGCTGGTGGGGATTGGCCTCTTCTCCCAGGCAACTAGTGACAGGACAAAAGTAAACAGCCTCAAGCTACACTAAGGGAGGTTAAGGTTGGACAACAGAAAGAATTTCTTCACTGAAAGTGTTGTCAAGCATTGGAATGGACTGTCCAGGAAGGTGGTAGAGTCATCATCCCTGGAGGTGTTCAAGCAATGACTGGACGTGGCACTTAGTGCTGTGGTCTAGTTGACAAGGTGGTGATTGGTCAAAAGTTGGACTCAGTGATCTTGGAGGTCTTTTCCAAGTGGTTCTGCGATTCTCCATAATTCTGAGGTACACAATTAGTTGATAATCTCAGTTTTTATTTCTAATAAAAAGGTTCAGATTTCCATAGATGCAGACAAAGGGAAGCAAAGAAGGCCAAGATATTTTCTAAGTACTTTAGAAGAAACTATCAGCTTTGCTGAGTACAGTTCTGAGTACCTGAATGCTTGAAAAATTAAGAAGGCATGTAAGTATCTGCATATTTTATGGTGGTCCCAAGTTCCCTGCCAAGCTACATATTTCAACTTTTGTCTGCTTCCTAAAAATAAAAGGAACCAGTGCCTCTCCAGGACCTTTCTTCTCCCCCTTCAGTTTTCAAAGGAGCAGGAACAAAAAGAAAAGTACACTTCTTTGGTCCTTAGCATACAGTGGCATCACAAGATATTATCAGTGCTGATACATTCCAACTGACTTTCTTGCATAATGAAACATCCACATCACTTTGATATTTCAAAAGCTTCACTAATGTGCTTCTCTTCCATTTGTTTTTATTGATTATATAGAAATATCTAAACAGTTTTTAGCACCACATGGACTCTGCTAAGGCAGATTATTTAGCAATTATAATTATTGGTAGTGCAAATTTCCCCCTCGGAATGATTTATATTTGTTTCTCATCCAGAACTGAAATGTCAAAGATCAGATTAAGATGCTGAAATATGACTCGTAATAACCAATTTCAGAACCTTAATGCAGCTCAGAACAAAAGAATATCCATTATACACACTGCAAGTATACTGCTTCCCTTGTAAACAATGTATTAGTCTTCTATGACACAAACAGTCATTCCATTATTTCCTTAACTTTATGTCCACATAACTTTCTCTTTAACATATCTACCTTACGTGCCCTTGAATGCAAACTGCAAATCACCCAGTTAATTACAATTATATAAAACTGGCACTCAAAAAGCTCTAAAAACAAAGATGTCCCAGAATCAGTCTTCTGTACTCTCCTTTCTTGCTACCCAAAAAATTTACAGTAAGTGTTCAACATCTTCCACATTTTACAATATACTGCTATCGTGAAATCGAACCCACAATTCAACGTGAAAGGGTATGTATTTGCACAAATTCAAGAAAGAGGAAGGAAGAGACCTCTTACACGATGGTGAGGCCACAAAAATTTACCTTTGCTCACCTGAGGACATCTCCACACAACACAAAGTTTTAGCAGCAAATCTCACTGAAACTTTTAGGTCTTTAATTTACCTTCAAAAGTTCAGACTAGGTTCTCTTTCCTATGCAAATAAACAACCTTGTCAAAAAGGTCAAATGCTTCAAAACCCTCCTACTTGCACATTTCAGACTAAGCAGACATGAAAAAAAAGAAGTTTTACTTGCAAATCCCAGCAAAACACTTTTGAAGGAAGTTCATACAGAAACAGTAGGTCACTATGAGCAACCCACCTAATTTATCACTAGAACAGATGTTTACACCTTACATCAAGATATTGATTTATTTCTTACATTTTTCTGTTCTTTTTCATTTTTTTTAAAACTCTTGTTCACTAATCATTTTTAAGTTTTACTACAATGACAATGTGATAAACTTCACTCAAATCCTACCATCACCACATGATGCAGAAAGCCCTGCCCTATCTACAGCATTGAAATTTTTGTCAAAAGGAGGACTGTAAGATGAGTCAGGGGGAGGGGTGTAGTGGTTATTTATGCATTTCATATAAAGGAAATACAAGAATTTTTCAAACCCTTTCCATTTAATCCTTATCTTTTTTACATAAGCTTCTATTTTGATAAAAGCTTTGTGCTACGCTTTTCAGCTCCCTTTTATATTTTATTCCCTACTAAAGCCAACCTAATCATTACTGTCTACTCCCCAGATCAGTTTACAGCAAAGGAAAATATCAGAAAGATTAGAAAAGTAAAGCTAAGGCAATTCACAAAAGCGACCAGGTAACGGTAAGACACTATCAAAAAGAAAACACCTTTTCAAACAATATTAAATAGAGACAGCAGAAAACACCTCATGTCCTACCATGTAAAAATACATAGAGATCTTAACTAACACAGAGTTAACTCCCCTTTTAACAAAAGGTGTATGTTCACAAAACATATGCAGGAAAAACTGTACTTACAACAGGGTTTTTTGTGTCTGGGTCAAATTCTGTAGAATTTGCATCTGAAACAGAAGTTCAAAGTAAATATAGTACATTTGTTCTACATGCACTACAAACTCATAACAGTTCTGTGGCATTTCAGGGCTTGTCTGCATTTAAGCTACAATGAAGCATATGACTTCAGACACATCCCCTTTCCTATTTTGAAAACTCTTTCCTCTCAGCTCTTAGTAGTAGAAATTCGTTGATGACCTAAATCTCTTCATACTACTGCTGCAGCAGTTCTGGTTTGTCTACTCTGGTTTGTCTCCTCTGGCTAATGAAGGCAAGTGAGAAAACCACTTTTACTCCTCACCACCTGCACACTCCAAAAAGAGACTAGAAGTGAACTGTAAGCACACTTTCTCCTACACTTTAGATCAAGAAACAGGTTTCAAGCAACCTGCATAATGAAGAATTCAGACTCCATTGCACAGAGAGGTAGCACAGCATACACAGCTGAAAATGATCTTGCTGCAAGAGCTAAGTATCTAATAATCATAGGATCTGTAAACAGTTCTAGTAGTAGACATACATTTCACATAGAGAATAAAATTTCTTCTAGGCAAATCATATTCACACTAGCATACTGAGCTCACCTTTCCAATTCAAACAGTTTCTTGCAAATTCCACAACTGCTAACTGCATTCCCAGGCAAACTCCTGGAAAAAAAAACAAAAAAACACAGAATTTAACAGGGCAAAGCAGGACTGACTAAGTACTTGCTCTTCTGTCTTTGACTTTACTTTGAAATCTTGGTACTCAGTGTATATGCACAGACTTATAAAGAGCTAAATCAAAAGTGGCTGGTCAGAGTAAAATTCACACTTCAAACTTGGCACACTGTAAATAGCTGTGACACAATTATGTGCTTTAAGCCCTTTCAAAGATTTTTTTTCCTCCTGTCTATTTTACCAATAATTACTGCAAAGACAAACAGAAGCTGAAAGCCTGGGTATATCCAGATTCAAAATTTGCTTTGGCAGCCACACAGACACTTAAAAAATCATAAGAAATGTGTAGTAAGAACGAAAGCTTGAGAGGCACTTACACCCACAGCACTTAGCTTATAGACCAGATGATTTGACCATAATAAAATATACCAGTAAATCAACAAAAATAATTTAATATAACAAATGTGTACAACAAAGACACCTATGTTTTCTGCACACTATTTAATATATATCATTATAGTGATTTAATCACAATGAGAAGCAAAGACTCTCCATTTAAAAAGTGAACATAGCAAATAAAACCTTGGGAATAGGGATAGTCTTCATTTCCTTCCTTATACAGATGGACTTAACAACTATGACCCTGGGCATTACTTACATGGCAAATATCCACAATATCACATGTACTTCCCTAAGACAGAACCCTTCCTTAGTGTGGATTTAATTTTTTTTTTTTTAGTCAAATCAATTAGCTTGCTATATATCTCCAAAACACAGTAATTTCTGTTTCTAACGATCTTACCAAGAAAAGGTTTTTTTTTTGATCTTGCCCAGGAGATAGCTTGGAGTTTGCCTTCTGTTCCCCTAATTCCAAACCCTCCTGGGACCAGAATGCCACTGTAATGACAGCCATATATAAAAGAATCAACATGTAGAATCACATCAGCGGAGGAAATCCATACAAACTGAAGACTTTTGAGGAAACAAGCAAGCACAGCGCATGAAAGGCATGTTTTGAATGAACATTACGAATACAAAGAATTTATCTATAAATTTGGAGATTTGTTTCATCTACCCACCCCAACTCTATTCTGACCAGCCTCATGCTTCACAGTGAAATTCTGACTGCTTAAATACATATTGCGCAAATAAACTACCTACATATTCACTACTCTAGGATCCCAACACCAAAACTTTGCATCTACTAAGCAATAATGTAGAAACTAAAAGCATTTTGAGAACAAACAAATACAAATTGAAATCCTGGCAGAGATTCTTAACAGAGACATTTGCAGTGTCAGTAGCATTTACAAGCACCTTTCGCTGACCTGCACTGTAAAGAAAGTCCAGCTATCCAAAAAAACCAAAACAAGAACAACCCTAACCCAACAACCAAACAACTGTAACTTGTCTAAAGGGATTAAAGCAGAGTTTGAGGGTATAGGCTGATACTTCATTTGCTATGTCGGAAGCTTGTCACCAACCACGTAATATATCCCTTTACATAAGTAAACAGAAGTGTGGATGCACTGAGAAATTATCTGATTTATTGAAGCATTTTTCAGCATATGCAATAAATATCAAGGACTGCATTTGGGATACAGAATACCCAACATCACTTACTCTGCTTTGCACAGTTTGTGCCATGCCTGGTGATATTTCACTGAGTTCTCAGCTTCTGTAGAACGTTCAAGTTCTGTTGAATCTATGTACTAATAAAGAAAAATAGGCAATGAAATGGTCTTTTCTTCCACAGAAAGAACAGTATATAGTATATAATCAAGCATTAAGAAAAATTATTAAGCATTTCAAGTGAATTTCCGAATAAACCTGTAACAATTTCAATGAAGACCCAGTACTTGCTTTGAGGACACAGTGTTTGCTCCAGTTGCAGCAATCCATGCCCCTTTTTTGCACATAGCTCAGAAGTTCTGCCTGCCAACAGTCCTGTTTGGTATCCTCCAGGCAATCAGACTTGCTACAATGCTTCACATAACTCTGTACCCAGGTTATCTTCCTATGGCAATCAGGAACCAGTCGAGGAGTGGTGCTGACCTTTTCCTGACAGCCAGGATGTTCACTCTCCTGCCTTTTGGGTGCCACAGTTTATCTAAGCTTATTATAAGACTGGATAAACCTGCATTGTCTGTGAAAAAGGCATTTCTGGGGAGTGTTGTGTAGAAAGGAGACACATCATCATCTATGCTCTACTAGAAATACTGCATTAGAATCTCTAGTGCCATTAAGCAGCACAGCTCCTGACGTACCACTAGAGTCAAGTAAGATGGCTATGTACTGCTCTGGGGACACAAAAGATCAGAGTTTGATTCTGGATTTTGTCAGTTTTCTCCTCAGAATAACATAATTAATCACATCCTGCTGTAGATCCTCCACAAAAATGAGATCCTCCGAACTGACAGAACTCACCCGTGTGCAGAGAAATGAACCTGACAAGAAGCTGGCTGACAGTTTTCCAGACAGGATTGCCTTCTAGAACTATTTCTGAATGTTGTTATTCTATACTAGAATACTACAGGATCTACTAAAATGACATTTTATCATGCTTGGAGGCTGGAAAGAGAAACTAATTACAGTTCAAGTTGTGTTTTCCTTGCCAAAGATATTGAGCAGGCACATTTATCACTTCAAGCAGCATCAACACTTCATCATTCAGGTGAAGCAGTTCCTTCAGAGCACGACATTCTATCAAGAGCCTTTGGGCAAAAACACTTAAATGAGGTTAGGACATGCAGGTAAGTACGCCAGGAGCCCTTGTCTGTTAACCTTTTGGCACTGCACTGGAGCTCAGCAATCACCAACTCCCATGCAATCACAACTCTCTGCTTGTTAATGCAGAAGCCCTACCAAAATTTAGACCAGCTGCACACAGAGCTAACTGTGTGTTTGCAGACAGGGCACCTTTCCCACCATGCAGCTGCCAGTAACACTATAGTGACAGAATCACATAGGTCAGAAAAGACCTTGTGAGGTCTCTAGCCCAACCCTCTACTCAAATCAAGTCAAACTGGAGCAGGCTGATCAGGGTCATTTCCAGCCAGGATCTCAAAATCTCCAGGGATCAATACAAAACGAACTTTTTGTAGTATTTGCTCATAATCTTCCCAGGGAATAAGGAGAGGCTGACCACCTGCCATTCTTGCCTTTTTTTTTTTCTTTCTTTCTTTTTTAAGATTGGTACAACATTTGCCCTGTTCTAGTCATTGAATCACAGAATCACTAAGGCTGGAAAGGATCCTTGAATCCAGCCACTTACCCAGCACTGCCAAGTCCACCACTAAACCAATTCTCATGAGAATAAGTGAAATACAAATTTGCAGGTAAAGTCTGTTTTTTCATCAGATCCAGTTTTGAGTAACTTAAGTACTCCCTTCAGATAACTTTAGCTTCAAAAAAAATAATAAAATCTGTAAACATTTCTTTTAAAAAATTAGATGCTTGGCCTTTCTGTATTTATCTGCATGATTCATTTTCTAGTTTTCACATGAATTAAAACTGCCTCACATGATGAGAACTAGTAGGGTATCACAGAACTATACAATAGTAGATTCAAACTATTCCTGAAAGCAAAAGCCAAAAATATCCTCACCATTAAATCCAGTTTGTAATTAATTGCCAGCGCAGAGTGTTCCAGAGCTTTGAAAACAGATGCATAGCAGTCACTTAGCTTTGTGTACTTGCCAACGAGAGCTATGGAACACACCTTCAGCAACCTTTCATATCTGACAAAAACAAGTTTTTCAGTTACTACATCAAATTTCACAAAGAAAACATTTTAAGTGTATGCTTTTTATTTAACTCCACCAAATATCTTATAAAATTTCCAAACTGACCATGTTTTTAAACTTAGACCATTCACAGGTGCTGATCCGCATCTGGACTCCAGTCCAGTCTGGTGACTTCACAGTAGCTAAAAACCTAACTTGAATTAAAACACTTCTTTAAAAAGCAGCAGGATGTAGAATACCTGCAAGCCATTTTCTTCCATTTCATTAGAAGATCACTTGGCTGGTCATCAATAGGTAAATTTAACCTCTGTTTAAAATACTTAATGATGCCTTGCTCCTCCAGCAGGATTGGTACTCGATAAGTAGAAGAAACATCATGAATAAATATCACCTAGCAAAAGAAAGCATAACATAAAGGATTTACCTAAAATTTTTCACAGGAAACATACATTCTATTTTTTGGATACTACACGCATTTTTTGTCATTCTATATACATTCTAATTTTTAAATACTTTTCTTTTGAATGAGCAGGACAGCTTGGCAGCTACCATCCTCAGGACATAACATTAAGAAAGAATCACTAATTGCTCTAAGTTACAGCTGTGTTGACTATGGAGACTGCTATAATCCTGAAACAAGCTAAAGACATTGCTTTTGTCTTAACAGTACATACACTCAAGAGAGGAGGGAGGACTCACTTCAAATAAATAAAATAAAAATCCACTTAGAAGAAGACTGTGGACAAAACAGCACATGGTGTTCACGGACTAGTTATGACAGTCCTGGAAGTCAGTTCCAGGCACACAAAACACAAGAAAATTATCAGGAGTAGTCAGCATAGATTCACCAAGGGAAGGTCATACTTGACCAATCTGATAAACTTTTATGATTAAGAGACTGGCCTGGTAAACAGGAGGAGAGCAGTGGATATCATCTACCTGCACTTCAGGAAGGCTTTTAACACTATCTCCTCTAAGATACTCAGAGCCAACGTGTTCACGTATGGATGAGCAGACAGTGAGGAAACTGTCAGAATGGCTGGGCCCAGAGGGTGATATCAGGAGCATAGAGTCTAGTTGAAAGCCAGTAATTAGCAGAGTACCCCAGGGGGCAGTACTGGACCCAATCCTGTTTAACATCCTCATTAATGTTATTATATATTATATTATATAATTATATATTATGTAATATATTATATTACATTATTAAGTCTGGATGATGGAGCAGAGCACACCTTCAGCCAGTTTTCAGATTACATCAAAGTGGTACAAGTGGTTGACAGGGCAGAGGGCTGTGCCACCACCTTGCCAACAGGCAGAAGAAATGGGCTGACAGGAGCCTCAAGTAATTCAACAAGGGTAAGTGCAAAGCCCTGTATGGGGCACAAGCAACCCCAGGCACCACTACATGGGGCCACCTAGATGGAAAGCAGCTTAACAAGAAACGACCTAGTGGAGACCAAGTTGAACATTAGCCAACCCGTGGCACCCTGGGCTGCACTACAACCATTCAGGTACTACCCTAAAAGGTAGAAATTTGGAAAAAAAAGGCACAGTGCCAAAAAGACAGCTCTCTCTCTGCCATGGAGCTCTTAGGGAAGTTCAGTTATTCATATTGCTCTTGGTCCAGTTAGACTGGCATAGTAACTGCAGTTGAGATCGGAGCATGTATGTGCTTACACACAGCCTGATACTGCCAAAAGAGCACACAGCATTTCTCTCTGAATGAATTTTTAGTTGTCTCTCTCCAGCTGGAGAGGAACCACAAAGGCATTTCTGAAGGATTTTCTGGAAGCTAGCTTGATAAGGGATGTTGTCTTTCACAGATAGTATAAGATGGAAGGAGTGAGGGGTGAGGGGTGTGAAGCAATGGCCACACTGTTCTCTAAGTCCTCATCTGGAATCTTGCTATCAAAAGCTTTTTCTTACATATCTGCAGAGAGAGAGGTCAGCACTGACACATATTTGAAATACCACATAACTACTACCATCTGTTTTGCATTTTTACTATAGCAAAAATTAATATCTGAATAGCAATTAATCACCAACTATTAGGCAAAAATCACACATGAATACTAAAAGGATATATGACTACACAGTAGATGTTCTAAACATGTTGAAAGAGCATAAATAGCCTATTACACATGATCACAGTAAGAGTGTTCATGTGACCGCAATCATCTATGGACATAAGCAAATCATCTGGTTTTAACCACACTTTGTTCATCCATTCCTACAATAACCTGAGATCATTTATGGGCAATAACCAACAAGAGTTGTGAAAACTGTGCAGTTTCAAGCTATGTATAGCAACTAACTATGTACTCAAAGTCTATTGCTTTGATTAGATTTTACATAACATGCATTTCAATTATTAATGACCGTTTGATGTAAAACTTCTCATAGAAACTTCCAGTATTTTTAAAATGCTACAGTGTACAGGACAGCAAGATAAAAATGATAAAAACAATTACATGTTAATGAAGCAGTCTGAAGTTGAAAACAGAAATGTGTAGAAATATTTGTATGCTTTCCTACATGTTTAAATAATGACAAATAAAATATTAAAGTACTGACCTGCTCAGGCTCCACATGACAAAACATGGAAATCTTTTCCTTCACTGCCATTTCTATAGGTTTTGCACTTCTGCAGACTATCTGTCATAACAGAAGGAAAAATTTCAAATATTTACTAGGCAAACCAATAGAAGAGCCTCAATATTTCATAAAGAAATTCATCTTCTTTGGAAGCAGAGCACAAACAAATGTGCCTTTTATACTCTTTCCCCTCTTCTAGAGTTCTACAACATGTCATAGCTCACAAATAATCTACTAGCAAGGCAGAAGTAAACCAGTCACCTACCCATACTGATGAATTTTTATTTATCTTTCATTGACACTGCAATACTGCTTCCTCATGTTCTCCTTTCTTGCAGCTGCTACTGTAATAGTCTGTCTAAAGTCTAGCAGCTCTATAAATATGAGTAATATGATGAATCAGAAGGAATACTATCATTTTATCAGTAAGATCAGACTTAAATTTAGAGCATTAATACTTAGCTTACATGCATATTTCTAGTATTTCAGTAAGTAGTTTAGCATCTTCTTGTAATTTTTAATTGGCATATCATGACAAAAAGAATGAGGCCAAAGATGAGAAAACTATTTCATAATTGTGTGGGGTTTTTTACTGCTTCAATTATTCTGATAGTATTTTGCTGATACATTTCAAACTCAGTAATTTTAGAAAATATTGATCATTTTTAAACAATGAAGAAAATTACTACATGTTTTCGTGATAGTTCAAAGGGGTCTTGTGTAACTCCAGGCAACTAGCTCAAAATGCAGAACTGCTCTGTCAGTGTGTCTGTTGGTAACTCTGTCTACTACCTTAAGTTATTTTGAAACCTGAAAGTATAACAGGAAGTAGGATGATCCTATTACAAGATTAATTCATTATTTTCCCCATCTTTCTAGCAAATGCATGTACTTAATGCATTAAGCCTGTTCATTCAGAAACTTGTAGCTGACCTTTGATCACCTTACTAATGCAGTTTAGCTACCATGATATTGATGAAGTCTAATTAACTTCCCCTACTTAGTGCACATTCAAATGAAAAAACAATCAGGAAACCATCTGTACATTCTATTCAAGTAAGCACAACTCATACTTAAAAATTTGGTACAGTTTGAAGGTGAAGGTATAATTCATAAACCTTGACAGTATGAGCACATGACTAAGTCTATTTTGAAAACTATAATTCATTTTGCTGAGGCAAATTTAAAGATAATGCAGACAGAGAAATCAAAACCATCAGAATCATCATGAAAATAAAGAAACTACAATAATAACAGTGGCAGAGACACACCTCAAAGAAACATAACACACAGAAGATGAGGAACAATTCAATTGAACAGGACAGCACTGGCAAGCCTATACTCAGTTTACTAAGTGCTGTAGCAGAGTACATGATATCTGCAGCTATAGCGTGTTCATTAGGCACTTTGGACACCCCACAGAGAACAGAAAGGCTCTTGCACACACAGCTGAGACCAATCCCAGCATGCCACCTCCGGAAGCCTGTGAGCAGGCAGTGAGGCAGCAGGTATTCAGGACAGGACGAGCCAAGTTCAGATCAGGCAGCCTGGCAGCGCAGGGTATGGACGAAGCCCTCCTGATGCTGCTGGAGGAGCTTCCTGTGCACTGTCTTGGCCTCGGGCCCCTGCCCAAGGGAGTTACCATTTAAAGACTGTCTTGAAGCAGCACCCAAGGAACTTTATAAGAGTGCCAGGAGGCTACACTCCGAGTGTAATCTGTTGCTGCTTTAGCAGTCAACAGCAGCAATCACAAAAAATAAAAAAAAGATACTGTGCTGCTGGCAGTCCCAGAACCGCCACAGGCAAGAACTCAAGATGTGAGAAAGTAACTACATTTGTCTGTTTTCTTTTTATTACACACATCTACTTAACAGGCTTTTAAAAAATTGTTATTTTCTGTGTGGGGAGGGGAGGGAGAATC
The DNA here is from genome assembly GCA_036023395.1 of Myiotriccus ornatus. Classification (NCBI taxonomy): domain Eukaryota; kingdom Metazoa; phylum Chordata; class Aves; order Passeriformes; family Tyrannidae; genus Myiotriccus; species Myiotriccus ornatus. The sequence continues at coordinate 100,916,417 of JAYRBT010000001.1, forward strand.
AGGCACTGGCAATTATCTTAAAGGCCTTCAAAAATGACATGCAACTTTCCCTATGCAATTAGCACCTCAAGAGGGATTTTGAAATTTAGGCCCTGAAGCTTGGAATACAGCACTGCATTAATAAAAGTCCTTCCCTCTACAAGATGACTACAATTACCAAGTCACAGCAATTTGAAGTTAAACACATCCTTCATATATCCTGTTTATAAACCCATTGGTTTTGTAGTTATAAAAACACTCATTCATACGTGTAAAATGCAAGAGCTCAAAAAAAATCAGAGAGAAGCACAACACAGAACTTAACTGTGTGATTATAGTTTTAAGAATAATTTTTCCCTTTTGAGGACATACACATAGCTTCTTCTTAATCACACATAAAAAGAAATTCGTGAGAATGTTAGGAGCCAGAAACATTCTAGTTCTTCCTACAAAGCAAACTGAGATTTCAGATTAATTTTAGCAGTGAGGAATTATTTTTGCAAAAACCTGTCTTTAAAAGAACATAGCTACAGTCCCAAGATATTGCAAGGAGTTAGTTCAATTAAGTTAACTTTGAATCAACTTGAGTAATTTGATTTCCTGTGGCTTTAGTGAAGCAATGCAGCACATATTTTGCACTTCTTGTTTCTCCTTAGAGACTAAGGCTTATTCTTTGAACACAGCTTATGCAAGGACATTTCTAGATGAACTATCAATAAAAATCTGTATTTACTGACTCACCAAATCAGGAGACAAGCCTAGACCCCTTAGTGCTCGAACACTGTTCTGTGTTGGTTTTGTCTTCTGTTCACCAGTGGCATTAGGCTGGAAAGGCACATTTTGAAAGCTTGAATAAGCAACCAACCTCTACTAAGAGAACAGTTACAGATTAAAGGAGAAAAATCACTGCAAGTAATATTTGCAGGACATAAACATATCCAAACAGAGTCACAAAATGCCAGAAATATATAAGTAATTAACAGTGGCGCCATTTCTAAGAAATACTCTGAAGAAACCCCAAGACCCTAATTCAGGTCAGGTTTATTTTGTCTTTTTTATTTTTTCAGAGAAAAGTTTCAATATAATTGACTCAGAAGAATAATAATGTTCTAAAATTTGGATTTTGTTAATAAATCGAGAGTGTCAAACACAGTACGAAGCTGCCTGTGACTGTCTTTGGAAATGTTCAGATGTAGTAAATAATTCTGTTCTCAAATACACAGAATTAATCCTACCAATTGTTGATCAATCCATACCTGTAGTTAATAATAAGAACTTTTTTATCTGTACAAGTGTGATGACATCATCGTTACCAACTACTGCTTGCAAAAATCTCCTCAATGAATACTTTAAATCTCATGAAGTAAAATTTAGAGTTCAAACGAAAAACTACTTTTAGCCTTGTACAAAGAGTTGTAGTGGTCTTGACTTGACTCCAGCATAAAAGGGTTAATGGGACAAGTAAACAAATACAAATACCAACCCAGAGTGAAATTATTTTATTAATTCTCATAACTTACCTGTGGTACTAGGCTAACATGGATGTTACAGAAGTTCTCTCTTTTTGCTTTGAACTGAAACTGTCTAAATGCTTCAACAAATGGCATTCCTTCAATATCTCCAATGGTTCCACCCAGCTGAAAAGTAAAGCTTAGACATATCAGTGGCAGAAAGAAAAAACAAAACAAAAAAAAAGTCTCTCTTACATACTTCAACATGTTTTTTGAACTTTCGGTCTTAAAAAAAATCTGACAATTGAAATTTTCAGGCACACTCTGAAAAGAACCCTCATCTACTCTGCACATTTTGTTTCTTGTGGAAAACATTAAACAATTTTCCAGTTTTGTTATAATTATTTTACACCAAATACATAAGCTTCCCATGGGAAGGTGTTTAGTGCTACTGAATAATACGTGTTTTCACACTGCCATCAAAGTGGTGAACCAAGGGTTTTGTACAGAGGAGCTTTATTTTCCTGTCAGATTAAGAAACAGTTGTGATCAACAAGATACAGACATTTCCTACTATCACCATGGCTTTCCAACATTAATAAATGTTTATTACCAAATACTTATTACCAAACCAAAATGCAAGACTAAGTCCATGCTAAAGCTTATTTATAAAGATAGAAATTAGATGTCTTTCAAAGACAGATAGAACTGTAGTAGACTAAGCACTGAAGAAAGCAGTTTAACATGCGTCTGACAAAACAGTTGTTTCAGAATGATCCTTCTCTGCCACCAAGTGGCTTTTGACAGAATTGCATATTTGTGTTCATCCAGTATCAGAAAAACTTCTGATAAGTACATTTGTACATGGCACACATGTTCAGTCTAACTCCTTCATGATTTCACCATGGAAAAATGTTACAATTATTCTTAGAGTACTGAAGAAAAATACTTTTATCAGACTGGAGGTAGAAGTGTATAACAAGAAAAGAAAATAAACCCCTTACATGGAGAAAACAGAAAATTAAGACTGAAGTTAAAGGGCTGATATGACCATCACTCATTTATGTTCTTGTATTTATTCTTCTCATATTTGTTTTAAATGAAATGTTTGACTCTCACTGTGCACATCATAAAAAAAGATCTATAGTTATACTGACGAGTATTTGAATCAAGATAGATTCTTCTCCCTAAGAAACACTGAGTAAAACCACGACACTATCACTTTTAGAACAAACCAAAGAATATAAAACGTGTCTTTACATTGTTGCTGTCTGTAAAACTTCAGTCTGACCTTTTCACCGTATGCAGCAAAGGGAAAGCAAGCTACTATTTTATGTTCACTGCAGATATATAACCCAAAAGGTTCCGTACTTGCCTCAATTACACAAATTTGTGGCTCCTGTCTGTCATCATCCACCGGAACTTTTGCCTGATTCATTACCCATTCCTGAACTGCATCAGTGATGTGTGGAACAACTACAAGACAAAACCAAAGAAGGTAAGCCTAGCTTACAGCAAGTCAAGAGGAAACTACTAGGTCCTTTCTCTATTCCTCTTTGCCTTGAGCTCAGAACCCTAACGTTACATGAATATGCCCATCTCTCTTGGAAGGGAAAACGTAAGTTGGTGCAGCAAGGAGCAGCCTGTTCTAGCTGATTGCTTCTTCTGTGAACACTGAATGGACTAGTATCCCACAAAATTAAAAATATTACCTTGAACGGTTTTCCCCAGGTAATCACCATGTCTTTCTTTATTAATGACATGCTGATATATCTTTCCAGTGGTGATATTGTTATCTTTATAGAGATTGATGTCCAAAAATCTCTCATAATTTCCCAAATCCAAGTCAACTTCTCCACCATCATTCAATACAAAAACTTCACCTGAAAAATGAAAACAGACAGGAAAACAATAAAAAAATCAGAAATTATTAAACATCCAGCAGGAATACCAAAAATGTTGTAAAATAGAATTTTTCTTTTAAATGACAGAACAACACATCAATAAAGCACATACTGCAACTCAATCTATACTGCCATTCTGTGAGACTTAATATCCAAGTCATTAGTTTTACATCTAATGTCTGTCCCTCAGACACATATAGTTTTGCAAATAAATAAAAGTTGGATTGCCAAAATATTTAAGTGACTTATAAATATTTAACCAGCATTTCAACAGCTCTACAACCTGTCATCAGAAGGTAACAATCTCCAGGATCATAAATGAGCAACAAAATATTAATCTACTTGTAGGATACAAAACCTGTGTTTTTATAAGCAAGAATTACACATGTTCAAAGTGTTTCATCGTAAATTCTTGTTGTATGGATATATTCTAGTGATTAAGGCATGGATCAGGAATAAAGTTATGATGAATACATTTCTTCAAACATGATCACTGTTTCTTATTCAGTTGTTCCATCCTGTGTATTTGGTTCACTATGTCCACAGCGAGGGTTATTTCTGACACTGAAAATATTAATTAAAGAATCTTTAAGGTTCAGACTTTCCTTAGGCCTCTAAAGAGTCTCTAAATTCTGAATCTAGTCAACTTCTGAAGGAACTAAAGGTGATAGATCTTGAGGTAAGCCTGGAAAGCTCTTCAGAAAAACTGTAAAATATTTTGCCCAATGAAGCAATGGCTAAGGAAGTTACAGGACTAATGCGCACGCACACACACACACACACAGAGACAGAGAAAACCCCACCCCAACTAACCAACCAACCAACCAAAAACACCGAAAACAACAAAACCCCTCACTTCCCCTGAAGATATAATGTGGACTACGGAAATAGATATTCCACCAAGGTACAACACTCCACTTCAATGAACAGCCTAACAAATCACCCCAATGTGTGCAACGGAGTGGAAGATTCAAGATTTACACCTGATTCTGTGAGGCACTTAGTACCTCCTCCATATTAAGTCATCATTTCAGCCAACAAATTATTTGAGCCAACAGGTGTAGAGTGGAACCAACCTGTCTTTTAAGCAGGCCTTGGAAGAATAAAATATACATTGTTAAAAAACCTCTTTAGTTAACTGGAACTTGCTAAATTGAAATTCTTTGACTCAATCATATTTTTGTTAAAATGTTAACAGAAGAGGATCCCCATTCTGATGTGTGTGAATTTTCATGTACTACCCAGCAAGCCAGTTCTTCTTCACGAACAGTAAGAAACTCAAGTGAAGAAAGGAATTACATGCCATAGTGTTCCCTCTCCTCTGTACCTGACCCAAGGAAGGAATGCATACATCCTCACAATCTCAAGTCATCACAGGAGTTTTAACACCTGCTCAACTGCCTAAGTAGCACCAGATGTGCTCCTGAAAGTGCAGAACTACTGGATTAGTTAAATTTTCCTTTTTGAGAGAGGTCTGATGAGCTGTGCTTTTCCTCCACTTAAAAAGCAAAAAGTGGTCTTTTTTCATTTCAGGAGATACGCACATTTATCGTCAGTTCTAAAAATTTTGGTCTGGGCTAAAATTAAGCAGATAAAGTTCAAAAAATAACAATAATTAGAAATGTCTATTGGTTGAAGGTACTTCAAAAACCATTGCTTTTAATAAACGTACAGGTAAAAAGCCACACAGCTGAAGGAACATTCAACATTTTAAATGCACGTCAAACTGTCTTGTAGCTCATCAGCAACACAGTCAATACAACCAAGCTGGCTCAGACAGCTAACCAACCAAACTAAGCATCTACTTGAAAATTCTATCATTAGCTGGCTCTCTAAGCTTCACTGATGTTTTTGACTACATCCTCTCTGACTTAAATGAGAACCTAGGCTAATTCTCATGAAGGCACTTACACTAGAAGGCACTGACACCCAGAGAACAGCATTCACAAGTAACTGTTGAGGACTTAAGTTTCAAGTAAGTTTTATAGCACTACTGAATTTTTTTCTAATCAAGTTGAACTGAAGATAGCATTAACTGAACAAGGCTTTCAGCTAGGATTTTCCCATTACGGTGGTATTTTACAGAAAGGAAGCATCTGCTCATAATAGTATCTTCAACAAACAGGCTTCTCTTTTCTTAGAGCAGACAGTACACTTCAGAACATATAGTGTCGGGGTTTTGAAGTTGTTAACTCACTGGTCTATCATTGGTTTCTGTGTTGCCATAGTTATTATATTGTCTC
>JAYRBT010000001.1:100922093-100948114 GCA_036023395.1 Myiotriccus ornatus
GCCACGAGGGACGGGCGGCGGGGGGGTGATCTCAGCCCTGGAAACCTTCACAGAGCAGCCGGGAGGGACCCACCAGAAACCCACCAAAATTACAACAATATAGTAAGCAATAAACTTGCAAAACAATTCTAAAATTACTAATAAGTACCATACTACCGGCTTTTTAAAAACAAAACCAGAACACGTTATAGTGAATACATATATTTATGCAAAAGGGAACAGCACCAGTCTTCATACCATGTTCGTATGGCGAAAAGGTTCCAGCATCTATGTTTATGTAAGGATCAATTTTGATCGCAGTGACACGTAGACCGCATGATTTCAGAATGGTGCCAATGCTGCTTGCAATGATCCCTTTGCCAATGCCAGAGATGACACCACCAGTCACCAGGATGTACTTCATCGGAAAATCAGCACACACACACACAGACCTTGAGCTGGAAACCTAAAACAAAGATGCACATCTGTTGAATGCAATTTCATGTCAGGGAAGAAAACAGACTCAGTCTACAAAGAATCAAAGTTGAAATGACCTATGACCATTTTGGAAACTGGTAGCAGGATTCACCTCTCCCAGCTTATACATTAATACATAAGCTAAGCACCTGTGTTGTCCCAAAACAGGTTCTTTCACCCAGTGCACGAGAGGCTGATCCACACACAGAGTCGATGTATTTTATTTATTTCCAGTTCTGTGCAGAAAGGGGTGCTGAGGGGAAAATCCACAAAGCCAACAGGACCACTACCAATTCACAATTTATACTTTTTAGCAAACAAAAGCACTAATGTTCATTGGCTACAAGTTACATTTCTCCACCCCTTTTGAAACGGGATCATGCATGTGTCTCTTCCACAATTGAACTCATATTCTATTCAGGCAGTTCTGGAGGCTAATCACTGAAACAATTTTTGAACAACAACAGCATGACTCACGACAGACTCTACGGTCAAGAAAATCTTTCTTTACTTAAGGATCCAATTCATCCAAAACATCACCAAACAACATGGGATCTAATGGCACTCAGTATAAATCAAAGCAGTACAGTTCTTCATCGGATGGTAGCAAGAAGCAGCCAGTGAAAAAACATTGTATTTCTTCCCTTTACTATACTGAAATAGCATAAATAAGGCCTGGATCTTCGGGAGACTGAGTTCAGGAATATAACAATGTTATTCATGCTCTTGCATTTATGGTAATAGGAATTAATAAAATACTATATGCTTTTCAATATGGACAAAAGGAAGACCACAACCATTAAAAGTATTTGACTCAGGAGAAAAGGATCATCAGGAATTAACTTTTCCTTGCCATTTAATTTGTAATTTTTCTAATAGCACAGACTTTATGATTTGGAGCCTACTACCTCTGTTTCAGACTATTCCTTCATAACTCAGCTAACGCACTTGTTACATTTCATAAACATCTAAGCCATTTTCAGAGCTATTTTCAGGAAGAGGGGGGATAATTTAACAACAAGTATAAATCTTGAGTTCGTGCCAATTCAGAACTCTAAAACTTTGCTTACGAGAACCAAAATTAAAAGCTCGCTGTGATTTTAGGGAAAACAGCGATTTCCCAGCAGCCTCAGGAAACGCGATGTTTACTCGCAACAGAAACAGAGAACTCCGCGTGGTTTCGGAAGCCGCTTGTAGAAGGAGTGGGAAGCAGGGGAGGGAGAGCTGAAAGCGTACACCGCCAGAGATCATTTCGCCGGGAACCGGCACACGAATTACTCCGCCCAGCCTTATCCCCGGGAGCCGCCGCCTCCAGCCGGGATCTGCGGGCGCCGCAGCCCGGAGGAGCCGCCCCGCGCGGGGCGCTCGGAGCGCCGCGGCCGAGCGGGGAGAAGCCTCCGACTTACGTGGGTGCCGCGGGCGGGCGCTCCGACGTCGGCCCGGGGGGCGGCGACGAGGAATCGCCGCGGGGCCGCAGCGAAGCGCCGTGTGAGGCGGCGGCGCCCCGGGGGAGCCGCAGGCGAGGCGGCTCCCGGCGCAGGCGGGGCGGGGCGCGGCAGCGCCCAGAGTTCGGCGCCGCGGGCTCCCCACGCGACACGCGCGACAGTCGCGACAGGTGCGGCCGCCCCCGCCCCGCCCGCTCCCGCCCCGCTCCCCGCTCCCGCCCCGCTCCCCGCTCCCGGCGGAAGTGGCGCACGCGGAAGGGCGCGGAGCGGCCGCCCCGGTTTCCGCAGGCAGCGCCGGGACCCCCGAGCGCGGCCGGCACCGCCGCCAGAGATGCTGCGCGGCCTGGGCAGCTGGCTGGGGCTGGAGCGGGCCGGCGAGGAGCAGCTGCTGCCCGCCGGCAAGAGGAGCAGCCCTGAGGAAGAGCAGGAGGAGGCGGGTCCGGCCGCGCCGGAGCAGGAGCAGGGGCAGGGGGAGCTGCGGGAGGACTCGGAGGCGCTGCTCAGCCAGGCCAAGGGGCTCGGCAGTGAGTGTCCAGTGCTGCTCTGAGATGTGAACACAGTGAACGGCTGCGAACGTGCCTCTCTGTTGCCATTTATTTCGGAGTTGTCACTAAAGCAGCAGCGTTTCCGCTCTGTTGGCGCTGTGGGAGGCGGACTCTGTAGTGATAGGATAGGCCTGTCTGTACAGAATTAATGCACTTCGTTAATTAGGTTGTGGGGTTTTTTTCCTTAAGAAAATAATGGGGTTTGGTAATTTTGAACTCGTCTGTCATCATAGAATCATACAATGATTTGGGTTGGAAGGGGTCTTAAAAATCATCGCATTCCACGCCTCCTGCCGTGGGCAAGGACACCTTGTTGCTCACAGCAACACCAGGTTGCTCAAAGCCCCGTCCAGACTGGCCCTGAACACTGCCAGGGGTGGGGCAAAGCTGTAATTTGCTATAAGATCCCTGATTTACTATAGATTCATAGATAAAATTAATCCAAAGTACAGATCTGTCTTCATTACTAAAGGGCTTTTTTAAATAGATGCTCTGGAATGCTGGATCAGTATAATTTGAGAGGTTAATCTGAGATGGTTCTTGACTCTGCTTTGTTTTGGGCAATCTGAACTGCAGCAGTTCTGCCTGTGTAAGTTTGATCAAATACTTGTGCTGTCTCGTTGTGGTAAATTGGTTCTAATCTGCTAATCGCTCTGATTGTTCAGGAAGGAAAAAGGACTTTGAATTTCAGAAGTGTTGACTGTTACCAATATAAAAGTCCATCCCATAATTTGCTCTGGAAGAGAAAATTTGGTTTAGTGATCCATGGGTTCATTGTTCATCACAACAGGGTAGATTGTGGTAGAAAAGCTTTTTGATAAAGATTGGGACATCGTTGTTTTAAGACATAATTCTAGCAGCATCTGCACGGCCAGCAGCCAGGGTAGCTATGTAGAAAAGATGGCACATAAAGAATTTCCCTGGCACATTAAGAATTTTACTGGTAAAACCAAAGCCTTACAGATGTTATTTTTTGCTCATTGTCACACCATTATAAAAGTTATGAAAGTATTGCCAGTGTGAACTAATAATAACGTTATTGCTAGATACGTGTTCCTAATACAGGCATAAATTTGTAAGATGGAGGGTAAGTTTTTTGGTCAGTTGAAAGTGGAAGTGTTGTTTTCCACCACTAATTCTTTTTTCCTAAGGCTAAGTATCATCATAGTGAGGTTTTATAAGTACCATACTTCAAAAATATATTTGCCCTTAATGAAAATAAAAAGCCTTTTTCTCTTCAGCCCAGTTCCAGGACTGGCCAGAACTACTTTGTCCAACAATACCAGAATGTCACCAGAAAGCAAATGTCTGGGCACCTTTTGCACCTGACACAATTGCATATGAGAAAGTTTCCAGGGATACATGAAACAACCAATAAAAGCTGACAGGGAGTAAGCAATCCAGTAGGCTGCTGCTTCCTCTGCTTTTGTAAGGGGAATAGTATTTATATCTAAAGTGTAGAAGTTAAGCTTTTTTTGTATTTGAAGCACATGACGAGTTGTAAAGCCTTATAACAGATGTGAAAGGTGTTGGCAAGTGCTTCAAGGATGTTTGGTTGTCACCATTCTGTGACCTATAAATGGAAGTTACATATAAACCTGGCTTACTTAAAGGCTGGCTAGACCTCTGCGTATTTCAGTATTGATTTGGTGATATCATAGCAAAGAGAATATTTTTACACCCCAAAGAACAGTCAGCTTTCCAAAAGATGACATCAGTGTTCCAGAGTAACTCATTCTACCAGTGACTAACAACTGTGTGTTAAAGGAACTTGCTTTTTTTTTTTTTTTGCATGGTAAGATTATTTCTTACATTTTTAAGCCATAAGGAAACTGGATGTTTTGAGAGGTCTTAAGAAGGAAGGTTGTTCTGTTTCTGAAGGTTTATGGTATACATTTTGCTGCTTGCAAGTTTGTTCTCCTTAATTAAAAGGCAGTAATACAGTGCAGATGCCCATGCTACATAGTTCTTTCCCTGCCACCTCTCTTCACTTCAGCTAGTATAAAAAATATGAGTCTTTGGGAATATTTGTCACTGCTGTTCTGACACTGAAGATATTCAGAAAAATAAGTGAATAGGGCCATGGTACTTTTAATAGAGATAAAAAGAGGAAAGCAATGCAAAATAGATAAGGGCAAACATCAAGAGCAGGCTTGTGTGTTAGGATTGAAGGAATATCAAGTGTTACTTGCATTAAATTTTTCATGGATTTTCTGCTTCACTTTATGAGATTTTGTTGTGCATGTTGGTTTTCTTTTCAAAATATATGTAACTATTATTATAAAATTATATATTATAAAATCATTACTGTATGTAATAATATATCATGTTTTAATACTGTGGCTAAGTTAATCTATTGCTTCATGTCTCTGACATGCTTATGTGAAATCAGGAGAGACCCATTGTTTCAGAAAACTGATTGGAAAGCAGTCTTTCAAGGACCAGTAGGAATGTTTGATTTAGTAAACAAGGTTCATGTATAAAAGTGGGATTTACAGAATGTTGTGATCAAGCATACAGTTTGATCATCATCATTAAAGAATCTATACTAGAAAAGGATAAAGAGAATTTAATCCTTTTTTGTAGACCAGAAGCTGGGTTAAGTTATTTTGAAAGAAACTTTTAAGTAGGTATCCAGATGTCTAAAAAGAAGGAAAAATAAATCTATTAAAAGAACTGGATGTAAAGAGATCTTTTCTCAGGTCTTTCTTTTTTTTCTCTGTGAAAGGTTACCTCTTCAATTTTGCCACTGCTGCTACAAAAAAGATATCCGAATCCGTTGCTGAAACAGCACAGACAATAAAGAAGTCTGTCGAAGAAGGAAAAATTGACAGTATCATTGATAAGGTATTTTATTTCTAGATACTTTCTGAAAAATTTGTTTGCTTACTGTTGTTATAACGTGGCAAATCTGGCATGTGATAACATTTCTTTAAGCTGTCTTCAGGTATTATATATTTCAAGAGATACTGTGCATCTCCTGTCATGATGAATGATGTGACTGAAATGTGTATTCATGGTAGACTTCCCAAAAAATGGTCACCCTGCTTTACTCAGTACTGCACCTGTGTTCCTTTCCTTCGGGATGTTCACACGCTGGAGAAAGACCAAAAGAAAATGTGGAAAATGCTGATACAGGAGGAAGGGCTGGAAGAGTTTGAGACAAGCAGTTGGGGGAATGTCTGTCTGGAGATGTGTGGGCTGAGTTTTTCCCCCCCCAGTTTATTTAGTTGGAAGGAGGAAGGCTGTAGCTTGCATCTTAAGTGCATCTCTGAAGCAAGAGTCAGAATTAGCTCAGTGCTGTGGCTATTAAATCCTAAGACCCCAGAGCTCTACAGGTACAGTTTCAGAACAGCCAATGAGCTCATGAAACACCTTGCTATTGTCCTGTTCTTTTCCCCACCCTGACCCTGCCACTTAGCTCTTGCCCTTGCTGTTCCTGGCTGCCAGCTCCAGTTAACTTCTGCCAGCAAGTGTTCTTCCAGTGCTTTAAGTTGCAAACTTGGCCAAAGGGGAAAAAAAAAGGCAGTAAGTGCTGTGTAGTGTTCTGTGTTTGTTACTGAGGGTAGCTTGGAGGAGAAAGGGAAAGGGAACTGGTCAAAACCAATGCAGCTGCAGTAGGACTGTGCCTCCAGGAGTGTCTGACAGGGGAGATGCAGCCAGATCCCTCTTCCTTCTCCCATCTCTGACAGCCCTTCAGGGGAACTACAGTGTTGCCTTTTTTTATCTTTTTAATATGATGAAATTCATTTTCTTGATATAATTAATGTCCACGCTGTCTTCCAAATAAATTAGCAAATGACACTTCTGAATTTCTATTATGATCGCATTGTGTTTTCAGATTTCATTGACAATAGTCTACAGTGTATTAGAATCTAATGTACTTTTGATCCACATAAAAAAGAAAAAATCAAGTAAGAAGGTTATTTGTTAATTTAATACACAAATAATAATGCTCCCAAGAAACTGTAGCTAAGTACCTACAGCATATTTTATGCCTAAAATATAATTTTCTTTTTTCTGTGAATGTCTTAGAGTAATATTAATTCCTTATTTTGATTAATAAGTTTTACATAGAAGAGAAACAGGATTATAGCTGTTTCATCGTTACACTTTCTTCTTATACCATATAAATTATTTTATTCCATAAATAGAAAAGAATCATGTAACTTACAACCAGAAGGAACCACAATGATTTATTTGCATAATTGGTACTACTGTGGTTCTGACTGATAGTAATCTTAAACTGAGATAGTGGGTTGCTGAAGGAAAAAGAATTATAGGAATTTGTCAGGATTTAGCTTGAAGACTTGTGTTCTTCATGGCAGCTTTTTAAGCCACAGACCTCACTGCATAAAATTTGTATTTTGTGAGCTGTTTAAATATTCGCTTCTAGTTATGTTTTTTTTGCCTCTGCTTTCAACAACAGCACACTTGCATTGTTACTTCTAGATTATGGCCAGTATTCTGAGACCATTCTCCAATTTTTAATTCTACATTTAATAAAGAATATTTCTGCATGACATTTTTTTAAAGAAAATTCGTCAACAACGTAAATGAAGTTATTTCAGCTAAGCAGGCATTCTGAAAATCCTACTTTACAATTTTGCAAGTCCAATTTACTGCAGTGGATGCATTTCTTGCACAACTCTTGAAACTTACTGTAAGGCCAAGGGTATCTTTAGATGTTTAATGCTTTAAAGCATACTTAAATAAGTCTAAACAGTCTGTGTTCTCCATATTTGATATGATAAGGCAGTAAGTGGATATGCATGGTATGTCAGTGTTCAAATTATCAGCTAGTCTTTTTTCCTTGTCCTCCTAACTTGATAAAACTATAAATATAATTTTGAAAGGATACACAATAGTTATAACTTTTTAAATGCAAAATCAAATGTTTCAGTAAAGGGAAATGTATGATTGACATGAAACACCTTCAACTTACAAAAAGGGCTACCACAGATATAAGAATACACCTCTGCACTGTTTTTGAAAGCACTTGCTGAGTGAACGTGAAATAAGAGGAGTGAATTTTTTTAAATTGTGGTTCCCTAATTTTTATTTTAGACAATTATTGGAGATTTCCAAAAGGAACAGAAAAAATTTGTCCAAGAACAGCAAACCAAAAAATCAGGTAATGTATGCTTTTTTTCTTAATGCCTAACATTACATAAGTGAAAACCTGTGTAGTTGAGGTACACCTAAAACTAATCTATCAGAGCTCTGCTTAATGAAACACATTATGGCACAACTTAATGCATATTGTGCAATAGGAAGATGATATTTTTAAGTGAGGTTAGTATTACATTATCCTGCTTTTTTAACTAAAATCAGCTTTATGAAATTACCTCAGAGATCACTGTGCTAGTGCAGAGCAGATCTCTTGCTGCTGTTTTGAATCTTAAGCCTGTGTATTTATTGAAAACTGGCATGCTGTTTTCTTCTGAGCTTTAGCAATAATGTCACACTTTCGTAATGACATTAAAAACATAGGCTAGGTTTTGCACTATAGTATTTAATTAGTTTTGCTTTAGGAGTTACTCTGCTTACATTAAAGACATAATTGCCCTTTTGCTTTCCCATAAATCATTTGCTTTGTAATTGTCTGTGATCTAAATTCTTTGAGTTATCCACCCATGTACTATTAACATCAGTGGATCTATTCAAGACTTTAAAATAAGCACAGTTGTTTTTTCACATTGAGTTTCATCATTGTCTTTTATCTATTTTAACGTGTTACCTGATTGCAGTAATTTCTGACAGTTTGAATAATTAGTGACTCTCTTTTTAATCTTTAAAATGAACTGTTTTAAATGGATTGTAATAAAATTTTTCATGCTGTTTATAGTTAGTATGCTAGTCTGATTTCTTCTTGCAAGATTGCTTATGTGATCATGTTGTCTGTAATTCTTTTTGTCTCTGTTTGTAAACTTTGGCATCTCTCAGTCTATTTCTACAAGCTTTATGAAAATAGGTAGCTAGACTGGCCAAAGGAGGAGTAACAGAGGGCCGGACTGCAAGAAGCATTAGCATCAGATGGGAATCCATGTGGGTGAAAGGTCTTGCTGATATCAGATGCCACAGGCAAAGAAGCATTGTTAGTTTAAGGGCACAAGAGTTCTAAGTTAACTGTTACAGGTGCATCCTGTTGTCTCTGTAGGCTGAATTTGCACTGACAGTGCAAAGATTAATAAATATCTATACATGTACAGTAGTTTATTTTCCTCTCTATATAGCCTATGGAACTGTTTTGGAAGTACCTGCATAAATATGTAAATCAGCTGAACTCGAGTAGGCTTATTCAATGTATAACATGTAATTTATAACAAATTTATAACCTTTTTCTCCATTGTTAAAGAATTGGTGTTTTCTGGGTGTAAGTTATTTTGCAAACTTAATTTAGACAAAGTTTACACATTCAAAGTGAATCTAGAAATGGCTATTTGCAGACAATTTAGCCAGTTATACAGCACTACTTCAGTAACTAAACTAAGAGACACCAAGTTCTGACTGGTGCAAAGAAATCCCCACGGTTTTATTTTTACAACAATAGAAATCAGCATCTATTTAATTACTATGTTTTACCTCTGATAAGTAAGGATTCATTTCTACAGCTTCTCTCTCGTGCCATGAACTTAGTTTAAGAAAAAGGAACAATGAATAGGACTACTGGTATAACTGCTTATTTTCATGACACTACACGTTACTTTATATGAGGGCTGCTTTGTTGTTTGGTGGGGTTTTTTTCAAGTAATACTCATGCAATTATCCTCCTCCTTTCAATAACAGAAGCCGCAGTGCCTCCCTGGGTAGACAGCAATGAAGAAGAAACAATTCAACAACAAATACTGGCCTTATCAGCAGTAAGTATGTAATTTCTTGTAAGATTTGAAATTTTCTCTTGGAAAGATTAAAGATACCTTTTTTTTTTTAAATTTTTCTTTTTAAAGTAAGTTTGGTTGGTATTATTAAATTGTTTCTGCGCTGATCATGTGCAGTAGTAAATAGTTCTGTTAGTTTCAACTTGAGCCACAGCAGATCCTTGGTATAACATTTATTTTTGTAAAGGTTTTACGGACTGCTTTGCTGATCTTGTGTGTGAAATATGGTGTCATTTGTCCAATATCAGTTAATGACCATAAATATGTTCTCCAAAGGACAAACGGAATTTTCTGCGGGATCCCCCAGCAGGTGTGCAGTTTAATTTTGACTTTGATCAAATGTACCCTGTTGCACTGGTGATGTTACAAGAAGATGAGCTTCTCAATAGGATGAGGTTCGATCTCGTTCCCAAACAGTAAGTAATTTCTGCTGGTAACTATGTATCATTGTACCTTTATTGTTTCTGTAAATACCCATAAATTACTCTTTGTTCTTTTCACTTCAATTATTTGTGTTCTTCTGATGTATGTTTTTTTTTATCTGCTCATGTCAAATGTGTGGAATACTACATGTGCATAGAAGTTTAGCAGTTGGAGGAAAGAACAAAAGTACATCTATTAGACCTTCAGAACCAATAAGGACATGTTAACTTGAGTATGGCAAAGGTCTTCAGTTTTCCATGTCCCATGTGCTAAATTAATTTTTTTTTCCCCCAAACAAAGGTAAATGCAACAACAAAACTGTTCAAATCTGTTGGTGTAACTGACAGCCCAAAAAGGTGTTCACAGATAGTCAGACACCCCACTGGAGAAATGGTAAAAGAATGTGTCACGAAGCAGCAGCAATGCAAGCACAAAAAACTGGGTTCGAATAGGCAATGGGAAGAGCTCTGCATTGCAACTGCCTTCCTTCTAGTGGACCTTACTAAAAGATCCAACGGTCTTTGTCTGAGCAGTTATGGCCTGTTCCAGTATGACCTCTTGGTCACAGCTTTATTCCCTAACTGTTCTTTCTTGTCCAGTCCCAGACTCTGCTCCTAAAGCTTGTTTCACAAATCAACATTATTTTGAAGTGGGAGTTCCCAACACTAGTCTACTTGTCTAAGGATGAAAACAGAAAACATTTTTCTTTGTGACCTTTTCTGTTTTTAAATTTCCACTTTTCTAAGCCTCCCCAGCTCCGCATTCTATTTACCTTTTTCCTGCTTTCAGTCCAGAAGATCTGCCCATATTCTAGGTTTTCATCAGATCTGTCTCTAGTGCTCCAGCCTCTGGTCATGCTGTCCTTGCCTGTTCTACTACATTGCTTAATAGCTTTTTCCCCCCTGTTCTTAGTCTCAGTGGTCATTTCTCTTTCTCTCTCTCCCTTTCCTCTCTTGACCTACATACCTTCCTCCCCACAGGTCTTGCCATTTCTGCCTTCTTTTGCCTCTGGGTTAAAGCTGGGTCTTTTCTTGCTTGCTGGAGGGATTTCAGAGGGAAATGTTACCTGAGATATGGGATAGTCTCCCACTTAACAAAGCTGGTCGTTTCTGGGATGTCAGTTTCTAGTTACTAAAGATTACTGCAAGACATACAGCTAAGTGAAACAGTTCTCCTATCAAAGGAGTTCCAGTTCCACCTGATGTCTAGGGAAGATGTAGATGAATATATTTTGACAATAGAATGTTGAGTTGAGAGAGGACGTAAAGAGAACAGGATTGTTTGGTTTGTTGGGTTAGTTTACATAATTTGTCAAGAGAGATGGAACAGCGTAACATTTTTCCATACTATGTGCTGCTGCATGCTGTTAAGTTTTTTCTAAAGTCGTAACATTATTATATGTTCAAGTCTGTTGCAACTGCCACGTAAAAGATCAAGAAATTCTACAGTATGGTGTATTTTTTAAAATGCATTAATATCACAAATTTCTTTGTTAAGTTTTACTTAAATAGCAGCTATGTCTACTCCTTTGCTCTGCATATTTAATTTTATTTCACTGCTAGAAGGTAAAAGGAACCATATTTCCAAATGTAGTAATCAAAATCTATTTCTTCTCTCTAGCGTAAAGGAGGAGGTGTTCTGGAGAAATTATTTCTACAGGGTGTCCTTAATTAAACAGTCTGCACAACTCACTGCGCTTGCAGCTCAACAGCAAGCAGTAGGAAAAGAAGAGAACAAAGGCAGGGAAGAGGACAGTGAACTGAAAGGTATTGAAAACATTTGTTTTAGTGCAGCTCATTAACTTACTGTCATGCATGCTCACCAAATACATCAGGTGCCATCAAATTTTTATCCTGGATTTCCTGTTAAATCAGGGCTTCTCACCATACTTGGTATGTTTGTGTAGCTTGGGGAAGAAGAGGCTCCTAGTGCTTTCCACTGTTTTCCACCTTCAGCTATCTGTGTCAGAGGAATGGAAATTTCAAGAGGAGAAACGCTGTACTTGGCTTATAACAGCTCATGACCACTAGTGGTCTCAGGTGTGCTTTTTTGACTTGTCAGAAAGACGTAGGAGATACTTTTGGTTCACTTGGTCAGACAACTAGCCAACCCAGCCAGCTGGCAAATGGTTTGCCCTTGGCTTTTGCTCATCCCTCAGACCAAACAGAAATTAGTCAGTGATACAGAGGTAGAATTTTGGTGGTGGTGGAGGCAGAGACATGTACAGGGTGTGGAAAGGCCCACAATGTATTATAGAAATAGAGAAAAATGGGGACCAAGAGGTTACCTGGGATTCAGTCTTGAAATGAAAAGCCACTTCAACATAGGTGTCTTCTTCACTGGTGATTCTTACTGACCCTCTTATGAACCACTGTGCCTCTTTATCTGCATGCAAACAAGTTCTGCAAGCAGGAATATATGCAGCTTAAGGAACAGAAAGCAGTTAGTGGCAAAGATGCAAAAGATAACCAGTAGTTAATTAAATCTTAGCTTAAGCTAGGTGGGCTCACCACCTCTGGTGAGACACTTGAAGATTCTTGGCTGGGCAGGCATTGGGCAGAAGGAGAAAGCTTTTGCTGCACCCTGGAACAGATTCTCATATCCCCAGTATCCATAAATTGTCATCATCCATGAAATCCATTAATACTTATGTCCTGTCGTGTTGACATGCTGGCCTGACTGACAGCCAGCTGATCACTGCCAATTTGACTTCTTTTTCCTCCCTTTCAAATACACTAGCTTTCTTGATATTTTTCCTCTTGAGTCCTTGCACTGCCAGTGGTCCCATCTTTCTGCTCCTACCTCAGTTTCTAATGTCTCCTTCCTTATTTTTTTACAGACTTTCTCACAGGTCTTTTGCACAGCTTATTAACTTTCTGCACAGTTTGAGCTAAGGTTAGTTCAGCTGGGCCTTGGCTCCTTGGACACTGGCAGCTGCACCTTGAGGTGAAGGGGAGGTTACAAATGAAATTTCAGAGATGGACTTGTATGTTGAATGGAAGATACCTTTTTGAAAAGGGCTATAGTAGCTTCCTCAAGCTTTTGTGTGTGTATGTGCCTTTGTTGTCAGTTTTTCATTCTGTTTCTCGTAGGTTCTGTTTGGAGTGTGCTTGTGTCAGCCTAGGCAAGGTCCCCATCTAGAGTGAAATAAGTAGTTTTCCCTAAGTTAATATCCAAGCAGCACTGACAGGACAGGCTATTCCAGCATCTACTGCAAACCAAGAGGCACCAATTCCCACTTTTTTAATTCAGGACAGTTGTCTGCTGTCAAAAACTGTGGGTGTTTTAATTGAAGTGTCTCAAATCTACAGGACAGATGGCATTTGACCCTATTGAACAACAAAAATATAATGTTCGAGTCATCCAAACCCTCAGAAATGGCCAGTCAAAGCGAAAGTTGCTGGATTCTAGTAAAATTTCCATTGTGACTAAATCAAAATATATCTTTAAAAAAAAACCCAAACCACTGTCTTTTGGCCGGTTGTGGCTCTCATATAGCTTAGACCACCGTGCAGTGTAGGACATGCAAATAGATTTACTGTCCTATTGACTCTACATTCTGTAATGGAAAAGATACCTATACTAGACTGCAGTAAATACATGTTTTGTTTCATTGAGAAATGGCATAGATTTGGGAAGCTCTGAATCATCCGTGTTATTTTTGGCTTAAGTAACCTTTTTGAAGGTTGGATTCCCTAATTGGTGGCTAAAACTGGAAGTAATTGCCTGTTGGTAATTCTTCATAATGTTCAGTGTTTCTTCTGAAAGCCGACTGTCTATAAAATAGAATTGTTAGCCTTCCATTTTTATGTCTCTCTGTCTCCTCCTTAGCTGCTCTTTTCAGAAAGTTAAATTACCATGGTTGATGTGAAAGGAAAAAAGAAGATACAAATGGAAGACGTTCCACGTTCTAGTGTTAGGGAGAGGATGGAACAGAGCAGTGGGCGTTGAGTAGATGAGCTGTAAAAGCAGTGATAGCTACCAATTAAGAAATTATTTTAATTAAAACTGATCTTAATTTTAAAGACTAAACATAAAAAAATTCCCTGTTCTGAAATTGCTGAGTTAGCAGGAGGGGTCCACCTGGGCACACTGCAGGAAGCAGAGCTGCGAGCTCAGAGCTGCTTGGCACATTTAAACAAGCAGAATTGCTACGCAAGCACCCCATCACTACCACAACTTGCCCTGTGTGTTAATTGTTCTTGCAGCCGCCTGGCTCTGTATTGTAACTCTACCCTGACAGTTGCACAGGGAAGAAAGTCAGGGTGTTCCTTTACCTACCAGGAAGAAGATCCTTGCCTGTAAACAATCATTATCTTCTAGCGCCATGCTACTAAATACAGAATGCGCAGCAAATTTTCTTAGGAAATTCGGACCAGCTTCTATGGTTTATGTTTTCCAGTGACTTCCTTTGCCATGTCAGTAGTAGTACCCAGCCAGGGGAGTTTGGGAACTTCCGTGGTAGACATGAACTGAATTTCATGACCAAGTCTACTTATTTGTAACTTGAAAGATCTTGTGGTATGTGGTGCCATCTGTAAGTTTTTATAGAAGACATTCTCTCAGTTTCCCAAGTGCTTCTATCTACCTGGTTTTTTGGATCATTTTGAGTGTAGAGGGGTTCCTGTCCTTTAACTTTGGAGTCATATTGATGAAATGGTTTGCCAAATTTGCCTTAATTAAGAATAGTAAATTGCTTCTCTTCCATTTTGTTGTTTCAAATGCTTCACCTATGGCTGAACTCAGCCTTTAACCACCAGGATTCCTCAAATCTTAAAATGCAATATTTCCTTGTATATTTAATAGACAAACAGATTAAATGATATTTTTATGTATTTAAATGTAATTTACTTTTTTTTCTCTCCCCCTTGATAGAAACAGTACGGCCAAAAACACCACCTGTTACAATAAAGCCTCAAACAAAATCTCAAGAGGTAAAAATGCTGGTATATTTTATCTGGTATTTAGTATGTGAAGCTCTTCCTTATTAGGTAATTATGCATCCTCTTGAGTAAGTTTTGCTGTGAAATCATAATAATATAGTATCTGACAGTCCTAACCTGCTGCTCTTTTGCTGTGATATTAATTTTTAGCATATAATCTTGAAACTCATTTTCATTAGAAGAAACAGTAATTTATCTGAAGAATGCTTTCATTAGTATCTTGCACCTTATAATAAGATACATTTTTCCTCCCAAGAGTGACATTTCCAAAATCTTTGGAGTAGAAGGTTAGCATTGCATTTAGACATGAGGACTACCTTCAAAAAAATGTACTTGTGTGCCATGTTCTGTCCAACTCTTCACACATGGTCAGGTTGGAGTGTAGGAAATCTAAATGATGCATTGCAATAGCAACACTGTTTTATAGCACTTTTACTTGATGCTGCAGAAACCTGTGCCATAGGCATGTAATGACCCTTGTTCATTTCTGGATTGTAGAATTGGTGCCAGAGAACACTCTTGGCAGAAGCAGAGCTGTGCATTCATTTGCCAGTAATATTCAGGGGACTAAATTAAGCTACAAAGATTTCCAAAGAACAGTCCTCTGTTAATCTTTTTCTTGTGTAGAAAACTGTTACTGAATTGTGGTCAAATTTTTAATATTAGCCTTAGGTCCTGTTCTAAACTACTTATGAGTTTGTTATTGTTTCTGAAGATTACAAAAACAGAATCAAAGTTTTGAAGCAAACACAAAAAGGCAGCCTAGGATGTAAAGCAGATCATTTTCAGTACAACTATCTAACATTTTTGTCTGTACAAAAATACTCTTAAAGAAAAGTATCCCATAAAGAAAAATAGTTTTCAGAAAAACGCATTTGGTTTGGTTTTTGCTGACTCTAAAAGCAGTCACATGAGCAGAAATATGTGTTGGTGACATTTCTTCCCCCGTCTGGATAAGTTTATACTAAACTGTCTTGCTGCAGGATGAGGAAGAGATTTCCACAAGTCCAGGTGTATCAGAATTTGTGAGTGATGCTTTTGATGCCTGTAATCTGAATCAGGAAGACCTAAGAAAAGAAATGGAACAACTAGTGCTAGACAAAAAGAAAGAAGAGACTTCAGTAGTAGAAGGTAAAGCTATTATTACCTCTGCATGTTAAATAGAGCAATTCAAGGAAGGGCTGATTTAAAAAAAAAAAAAAAAGAGTTGTAATTTAATTTAGAGAAGTAGATTTGTGACAGTTTTTTCAAAGCATATGAAATGAGGATTTAGCAAATTTTTCGAAGTGTATGCAATGAGAGATTGCAGAAGTTATTTATAATTTTCACCACGATCAAACCATGTCTTACAAAGAATGTTAGCTATGAGGCGTTTAAATCCAAAGCACCTAAGAATTTTTAGGCCACTCTTCCATGAAAGTGAGTATGGGGCATTTTTTCCTCTATATCTCCTTTCCCTGTCTTCTCTTTCATTGGTTTTTATGCGTACAATTTTTTGTTTCCTATTCATTGACATCCTTGTAGGTATAGTACAGTATTTGGAAGTCAGGCTCTGTTTTCTTCTTGTGGCACCAGCTAAAAAGGCAGTATTTGCACTAGACTATGAGCTCCCAGAGGCCTCTGCTCTAAAAGGTTTAGAGGCATTTGGAACAGTTAAAATTTAACAAATAGTTCTGAGAATGATGAGAAGAAATTAGGTGGAGCTTATACTTAAAATAATCCAGAAGAACTAATATTAGTGTAAAGAGCATAAAAACAGTCTGTGATGATCGGACGCTGGCCATACGCAGTGAACAATTTACTATGAAGACACGTGTATATGTAGATGCTTATCAGGTAATTCACCACCATTTTCAGAATTCATCTTACAATGTGCTTTGGATGTTTCTGAATCATTGTTTTCTGAATTTTTTTTTCCCAACACGTAGCCAAGCTTAAGGAATTGTTATGAGTAAAATCAGATTCTTACATCTATTTCTTTGATGAAAGTGTTTCACTAAGTCATTAATGCGTTATTTGTTCAGAGAAATCTCAGCTGGCCTTACTGATTTGGACTATGGAATTGCGTACCTTTGTATCTAGGCTGAAGTACTAACCAACATGTAACACATCAAACACCCATCTCCTCCCCCACACTCTTGCCTATGATAGGTAGAGCTAATTAAAGCAGAGATTAACAACACTGTAATGCCTTCTGACTCAGTTTTTGCCCTGAAGTATGAAATATGGTTACCTTTAACCCTGATTAAATGAGCTTGCCTAGCTACAAATGCCAGTGAGGAGAATACCTGCTTCTTTGTTTTAAATTAGCCACAGTATTTGATCTTGATTTTTTTTTCATAACAGTATACCAACACATTTATGAACTTCATATGTTATGGAGATTTAAAAGTGCAAAGTTGATTCATTTTATAGCAGACTGAAAGACTGTAGGAAATGATCTTGCAAAGGGATGCTCGTAACGACTTAGCTATGTATTTGCTTTTTAGATCTTTATTATAGTATGCACATAGGCATATAGACTTGTATATTACTTAATTCCTACTTGTGGTCAATAAGGTGAAATTTCTGATCTTGAAGTTTCTTTACATTTTAAGGAGAATTGTCGATAAAGTTTAGGAAATACAAGAGAGGTTCAGTGCAGATTCATCTGCTTTTATATAAATAAGCAACATTCTATATTATCAGTTAAATTCTTACACGTTATTTATCTCTTACAGAAGAAACTGCTGATTGGGAAAAGGAATTACAGCAAGAGCTTCAAGAGTATGAGGTGGTGACAGAATCGGAAAAGCGTGATGAAAACTGGGATAAAGAAATAGAAGAAATGCTGCAAGAAGAAAATTAGGCATTTTCACAAAACCACTATAACGCAAAGGTTTTTCTGAGGACTGACATGGATTTCTGATTTCATATTTTGCTTACAGAAATATCTTCAAAAGACATAAAAGAATCTAAAATCATTATAATTCCATATGGGAATACAACCAGTATTTCTGTTCTTTATATGAGCAGTTTCTGAACTTCTATATTCTTCAAAAGAAAAAAAGAGGAGGCAGACACTGCAGGTTCCATACCATAATTAAAAGTGATAGCATTAATACATGAGCAACAGTTCATGTTTTTAAGTGGTCAAGAAGCTCTTCAAAGAGATTTCTAAATTTAAGAATCTTTTTTTTTTTTGTCTACAACCTTCTGTTTGGGATGTAAAAATGGGTGTTATAAGTAACTTAGTCCTTGAAAACAATTCTCTCTTGACATTTGCACTCTGATCCCTGTATAATCTGTAAATGTGTACTATTTTTGAGGTACTTGTAGCTGGTAGATTTCATGTGTATTTAACTTCCTTAATGTATGTAGCCAATGAATTTATAGAAAACCCTATTGAATAACTTTCAATGATTTGTTAAAAAATACTAATGCAGACTCCAAAAGAAGCTGATTATTTATCAGTCAGGTGGCAAACATTTAAGCATTTAAATAAGGATAGAATTATTAACTGCTTGAATTAAATTTGTTTTTGTTAAATCATCATATTAAGATATTGCCTTTCCCCACAGAGAGAAATGGTTTAATGCATTCTCTCTGCAGAAGGCTGTTATGTTTCCACTTAATTTTGCTGTCTGAGCTGAGAGCAAATTAAATGTTTCTCATCAAACACTGAAACATTTATGTAAAAACTTTTGCTGGTTTGGACACCTTTATTAAATACTGTAGATATGTATAAAATTGTCTCTTTTATTTGGAAGTAGGGCAGAGTGAGGGGCAAGCACACTTCAGACTTACATGGATTTCAAAAATATACATTGTCACAGTGCTTAAGATATGGAATTTAAATTAAAAAATAGGGAGGTTTCTCTGAAAGATTTTTGATTCTTCATAGGCATCTGTTTCTTGTAGTTTTACCATTAAGTCAGTATCTTTATATATATAAATGAAAATTTGATGTTCTGTTTGTCATCTATTTCATAAACTTCTGTGACAAAACGTTCATGAAATTCTGAATACAGAGGAAAATGGGTAAAATTAAGTAGGTTGGGGCCATTAAGCACAATTGAATTATAGGCATGTTACATACAGTAAGCTCAGTCTTAATGAAATAATTCTGCAGAAAACTTTTGTAAAGAGACTGAAAAAGATGATAGCTGTAATTACTCAGTCAATATTCATCCCGTGGGAATTGAAAAGAGCTAAGTAGTTTTAACTGCTGTTACTGCAAGAAAGGTCTATTTAAAATTGTCTCCATTAGCAACTTGGACAGAAGGCTCTCCTGTATTTCTCATTATACAATAGGAATTGTTTTAAACCTGCATATATTTGGCTTTTTCAAATTAGTTTATTGCCATGCACTTTCTCAACTACAAACAGTTTTATGCACAATTTGTATTTTTATAGTGTTTTTCACTTAGTAAACAGATGTGAGATAAGTCATGGTGAATAAGAGGTACTTAAAGAGCTTTTTATATCTAGGATTAATTAAAAACCACAAAAGTTAAATCTGTTACGTTAATAAAAATGAGACCATTCGCAGCTTAATGGTTACTCTTGACAAATTCAACTGCTTGTAGATATGAGCTGGAGATACTAGGATCTGTCTACTGTACAGTTTGACACAATGCCTTCTAAAAAGATGGATAGTTCTATTCTGAGAGTGGCAAGCCTTCCCTGGATGAGTAAGAGTTCGAAATCTCCAAATGCCAGTCTTCAGTGCTCCAAATGTCCACTTCCTTAAAAATAAGCCTGATCGTTCCTAGTGTTTTGAGATATATTATTACCTGATTTGCATGGGGTTTGTACATAAAGCCTCGTGGTTGTTTTCATATAAGCATAATCTATATAGTGGTTATAGATATTAAACCCCATCTCTCGTGAAAGATGGTTCCTACATATAAAACCTTTGTTTTCCAAGTTCCATGAAAAGCATGTCCATGAAAAAAATAAACCAACCCATTATTTGAATTTACATTTAAACAGGCAATAATGTAGTGAGGCTGAATCTGACTAAAACTGTGATATTTAAAGTCTCTTATCAGATATTATGTTAATATTTTCAAATCTGCATATCTGGTTTTAACCTGTAAAACTGAAGTAAGTTTTGTGCAATTCTGCAGTTTTCAGGCCTGCCCTGTGCTTTTCATTTAGGTAGGTACCACAAGTGCCTAGCAGTTCTTATTCTGCACGGGGAGACAGGAAGAGTGTGCATTCCGCTTGTCACATGAGATGAACACAGGTAGACTTCTTCACGTTCTTTGTGAATTTTGTATGCCATTTTTGTAGCCCAAATGTGTCATAATAGTATATATGCATATAGTATATAAGCAAGTGTGCTGGTGTTTCCTTAACAGCATCATTCCAAGCACTGGGATGGTGCAGATGCTAAAATCCAGCACCACAACAGTATGAAATCAATGACAAAATGAAAAGAAACCAAGAATAAATGTAAATCACACCATCCTGTGGATACAATGTGATAGAAAGTGCAGTTGTTTAAAACGTTGAGGAGAAGCAAACAATCAAACAGATTGTTAACAAGTTTTCTTAGAAGACGCTGAACTTGCAAATTTTGGAATTAACCTTTTAGAAACAGGGAAAAAATTACCCAGGAATCATGTAGGTTAGCTTAGAATAGTAATACAGCTTTCTTCTGAGATGCCAACATCTCCAGTTCTGTGCACTGAAGAATCCTCTTCAGCTATTAAATTACTGGTTCAGTTGGTATAAGTTAATACCTATATGGAACTTTTTTATTTAGGAATCTTTTAGGAGGATGAGGAAGAGGAAAGATGGTAAAATCCTGCAATAAGAAAAGTGTAGTGAAAAGTTCCCTTACGTTTTTATTCAGTCACTTACAGCTGTTCTCTTATCATAGTTAACCTGCATTATTACAGTAAACTTTGGATTTTTTTAGTTTGTTTCTTCAGGTTTTTTTTTCTCCTTGCTGTTTGGTGATCTTGGTGTTTGCTTGGTGGGGTGCTGTATGTAGTACTGAAGCGCAGGATGTCAATTTTAACCTCGTGCATTTAAAGAATAACCCCATGTGCAGGAGCCTGTCACCAGACTGTGAGATACACCCTTGAACTGTCGGCCACTCACACATTACTGACCTCTACTTTGCAATAGCTATTGCAAAGAAAGGAACAAAGTGTGTCTGGTTACTCCTCAGTGCATTGCCAAGCAAGAGAAGCCACACTGGGCCCTCAGTCCATGGGCTGTGTCTGGAGTGTTGTACTGTTCCAGTGTCAAGAACCACCCTGATAATGGTCTGGGTTTCAATTCAGCAGGAGTTCAGGAGATTTATTGTCTGGCCTGATACTCCATCTCAGTAAGTGCTGACTGATATATCTGTAACAACAGTGCAGTAGCCTAGCCCTAAATAATGTTACCCATTAGTAGATTTTTCTTCCAAATACTCATTTTTCATGCTATTTTTCCTTTTTTTAAAACATTTGGGGTCTCTTGGGGGTGGGGCAGGGGGGTTGTTAGATCATCATTCCGTTTTTTTTTTAACAAAATGGCAAGTAACAGTCAATTAATGTCTTGCTATATTTTCTTTGTATATATTAATGTTAACTATTGGAGAAAACAACAATTTCTGAAAAAAAAACATCAGAAGACATGCATGGGTTCATTTTGTTCTCAGTATAGCCCAGTTTTTTATATATAAAGAGGATGCATATATATGTGCAAACCCACATTTATTAATGTGTCTAAATATATTTTAAAAATGATAATGTACTTTTCCTGTTCAGCTGTTACTTTTAAGTAGATACCATTGTGAGACAAGGAGCAACCAAAATAATTAGCATTAGTTTGTCACACTATCATTTTTAATGAGACAGCACTCTGTAGAAATTGTCTGTAAAAATGAAATCACTTGCTTTGTTCCCTAAAAGCCTGGTTTTCATTATGGCACACATTTGTTTTCCTTTGCTAGTTCAGGGATTCATGAATCTATGACAAACCTCTGCAGATAAACTTGGAGGGTATACTTAATTCAAAACTACATGGGCAGATAGGTTATTTTGTCTCTGTGATTTTGGCAAAGTAGGGAAAGAGAAGAAAAATGCATTTAGTTCAGGCTAATATATAAAATTAGAAGAATAAAGATTTGATGCATGCTTTGATACATGGTGCTCTAAAGAGAACCATGCTTTGTGTGGGGTTCTTACATGAACACACAAAACTTGAATTATGCAGATGCTTTTATTTATTTGTTCTCTTGGCTATGGTTACTATCCAATGGAATTGTGAAGGTTTCAGAACCGGATAAAACCACTGCTTTTCTGCATTTCCTCTCCTTCCCAAGGAGAAATGAGCCCCATTTACCTCACAGTCACATAATGGCCAGAAAGTGAATGGATTATACCCAGCTTCTTGTCCCACTTACTTCAGAAATGTTTTAATGATGGCCCTATGCCCATTCGTGACTTTGATGCCTGCAATTTAAACATCAAATAGCTCTGGATGAGCTGTATCATCACTGCCTTTCATCCTATATCATGTGTAACAAGACTTTCAGGACCGTCGTGTGTTGGGGTGATGAAAGGTGCTGCTGTAAGAGTGATACTGGGAGGAAAGGAGAGGATAGGATATTTTAATATCATATTTTAATGGGGGCATTTTTCCATATACCACAAAATTTGTGGCAACTTTCCTTAGAGCTCATTCACCTTTGGAGTTCATTTTCTGGGAGGAATGTGTGACATGCATCAAGCATGTAGGAGAAAGCACCACTCAGCTGACACATCTTGGTTTCGTCTTCTGTTTTACTCCTCATGCCATTCCACGTGTACCCTGGCATCTTGTTTGGTTTTATTTATAGCTACATGGTATGTTCAGCCAAGCACATGTTTCCAGTATTGTCCACACTGGGCTCCAGGCAATTTTCCTGGTCGCCATCATTGAATTTTAGAATCCTGTGAAGTAGAAGAGTGGTGATTTGAGTTAGATCTATGGTTTGTTTGCATTTTCTCTTCCTACCTTCATTTTAATTTTTGATTAGTCATTCTGTGAGAAGTTCCATTGAAAGAATTACTGTTCCTACTCAGTGTCATGATTTCACCAGGAAAAAAATGTTTCAAGAACAATTCTAGTAGTCCAGAGCTTCTTCAAACGTTCAGTAAAAGCAATTATCATAATAATCATGGGAAAATGACAATTTGTTACTGCATTTCAGTAGTTCCCTGACAGCATTGCATGTAAGAAAAGAAATAGTAGCTTTATTTCACAGTTGCTCAATTGTCATTGTTTAGAGGTTTGAGCATCTAATTCTAGTTTTCACCTTACTAATCTTATTAAAACATAATAAAAGAACTCATTTTTCACGCTGTTGCCTGGGAGTTGTCATCCACCTCCCAGTGAGGGTGGTGAAGTACCCAAGAGAGGTATCAGACTGGCTGATACATGTACAGGGTTCATGAAGTCGGACTACTCTTGAGTATGGTGATAACCATGTAACCTGGATGTAGTTCATAAAAATAGACTACTCAGAAAATTTGTAAAGAGTTGATGACTAAAGATTTTTACTAAGGGATACTTAGTAATATCTTAATTAAAAAGAGCTTATTTTCCTAAAATTTCAGCTTCTTGCCTGTCAAAATATGAGACCACTCCACCTTCTTGGCAATGGCCAGTTGGGTGTAACACGTACTTGGCAGCTCCTAGTGCACAGGATTGCACAAGCAGTCTCCAGCAAGGTCATTAACAGGGCACAACTGAAAATATGTTCTCAACCTCCTCTCAGTACATGTACTTACTTGCAGGAGTGGAATATGAATTTCCAGTACTGTTGACATGCACTTCATTGGTAAGTGCATTTTTGAGGGAAAGCAGTTCACAGAAGCACAAAAAGAGACATAGGGATAACACCATAAGTGTAATTGAGAATACTAAAAGTAATTTTTTTTCAATCAATTTCACATGTGTGTTCTTGAGAGGACAACAGCACAGCAGGCAAACAGTGTCTGAGTTGGGAAGCTGATGGTATCTCTCTCACTATGCCTTCATCAGGTATCCTCAAAAAAACCTGAACCTTCTAGAAAACTGACTTACCGGGGAGAGTATCTTCCTTCACAAAACAATTGTAATTGATCTGTGCCACTGTATCAGAACCCAGACAGTTCATGTGTGAAAAGAATTACTGTTGGAAATATATTCTCTCACATCTGATAGTTTTTGAAGAAAACTCCCCCTTGACAGAATAGCCTCATGTTTGCTTCTGCTGCATAGTGTATGCTAACCTCCCTGGCACCCAGACTCACCAAAATAGGCCTCACAATGAATTTTATTACAGTAAAGGCTGACAGCCAGCAACAGCTCTGTTGTTTCTTTATTCCATTCTCTCTCAAAATAGTTCTTATTTTCAATTAATCTTTCTTCTATTAAAAAAAATGTCTGAAAGGGGGAGAGTACAGAAGTAATTTATATTTTGCTACATACATATACTTTCAAATAATGCTCGGGAGAAATTAAAAGAAATGTTAAAACCCTATTTAAGGGTTGCAGGAGCCAACATGGGATGAAACAGAGCACATTGGAATGGATCTCTTGCTACTCTCTGTTGGAAGGGATGCATGGGGAAAATGCCAAAACATCAACACTCTGCTGGGGAAGAGGAGGGATCCTTCTTTCTTTTTCCAAGAATTGTACCAGTATTATGCATGTTTTTAAAAGTGTTATTTTGTGCATGAAAATCTCCATCTAAAGATCAGGGTGATACCCAAAAATGTAAAATTATTTTTCATCTTGAAATTAACAGTTAAATAGTTCTGTTAAGTATAAATTTAGGATGTAAGGACAAAATGTAAGCAGGTACTGCCTCACTGAAGCTGCTTTATTCAACGCTGAAACTTGACTTATTCTCTGAAGTACTAAGTGCTTAGGGAGGTTTAGAGTGAAATTTTTTATTCAAAAACTCTAAAATTCCCCTCATATATGAAGTGGGAAGTGGGTTTATTTCCCTGGAAAGCAAAAACATATGTATTTCTAGGATGCTTGCTTGGACCAGTTTTAAGTTACTCCACAGCGGTCCGTGACAACCGAGGCCCACGCGTGCCCGTGGCACGGCCGTGTTCCGCAGGAGCGCAGCTGACCCTTGGCAGCTCCGTCCTCCCCTCCGTGTGCTGAGTCCGTGCTTCGAGCCCAGAGAGGAGCCCCTGGTCGGGGCGGGCTCCGGGGGCGATGGAGCACACACACTGGCATCTCCGGGAGATGCGCTCCGTGCAGCCCTGGCCTCGGCTACCCCTGCAAAGCGATTCCTGGCACAGGTTCCTCCGCGCCTCGCTCCCCCCGCACACGCCCCGCTTTTCCTGCGGGAGCAGCACCTCTGCTGAGCGTCACTGAGGATCTCCAGGAGCCTCGCTGGAGATACCCAAGGACCGCGTGGCCGCGATCCCGTTGCCGTGTGCTCTGGGATGACGCTGCCCGAGCGGGTTCGACCAGAGCACCAGCTGCGGTGCTTTCCAACCTGGCCCACTCCGACTCTGCTGACCCCGCCGCCACCCCAGAGCGTCTCGCCGCGCCCTGACCCGTCACGGCCACGCCGCTGGGCTGGCCCCGACTTCAAAGCCGTGCCCGAGGCAGGGGTAGCGACAGGGTAGGCGGGACACAGGCCGGGGACCAGCCCCGCTGACGCCGCTGCCCCGCGGCCATGCCGCGCCCCCGCCCCTCGGCGGCGGGACTACAACTCCCGGCACGCCCCGCGGCGGGGCGGGGCGCGGGCCCCCACGTGTGTCTCTGGGCTGCGCGGCGATTGGTCGGGGCCGGGAGGGGGGCGGTGCCGCGGGGAGCAGTTCCGGTGCCCCGCGCTCGGCACTTGTTTGGATGCTGCCGTCACATCATGGCGACGCGCGGGGGCGGCGGCGCGGCGGGACCGACCCGGCGGACCCGGAGCCCGAGCGGCGGCCGAGGGGACGAGGCGGCGGCGGCGGCCCCGAGCGGCAGCCCCGAGGTGAGGCGGCGGCGCGGTCAGGGCCCGGCGGGCGGGGCGCTCCGCCTGCCCTTGCCCGCCGGCTTGCGGCGCCGCGCTCCCCGCTGCCCCGTCCCCACGCGGCCGCCCGTCCCGGGCGCACGGGGCAGGGGCGGGCAGTGGCCCCGCCGCTCCCGGCAGCCTCGTTGCCGGGCTGCTCCCGAGGCCGGGCGCGGGTCGGGGCGGTGCTGTCGGTGTCCCCCGGGGGCGGCCCCTCCCGGCGGTCCCGCCGCGCGCGGGGGCGGCGGCACGTGGCGGGCGCGCGGCCCGGGGGGCGCGCCCGCCGCCACCCCGGGGTCCCGCCAGAGACCCCCCCCTGGCCGCACCCGGTGGGGGCGGTGGGGGGCCCGGCCCGCGGGGGC
>JAYRBT010000001.1:100948214-100968692 GCA_036023395.1 Myiotriccus ornatus
CCGGGGGGGCGCTCCCGCCGCCGCCCGGGGGTCCCGCCTGAGACCCCCCCGTGCCCGCACCCGGTGGGAGCGGAGGGTGGCCCTGCCCGCGGGGGCGGCGGGAGCGTTTTCTGACCCCCCCGGAATAGGTTAAAAGAAAAAGGCTTTTTTTTTTTTTTTCTCTCTTTTTCCGTCCTCTGCCGAAACCACACCGAAAGCGGCGGTGTCCCCAGTGATTTTACAGTAATTTCTGGTTGCGCGTCCGCGTAGGAAAAGCCTGAAATACACCTACTTGGTCGCGGAGCGGCAAAAACTTAAAATATGCTGCAGTTCAGCGGCTGTATGTAATATCACCCACTCAGTGTTTTACGTGACACAACTGCCTTGCGAATCTCATGCGCTGCTCAAGTATCTCATCCTGTGTCCTTACATAAATTCAGGTGGCTTTTTGTGGTAACTTTTTTTCCGTGGTGCAAAAGATAACAGCATCCCAGAAATAGTAACTTAGCGGTGGTGGTGATTGTTTATTTTGGCTGCTAGAGAGAGGTCTAGGGGACTACGGAGCTAGTTTTCCTCAATGAAAAACACTGTCTTTTGGTATGTGTTTTCTGAAGATCTTTACTAAGAAGTGACTTGTAAGTAACTTTAGTGTCTATTATGAAATCAGATTATGATGATGTTTAAAAGAGAAAAGAAAACCCCAAACAAACCTGCATTCCATATTGTTTCAAATATTCACAGTCAAATGGTGAAATGTGGCAGGCAATGTAAAGCAAATTTTACTTTGAACTTTTTTCTCTGAATTAAAAAATGTTCAGCACTCTCTTGCAGATTTCCCTCCCCCTGCCTTGATACACAGGAGCTTTTTTATTTTTAGGTTCCCTGTGACCTGTTTGCATTGGGAATTCAGAACTTGTCTACCCTGCTTTTTCCAGAATCATACTGTGGATGACTAGAAAAATATTGGGTTTATAGTTAGGAGGAAGTGAAACCTCATTGGCAGAAGTGATTCATGCTGTATTAAATGGTTTTCTTAATTAGCACTTGTCTTAGATGCTTACATTAAAAAAGGGTTGGTGAAATTCACAGCCCTGTGCCCTGCGTGTAAATGCACTAAAAGTTTCCAAGTAAGCTTTGGGTTCCTGCAGTGAATTTTTTGCTAGAATTACAGGAAGTGTTTATCGTGAATTTTTTAGGTCCCTCAAAGAATCACCGGCAAAAGCCGGTTTCATACAAAAGTGAAAGGACGACAGAGTTTGTTGGTAAGCTTACCTCTACCACTTACTGCATGGTTAAAGCACACAGAGCAAAATCACACTAAAATCAATCAATCTGTACTAAAATGAACCAAAAATTGTCTATTTGAAAGGCTGAGGAAGGGGGGAGAAATGAGAAAGCCCAAAGGTTTTAACAGTTTTATCAATAGGTTAAGTTAAACAATTTAACCAAATTTAACAATTAAGTTAAACAATTTAACCAAAGATTCTGTAGTATTTACTATAGCACAACAGTAACTCGCATGCCTCACTTACTTCCTAATCTAAAGTACTTAAGAATCTCAGGGATTCACACATTCTCAGTACAGATGCTATAGCACACACACAGACCTGAAGAGTATGTACAAGGTATATACTTGTAAAAAATTCCCCTCAAATCCAGGGTAGTACTCACGTCAGATGCCTTTCTGTCTTCTAAGAGGGCAGAGGGTTGATCCTTGAGGAATGGTATTGGCCCAGGCTCCATCAGCATTCACCAGTGGTCGTCCAAGGATAGCAAACTTGGGGGTTTTGGTGACTCTGAAAGGTACCCTCTCAGAGGGAGATGCTGGCCACAGCCCACTGTGGTCCAGGAGACCTCAAGGAATCTCATTTAGGACCTCTGTTTATAAGGTCTCAAGAGACTGGGCTTTAGTCATAACAATTTTTCATCCTAGCCACAGTTTTGGGTCGGTAACTTTCTTTTAAAGTTTGGTAACAAAAATATTGTTCCACTTGAGTTGTTACTCAGGTAAGAAAACTAAGTTTCCAAGGCTGTTTGTTAAAAAACAGAAGCTTGTTAGACATCACTAGTTCCTGGGACCAGACAGTGTTTCTGATAAACTCCAGAGGGACTCAGTCCAGGTGCTGCTCCTCAAGGACTAAGCCTAACGTGCATTTCTGAGATCATGCTGTGGCCTGGGGCCAGGGTGGGAGGGTGAGAGATGCACCACCACAGTGTTCTAATGTCTTAAGCTAAATGAAGGAAGAGATCTTTTTTTTTTTTTTCCCTTTTGTGGTTGTGTTTGAGGTAAACAAAAAAGCTTTTCTTAAAAGCAGGCATGTCATCTGTGTCATGAGGCCACTGAAAGATCAAGAAAAAGAAGCATGGTAAAGGTAACAGGAAAGGGTAAGGGCCATAAGCAGGGGTCATGTGAGAATGTAGGTGTCTGAACCAATATCAAAGACCATATCTTGAATTATATGGTATTAATAGTGGAATTCTGTTAGTATTCAGTCTGTATTGACTTTTATAAAGGTAAAATACAAATTTTGGAACCAGGTATTTCTTAATTGTCCTCCTGCTGTGTTGGGACTTCTAACCTTGCAGTGCTTTGAAACTAGAGATGAGCAATACTGCAGGTGCCTCATCCAGTGTTTTGAAAGTAGATAAATGAGTGCATAGAACATAGTTTTTAATGTAATGGCAGAACAGGGTGAAATATTTGCTTGAGATGACTTTCAGATCTCACAACTAAGATCTTTGTTCAGTGGGGAAGCCACCTCAGAGGCCCTTAGATTTTCAGAAAGGTATAATTAGACTGCATGATCATTCAGGTCAGTAAGCACAGTATAGAGTAGTATTGCAGGGAGAAATAACTTAATAAGCTAGTCTTGTGGTCACATGCTTCTGAATAAATGTGTCTGGACCAGTGGATGAAGGTGTACCTGCAGTAAAATTCAAACTTCAATTCTGTGGCATCCTAAAATGGCAGTTTTCCTGCAGAAGTTATAAATAAAATTGCTATCAAGAATGACTGATTTTTCAACACAGTTGATACAGTTATGTTAAATAAAGTCTTCTTGAGTATCTGCGCAGAAGAAAAGTGCATTACATACATGTTTTCAAAAGTAAGTTTTTCTCTGTTAGGAGGGAAAAGTAAATGGTTGGGATGCCTGCAGCCTAAAATTTGTTATGAATCATAAACATTTATGATAAATGCAACATACTTTTTTGCCACAATATTTTTTTTAATGCAGTGGATCAGGACAAGGGTTGTAAAGCTTTTATATCCAGATGCATGTGGAATAAGTTTGCAAATGCAGTCAGCTGAACAGTGTTGTCCAAATTGTCTATTTTGGAGCCTGATGCTGAGCAAATGATTATGTATATACTTGTGTATTTAGGTTGTCTTGAAGTTGTGAAAATCTGGTTTATGTGCACATGTTTCTTCCAAAGCTTTCAGGATGTTTCTTGAAAGTATTAGCAATTACAAAGGCTGAGGTTGTAAGAATCTTTTCACAACACAGGCCAACTGCTACTATGGGTATGTAGGAGATGTTTTCATAGATTAATGCTAGTGCTTATATTTTTTTAGGATAATTGGCTAACATACAGGAGAAAAAGGATGTTGATGTAGCTACTAATTATGGTTTCTTTTAATAAAAGGTACGGAGAAGTGTTTTCTGGTGGTTTAGGGAAAGATTGAGTATGTGTATATATGCAGGAGTGTGGAATACAGGTACACATAGTACTGACAGTAAGCCCGGTATATTTTAGGTAGCACTGTGTTACAGGCTTGTGTAGGTAGTAGAACAAAAAAAATGGCGGTTTGATACATTTTGGCGTGGTGATAGGACAAGTTCCGCCCAGGTGTCTGTTCTAGCCTTATGTGCAGCACATGTTGCCAAGGCAGTACTCTTTGAACAAAAGCTGGCTTAGGCTCTTAGGATCGTAGCCAGTTTCATAAATAGGATACCTGTCTTGTACTCTGATCTTTTAGGAATGAAGTGAGTTTTCCTGATGTACACCTTTCTTGATCAAGGTATAAGTTGAGAGAACAGAGCAGAAGACTGAACAAAAACTCCGGGGTGAGCAGGAGCATTGTTACCAGTAATCCAACAGCCATCCTCAAGTTAATTGTCCTATAACTGTACCTTACATAGCTTGAACATGATATGCTTTTCAGAAATGTCAGCATCTTCTAATAGCTAGGTTTCATAGCTAGGTAGGTAGGAAATATCATATTTTTTAATGGTAGAATCTTAATAAATAATTCTATGATCTTATGAAGTTGTACTTTTCCTGTGCAACATACTCTTTTTGCCTCTCTGAAAATCTTTCTAGGCATATAATAACCTGATTCTGTTCTGTCAGATTACGAACTACCTGAGGCTTAAGCTGGGTGGAAGCTGAGAGAGCATGGTAGCAGCTAGAAAAGGTAGCAGTGATTTCAGTAGAAGGACTTTGCTGGGGTAGTTTTGTTTTTATTCAGTCAGTACTGAATCAGCACTATTATACAATGTGCTGTGGGAAGTGCTCTGTTCTGGCTGGAATGTTAAACTGAGAAGTTCATTAGCCTGATGAGCACACATTTGAAAAGATAAGAGGTAAGAGTTGGGGTTTTTCTGACCATTGCCTCAGTAAGGAGGGAGCGATTTCAATGATAGGATATGATACCATGGTTTAGTACTTAAATGTTCTTAGTGTGATGTTTATTATTGCTGTACTTCAACTTGAAGCTTGATATAGACCAAATGTGACCCTACCTGTAGTTTTAGTGTTTTAATAATAGCACTGAGTGTATGAAGGCTTTTTAGACTTATGGTTAGTGTTTTTAATATCTAAAGTGACAACTAATAGAGAAAATTCTTCGTTAGTCATAATAAGGAAATCATCTAGCTATTAGTGTTTGTGGCCCCTGTCAGGCAATAGCAGAACTTCTGTTTTATAAAAGAAAAACAAACACTTTCTAATCTAGGTTAAATAAATTAGAATTTTAATATGTTGTGCCACTGCTGTCAGATTTGCTAGAACTTATGGACTACAACTCAATAGAGTTTAACTAAAGAGGGGGTTTGGGAGTGGGGGGGCTGTGGTTTGTTGGGGTTTTTTTATGTTATCAAATTGTTGTAGCTGCTGGTAGAACCACCTCTTTAAATACAGTATTCTAGCCTGTGGTCAGTAATTTGTAATTGTATTTAAGATAAGAAAACTGTATATTTTTACAAAGCCTGTGTGCTGCTACACTGAGCTTTGGTTTTGCAAGGCACATACTTGATTGTCAATAAGCTTAGATTAGTTCCATGTTCACTGGAAAGCCGAAGGAAAGTTGACCAGTTCTATATATTTTCACCATCTTTATAACTTTCAAATATATTGGAGACTTGAAGGACACTTGTACACATTTTTCTTCAATTTGGTATTCTGCTATTTCTAACTTCTTTTTCTAAATTCTCTGTTAAGACTTCAGAGAATGAGTGTGAAATTTTAAAAATCCTAGTGGGTTTTTTGACAAAGGAAAGAGAATATTCAAGAGTTTAGAAATGATTATTGTCAGTAAAAAATTGAACTGACACCTAATTTGACTTCAACAAAAAGCTCTGCTGAATTAATGAGGTGGTGGTGTTCACTTCGTCAAACTTCCAGATGCTGTAGAATATGCATGTGAATTGCCAGCTCTGAATTGATGTTTAGGTTATTATGGTGGTTTGCTAGAAGAGAGATGGGCATATCATGACTTACTAGTCACGTGTATGTCCCTGCCAGCATTCATTCTTTATTACCCAGAAACGACAGAATTTTCTCAGATGAAAAGCAGCGGAAACTTTTCAGTTGTCTAAATTTGAAAAAATGCTGCTTGTGAACGTCATTTTCTTGATGGTGTTCCGGTACTTCAGTAGCCAGTGTTAACTATGTACCTGTGGTGAGGATAAGATATTTTATGTTTAGTTCCTTGTGCTTTGACTGTGATTAGATTGACTTTTATTTTTTACTGGCTCTCGTGCTTTGGCTTCTTTCCAGTCATCCTCCTCGCACTTCTGGTTGGCAGGATTGCCTATTGCTGTGCAGTGAACTGGGGTGAGGAACTGGTCTGGCTGTAAATTGTGTTAGAACAAGTTGCATGAATGTTGTTGCTAGCACAGAGGAGGTGGGTATGAAAAAGGAGAATGAAATGATAGCAAGAGCTGCTTGGGCACTGCTGCTGTTCAGTGTGTAACCACAGCCAGTCAGGCCTTGTCAGCTCCTGTTAGAGCTGCTGGCAGTTTTTTGCTTTGCTTTCGAGCAGAAACTCCTAAGTCTGTTCACGGGTATCAAAAAGAGTGGAAATGCTCTGCCAAACCAGAAACTTTTGAGTTTAGAGCAGACTTTCCCTGTGTTTTGCCAGACTTCTTAGGCACATCAGTTCATGTTCTATGCGATGGAGAAACTACAAGTTTCAGCTGTTGTGTTGGGACTGCAGGTGCTCTGTTATCATGTTGTGTTCAGAATACTCTGGTCTTTCCTGTCTTGTCAATTTAATGTGGCAAGCTATATTTGGCATCTGTATGAATCATGGTTTTTAGAGAACATCTGTGCCATGGTTTCAACCATTGGTTTGTACAGAAAGGTTAAGCAAGCTGTGCTGTTTTCACATTTCTTGTCTGTTTTTGTGAAGCATCTTGTTTGTTTAGATGACCCCAAACTTGCAGGGGTAAACCTTTAGCGTGCCCATGGAAGACCCACAGAATAAGACAAGCTAAGAAAAAAAAAGCCCATTTTACAGTTGACTTTTTAGAGATGTAAAACATTGGAATTGGTTATTTGTCACACCAGTTCAATTACTGCATGACCTTTGTAGGCGTCTATCAAGTATGTTGTCTGACATGACCGGACAGTAAAACTGCAGTGCATTTATGTTGGTCCATAAAGCATGTTCATGATTTCCACACTTGTAAAGAGCTGTGCAATATGAATCTTCCTTGGTAAGTCAGCAGTTGCTCCGTAAAGTCTGTACAGATTATTTGCAGTTAAAAAGCTTATTGTCCTTTGTGAAAGGTACTGTGTGAATTCCATCTTCTCAAGGATGGATCTACCTTAAGGTAAGGTCTAAAGCAAGGGACTTTCTTTAAGAATAGAGAACAACAAAACTGTTATGCGTGAACATTGCAAAAAGGATATATATTTGTTAAATGATTTTTAAATAACTCTTTCAAGCATGCTGAAGAAATTAGGAGTCAAAATATATCTCACAATATGTCATCACTGTTGCCTGTATTCCTTTGATGTTGGCTAATTCCTTTTGAAGAGGAAAACAGTCCTGTGCAAACTCCTGGCTTTAAGAATTAGCACATTTTTTAATATGAAAATGTAAGATAATCTGAAATTAATTTGTGCCTAAACAACATAACTGCATATAAACAAGCCCTGTTTTTGTAATTCTTTGTGATTTTAAGGAAATTTACTTTAGATTCACTGAAAAAAAGGAAGGATCCCTTTACTTTGGCAATAAAGTGAGTTCAGCTCTGATTACCATGCTTTTAGCTATCAGTGCAGTTGTATAATGTGGTTGCAAGTGAACAGGAAAAGAATACCCCACCACCTCCACACAGTCCCAAGCCTCTGCAGTGTAACCAAATGAACAAAACAAAATCAAAACCCAACCATACACCCTTGAAGTTCTCATCAGTCTTAAATGTCTTTAGAAATTGAGAACGCTGTTCAGGTGATTGAGAGAGAGTCTGTAGCTGCTTGATAAGCTATAGAGTGTTATACCAAGAATATCAGGTGTTCTGCTCTAAAATATGAACATATCACTGCAACATTCAAACAACCGGTGATGTTTAACTTTTTGGTTAAATGATTTTGCTTTTTAGGAAGTCTTTAGAGAAAGTGCTGTTTAATTGAGCAGAAGTAATGTATTGTTAAAAATCATAGGTAATAGGACTCCAAACCCGATGCCAGTTAATATTCACTTTTTTGGATGATTTCACAGATGAGAATTTTACCATTTCAAAAACAGGTGTGCTTCTGGCCCTGCTTATCATTCTGGTTATAACAACCAATATTCTTCCGTTAAGAGCTGACAGTCATATTTGGCATTGTGATTGAAGTAGTTTAAGCTCTTGCCCTCTGTCATTGAAGCAATGTATTAATATAGATTTCTTTAGACTTCTTAGCAGATTTTTTTGTTTTGTTTTCTGGTTTTTTTTAAATTTTACTCTTATTTGTCCATGCAAAAGAAGGCTGGAAGTTTTCATTTTAAACACATTTGCTTGAGTATTTATTTCCACTTCCTCCCTTCTGTTCTAAAGGTGGTTGGTGCTACCATGGAAGAAGCTGGATCTCAGGAGATGGGAATGAATAACCAAGATCATCTGCTGAAAAGCAAATGCAGTGAATTGTCTGATATGGCACTGCAGCACATGCAGTCCAACTGTTGTGGCCTGGAAAACACAGGCCCATTGGAAGAGGCCGAGTATATCACAAAGAACAGAAAGCACCCGGGATCCTCATGCTGCTCCCAAGAGTCTCGGGAGGAGACTCCTGGGAGAGAAGAAGCCCGTACTGATCCACCTGATGGCCAACAAGATCCAGAGAGTGAAAAACACAAAGAGAAAACTTTGGGTGTGTTCTCTTCGGTGTTTTGATTTTTAAATGGCTTTAATATTTTTGTCAAATAGCTAAATGCATTTGCTTTGTCTCAAATTTACTCTGTAGCCAAAAACTTGTCACCTTCAACACGATACTTTGAGAAACTACACTTCTGCTTAGAAGAAGATAGTTCTTAATGCATATGCAAGACTCCTTCAGCTGGCAAAGCTATTTTTATAGGAACTTTAATAATAATAACATCGTGGTAATTGCTAATCAACTTTTTTAATTTTCTGGTTTGAATCTGGGATTGCGGTGTTCGATGCTGCCAAAGCACAGCTGATAATTAAATTCCAAATGCTTATTAAAAACATTTATGTGATTATCCTTTAATAGCAAAACTTTACCTTTTAGATTTCATTTTTTTTCAGATTTTTCTTTTTGTCTGTGCTATTGTAAAACCAAAATATTTTTGTGGTTCTAAGAGTAATTTTTTGCTATCTAAGATGTTAAATGACACATAAGCTAAGACAATTTTATTCTTGCTCTGATGATTTCCCATTTGTTATCAGTTAGGATTATGCAGCTATCAAACCAGAGAACAACTTAAATGATTAATTTCTCGTGGATTTATATTTTACTTCTAAAGACAGGCTGCTTTTCTGGTATGTTTTTTTTCCTCAGTATCATTGTCTTTCATCCATTTCATAGGAAAAGAAGTGTTATTGTTAATGCAAGCCTTGAATACACTTTCTACTCCAGAGGAAAAGCTGGCAGCTTTGTGCAAGAAGTATGCTGATTTGGTAAGTAATTTGTAAAGATAGCAGGAGTTATTCATGTGTTAATATTAACTGTGGAATGCAGGCACAAGTACTACAGGACAGTTAATGATTTTGAATATTTTTCAGTGTTGGGGAAAAAAAATTGGACTCTCAGGCTGACTATGAATATTGTTTTAGCCAAACTTTCCTGTTGTCATTTCACTTCTGTGTGACTGCCTAAACCCAAATTAAAAATAGGCTTTAATATCTTGGTGTTGAAACATAATATTAGGATTATGAGAAAAGCTAAGAGTTCTTTTGGGAGTAATTATTTTCCTAGTTTTTGTCAGTTGATAATGCTTTTGTGCTAATGTTTTATAGGGTAATGTTTTATTCAGTATAAAGAGAACATACTGTCTTACAGAGATTTGAGGGGGAAAATATATTCATTTACATTAAACTCAGTGATTTTTGGGGAATAGGGGACGTTGGAAAGATTTTGCTTTGTGCTTCCTGATCATGCAAAGGAATGGATAGAAAAATACACATTTCTTCAGTAACAAACCAAAAAGAAGGAGTTCATAAAGTGCATTCCTACTTCAAGTAGGCAAAATGATAATTTATTCTCTAAATTAATTGATCACAAAATTGGAGGGATAGGGGCTAAGGCTCGTAAGTTTCACTTTCCAGAATGTGCCTGGAGACAACAATGCTTGATTCGTTTGTCTTGAGGCAGGGACAGACAGGAACTGAAAAACTGGAAATACAGTGTGTGTATATGTTTTCCCACCGTATTTGTAGTTATAAAATGAATACAAACGAAAGACATAATTTTGAAAAGCTTGACAAAAGCATAAGATGTCAAGTGTATCATATGCAAATGTTTTTGAAAATGGCATAATGGCTGTACAACATGGCATAACTTTCCTGAAATAATTTTTTTCCCTTTGAGATTAATAATGTCTCCAAAACTTTGAAGATGTTCTAGTGGGTAGTCTTTTTACTCACAGAGGCAATATTAATTGCTTAAGGACTGACTTACATTAGTTCTGTCAAGGAAATCCCGAGTCCTCCTTGGAGGTCTGTTACATTTTGGCTTTGTTTTCCTTGTTCTCTCTCACGTGCTCTTGTTCACATGAGTTCGTTTCCTTCAAAACCAGCAGCTTCTTTAAGAAGTCACTTTCATTGAAATGAGAAAAAATAATAGTTCCGTAGTGCAACTCAAGAATGGGGGAGCCCACCTAAAAATGAGCTTTGATATTGTGAGAAAAAAATGCAATAAATGGGTTGGTTCTTGTGGGCAATTGCTTGTGCACGTGATGCCTTTTGTATTTGAGCTAACAGCTCCCATCTCAGCTCACACTGGTGATGACGATGGCCTGCGTGAGGAGCTAGGCCAGCATGAGTCCCTCAATTTTGCTGAAAGAAAACAGTCTGCACTGTCTGCACTTCGAGTGTTATTGCTGAAGGAAAGATCTATAAACAATTGGGGAACAGCTAGGCCAAATGAACTGTAATTTTCTTCAGGCAGCTTGTCAATCAGAAGAGGTGTGATCGCGTTTTTTGGCCTCCCAGAAGATGATCCATAGTCGATAGGTGCAGTAAGCATTCAGAGTCCATAGGTACTCCTCACTGTAGAAAACCGCTTGCTTTCCTCAAGGTGCTCAGAGTGGCTGGGAATCTGGGTGGGAGCTTGTCTGGGTGTAAGAGTAGCTTTGTTTTGGCTAAATGAGTCTTAGAGGTACACCTGTTTCCCTTAGAAAGTTTAGGTTGGATCTGACTCTGTTCCTTTTAAGATGCGTTTTTTTCTTCATGATCGTGGTGGTAAACCACTGGCATAGGTGTCAGCTTTAATGCCAGCAGAGGTTTGAACTGTGTATGACAGTGCACCTACAATGCTTTTTTTCTTTTTTTAAAGATTCATCATCTTTAAAGCTCACTGTCAGGTTTTTCAGTGGTGTCTCATGAAAAGGACTGTACAATAAAGGTAGGAATGCCTCTCTCCTGGCAAAAGATCTTCCACAGTTTTTTTTTTCCTAATTTGGAATCTATCAGGAGATCAGTCTGTGGTGCAGGAAGGTTTGCATCCGTGGTGAGGTGATATGTCTCACACTGGCACGCTTTTACAGGCCTGAAGTTTGATAGGTATGCAAACAGCAAAGCCACTTGGAGTGGTGTTTTCTGACCACCCAAGAAAAGGGCTTTTTATGTTTGGACGTGAAAACACTTCTTTAACTTTCTTTTCCCTTAAACTAGATTAAATATACATTTAATTTACCGTTGTCACGGAGGTCATTTATTCATTCTTCTGTGCTTCAGCATTATTTTGAGCTCTTTCAGAAAGCCAGCATTTTATTATTCTTCTGTCATAGTGATGTTCCTCATTGCCAGCCCTCTTTTCCTGTGGTGTCCTGAGGCTGAGGCACTATCTAATGAGGAGCAGTGTAAAACTTAACACTGTTGCCTTCTTTGCAATAGAACAGACTCTAAATATGGTTTCTCAGGGAGCCCAAAAATCATGCATAATGGAATTTACTGTCAATGAGACATTAATGCAAGAAACTTCTGTTCACTGGATATTCATAGAGTAGATTTTGAAATATGTATACAGAGTTTAACTGTGTTATCTACCATATAAACAGCCTAAAGGAAATAGAACAAAAATTTTGTTTCAGATGGTTGAGACTTCAGATCTCCTAAGTCATCAAAGTGTGGGCTTTGTAGCTTTATTAGTATTTGACTTGATTTGTCAGGGCTGCTAGTTTTGTCTGTTCCTTTCTGAAACACCATAGCATTTCACAAACTTGTATCGATTACTGCTTCCCTTGGTAGGAGCTCCTGCTGATAAGAAGGAACTCTGCTCTGCACAGTTCTGTGGTTTTTCTTTTTGATAGTAAAAACAAGACCTGCTAAATAAACAGCTGTGTGTACCTTCCAGATAAGAGTGGGAAAAGTTGTGACTTGTTGAAAAGCCAGTCTCAGTGGGCCTTTAATTGTATCTGCCACATCCTCCTTTCTCAAGGCTACTCTTACCCTGTAGCTGAATGCAGGCTCATAGCTCATGGTCCATGGTGCTGTCCCCCGAAGGCAAATGTTTTTTAAGTTGGAATTAGTATATTTTCATCTTCTATCCTTATACATTTAGAATTCTCTGCAGGATTATGATAATTTCTCTTTAAGATCAGCTTGGGTCTTAATAAAATTTAATTTTGGTGTTTTCAGCCAAAATTTTTGAAAGTTTCTTCAGTCTGCTCATCTAGATGCATAAAGGTAGTCTCACCTATGTTTATTTAACAAATTTACTCTCTAATGTTAGTTGGAGGAGAGCCGGAATGTTCAAAAGCAAATGAAGATACTGCAGAAGAAGCAAGCACAAGTTGTGAAGGAGAAAGTCCACTTGCAGAGTGAGCATAGCAAGGCCATTTTGGCACGTAGCAAACTGGAATCTCTCTGTCGGGAGCTTCAGCGTCATAACAAAACTCTGAAGGTTGGTTTGTTTACATAAATTACAGTGCTGCTGGTGGTGGAAATATTACTTACTGGTCACCGCTTAAA
Source organism: Myiotriccus ornatus (assembly GCA_036023395.1). Taxonomy (NCBI): domain Eukaryota; kingdom Metazoa; phylum Chordata; class Aves; order Passeriformes; family Tyrannidae; genus Myiotriccus; species Myiotriccus ornatus. The sequence goes on from JAYRBT010000001.1 coordinate 100,961,060, forward strand.
ATCAGGAATGCTGGTTTTTATTTGCCACTTTGCCCATAACCTGTACCTGTAGGAGACGAGTGGCACGTGGTGTAAGTGTAGCTGATTTTAAGGTAAAGAGTGTGGGGATAGTTGACTCACTGGGTTTTTTTCCCCCTCAAACCAGTTCATATTACTTGCAGTGTTTAATCTTGTCATATTTTTTCTGGGAGTAATGCTGATGAGTGCTGGAAAAAATAGCACAAGTGAAATAATAGCAGCATGAAATGGCAGGGCATCAAAAAAGGCTTAATTCTGTCAGAATATAATGGATGGGAGTTAAATGGAAAAGAGCCAAGAGATTCTTATCTGTGATTGCTGTAGGAAACTTCATTATAGTATCAATGCTGTTTTTTACATCTGGGAAATTCTGACACTTGCAAAGGTATTTATGTAGCATCTTAATATCAGCCTCTCAGTAATGTTTGTAATGGTAAGGACAAGATTATCTAAAAGTTTTGAAATTTCTAGCTTCTTTGTTCCACACACTTTACATGGATAGTCAGCACAGCATATCATGATTGTGGCTTGTATTAGTTCTAGCACTCTAGAACTTGAAACAGTACAGGAGTGAATTACCACCATTGTTTCTGACTCAAAAATACAAAAAAGGTGCATGGTTTGACCTGAACACTTTCAATATTCTCTCATAAAAGGAAGAAAACATGCAGCAAGCGCGTGAAGAAGAAGAAAGACGGAAAGAAGCAACTGCACACTTCCAGATTACGCTAAATGAAATTCAGGCTCAACTGGAACAGCATGATATACATAATGCCAAACTCCGACAGGAAAATATCGAACTGGGGGAAAAACTGAAGAAACTCATTGAACAGTATGCACTGCGAGAAGAGGTGCCTACACTGTACTTCTAATGGGATTTTATTAGTTCCTTGACTTTAAGGATGAGATAATTATTGAAAGGGGAGCAATAACCCCCTTGCTTTACAGCCCTTGTATATATATAATTTTTTATATTATTCTTTTTACTGCACTGCTGAGAAAAAATTAATAGCTGTTTGGCCCACTGTCTGCCTTTCCCTGCCTGATTTTGAATATCTACATTAAAGATGTATTGGAAAAAGTCTTTTACAGTGAAAGTGATCAAGCAGAAATAAGTGTCCAGAGGTTGTGGAATCTCTGTCTTTAGAGGTATTCAGAACTCAACCGGGCAAGGTGTGTGTAACCTGACCAGGCTTTGAAGTTGACTCTGGTTTGAGTGGACTAAATGGCTTCCAAAGGTTGCTTCCAACATAAATATGTATTAATAGTTGAAGTTGTTAAAAATTATGATTCCACATTGTAATGGGAGGGGATATAAGACTAATTCTCTGTGTTATTTCTTTTGGTTCATTAAGGTTTCAGTCTTCTTGGGAAGCTTCTTTATTTACATAGTTGCTCTTCATGGCATAGAACCAAAAAAAGCTATATATATATTTATATATATATATATATAAAAATATGCTTTAAGAATATATTTGGCCTGGTATCATGGAAGTGTCTCTACTATAGGGCTAACTGAGCTGGCTTTAATTGGCACCAGGTTGTGAGCTAGCTGCTGCCTAAGCTACAGTGGTGGAAAACAGCCAGTTCTCCTTGTCCAAGAGAGAATTGAACTCCATGGAGTCCTACAGCTAAGATTAGTTGGCTGGTTCTTAGTTGGCACAGGAGGTTTGGAGTATTATTTCTCAACTGTTTCTGAGGGGTTGGTTTTTTGGTTTTGTTAGTTTGGCTTTGGCTTTTTGTTTTGTTTTAAATCTGGATCAGTTAGAAAGCTCTCTTTAGGCTGGTTCCCCACCTTTTGAGATGATAGAATATTTGTATCTACCATGAGAGTATATGGGGAAGAGAAAAGGTAGGAAGCTGCCTTGTGCTACTTAAGAGATGGAAGTAAGACCACAAAAATTCAGTGATTTGTGGAATTTCATCAGTTAAATAAACTTTTTGCAAACTTTGCTTATTTTGAGCTTTTTTTAATTATGAGGACTAGAGCTTTTAGAAGTAACAAAGTACATTGAGGATTAGAGGTAGATCAACCAACTTTAGAAGTAAGGATGTAGACTGCTTGCTACAGGATTTTTGAAATGTCTGGTGTGAAGTGATTGATAGTATTGTACCAATTCCATAAAAACAGGCACCTGGCTTCTGTGAAAGGCAAAAAGGGTGATTATAATGTATGGAGATAGAGGGGGGAAAAAGCATGTAAAACACTGTTTTACTGCTTTTGTGTGAAACTTCTAAACAATGTTCATCTCCCCAAATGCTACACTTGCCTTCACTGACTAGCAGGTTCTATATTTGACTGCTGTGGTTTTCTTTTTTCATTTAGCATATTGATCAAGTGTTCAAACATAAGGAACTGCAGCAGCAACTTGTGGATGCCAAACTTCAGCAAACTACTCAACTTATTAAGGAAGCAGAGGAAAAACATCAGCGAGAACGGGAGTTTGTAAGTGAATTCTGTCTGTTAAGAAATAAAACCTATCAGACCGGACTTTCCATGATTTAAAGCAAATACAGCAAATTGAGAGGACTATCTTTTGAGAGGATAGAGTTCATCAGTGAGGCTGAGATTTAAGTTTTGTGTGTGATGCCTAAAATATTAATGCCCATACTAATAGATAAGTAGTGTTACTGCTTGCATTTTGTCAGCAAATGTGCTGAATGTCATTTAGATTTTTCTTAGACTGGGAAACGGGCCGAAACACCAAAGGTACTTTCTTGGAGTCAGGAATTGTAACCTTTGTTTTTATGCCCTAAGAAGCAACAAATGCCAAATAAAGCATGTAAAGCGTGTTCTCTTCTGCACTGTTTTCCCCCTCAAACTATGGTTGATATTTTATTTGTATGTTGATAATCAGCAATTTGCTTGCAGTCTTCTAAGCAGTTTTCTTACAATGTATCTGTAACTTCTAGGCAAAAGCCTTGCTTTTTCTGTACAATCTTAAAATGATCAGTGTTGGATTGTTCTTTTCTTTTTTTTTTAAAACAATTTCTGAGTCATAAACTGATGGAAATCTCTTCAAAGTTGAACCTACAAAATGGAGACAAGTTGAAGCAAAGTTGGTTTGAACTAGTCTGTAAAGGTACTGCTAGTGACTAGAGAAAGTGGAAAATAAATTAGATTACAAAACTGTTATAAATTACATACAGTTCGTTAATGAACTGTTAATAAATTTAGTGGTTCAAACCTGCTACAGAAATAGAAACATTGAGACATTTTTCTAATTGGTAGCATGAGTCAATAAAAGCCCCTGCATGCCAATACATGCTTTAAATACATGAAAGTACAGTATAGTGTTAAAAAAGCCCATGTGAGAAAACATGGTTGAATAGCCCTTAGGTGACATTAACGTTTGTTTATTTTTCATCATAGATCAAGGTAAGCCATTTTTAGGAATACTTCTTTCATTATGTGGCTTTTTGCATTGTTTTTTAGCTGCTTAAAGAAGCTACAGAGTCCAGACAGAAATGTGAACAGATGAAGCAACAGGAAGCTCAGCTGAAGCAGCAGGTATCATTTTTAATGGAGAGATCTTCAGTAACAGTTCTGAAAATAAAATGCGAAGAGATTTATGACTGTAGTGAACATAATGCAACATCTCAAAAAACTTTAAATTCATCAGATACTTGTGAAAAGTACTTGGTATTTTTTTAAATTAAATCTTAAATTTAATTTCCAGTAGGTAGGTCTTCAGTAGTGAAGCATAAATGAAAATTTATAAACTTACTGTTTAATACATCTGGAGAGTACTATTACTGGAAGGTGCTAAACATGGAATTTCTGGAGTTAGTGTCCATTTAAATTAAGAGTGTTAATATTAAAGACTAGAATACATGAAATCTTAAGAAGAAAAGTTTAAGAAGGTTTCGCTTCTCTGAAACGGTTGCTCTTTTTATCTTTGGGGTTTTTTATGTAGGTGTTCAGGACCAGAAAGGCCCTTGTGACTATAAAGAGTTGGATGGGGATTTTTACCCAGGCAGGTTTTAGAATCTGTTTCTTACTGCTTCTGTCCCATCCCAGGAGGATGGAGGATTGGGAACAAGCCATGTCACATTTATCCCTGTAGTTACTCAGATTTAGTAACTTGAGGATCTCCATCCACAAAAAAACCCTGCTGTCTTTGAATTACTTGTTTGCTGTAATATAAATGTTACAGCAAAATCCTCTCTGAGAGAGGAGAGATGGTCTCCAGTTTTTGGGCTTTGGTTCTGGATCTCCTCTAGTCGTTGACCACACGTGAACTTAGCACGTAAGGCACAGGGAAATGGTAGTTGCATTCAGCATCAGAGCACCTGAGAAGCAGTAGCTGTTCCATTCACTGAATGTCTGTTATTGCTTTAGTTGAGGTTTTCTGTCCTGGTTTCAGCTGCGATAGAGTTAATTTCTTCTCTGTAGGTGGTACAGTGCTGTGTTTTGGATTCAGTGTACGAATATGGCTGATAGCACACTGATGTTTTGGCTGTGGCTAAGTTGTGTTTATCCTAAGCCAAGGACTCTTGTGTCTCATGCTCTGCTACTGAGGAGGTACACAAAAACCCCCAAAATAACTGTGAGGGAGCATAGCCAGAACAGGTGACCCAAATTGGCCAAAGGGACATCCCACACCATGGAATGCCACGCCCAGTATATAAACAGAGGGGGCTGCCCAGAAAGAGGCTGATGGGGAGTTGGGGATGGGGTCTGGCATTGGGCAGCAGGTGGTGAGCAACTGTATTGTGCATCACTTGTTTTTTCCTTTTTATTATCAGTATTATTATATTTTACTTTGCTTCAGTTCTTGAACTGTTCTTACCTCAGCCTACAATTTTTATTTTTGATTCTTCTCCCCATTCCAGCAGGGTGGAGAGTTGGGGCGAGTGAGCAGATTCGTGGTGCCGAGTTGCTAGCTGGGCTTAAACCATGGCAGCCTCTTTGAAAGCTGTTCCATGCCCTTTTTTTCATACTTACTGTATCTAATTCTTTTCTAGACTTTCCAGGAGTTATATTTAAAGTGTGTGTGTATGTCCGTAGTTCAGCGTAATCGTACACATCTTCATGGGACTTGAACATACAAGCATCCAGATGCTTCTAAATAAGGGGTTTTTTTCCACACTTAGTCTTTTATGGTTTTTTTCCTAATTGTACCCTTTATTTAAAATCTCCATACCTTTTTTGTTGTTCTTTTTGATAGTTACAGTGAGTATATTTTGTGGTTTCCTGGGGCTGACAGATATTTTTTGTAGAATAAGATGAGCTAGAAAGTTCAGTGACAGTAATGGCAGAGAGTCATGATGTACTGCTGACAAACTTGGCTGATTCCTTTTATGTAATTTCCTTTGCTAATAGAGCAAAATACAATATTTCTGTGCTCTGAATTGTATTGTCCTGCAACCCCCAATGTAAGAATTGAGAGAACTGATAGTCCTCAGCGGAAGTAAGAAGTTACTCTTAAATGATCATGTATTCTTAGAACATCAAATCATGCACTGATTGTTTTAATAAGAATCAAACTTTTTTTAAAAAACTGTTATTAAACATATTTTGCAGTTCTTTCTTGGTGATTGACCTTGTGGTGCAGGGCAAGAAGTTTTCTGTTGTTGAATGTTAATGTTCTTGACTTTAAAGTGTCATGTTTTTCACTGTTACATTAATTTCTTGTCAATATTCACTTTCCATGATTTTTGCTCAGTGGGTAAATTACATTCGTTGTGAATGTGTATTTTGGTTTCTGGAATCAATCATGTTTGTTTTGTCCCAGCCTTGGTTATTAGCTTTGGCTGATTAAGGAGGAAAGGTAGGTATTTCCTAAGTTTTAATTTCCCTTACCATGTGCTGAATTTCCTGTAGATGTGTATGTCCACAGATCATTTTTTTTCCAGTGGAGAGGCAAAAATGAGATAGCGATAAACTGTGAGGTCTTCCAACATTTTATTAAACATAATATTCTTTGTACTTCAGAATATATTGCTGTTCTGTAAACACAGAACTCTACTTCATGTATAATTTGAATGGCGTGCTTTCAGACAAGTTCTGCGTGTTCCTCAAATGAAAATTGTAGGATAGTTAAAAAAAGATAAAGCAAGTTCATGTTTTACTATTTCCTGTTTAATTTTGCCTTGTACCTTAATATTTTTGTATTTGTATTCCACTGTTCAGATTAATGTTCTTGCCTCTTTTCCAACAGCTTTCTCTTTACATGGATAAGTTTGAAGAATTCCAGACCACCATGGCAAAAAGTAATGAGCTCTTTACAACTTTCAGGCAAGAAATGGAAAAGGTATGTATAGAATTACCTATGAAAAATAAGACAAAAATAGAGAAGTAATATAGAAATATTATAAAAAGTAATATAGAGATGCATGCTGTTAGTGGGTTGCATTTTAGATTTTGTTTGCCTTCTGAAAATATATGGAATATTTTGACATTTAATTTAGATTGTAAGATAGGTCATAAGAATTTGTCATATTATGGAAGAAAATGTAAATTTTTCTAGTTTTTTACCTACTTGCATAATATCTAAATCCTAATTTCAGTGTTTTACCAAATAATACTTCTCATTCTCTTTGGCTGTGCTTATGCTTTAAGACTTCTTTTCGTGGAGCTTTTTATTACTTGTACTTGAAAGTTGCTAGTCTGTTTCTTTTAAGACTCAATCTTGTTTCCTTTTAATGCAGAATCTGTATTTGTGGGGTTGATTTTATGCAGAAACACTTCTCCAAAATAACTTGTTCAAACTGGACTTGGAAAATAACGCTTAGAAGACAAATTACTCATGTAAAACCACCTACGTTGCAACACAAGCCACAAAATTAAATGTTTTATTTATCTTCTGTAGATGACAAAGAAGATTAAGAAACTGGAAAAGGAAACCATTGTGTGGCGTACAAAATGGGAAAACAACAACAAGGCTCTTCTGCAAATGGCTGAAGAGGTAATTATCTTCTAAGCAGCAGTATGGCTGAGTCCTAGAGAACTTCATACAGGTTTTCAGTTTTAGAGAATGGAAGTGATACACAGTAGCCTCTCCTTGGATTGTTGGCCTTAGGTTTTTTGTTGTATAAGGTATTGTTGTCCTCAGGCATGGAAAGTGGAAGGCTGCTATGTAAATCTAAACCGATGGCACAAAAAAAATTCAGCCTCACCTTTGCTTACTGTTTCATTGGTGGGATAATGTGTATGACATCACAGGAGCTGAATGAATTGAATGAATTTTAATATTCTGAGCAAAGTTCAACCAGTGCTGCAATAAAAATCTGTTTTAAACATACAAGACTTGACATGAAGGAAGTAAGGCATGTGTAAGGGATCAGTTGCTTTCTTGCATTGCTGCTGCTTTTGAGGTCATGAGGTGCCATTACGTGTAATCTGGAGAGAGTGGTGCTGTTCAGTTGTGCCTGCCCTGCCTAAGGCCCAGTTCAGATGTGTGAGGTGTGACGCTGCCAAACCATGCTGGGTTGTGTAGGTTCTGCTCGTAGCACTGCTTATCCTTTTGTTCTTATAAGGAGCTAGGTAATAGAGCTAGGAGTATGGTACCTTCTGACCTGGATTCTGCTGCTGGATTGCGGATTTCCTACTTCTGTGCCCTTCTCCTCCCTGTAGTTACCATTGGGAGCCCCTGGTGGTCTAGTGGTTAAG
>JAYRBT010000001.1:100968792-100983566 GCA_036023395.1 Myiotriccus ornatus
CACCTAAAAAATCCAATGCGCAGGCTGGAAGGTGTAAAGACCTTCCCCGGTTCTTCGTTCGCGAAGACTGGCCGTTAGTTACCATTACCTGGGTTGTAATTGACTGCTTTATGGGATAAATTTGAAAATATCAGGGTCCTGGTTAATGCCCAGCCCTCACATAGCATTAAATAGTCAGGTAGTCCTCATTGCTTGTTTTTAAAGGTGCCCATTGCCACTCCAGCTCAGACAAGCCATCTGAAGTGTAGTTAGGTGAAGTATTCTGAGGAAATTTGCTCTAGTTCATCTGGAATCTGACCTGGAGTAATTGAGACTTAATATTTGGGGTTAAGTAGTGGTGATTCTTTTCATTAATTTAGGAAAAAAACCCCAGTTGTATCACAGAGCTTTTATTTCTTTTGTCCTTCAGAAAACAGTAAGAGATAAAGAATACAAAGGCTTTCAAATAAAACTGGAGCGTTTGGAGAAGCTATGCAGGGCCCTTCAGACGGAAAGGAACGAGCTGAATGAGAAGGTGGAGGTGCTCAAGGAGCAGGTTTCTCTTAGAGAAGCAGATGTGGATCTAGCTGTGCAGGTGTTGCAGTCCTGCACACTCAACTCCCACAAGGAGCTGGGAACTCCCATTGACACGGAACCAGGAATTCAACCCGATGTGGAATCACGTGCGGCAGATAGCTCGGAAAAGACTGTCTCGACGAGTCCTGTTCCTGGCACTGAATCTGTAGACTAAAATGAAGTGTAAACACTGTATTGAGAGATATATTTTGTGTATAACTTTCTCTGTTGGTGGTAACTATTTGGTTTTGTGGTGAAAATTTTCTTACTTTTTCTACCATATCTGTATTTTCTTAGAACTACTGGACTTATGTGGTACAGAAAGCTGCATAGCAGCTTTGAATAGCTTAAACTATAAATTTTCCACAACTGTGTTGCACATCTGCCTCATTTTTTAAAAGAAAATATTTTTCCATAAAAGGATGCATGTGAGTTTCCTCCCCACAACACAAATCACTGTCATGGAAGACTCTGTACAGATATAACATCGTTTGGGGAAAATGGTGACAGCGGGTCACTTTTTTATTTTAAAGAACAGCACTCTGGTTTTGTTCATTGATTTGCCACTCAGTAAACTAAAGATTACCAATTTTTCCAGTAAATTTATCTACTAAGGATGTCTTATGGCCAGTAAAAAAATGTCAGCTTTTCCCCCTAGTATGTTTCCATATATATGAATGAGAAAGTAAAGGTCCGGAATATAGTAAAAGATGTGTGTAAAGGGTTTTATGTCCTTTGTGGTATGAAAAACACAGCTTCGAAATCCATTAATTTGCAGCTGGTGAAACAGGGTGTACAGCTTTTTGCAGATGTCTCAGGGTTGTGTCATAAACATTAGTTTGGACTGTTTGCCCTACCTGTGAAGATGTTAAATATAAATGTGTGAGAAAATATACAGCGATGTTACCGAGTGGGATTTTGCAGTTGTAGAGCCTATTGCACGAGTGTTGGTCACATTCTTCCCTCTTAGTTGTAGTGTGTCCACCACATGGTTATCCCGACTGGGAAGATCCATTACTGTCTAAGCAAATATCTGGATTATCTGGAGGGCTGGAAAATAGACACTCACTGCTGGAGGTGTGGAGGATGGGAGTCTGGCAAATAGGCTTTCTCTAATAGCTGGACTGCAGCAAATATATTGTGTTAGTTAAGCGTATTCTTGTTATAGTTGAACATGAAAATTGATGTACTTTTTCTGAAATACAATGTGGAACTTCCTGCACATTCAGCCCCAAAGCTGTACCAGTTGGCAGAGTGCCTTCCCAGTCAGGCTATCTGGTAAAGATGGTACTTCACATTCTTACACTAACACATCGCAAGCAAAGCTTCCTTGTTAACCTGAAACCATATTGTATTTTCCTAGAAAATTGATACCCTCATGACTTCTTCTGAAAGAAACTAGGACCAACACTTACTTTTCGTCAAGGCAACGTGTGATATAACTACAAGCTACCCTTAACTTTAGTTCCCGTGTATTTACTTTCTAGTTTTGGTTGCTGTCATTTTAAGAAATACGAGCATGTATAGCCTTTTCTGGTACTTAAAGTTCTTTGCACTTACTTGGGAGGGAATTTCTGAATCAAGCACATCTCAACGAGCTTCCCACCCCAATGCCCTTGACAGTTCAGTGGCTAAATTACTTGAATGTTCAGGCTGCACTGAGCTGATTTTTTTTCCTGTAGTAATGTAAGTTGAAATAACGTAGCTGTCTTTGAGAGAGGGTAAGGTTATAAATTTGTTTTAGCTCATACCACTAAGAGGAACTGTGCAAAACTGACATTTCTGAAATGAAGCAAATGGGAAGCTGGCCGTCTTTCTCCTAGATTTGTGTGGGTTTGGTGCTTGTGATCCAAGCACAATGCAGGAATGAAAAGAAGGTAGCTATGAGCAGTCAGTCAGGTTAGACTCAGAGCTTTGAAATGTTGATCATGCTAACCGTATGGCATAAAAAATAACTGGAAAGAAGTATTTCAGACTTGCTGTTCAAATTACATGCTTTATGGAATCAAGCTTGAAAAAATAGTTGTTCTGAGAACTGGCTTTCAGCTAACACTAAGCATGTAGTAATTTTCCTGAGGAAAGGTGAAAAACTTTGTATCTGATGCATCATACCGTTGACAAGGTAGGGCATGCAGTTTTCTATTCTTACAATTTATTATTTGGACATTTATATCCTAAACAATTCTTTTTATAGCGCTTGTTCTATATGGAGGCAAGAATAATTTTTTGGTCCCTGCTGCAAGAATATTTTAAAGGGCTTTTAGAGAAATGACAGATGTATAGAACAGCAATACAAATATATTTGTTACTGACTAAACATGTAAATGAAGCAGAACTCCCCAAGGGAAAATCTTGTAAAAGGGGGATCTCTTTTCTCTTTCCTACCCTCAACATACCCATGTCATAGCAACTTATCTGGCCAAAGCAAGCTGTACTTTGCTTCCTGAAACCAGTCAGTAGAGTTTCATTGCCTAAAAAGTGTTCTTTAAAAAAAAACAAACTTGATGTAAGGGATAAGCTCAGCACTGTCACTGATCTGCCATACTGCAGGCTATTGCACTGCCAGGCTGCAGCCAAATGGGCTCCAGTAGGGTTTTTAAGTAAACTTGTATTACTGCCTTTCTCCCACTACTACAAACTGTTTAACTTGGGATGTAAACTGATGTAGCCTGAGATGAGTGTATCTAATTGTCAAACTCTGGGGCCTGATTGACAAGCTTCACCACGATTAAGCTGCAAAAAGCTAAATTGTATGCGATTCAAGACCCAAATATGTGTATACCTACACAAGTAAGTTAGGGCTGTATCTCTAATGTTTTGTCCTTCCTTTCATTACACCTGGTTACGTTACAGTTCAATTCTCAGGTGTTGCTGAAAATCTACCTCTTTGGACTGTAGATGGAAATAACTGTGAAAAAAGTGATGCAGAAATCTAGTTTGTGCTAAACACACTGCTTTATTTTTACAACCCATGTCTGCTTTCATGAGGAAAAATGATAAATGAACAGGCAGTCTTTGTTTTGCTTTTCAAAAACATTTTGTAGAGATTTTTCACTAATGTGAATCTGAAATTTTATCTACTCGATTCTGTATAGATTAAGTAAATAAGTATGCTTAATATACTGGACTCTGAGTTTTTCTTTAACATCATATTCATGTCTTCAAACTGAATCTACTGAAACTGTATTTATTTGAAAAACCAAGAGTGAAAATTAAAGATGTGAAATTTGAGTTCAAGCATATTGTTTAAGTGAGCTGCCCCTCGAAGGGGCTGTTCCGGGGTCGTGTCAGTGACTTGCACGTTCCTGGCAGTAGTTCCTGGCACTGCACGGGCTGAGGGGTAGGTGAGTCCTGTACTCACCTCACTTTGGCAGTGTCCTAAGGTGAGGGTCAGTCAGACCACAGAGGGCAGAAGCTCTGGCTGGACCTGCACCCACCTGCTTTGAATTCTGCTCGTGCCTTTTGTCTCCCAGAATTAATCCATCATAGTTCAGTTGGTGCAGTGTGAAAAATATGGGAGTTTATGTTAAAAATCATTTTTTTCAGTCAGTTCATCAAGTGCTCCCCGTTCTGTCATACTGTGTGGGGTGATTTGTTACTGATGCACACTCCCTCACGGTTTCCTAATACTGAAAAGTGTTCTGTTTGCCTTTTTTGGCATAACTCCTAACGTTTGGCAACTTCCCTAAATTTTGTTTTGTTTTGGAGCTGGTTTTGAGTTCAGTTTTCCTTTGTGTCTGTTTATTCTAGGTAGCATTTAGAACTGTTCTACAAAAACATACTCTGACTCTTTGAAATAGTATTAATTTTTTAATTGAAAAAAACTTGCTAACTTGTTTGAAGATACCTGTTGTGTAAAAGGTGAGCAGTGTAGGTCCTAGCCCTGAGACTTTTGTAGAGCTGTGCCAAGTATTTTGGAAATCCAGGTATGCTGCCTGGTCTTAGATTCTCGTACTTCAGAGTATTCACTCGCATTGGAGACTTCTCTCCTCAAAAGGTGCTGCCTCTGCTCCTGTGTAAGCACCTCTTTTTCTCTCCTTTCTTCCAGGGAATGCTGATACAGGAGTCAAATCTGTTACTACTTCCTTGGATCTCCCCAGTCTTCCTAAGTTCCTTATGAAAACTGGTTGGATTTGCAAGCTTTTGCTAGAGGGAAATTTGCAGTTAATAGCGTGGGATTTTGGCTTTTTCCTTTTTTAATCAAGTGCTAAGTGTCTCCTGTTAATGCACACACACATTGAGCTGTACTTCTCTTGTGTAGATTAGGTCTGAGGGGAGAACCTCTTTCACCAGCTGCATTCTGAGCCCTCCAGCCAAGCTGCCAGGGCATCAGCTCCCTGGCAGACAGGCATGTGTTTGATGTACTCAAAGATTCTTGCTTTTAGGCCTTTAGGAAGTTATTCCTCGCAGGTACTTTTTGTTTCTTTCTGGTTTTGTTTTGTTTGTTTTTTATGTTTTACATTTAAATTTTGATATTTCACCTTTTTCCTCTTGTTTAGACATTTCTTCTTGAAGAAAGGTTGTATTTCCTTCTAACAGCCTAACTCAGTCCCATCTAACTGTTATGGATCTTGCTGACTCTGGCACCCATCTAGCCTGAACTTTTAAGTAATTTCAGAATATTGTGCTACCTGTGAAGACTTTATTTTAATTTCCTTTAAAACTGTATGTTATCATTTAGTTTTGAGGTCGCATGTTGGTTTGGATTTCTTGTTCAAACAGGGATCTGGGGTGTGCCTGTCTCATGGACTGCAATTTTTGTGTGATTCCAGACTATGCCAAGAGCACTGCTCCTACAGCTCTGCTTCAAGAAAGTAACCTCTCAGAGCCTCTATTTTAAATACCCTCTCAATTTAAATAACCTGTTATATCTTGTGATATTTGTTCAAGTTGAGGAGATGAAGTTAAGTCACTCACTTTTAAACTTTATTTAACTACATCTATTTGACAGATACTCTATATTGGTGTAGTTCACTGTCACTTCCACTGAATTTATGTCCTGGTGTTAAGGGTCAAAATAGCTACCTCAGTTCTGCCAAGTCCAAGGTACTATACTGGTATTTAACCCTTGTAATATGCTGGAGTTGTTGGGTTGGTTTCCCCACGCACACACTTATCTTCATATAAAACCATTTGATTTTGGTCATGTCCGTTTCATAAATCCTGCTCATCAGAGCTTTTGCTGTCTTTGATTGCACATCTGCTGTTCCCTGCCACTGCTTACTGACTCTTCTAACCCTTTTCTCCAGGATATGGATTTTGTGCACGTTTGATGTTTTAAAGGAAAGATCCAAAAGGGGAGGGACAGTTGAACAGTATAGTTGAATGGTACGCATGTTTGACTGTCAGGGTTGGAAATTCACAGGACAGAAGCTGATGTTGGGAGAGCTGTGTGTGAAGGACCTACCACACTCAACTTCCCAGTGGCTGAGAAGCAACAGGTCAGACTGGGTGTTGACTTAAATACTTGTTCCTTAGGGAGAGTTTACACAGCTTTGTTAAACTGTTTCAGTACTGAAATGAAAAGGCATCGTGTGCACACAGATAACGATGAAGTATAGTATGGGTAACAGGATAAACCATGTAGAAACAGTTAATGCTTTCAAGGGTCTTGCATGCTACAAAAGCAAAGGAAAAACACTGGAATGTTTTTTGTCACACTGAAACAAAATGCAGGAATGTTCTTAAAGCGGTAACAAAAATTTGTGATGCACACTAGTAATAGCCCTTGGCTTTATTAGCAATAAAAGGCCAGTCTGCCACAGTGCAAGAGTGCTGCTCTCCAGAAGTGCTGCTGTGGTCTGATGGGAGAGCATGGCTGAAGATTTTTATCATTCAACTTCCAGAAAAACACGTCTGTTGAAATAAAATACCAGGTTTAAAATGTAGTTTATGGTTTCACTGTCATTCATGTTGTTTTTCAATACAAAGACGAAAGAATTCAGATTTCCTTGGTGCAGGCTGAAAATCTTGGAGAGAAAAAATACCCTTTATGCTGAGAAACTGCATCTAATACATATGTGATGAGAACAAGTGAGGAAGTCACCATAAATTGGCAGGTTTTTTCACTTTAAATTACCTTCTGTAGTTTTTTGTTATAACCATTCTTCTGGAAAGAGCCAAAACAAAAAAGGTAGGTCTCAAAACTCCTGTCCACAGTTCCCTTGAAAAGAAAGGCCAGTGGATTAAAAGCGTGATGCTGTTTCCTCTCCCAGCACGTACCAACCTGCAGGAATAACGCATTGAATTAAGTATGCTCCCTAAGTACTGTGTACGCACACCTAAAGTAACTGTTGACTAATCCTATAAATAAATATCTTGCTGGAGGTGTTCAGGTTGACTGTTTTATTACCTTTTTTAAAAAAACTTCAATTTCCATTATATTTACTACTACTGAACAGCAGTTCATAAGCAGTTATCTACTTCCTTTGGGGGTACCAGTTTTTAAGATCAAAATCTGAAGGCACTCAGCCAAATAGCCTTAAATATGATCATCTTCCAGCATTTCACAAACATGCTACTCAGGCAATAAAAAAAAAAAAAGTATCTAAAAAAAATTATTTGCAAATTAAAAAACATACTGGTTCCAGCAACACATTCTCACTCAGTAATAAACAAAAAGCTTTAAACCAACAAGATGTAGGCTCTCCTAATTAAATACTGGCTGTGAGACTGAGCTGTCCTAGAACTGCCTAAAAAAGGTGGCTGTGAAGTTGCTGCTTCTGAAGGAAGCTGTGTGTTTACACAGGTCTTGAGAAAGACAATACAACTTCTGCACTGCTTTATTTTCCCTGAGTCTGAATTTACTGCAGCACTTTACATGTACAGTTAATGAGATTATGCTCTTATTTTGTTCCATAATAAATTATCCATCCTGCTGCCTTTTGGCTGTAAGAGAGCAGGTACTGGCTGCATCCCTAGGCCCCAGCTCCTCCGTGCTCTATGGGGAAGCAGCAGGGCTTTGTGGGACATTCAAGGTAACACCAGTGAGTGACCCGTAGAGCTCCACATCTGATCTGGTGTTTCAGTAAAGAAACAAAAACACCGACAAACTTCTCACAGTGTCAGTGTCAAAGAGAGACTTTTCACAAGGGCATAGAGTGACAGGACAAGGTATAATGACTTTAAACCCCACAAAGGTTTAGGCAGGGGGGTGGCAAACCAAACCCATATTTAGAGAATGCATTAATTTCTGCTTCCCATGCATGGCATCTTAGTGTTTTTACACCCAAGAACACCAGCTGGACCAAAGCAGTTAATCAAGTAGTGGCCATAGTGTCCTTTGGCAGCTTTGACCTTGCACGCTGTTTAGCACATTCTGTCCAGCAGCCACCTTCCTGCTGAAATCCAACAGCATCTCAACTTTCCAGGGCAATATTCAAGTTCTTTTGCACCTACCTGCATCACTTTATTAGGAACCATTCTTAAAAAAGATATGGAGAGACACAAGTCTATGCATGGTGACTCAGTGCCTACAAAGCAGGGGGGGTTCTGGTAACAGCAGGCAGGGAATTTAAAATACGTAGCATAAGAAAAGCAATGAGAAAAACAATGAGAAGAGCACTGCAAGTAGTACACTCTACCTTCCCACTCCTGTTCAGTTAGTGAGGCAGTAAGAAGACTTGAGTGAACAACCCCAACCATAATAGACACACAATACTGGAATCACCAATTCTAGGGATGAGCTGTGCTGTATGTGCTGGTGCCAAGCAGCCAGTAGGTCTCCTTTAAGTGAGCACTGACAAATACCAGCAGCAGGAGGGGTTGCATAAGAGACTACTGCTCTCTCTGTACCAGGAGGAGCCACCAATGTGCTCTCTGGGAAGCATTTTCGTTTTTCCAGTAAGTCAGGTCTTTGACATCTTCATTTCCTACTTTGCAAGAGCAGCATGTGTCAGAATGACTGTCAAAGGCATATAGGGCCTGATCAAAAACCATCTCTGAATTCAGCATGTTTAATGCTTATCAGTTGCTGTCACTTGCATTTCCCAGGAGGGTGGGGAAGAGAGTAAGAAGAAAATCTCACAGGTACACATGGAAGACAGGGTGAGCGGGGAGTGAAACCACTTGCCACCTCCCAGAAACAGGCCGAGGCCCTGCCAGTATCCAAGCAACGGCCACCACAAAAGGCCCCCTTTTCATCGTCCTCTATCCCAGTTTTATTGCTGAGCATGACCTAAAGGAAGGAAAATCCCTTTGGACAGTTTGGGTCAGCCATCCCGGCTGTGTCTCCCCCCCACCTCATGCCCAGCCCCAGCCTGCATGGAGTGCCAGCACTGCCCAGCAAGAGCCAAGACAAAGAGGCCTTATCAACACCGTTCTAGCCATAAATCCAAACAACACACAGCACAATATACACTTCTGGGATGGGCATGCACTCCATCCCAGCCAGACACAGTGCAGGAAGCTTCAGACACACAGCTTGAGCCTAGCAGCCTACTAACTTGTTACAATTCCAGTAGAGAAGCAAGCAAGATATGCATCAAGAGAATAACATTTTCAACAACAAAAATCACATTTTCAGTATCAGTCACCTCCTTTTTCAGCTTGAGCAGAAAGATCAGGACAGTCAGAAATTCATTTAATTAAGGCCTGTCTTAAGTAACTAAGAGCTTTAATTTAAACTCCAGTTTAAACACAAGTTTAGACACTGACTTAGATTTGTCTGACAGCTCCCAAGGTAATCCATAACTTCTCTGCAGATCCATGATAAATATGGAGAAATTCTACTTCTACACAGTCCAAAGTTTCTACCTTTTCAGTCAGCCAGAGGTTTAGAAGCAAACTGTACATTGTCTCGTATTTGTTCAGATATTAATGCATTTTAGACACCTGCCCAATTGCCTCACTTAATCAAAAAAAAAAGCTACAGGAGAGCTCTAACCAAATACAGGTGACACCAATTCACTGAGAGGTCACTGGCACCGAGCATCTCTGAGAAGAAGATATTAAAGGGCAGTGCTTCCACTACCACTCAAAAAAACCCCACAACACACACACAGACAAAACCCACAAAAATACTAAGAAAAAACAACAAACAAAACCAAACCACTAACCACCCAAACCTAAAGAAGTTACTTGCTTCTGTTCAAGACTTATACTTGAACTTCACAGGAGATTTACTGGACATCCCCATGGATTCCCCAAACCTCTTCCTATATCCATTCTCTTTGTGAAGGAGTCAAATTACCTATTCCAATTTTTTTTTTTTTCTCATCAAGACAACTCTTATCATCCCAGACATTTAATTGTAAGGTAAGTTATAAACTAAAAAATACATACCTTTATCACCATGAAGCAGGTAAATTATATTCAGGCACAAAGGCATTCACCTTATGCCAAATGCACATTAAACACACTGAACTTTTTTTTAATAAATTTTATTTATGCAAAGCCAATCCAAAAGTGGTGTGTAAAAGCAAAAAGCTCTTTTTACATATTAATAAAAAGGGCGGGGAGGGGGTGCGTGTATACACTTTCTATGTGTGAAAAGTGAGGATTTGACTGTCTTATTTACAGGAACCCACTAAGTTTGTTTAAAAATATAGCTGTCCTTATTAAGGCATTCTTATTTTCTCTAAAGCTATTTGATGTACAGTATACAACAGCTCAAAGTGCCCAAATGACCAAGGGTATCACATGACAATTTGACTATACAAGCTTTTTGTGCCCAATTAAGAATATTCTTGCTTTGATGTAATGCTTCTGCCCAGTGCTTGTTTGTTTTATTTGGTTTTAGTTTGGTTTTTCTTAGGGGCTTTGTTTTATGTATACAGTAGTTGAATTATATTACTATGTCATTCCCAGTAGTTCCTTGAGGAAGAAAAGTTATATTCCTTGACCCTCCAGTTCAGCTGCTGCTATATCTGGTTCTTCATCATTGTAAATGTTCTCTGCCTGAAGACACAAAACATCACGTGACAAGTAGTAGACACAATCGTTTTTAAACAATCTTCTACACTTCATATAGAAAAAGCTTTGGTAATACCAAGGTGGCACAGACATCATCCCCTCCTTGAAGGGACCTTCTCCCTGCCTTTTCTTGAAGGGCAGCCAAATTTAGGAGTGTGCACACAGTGGCTACATTTGGCAGTTGCCTTCTTGCCCTGTTCTATTTCAACAGCATAAGCATTGCCATTTAACCACTAGCCTTACCATGAACATTTTATTTGGAATTATTTCAACCTCAGCCTGAACAAACAAAACAAGAACAGGTATTAAAAAAACAGAAGCCTGACTTGTAGCACACATTTAAGTCCACTACAGTTTTTCAGCTTAATTTATTCCCAAATTACGTAATTCCCCCTTTGTAAGATAGCTGATCAATCTCCTATAACATAAAGTAATATGAACTAATGCGTGAGTTAAAAGACATCTTGTTCCACAGCCAACATATGGGGGAGGGAGGGAAAAAGGAAGTCTTGGCTAATATTGCCTATAAGTTTGCAACTGCCACATTTATTCTTAATATTAACTAATACCTAAGACTTGGACTCAAGAATTAACTAGCAGTTGCATTTATTCAAGTTGTTTTAGTCTTGGTTTTCTTTTTAAAGTGTTGCACTGTTTGACTAGAGAGTAACAGGGGACAGACTGCTTTCAGTCCTTGAAGGCACAAGCTGCCCTAAGAAGAAAAAGCTTTTCAGTTTCATTTATGCAACAAGTTTCAGAGCAACTCAAGAGCTATTGTGACACTCACCATTTGCCATATCTGCATTATGTTGTCCTCTGATACAGAACAGATTACCCAAGGCTCATTAGGATTCCAACTGAAGTCTGAAATTTTGGCAGTGTGTCCTCCATGAATAAACTGTTAAAAAATGCCCACAAGCTTCAGTAAGCCATTTCAACTCTAGAGAAATCTGTTAAAACCCAAGATTCTGAAGTTAAATTCATCATGCTAATGACTACACACAGAAAACACTTGCTACTAGAGGTTCATAATACAGACATAAGGAAGGTGTGTGTGAAACCACTTCCCATTCATTGCTTATGGACACAGATGCAGTTGCTGAGAGAGCATTTGAGACAACAGTTTGTATTATTATAGCAACAACTGACATTTTCAAAACAGTGCCTCTTCACACAAGGTTGGGCTGTGAAATCCAGCCACATTTCCTACTGATTACCTCTAAGACCACTTCCATAGTTATACAGGAAATGGGGAAACCTTCAGAATTGAACAGAGGAAGCCTACAGCAAGTTAGAGCAATAGATGGAAAGATTTATGAGGTGCTGTGAAAAAAGATTTATGAAGTGCTGCAGTTTTAGCAGCACAGTGACAGGGCATCACACTGCCATACAACATGTCAGTGCACTGAAACCTGAACAAAAGTGTACCAGCAGCTCAGGAGGCCCATCTTCTGCATCCTCTGCCGACTGCTCTTCTCCAATTTTACTGTAAGAAAGTAATTCATACTTATTGTTAATAACAAATGCATTCTATATGTGCTTAACTGAACAGTTCCTGGCCTTCATTTCCAGTATTTGCTATTGGTTTTTCTCAGTGTGAAATAACTATAAGCCTCAGGTATAAAACATCAACAGTTTGGCAGTGTCATTACTGAAATGGAATCTTAACTTGCGAAGGACGTGGAGGCAGAAATCACTTATTGCTAACAATTCTGTTAGCAAGAAATCCTGATGGAGAAGTAATATCAGATGTACTGTGCTGTTTCTATTTATACACAAAAGACCAGGCCTGAGGTAGGCAAGCAAGCAGGGCTAGAGAACAGCACAAATCAAACCTGCCAAATAATGCAGGCCTGCAGCCCTTTTTTTTTTGCCACCTGTTCATATATACTAACAGAAAAAAACTGCTCTTCACCTTAAGTCCCATACATTAAGCCGACGATCAGTACCACTTGAAGCAAGAATTGTTTCGTTATGAGGAGACCAGTGAACCTATTGAAAGAAAACAAGAGAAGCAGCTATTGATTTCTAAAGCATAACCTGAATAATCATATCCAATAGCTCGAATAGACTGCTTTCAAGTCTTAAGACTTCTCAAACTGACAAGACATTATTTCACTGTTAAAGATTTACCACATTTTATCAAATGTCTAAAAAAAAAAAACACTGTTACTTGCATCTAACTAAATAGGCAGCGTTCACAAAATTAGGTTTGTACCCAAGTCCTCACTATAGCACATCATTTTAAAGAAACCTTCTACCTGTACTGAAGGTACTTGCAAATGCCCCAGATTTTTTTAGCAGTAAGTTGTTGACTACTTGCCTCAAAGTCAAGTGGGGAAAGTCAGAAAGAAACTATGTGGTACTGTCTGTAATTGTTAAACATAAAATAGGGAATTTTGGTTCAACAGACTTATTTGTGTTACAAGAACACAAATCTACATGTTCTTCTCCAAGTCAGTACTCTTCTCATTTTTTTTTTTTTTACAGGCTGTGAGACGGTTACCCACCTGAAAAATCTCATCTTTATGAGACTCAAAAGAATGGAGTTTCAACTTCAAGTTTCGAAGATCCCACAGAGCCACCGTCTGGCAGACAGAAGTAACAAGAAATTGTTTTTATTATAATGGCTTTCATCTAGAATACTTCAGAATTTAAAGTATGCATGAGTAAAAACCTTGTCAGCAGAACCAGTTGCCAGAATGAACTCGCTGTAAGGATTGAAGGACAGACAGTTGACCTCGGCTGTATGAGCATCTACGGAGTGACTTGGCTTGGATGTGGCATTAGATCTTGTGTCCCAACTGTTGCAATGCAGGGTTTGGGGAAGGGTTAGGGGCAAGGAGGAAAGAGGGAGAGCAAACAAACAAGTTTTTACAGGAGGTTCTTTTTCACTACACCTTAGTTTAAGACAACATTATTACTAAACCCAACTCTGAAGCTACAGTTTTCATTGCAAAACCTTCCATATTTTGTGTCCACTGTACATGAGCAGCTCACACCAGGAAGCTGACACAGATATTAGTTATATCTTCTTTTCAAATTATGTGAACACATTAAATAGCATGTAGATTTCAGTGATTCTGCATCATTACTGTAGTTAATTGCCTAAAAGAGCTACATGAAATTATTCCAAAATTCAGACTTTCTTTTTTTTAAATCCAAGTACTTTGTACTAGGTCCACTAGCAGCACACAGCAGGCACTATGCAGAAACCTCCTAACCCCAACTTACATCATAAGCTTCTGATCATCCGCTACAGATCCAAACAGAGATTCATGGAGCAGATGCCACGCCACATCTTCTACTACTGCAGAGTGCCCAGTAAAGATGGCTTTTGCATCCACAATCTTGCCTTCTTTTGGTCCAGCACTTATATCCCATAAACACACTGTCTGTAAATAAGTTACATTCTATTGAAATGCAGACTCTGACTGTATCAGCTTTCACTCTACATATAAGCAGTGAGATAAACTGAAGTTAAAGTTATCAATCAGTTTTCTGTAAATTTGAGGCCTAAGGAATACTTGTAAGGTCACAAAAGTAATACACAGTTTTAAATTCCACAAAGACATTTATAAGCAATTAGTTCAATCAATCCTTGAGAGTCTTACTAAGCCCAGTTTAAGGGGCTTCTCCCAGCAGACAACTATAAAAACATTCTGTTCTTACTTCATTAAGAACCTTAAAAAGAACATGTCAACTACAGCCTAAAGCCAACTGACAGCCTTTAGAAATATAATTACAATATGTGAGAACTTTCTCACATAACAATACACAACTGCACTAAGCCAGATTTTTTCTAATTATCTATTACATCACAAATTAGGAGGACTTAGGGTTCTTTAAATGGGGGAAAAGATGTGGTTTTTACATGATCATCCGATGCACTGAGAAGATGTCCACTCAAATTTGAGTTCCATGATAAGCCATAGCCTTCCTTCTGGTGCCCTCTTAATCTAAGGTCAGGATTACACTCTCCACTTGGGTCTGAAAGAGAGAAAATTCCTTCCATTTAGCATCACCTTGCACATCAATCCAAAGGAGTATCATTACCACCCAAGAACTTTGTTTCTGTTGCAGTAACTATATTTTATACTGTCGTGGTTTTGCCCACCAGCCCGTCCCTGGGGCTGTGAATGGTTTTGTCCAAGTAGATTAACGGACAAAACCCAATCAAAACTCGTAGTGACGCCTTTGCTAATTACATATTTAAGAAAAACAGAAGAAAAGGTGGATTGCGCAGTTGAAATTAAGAGCAGCAGCCATGTAGGAGCGGCGGCAAGCCCAGGTGGGGGCAAGGCCCC
>JAYRBT010000001.1:100983666-100998472 GCA_036023395.1 Myiotriccus ornatus
ATAAATGTTCATGTTATTTTCCTAAATCCAGTCTCTTTTGTCTGCATAAACCTTCTCTCAACTTAAAGTAATTGTGTAGGAGGTGTGTAAGCAAATTGACCCAGGGCAAAACCACGACAATACTTGAACCTCTTTGGAGGTTCTGCTACTTCTATCAACATTCTCTTAAAATATTGAGGATAACCAGGCAGTTAAAGTCATTGAAGATATGGGCCTTCTCATTCAGATTTCAGAACCCATCAACTATCCTCCCGATCACAGTTAAACACAAGCTTAGCCCTTGATAACAAGAAGCATTTTGATTAACTTTGAGGAGCCTAACCCACCTGGTTTTGAAGGATGCTTAGTGTAGTCAAATACCAACACATCAGCAGACGGTGTTTTTGTCGCAATTATGCAGGGATTCTGCGGCATGTAACGAGCACGGTTCACTTCACCTTCATGGTTAATTTTAATCTCCATTTCAATTTTGCCAGTCACAGATCCAAAGCCACCAAACTCTACATTTGTCAGAAAATGTTAGTTTATCACATCAATTATTTTAGACTCTTGAAGCAGCATTTCACAGCATCTTTCCCACTCCAAGAAACAGTGGTAAGCATCCTATCAAATACAAGAAAGACTAGGAAAGACTCACACCATGTGACACACTTTTGATATTTGGAATCCTCTTTCAGAGCTTTAGTCTCTATTCGAGGTAGATGTGTACCAGTTTTCACAACTGACAGAGCTGGTAGAAATTCTAGTAAAGATTGTGTATCATAATGTTACCTGAGTTCTTCTGAAACAAAGTTTCCTCTTTTAGTCACAGTTAATGATCAGAATTAGTGTGGATTGGTAAAGATGCATCCGTCCACTTTAGTAACAGAGAGTTAGAATATCATTATGGTAACAACTAGTAATGATACTGCTAAAACAGAATCTAAGAATGCCGCATGCCCACCTCCTCTCTCACTGTCATACTGCGGAGCATCAAACTGATCATCGTTGGGAATCTGGACTCTGGCAACAACCAGGTGGTTCTGTTCATCGGACGTGTGTGTTCCCAAAACCAGCCAGTGTAGAGCATAATCCTTCCCTTCTGGCCTGTTTAGAATAATAAATGCATGGAATAAAATGATGTGCTCAGTTCCAGAAGTTT
Source organism: Myiotriccus ornatus (assembly GCA_036023395.1). Taxonomy (NCBI): domain Eukaryota; kingdom Metazoa; phylum Chordata; class Aves; order Passeriformes; family Tyrannidae; genus Myiotriccus; species Myiotriccus ornatus. Next base: position 100,984,808 of record JAYRBT010000001.1, read on the forward strand.
CATAGCTATAGCATCAATAACCCTCAAGATCCATACCTCTTCAGGGAGCTAGAAAAGAGATATTCATGTAAGAAATCCTTCCCTTTGTTGCAAAGACTTATGCAATAAAGCAAACTAGACTCTGATGTAAGCAAGCCAAAGATACAACCAGAAAGGGTAGAGTGACAAAACAAGCCAGTAAACATTGTCACTGTGCCTTGAAAGAGACAGTTACAGTTTGCATAGCAGTTAAAGGTAACACCAATACCTACTTGTATCAAATTTTCCTAGCAGTCTCACAGTATTGATTCAGAAAACAACCGGTACTACTTTTCATGAAACACAAATACTGAGGGGATAAGTAGCAACCTATTTTAGTTACTTCTCTTAGAAGCTTTTACTAGTTATTTTATTTCAGACACTCATTTTTTAATACTGTACAAATCCTAGTTAACTAGAATAAAATTTCTCTTCTAGTGGTTAAATGCAACATTTAATTAAAAATGAAAAGCTGGATGGACAGTGTCATTTATCTCTGAAAGTAAAAATTTGAGCAGTCAAAACCAAGCAATTTCTGCACTCTTGAAAGCAACAAACTAATTAAGTTTCCTGACTCCAAGCATTCAGGAATCATTTAGGCAATTATAAACCACCACGTTTTAATACTACCAGGCATTACTACACCACTTGCAAGTGTACAGGGGCAAAAATACAAAACAGCACAAGAAACACACAATGCACATGCACTTACTTGCATCAGGAATAGGTGTCCCATCATGTCAGGTGCCATACAAAGAGGCAGTCCTTGCCTTTAATGGCTTACATATTTTGACACTGGATAATTGGAAATACCAGGTTTTAAACTGAATATTAAGTCAATCTGCAAAATATGAGGCAAGCAGAAGTGTTCCTCATAAGGGCTCCACACCCTCAAATCCCCACTTCATTGTCTCCATGCCACAAATAGTTAGCTCACATCTCAACATCGTCTCCAAACATTCTGGTATACCAAACTGAGGGACCATCTAACCACCAAGTGAAACATCACATATGTAAGAGGGAATTTTATAGAAGAAAGAGACTGTCCTCTGATAATTGCAAGAAGCTTACACATAGTATATTTTAAAACCTAGCTGCACCCAGTCTACAACAACGCAAGGGACCCAGTCTTTGTCCACTACCTCAGTGGAACCCTAAGTGGTTATTGCAACAATTTAAGTTCTATAATAGGTGGCACATAAACAGATTCTATCCCCATGTTCACGATTCTTTAAGAAATTAACCAGTGAGCCCACAATTTTCAGGGGGAGGTGAAAGAAAGAGAAACAGTATACTATGTATATAATGAATCAGGGACAAAACCCGGACATGAAGAACCAGTTTTAGAATAATAGACTAGTCCAGACTTAAAACAAAAGGTGTCAGAGACAGATACTATAACTTAAACAGAATAGTAATCTGTAGTACAGGAGGAAAAACGGTCTTCGAGAGCAAGCTAATCTAGGGGATAGATTTCTCTGATCAGAATTAACTACATATGAGTGCTAGATCTCTTATTTAGCAATAAACTGAGAAAGACTTCTCTGTTCACACCTCACAACACTTTCTGCTAGGCTAAACCAGAGTTCTGTGAAGTATCAACTTGTGACTTTTTTCCTGAATGCTTCTGCGTACCCAAGGGGTTTTTCAAGTTGTAAGCAAAATAAAGTGTGACAAGCTCCCACAGAGTAGCCTAACCCAAATAATTCTCGTCTGCCGTGGCTTTTACTCTCAGGTTACTCAGCAGACATGGTTAACAGAAAGGGCGCAGCGGAACAAGCAGCTGCACAGACTCAGCTCCAGCTGAGCCCTGCGCCTTCCGGGCACCGCTCCGGCCTCTTTTCCCTTCTCTCACCTGGTCACATCAGGCAACCACTGCACCGTGAGGCTGGGCCACTCCAGGGCGTGTGTCATCACCAGGTCGTACAAGAAGGGGGTGTTTTTCTTCCAGATCTTGTACTCCTCGCTGATGACGCGCTCCTCCACCGTGTCCTCCAGCACTGCGGGAAGGGAAGGGATGAGCTGAGGCAGGGAGAGGGGAGAAGGGGGGCGCCGCCCCGGCCGGGGCCATCCCAGGGCGGTGAGGGGGCAGGAGCGGGGGTCCCGCAGGGCCCTCGGGGGCGGCCGGCGGCAGCAAAACTGCAGCCGCTCCACCCCCGCGGAAGCTCCTCGGGAGGAATCCCGGAATGCCCCAGCTCCGCCATCCCCGCGCACACCACCCTCACACCACCGCCAGGCCGGGCACAGGGACGGGGCAGGAGGGAGGGGGTCTCCTACCGTCCTTGCTCGCCATGACGGGCGAGACCCAGCGCCGCCAAGGCAGCGCAGGAGGAGGGCGGGAAGCGAGCTGAGGAGGCGGGCGGGGAGGCAGCGGAGGAGGCAGGAAGGGAAGGAGCGGAGGAGGAGCCAGGCGGGCGGGAGCGGAGGTACCCCTCCAAACGCGGGAGGGAAGCGGTGGTGCCGCGGAGCCGCTCCTGCCCCGCCCCGAGATCCCCGGCCCCGAGCAAGGCCGCCGGGCTGGGGCGGAGCGGAGCGGCCGAGGAGGAGCCAGGAGGAGCCGGGAGGGGCCGGGGAGGGGCCGGGGAGGGGCCGAGGAGGGGCCGGGGAGGGGCCGGGAGGGCCGCGGGAAGGCGGAGGCGGCCCGGCCCGGCCCTGCCGCGCTCTGGCCGCGAGGTGGGGCTGTGGGTAAAGCAGCGCCGCCGAGGGCGCCTGTGTTGGCTATGTCTTAGGTAATGAGGCCTAAATCATATAAAAAACTTAGATATTGGTCCCACTTCGCAACTATAAATTATGGAATCATTGTTTCATAGAATGGTTGGAAGAGACCTTAAAGATCAGCTCATTCCACACACACGCCCCCCGCCATCATGAGGAGGGAACCTTCCACTAGAGCAGGTATGTAAAACTATAAGTAAAAATCGTTAGAGAGGCCACAGCTGAACAGTTACTGCTTTTCAGCAATGGTGCTGAATGTTGATTAATTTTCTGGAAGAAATGTAGGTTTGAACTATTTTTTAGTTGCAGTTATGGCCTGGAAGGCACTGAACAGCATTACTGAACCCTCAGACCGGAGTATCAGTCAGTGTTACCAGGGTTTTAAATTCTATTGCTCTCTAACAGGGTCAGTGGTGGTGTCTTGTACTGTGGCGAGTGGCACGTCTGAGCAGCCATGTACAAATCAAACATACAGCCTTGCCCCTGTATAATTCAAACATACACCCTTTCCACCACGCCTGCCCAGCCTTGCTGATCTCTCCTTTCAGCTATCATTAGACGGAAGACCAGGTGTTCAAGGTCAGGCTGGATGGAACTCTGAGCAACCTGGTCTAGTGGGAGTTGTCCGTGCCCATGGCAGAGAGGTTGGAACTACATGATCTTTAGGGTCCCTTCCAACCCAAACCATTCTATCATTCTCTGATTCAGTGATTTAATTCAACTGCTTTTAATTCAGCTTAAGTGAACAGTGCTTGCCACAGGTAACAGCCTTAACTACGGTAGATCTTTCTGGCCACTAATTACACTTTCCAGCATAATAATGGAAATAGAGGCAGTTAGGAATCAGGTTATATTGTCCCAAATGCCCCTAAAGATTCTAAGGAACTTTTTGTCTCAAAATTGCAAGTGTTTTCTTGCCATATTGGGATTTGTAGTCTTAAAATGAATTCTTGCTTCAGTATTAAACTGACGGAGAGGAATCCTGTATCACTGAGGCTCACATGCCTGGAGTCACAGAAGGGGAGGAAATCAGCTCTGTAGTGGAGCTTACTGTGCTCAGCTAGAGATAGTGGCAGGAGAGAGAGGGAAACAGCCAAATAATAGCTGGCATTAAATTTTAATTTCCCCTCTGTGAGAACACTCTTCATGGGCTGAGCCTTCTAGGGTCTGGTCTCCAGTTTTTTGAACAAGGAATCCAGTTATGGGAAATGTTTATGTGTAGGAGAACCCAAGGCTGGTAATAGCAGCCAAAGGCTGTAGCATGGGAATTGGGAAAGAAGGCTGAGGAAGGCAGCCAGCTCTTCCAACAGGAAGCTTTCCCCAACATTGCTTTTCTGGCCCGCATGTTAAAAAATAGAAATCTTTCAGTAAAGTTAAATAACTATAGATTAATCTTATCCTTAACCTGCACAAATTACAATTAAACCTATGCATGGCTTACTTCTTCAAAATGAGAATCCTGTGAAATTACTTGGGAGCTGTACAATAATCAGCTCCATAGGAGTACACAAGTGAGCGTGTTAACACTGACACAGGGCCTTGGTCGTGCCAGATGTGGCACCGGCTTCCCTTTGGCAATGCTTACTAGTTGCTTTGGAATTTGCTGCCGAGTATGCATCTACTCCTACAAAGTGCTGAGGCGTTTCTAAAGCATTTGAGAGTGGAGACTGAACCTTTTGGAGCCTGTGTGTTGTTACAGAGAGTTGATCACTTAAACCTCAGATACTGGATAAAGAAAATCTCTGTCATGCTTTCTCGCTTTAAGTGACCTCTGTTAGCTCTCACTGAAGGGTGATTACGTGGCCTCTTGAAAGATGAAGCATGTAGGAGCATTTGGGTGGGATAATGTTAGGCCTTTTGCTGTAAACAGTATTTGTAGCCACAGCTTACCTGGAATAGGATGGGGAATATGTGAGTTAGTTTTGAAAAATGATGGACAAAATTACTCTTCAATGATGTCATGTAGGGCTTAGCTGAACTATAAGTGAAGAATTACTCCCCAGCTCTCCACAAATTTTTGCACACTCTATTTAGGATCTTAAATCGAGTTGTAATAGGCTTCCAGAACTAGTACTACCTTTGGTGAACAAAACCTGTCATATCTAGATGTCAAAACAATTGGTAAGTGACCAGCACAGTTCTCTTCTCCTTGTTAACAATTACATTTGCATGCAACCACATTTTCTTTTCATTTAAATCTGCACACCAAAAATCCTGTTATTAAGTGCTCTTCTCCCTTTGAGATTATCATGGAAAAGATAATTTATAACACTACATCTATCAAAGACAGCACATCATCATCTCTTTTGTTGGTTATTTGCAATTCATCAGCATGGTCACATCTGTGACCACACATCTAAAACATATCCTTTGATTCCCACACTTTGTAAGGAAAACAATTATCCAAGCCTGTTGTTCATCACTTGCAGTATGTGTAAAATGTACCACAAATTAGTTTTGAAGTAAAAGAGTGACTTGAATCATAAGCTTTATTTTTATTAAGCTATACTTCCTTCAAACCTAAGCATGAAATATTGCATTTTCATTTCAGTAACAAACTACCGCGTCCCACATCCTCCATTGTATGTGCTGCATCATGCTTCAAATTGCCAGATATACTTATGAAGAATTATATGCACTTGTTAATTTCATCTTGAAGACAAGCATGCTGATTTATTACTCTGCAAAGAATCAGCTGGCTTGCTGTTACTTATGTCTCTTACACATTACGCAGAGCTGGTGGAGTTTGTAGTACAACTCAGCAAGTAGGTGTAGGCATTACTGGGAAGGACCATCTCAGTCAGAAAACTGTATAAAGGAAATGAAGTTTGCACAAAAACTCAAAATTGCCCATTGCAAAAGTAAAGTAGGAGCCTCATCATTTATTATTCCCTAATATATCTGCTATCATTGCATAGTCTTAGTAGCCTGTTTGGAATATAGCATAATTTTCATCAAACATGTAGATAAGAAAAGCACACCTCAGTTTAGTTGATGCAAACATCCACTCAGAATTTCTCGAGATGTGACTGTGTTTATTTTCCCCACTGCTTATCCAATATTTCCTTGTATGTACCCAGCAATTATCATCTCCTCGGTATCAATCACACCCAACCAATACCCTGCTGTCACAAAAAATCTTGAGCTGTAGCAGTGTCTTGGACTTGTTCTCTGTGATGTGCAGTTTGGCATGTGTCTAATGGCAGCACATCGCTGATGGTTCCCTTCTAAATAGCCGTGGCTGTGTTTTATCCTGATGTGCAACACCTGTGTGCTGCATAGCCATGTGCAAATGACAGCTTTCACTTTGCAATGAATGAGGTGCATTTGTAGGAATGTCACTACTTAGGGGAAGGCATGACACACTGGGATTTTATCCAGCATTGTAGACACATACTCCACTTGCACCTTCTAGGTGGGAGTGTTCCCACCACTGAGATGCTGTAGCAGGAAATCATGAGCTGGAAGTTTCAAATAATTAGCACTGTTTGTCACACTTCCAGCTAACCTCTGCAGATTGCATTGAACTTCATGCTGCAAAGGAGAAGAAATCCTATAACAGTCTTGTGCATTCCTTCAGTCTTCAGGAATATATAGTGTTTTACCTTTGATGTAGAACGTTTATGCTGTAAGGTACAAACTAAGCTTGTTCTCATATAACAAACCCCTCCTTCCCCTCCTGAGGTAACATTAACACTGCACTAAGCAAAGATTAATAAATCCAATCCCGCTGAATACTTTTTTTGTTGTTTGCATGGACAAGGCAATATTCCTTCAACAACTGGGTTTGCTGGCCTATTTCTGTGCTGCGTGGCATTTGTTTAACATTTTCTATGCTTTTTAAAAAAATAATAAGCCCCTAAATTATTTGAGAAATAGATATTTACGTAACTTTCTTGGCACACTTTTATTAATTTTGCATAGAGTAGAGGAACTGGTTGAATTACAGAAGACCAGGGGAATGTGTGAATAGTTTTTAACAGGTCATCTTATGAAGCAGTGCTGCAATATGTGCCAGTTTGCACGCTATGTATTTCCAATATGTGTTGTCATTGTATAGTCTTCTGTAGTTCGGCAGGCTCTAGCCTTGACATGTTATTGCCCATATGTGGATTTTGCAGACCTGTAGGGATATTAAAAGAAATGGCAGGGAGTATTTTGCTTGGTAGAAAATAATATGGCTTTTTGATAGAAGTAGCAGATGTGCAAATTTGTACAACAATCTATTTTTGTAGAAATACAAACATTTAAATGAGTGCCAGCAGGGAGATTTTCATTAAAATGGAAGGAGACATTGGACTTCTGAAGCTTCCAGGATTTAGCTCAATGGAGTTCCTCGTTTTTTATTGCCCTGGCCTCCCTCCTTGTGGCCTTGGAGAAACCTATGGAGCAGGAATTGGGTAGTTCCAAGCCTGTGTCTGGGTCATAGGAATCAGAGGAAACTGTAATCCAGAAGCTGCTGTTTTCAGTTATATGGAAAGGAGTTGAGGCAAAGTGCTGCTCTCAGTGATGTGCTGAAGCACCGTGAAGCACAGGAAAGCCTAAGCCTTCTGTGCCAAAGAAGGTGAAAGGGAGTTGTTTATTATAATCCATTTCCTCTTCAACTTCCACTCTAGGGCTTAAAAGCCTCTGCAAGTATTCAGTGAAGGAAAATGATCTCTGCCCTTGCCTTCTAATCTCCGGGAATGTCTCTCCCCACCTGAACTGCCTGGCCGCCTTCTTCAGAGACTTCTCTGAGAGGTCACCATATGGTTTCCTTTTGTGTTCTTCACTCTTAACTCTTTTGAGACTTGAAGCAATTAATAACAACATTATCTTCAAGGTTCTGGATATCTCAGAGGTGAATCCACTGAGACAGGAACCATGCCAAGCTGTTTCAGCTCACTGATCAGTTTCTTCGGTAATGAAGATTTTTGTTTGTGCTGTTTGATTTACTCAGTCGTTAAGGCAGAACACCCTCATGTGTAGTCTTTGGAAGCTCTAGAGATCTTGACTTTTATATGTTGTCTTCTTTCCAAAGGTTTTAAATCCTGAGAACCACAGTCCTGTAGAATGTGTATTACTGGATAGGTGCTACGTCAGATGTCTGTGCAGCATTTTACTTTAGGAGGCAGAGGCTGGGGGCAGAGGAACGGTGGATTCACAGCGTGTTACAGACATCATGTAAATAAATGAAGAGCAGGCAGATAAAGGATCTGCTGAGAACAGGTTGGTGCCTGTTCACATTTCTGCAGTCAGTTCTAAAACTGGTGGGTACCCAAGCATCTTACAGTACCCAGAAAATAAACTTTGCTGCTCTTTCTGCTAGTTAGTCCCAGCAGTGTCTGCAGCTAAAGTGGCATAACCATACGTTCAAAAATAGGAGAAAAAAAGATAGTGGCACTGCCCTGTCAAGTCAGTACTGTACTTGAACATACCTTGCAATTAGCAGTCTGTCTGATATCCCTTGGGGGCCATTTCAATTACTATTTTTGCAATACCTTTCAGAGCATGTTTTTATGAACAGTTTAAGACAGTCTAAGACCATAAAAATGTTAAAAAGGAGTAGGACTGGTCTCCCCTCTTACTTACCACTCTATGTCCCTGCCTTGCCCAGCACTAACAACCACAAGGTCAGCGGGGAGCTGAGTCAGATGCCCAGTCTAGGTGATTTATTTTTTTCTAGCAGAGTTGTTTTTCAGCCTCACAGGATCAAGCTGAGCACACTCATGTCTTCCTGGTCTTAAACTTGTACCAAGGGGAGCACACGGCCATGGGCAAGAGCAGGGATGGCTGCATTCAGGTTCTGGTTTCAGGTTAGTTTGCACCAATGGTGAGACTGCACCCCAGGCCATGGCAAGTCAATGTTTGCACTCTGCTGCTGGTTCACTGCTGCATCTGGAGTGCTCCCTGAACAGCCAGGTAGTAGTATTGTCTCTCTGCTACTTGTCTGTCTCCTGCAGATGAAGAATCTGAGAAAAAAGGTGAAAACTCCATTCAGATGCTTTCATTTACTGACATGGCAGGAAAGCTTTAAAATTTCTACTTAGTTACTGGTATAAGCAGGATATATAATTAGGACTTCAGGGGGAAACAACTGAGGTAAATATGAGTACAGGAACTCCCAGTGTCATGGGACACCATTAAGACCTTATTTGACATGCATTTAAAATATTCTTCAAAGAGTTTTTTTAAAGGAAAAGGTTTTAACAAAATTGCTCCTTTGCTGAGAGGCAGCACAACTGGATCAAATAAAATAAAACCTGAATTTTAAAAGCATCTTGTGATTTGAGATACTGCAGAGAGCCTCTTTAAAAGGTATCCAAGACTAAGCATCCATCAACTGAGGAAATCCCTAACACTAGGGGCTTTAGAAAAATCTAAGCTTTCATATTTGAACTATTTCTCCATACAGCTGGAAATCTAATGTAAACAGGGCCTAAGCAACTTGGCCAAAGTAATTTAGGGAGTCAGAACTGATGACTGCTAATACAAGCTCAGATTTCTAGCCAAATGCCCAGAATGCTAACGTTTGGCTTTACTGTTTTGTGTTTTTCCTTGATTCTCTGCTGTGAGGTGCAGTGGGGAAACAGTAGAGTAGTGATGACTTTTAACATAACACCACTGCCCTGTTTCTTAAGAAGGACCTGTTTTTTGTTGAAGCTTAGGGATACAAGTACAGACCACAGGATACCATACGAGAAGTCATTTTTGGCTCTCTCTCGCTTTAAGAGCCCATTGCACACAGGAAGTTAAGGAGGGTGTGAATAACCTCGTTTCTTTTTTGGAGGAGTGACACAGTTGCAGAAGTTGGATGCCAGCATGGCTCTGTTATTGGTTTTGTGTTGCTGTTACATCTGCATACCGCAGCCACAGGTCAGCACCTCATTCTGTCAGCGCTCTGCAGACACTGTAGGAAGATGCCAGTTATTGACCTGGAGGTCTGTCTTACTCTTATATTCTGAGAATAAGACAGTTGGATACAGGAAGACAGGATTGTGCAAAATAATAATTATTGATGAGCAAAATAACCAGTTCTCATGGTTGCAACATCCCGGGCAGCAGAGAAAATATAGAAAGAGAATTGAAATTTGAATTTGAAAGAGACACGAAGTGGCTTTGTGAATGCTTATGGGAGTGCTATGCCCAGGTGAAACAAGCAAGTAGGAGAAAAGAAAGGGATAGATAACTTTTCAGATAGGTTTTTTTTTTCTTTACTTAGCTACCTGCCAAAAGAGTTACTTCCGAACCTTGTTTGTAAATCTTCTGGGGCTAATATTAACATTTCAGTTTGGACCAGGAGTGAACTTTCAAAGCAAACCTTCTGACTGTCCCCACTTAGAGCACATTGTTTTACACTGCAGACTGGCCACCAAACGCATGAACAGGATCCTTCTTGAGTGAAAACTAAATCAGAAATATGTTCCAAATGCTAGTGAAGGGGGTAGATGTACAGAACCAGATAAAAGATAATCTAAAATAATTACCACCCCCACAAATATATTTAGCATAGAGTCAAGGTCTTCAAAACCAATTGTTTTACTCTACAGATCCACTCCTATTGCATGGTACTACTTGCTAGTGGTAGACATAAATTAACTTGTTTCTTTGAGTTTTTCTTTTGTTTTGTTTTGGGTTTTTTGTTGTTGTTGTTGAAAGGAATACAGCTTTTGGATAGACTTTCAAGTGCTTTTTGCTTCTATTTCTGAAGCATGTTCATATCCAATTATCTGTAATGCTTCAGCGGCATTTGCTCAGGTAGAATTATATACTTTGCTTAGTATTTGCAGTGAAGTTGCACCTATTTCAGGACAAAGTTTCTGGATCCACAGTAAGTGTCTTGTAAGCTAAAATGATGTATTGAAGGTAAATCTCAAATGCCTACTCAGCATTTTGGCAGTGGGACATATGCAAGCACATGGTTAAAGATAGTGAAGGTCAGAAATTCTGTCTCAGGGGATTTTGAATTGAAATGTGAGAGGTTTAAAAAATACGCTACAGGTTTGAATTGAACATTTGGAAACACTTTTCCTTCTTTCCCATGTGTGGCCATGGAGTCATTCATCAGTCTGTCCTCCACACTTACTTGGCTCCACAATGGAAATATCTAGGGGCACTATACTGTTGATCTTGTATGTGTTTTATTAAGGCCTAACACGCTCTCAGATCCCACAGAAGAGTTCAGAAGAGAAATATTCTGTTAACATGAGGGACACAAAGAGCCGAGCTGGTGGACTGAAATGTGGAAACATTCCGCTATCTCCACAAACTCAGGGAAAGGGAAGGGAAGAATTTAACACAAGTTGTTAAAGGGTAATGTAGCACATTCTGACAATCAACTGCAATGAAAAGGAGGGCCCCAGAGAGGTGAAACCTGGTTCTTCCCTCAGACTTTTCCTTGGACTGGTACAGCTACCCACAGCCTCTCCTGTAGTGCTGTGTCTTAAGGCTGATAAATGTAGGAGATGGTAGGTGGTCAGAGAGGGTGGTCACAGAAGAATCCCAGTTTCATTGGGGCTGAACTCCCACAAGAATTAAGGGCAATAAATTTCACCACCTTTCACCACAAATCCCAGGCACATTTATTTAACAAAGCTTGCATAATACAATACAAATAAGTAGCAATGTGGGCATTTAGTAGCAAGGAAAAAAAAAAAAAAGAAATGCCACAATTAAAAGCACAAAACCCTGCTCTTAAAAAGGTATAAAAAAATACTAAACCCTATGTTACAAGACTCACACCACACTTGTAATTCATTCTTAGAAGGACTTAAAAATATGGCATTAAGACAATAAAGCTATTTTAATGTAAGAGAATACTTAAAATACGTTATATTTAAGTAGTATTTTTCTAAGTAACTGATAATGGCATTTGTCTGTTGTTCACATAACAATACAAAATTAAGTCTGTGTAAAGACCTGTTCTGATTGGGGTAGGGCAGCATGTAATAATACGACATGTAATAATATGCCAACATCAGCTTATCCCTCTTTTTTCTGGGATAAGCACAGCTTGTAGGAAGCCTGAAGAAGTGCATAGTACATACTGTCTCAGAGGAAAGTAAGCAATCAGCTGCTGATACTGAAATCTTGCAAGTGCTGGGCAGTGAGCTGGTTTAGGAGTTGGTGCCATACAAGAAGGTGCAATACTATTTAGGATTCTCATTTCTTTGTGTTTAAAATGCAGCAGGACCTTGATAATGCCTACTAGGTGATCATTCTGCATAAGGCACTGACTTCCAAGGGGTCTTTGACCAGTCTCCTCCTAACAGGATCATGTTTGATCACTTCAGAAATTCTTACTGACAGAGTGAATTTGTGTTAGAAGAGAAGAAAAAACAAACCTCTTTTTGACACAGGTGTTGCTGCTGAGCTGAGAGGAAAGAAGACTCCCTACAAAAATTAGTGAATAAACTGCACAGCAACTGACGTGTGGTTTATTGCATAGAGTAATGCTGAAATACCCATAAGGGTTACAGCATTCTGCAAACTAATTTTCTCATGAGAAAGTGAAGGCTACAAGCACTCAGAGTATATCTGTGCTGGCAGTTAGGTGAAGCTATATCTAACTAAGCTTTACCCCAGAAAATGCTGTGGAATTCTATGGAAGTGGGAAATTGGCTACATTTCTAGATATTTTTTAAAGATAGGAAATATCTGTGTTTATGTGTGTGTGCACATTGCTTTCCACCAAAAGTGTCCTTTTATCCCCAAGAAGAAGCAGATATGCAAAGAACAAGCAAAGGAACATGGAAAAAACACATCTCATAGCTGAAAGATGCTGTTTCTTGTGATGTCCTGAGTTATAGTTTCTTTGCTGAAGTGAACTGTGAAATAATTTCTGTGTTATTTTGCTATACACAGCTGTATGATATCATCTGAACTGACCACACCAGTTCAGGATATTGATTTGCAAGGGACTAACAGAGTTACAAGAGCCAGCGCTTACTCTGCGTAAGCAATCATGCCATACATTTCCACCCAGATTCATCAGATTTCACTTTCAAAACCATCAACTAAGTTTGACTTGCTATTTATATTGGAAAACCTCCATCTGCCCACAATTACCTGAATTTGAAATATCTGAATGAAGTGTTGTGAGAACAGAATCAGAATTTCTGAACCATTCGCACAAGACAACAGCAAACCTGTTAAGTAAGTCCATAGCAAAGTATTATGCAACAGAAGATACACAGTCCTTGTAGGTTGTTAGTACAACGAAAGACCTTTGGCAGGCAGAACATGATTTTAATTTACAATCCCCTAAGTAAGCTAATTCTACCCATTCACACTCTCATGCCCCCATATTTGCAAGCATTAAGACATGTGCATGCCTGTCCAATTTTGCCAGGATCACATGTATGTCATATGGATGGCAACAGCAAATAGCTTTCAGGTCCTCACTAATGACTCTTGGGTTCCTCTTCATGAGCATGATACATTGGGTTTGGACAGGTTTTTATACTCTTTAGGCATCATCAGTTATTATGGGTAAATGTTTTTGCCTCACAACCTTGTTTATTTTACCTTCCACAAATTGTCAACAAGATTGCTGCCTCTTCTGTTTGTTTCTTCATTTCACATATCTTTATAACTATGGTCTGTTTCAGTGCTGAGATAACACGAAGAGGAATGGCTCTTCCACCGTGCTACAGCTTTGCTGCTTTGCTCCATTGTTTCTACTGATGCTTTTGTGTGCACATTTCCATCCAGACCAATTCTAACATTTCTGTTACACAGCCACCGTAACAGCAAAAAAAGTTTCTCTACCATTCGTTGTAAAGAAACTTGCAGTACATCTGAGCATACTAAACTGAGGATCCAGGGCTATGGCCCCAGAAAACTTGGCACTGCATGCCCAAGTTACTCTCCAGTACCATCACTTGAGTGTAACTAATAATCACTTTGCAATGAAGTCAGCTGAAGGTCTTTTCACATGCCTGGATACTTGCC
>JAYRBT010000001.1:100998572-101035563 GCA_036023395.1 Myiotriccus ornatus
CCATCACTTGAGTGTAACTAATAATCACTTTGCAATGAAGTCAGCTGAAGGTCTTTTCACATGCCTGGATACTTGCCTTTGACCCCAAGTTACTACTCCTGCTTTCTAACCAATGTTTCTCCCAATATCCCAAAGAACAAGGTGAGTGAATGTCTCTCAGCTTATATGAAGATACAAAGCTTATATGAAGAAGTATTACTTTTTATTGTCAAAACTGAAAAAACACACAAGCCCCCACACATACACTCCCCCAAGAAGCGTTCAAAATCAGAATTTTTTCAGCAGGTCACTCAGGATACAAAACCACTTTAATGATGAGTAATGTAAGCCTTGCAAATACATATTCCAAGCTGTTTCTTCTTGCTGGATATAATCAGGGGTGCAGGTGTTAGGTCAGCTGCAGAATAAAATGAAACCTTTCATACCTTTTCCCAAGTTCTCCACCTTTAGTGCACAAGAAGAAATTTTGATAATGACCCTTTAAAAATCTATACTTCATTACTCTCTCCTAACATTAAGCACACTAGGTTTTGACACTTTTTCCTTTAGTACAGGTTATTGACCATTTCAAACTGACACTCATTGTCTCTGAGAATAAAGAGTACTCAGTTCAAATTCCAACAAATTATAGTCACAAGACAAGAATTGCCAATATGAAAGAGATCTACCTCTGAAACTTAGCCTGATGGAAAATGTTTTGTCATCTGGAATATGTTTTGTTTTTTTTTAATCCTAGCTTGAATCAGTCTAATGGAGCTCTGTTCTCAACAAATGCATCTAGCCAAGTAATGAAGGACTGTGGAGCCAAAGGGAGTAGTTTTTCTTTTATAACTCTTACAAAGGCTTGGTTTATTTGATGGGGTTTATTTAAGTGGCTTGCAAACAGTTAGTAATCACTAAAATTACCCAGAACTTATAAAATATTTGTGCAGTAACTAACTTGGTGATCGCTGCAGAGTTTACCTCTGCATTTATTTCCTTCTGTTTTGCCAAACTGTAGAGTAGGTCATAGTAGAAATTATTATTGACCACCTCTTTTTTATTGTCCTTTTGCCAGAGGTGAACACAACCACATTTTCCATGTCCTTCCCTATGGAATCAGTAAAGCAAAATGGTCTTTCAGCCAGTTTGCTGTGAAATCTTGTAGTTTAGTAACAGAACCCAAATTACTGTGAGAGGCAGTTGATGCTGAGCTTCTAGATTTCATATGATATTGGCTTAGAATCACATAGACATTACTTGTAAGAGGTTTGGAAAACATAGCTGGGTCTGGGCAGTGAGGAGAGTAAGGATTGGCAGCCTCTTAAATCACTGGAACTGTTTCTGAAATGAAAAAGCACACAAGCCTTGGAATTCTAATCTGCCATCACAGTAATTACTGTACCACAGCTTTTTGTCATCCTTTACAAAACCCCCTGGAAGTGCTGATAAGAGTGTTCAGAATAGATACTCTGCTCACTTACATCTATTCCAGAAGTATGGCCATTAGTCACTCAGGAGATAGTTTTGGGAGAAGTTTGGCTTTTCCACCATATTGAAAAGGATTAACTATTTGATTTTTGCCTTGAAATGCAGCTTTCAAAATGTTGAGTCAGAAGGTCTTCATGGAGAATGCAAAGCTAGAAGTTTACTGATTACAAAATTTAACAGGCTAATTTTTTGTCCCAGAAACTGTCAGTTGTTCTCAATGAGAGATAAAAGAATATGTAAAGTATTCCCTAGGATTTAATAAATTGTAATTGATACCATGTTAGGACCATGAAACACCTTCACAGAAATGTAGCTGGAAGCAAAAACAATCACCAGCAAAAAGGCATCAGACCAAAGAAATTTTGAGGTTCACTGAAAAAATGAGGTGCTCTGTTTCCCATTCAGCACTATATATGCACAGCATAAAAGCCACAGAAAACTGAGGAGGAAAACTCTGAAAAGACTAGCAGTTATCTTCCACTGTATTTTTAGCATGGGAACATAGCCAGACAGCATCACTCAGCAGCCTCCCAGAGTGTTCTTTCCTTCAGCCAGACAATCTGAAAACCCAAGGAATGACTTTGCACTCGTGCTTGTACCAAGCAAGCTGCAGGAGGTGTTCCATCCTTGCTTAGCACAGTCAGTGGTACTAAGAGCTGTATTTGTCAACAGCTTTGTATTGCTCTCGGTATCGTGCCAGTTATCCTCGCTCCTGAGGTTTCTGCTGGCAGCACTGTCCATGCTAAAGCTGCTAACAACGCTGCAGCTGAATCACTGTGAGCAAAATTCTTCTCAGTGCACCAAACTCAGGCTGACTCAAAATAGGAGTGATGCACTGCCATCAGAAAGTGTCTGCAAGGAGAAGAGTTCTCATTAAAGCTGGCCAAAAGCTTCCCAGGTGTGAACAGGTCTGCTTCTTGTATCCAGCTGGGGTAGAGAGTAATTTCTCTTTTCAATACAGTAGCTTTGTCTAGAAGGCTGCAGCTATTTGTAATATTCACAAGTACACACCACTGAGGGTGGAAATGTGAAAAAATACTTAGTGGGAAATTTTAAGTGGTGCTATAGTCAGAGCATTCACAGTATTCACCAGCTGTGGGACCAGATGCGGTCCCAGAGCTCACAGCATCTCTACCCTAAAGGGAAAGACATAATATAACCTAAGCAGATACACTGAAGCCAGCTTGAGGCTGGCTAGAGACACCATAAGAGGCGATACATGTAGGTTGCTACAGGCTGCAAAAGTCCATTTAAGAATGCAGGTAAACATTGTGGCCGGCCACACCGAGATGCTGAAAGATCTTTCTCCAAATCATCTACCCAGAAATTCACTCCAGACTGTCCCTCCAAGCTGCAGTCATATCCTGATTGCAGTATGGACACATACTCTATTTTACTTGGTACTTTTAGTGGTCAAGCTCTCTATGAGGTAACTGGATATCAGAAACTATTTGGTAAGGTGAATTTTACATCCTCTCCCTGGGGGACCTATTGACACAGGATTACTCTCAAATGATGTGTGGAAAAAGACTGCCTTTTTCTGCATTAGTATATTCAACTTTGCTAGTGAGTAAATACAACATTAACAAAGCATTCCTATTTGTGTAATAATTGTTGTGCACACGTAAGTTCCTCTGAAAAACTAGCCTGCAGATTTTCACCCTGTTTTACTCCAGATTTGTTTGCAGGTTCCCTGGTTGGAAGAAGGTAGCTCACTGTTACTTCTCAAGCTGCTCCCCAAAACTTTTCCATTTCTTTTAGAACACCTTGATATGACTTCCTTCACATTCTCCCTCTTAGCAGACCCTGACTGAAGGTTGGTGTCTCTTCTGCTGGTAATTCAGGTTCTTCTTTGCTGCAGGCTGTGTCCCAGCTTTTCTGTCTGTGCAATTTACTAAATGCAGCATTTACTACCCAATTAAGACATTTGCCTGCTTCCTTACACCTGCCAACAGTAATATTTATGTGCTATATGAGCTTCAGGAGCTTGCTTGAAAGTTGAGATGTTATTGGGTCTGAGCAGGCAGGTATTTTGGAGGAGAGCTGCAGGCTCTGACCTCACTTCAGATCCCTGCAGCCTTCTCTTCCTCCAGAGTAAGGCTCCATGTTTCCATCCTCATCCTGTGCCAGCCAGAGCCAAACTGGCACTCTTGCTCTGCAGCAATTGACCAAAGTGGCATCTCTCATGATGCTGCCAGTGTGAGAGCACAAGGATGTTAAGTGCCTGCAGTTTATGTTCTGCCTTGTATGTGAGTGTGTTGGGGGGCAAGAATTCCAAGGATCTGGCTAGATCCTAACAAAACCCTTCTCTAACAGGTGCTGGAAACACATAGATAAGGAAATAAACCATGCCAGGGCACTGGCCTTGCTGAGCCTGCTCTGGGATGAACCTCAGTCATCACTCAGGAGACCATCCAGTACCACCTCAGGAGACCATCCAGTACCACCTCATACTAAAAAATGGATTAAATACCTTGTATGCTACAGTATGTGATTTTAGCCATATGTGTAAACAGGCATAATCTGTTCTTTTTCACTGGCCATAAACATTTGTAATCTACGTACCTGGTGATTTTTTTTTACTTTGCATTACTTTCCAGAGTATTGAAGTGATTTTTATATTGAAATTATCTAAAGACTAATGATAAACAAAAAGTTGCAAAATTATACTGACAATAATTTCCACCTTGCCACCAACTGTCGTTCTCGGGGGTCTCAAGTAGAAACAACTTTGCCTTCCTCCCCAAACCCTCTCACTGCCCTTGGCAGAAGGCAATTTTATCTAATGAAGACACACGTACCTCAGTATAAAGGTGTCAAGTGAATTTTTCATGAGCTCCTTTGTCTCCGAAGCATTCCAGCTGCTTCATCTCACTGTAAAATTGTAAATGAAAATTAAAGCTTTTTATGGAAGTGCAGCTGTTGCTTTGAAAAGCATCTGTTTACCAACTAATCCTGGAAGGCAGTAACACCCTCAGCTTCTGCTGTGAAGCAGCAGAAGTAAAAGACCAACAGAACTGGGCAAACAGATACCCTGGAGAAAAATGAGCATAACTGATAACATCAGCACTGTAAGGAAATCAATATTCAGATATTTTTAGGTGCCTCATTTTCTGCAATTAATGTCTTGAGCAGTATTAAAAAACCGAAGCAGCTGAGCTTTTTTCACCTCTATATCCCCCTTTCTTTAACATAGAACTGTTCTTTACTGTGAGGAATTTCATTACAGACGAGCCCTGTCATTAGTGCAGCATATTGGTATTTACTCACAAGGAAACCAATATAGTCAGCACAGCTATACATAAGCACAACAGGCTGCATTTCATCCAATTTCAGAGCTAAGATCCACATACACTGAGCCAATTACAGAGTAGAGTTTGCTGCAGCAACTACGGGCCTTATTCTTACCTCACTGGCGACATAGTTATTTAAATTTGCACAGATGTGCAAAAGTGTTGCAAAAGAAAAAATTATTTCCCCCCCCCTTGCCGATATTTTCATATTGTGGAAGTATGAGTAATCTGTATTTAGGAATATGGTTAAAAAACCACCATACCCTTAGAAGTCAGACCAGACTGTATATAAGCTGCTTGCTGAAACTACTACAGCACTCTGGAGGTTTGTGAGAGCAGGCACACTGCAGACTTCTGGGCTTTATTTTACCAACTATATTCTGAGACCTTGTGGGGAGAGTTCTGGTTTAAAAGATGAGTTACCATGATTTGTACTTTCACCTCTTCTTATTGTTAAGAGTTTTCTCATCATCATTTAAACATAAAGAAAGTGCAGCTCTATGCCTATGCATATTTTTACAGAGTAAGGTCACATCTACCACACAGCAGATAATCTGGTACATTCTGTCACTATTTAGCAAATATAGCTGAATAATAGGGAATTTATATTTACTTTTCTCCTTTCAGCCTCTGTGCGTATAACTGGACAGAAATAATGTTGTGTAGGCTTCTAGCTTGTGACATCTCCTAATTTTGAGGCACTTTCTTTCTTAGTCTCAGTATTTATTTTTGTGTAAGATGTGTTATCCAGAACAGTTCTAGTACAATGGCATCTATCCTCAGATATAATTTTCAGTTGTCAAACCAAAGTAACATTTAAAAATGTGATCATAATCTTAGAGGCTCAAACATAAAGATAAGAAAATACAGAATCATTAAAAAAAATCACTCTCTTCAGTGCAGAAGTAGATTTTGATTCCTCCTAATTAATTCTGGTTCTGCTGAGATTGGTATCTGGTTTAATACAGCTGCCTTGCCAACTGGATACTAATTTCTTCCTCCTGAGCATACAGATTTTTCTCAATTTTAATTTAACTGATAACATAGGATTTGATTAAGAGCTGCTGTGGCGGCTATAGTGCCTGTAATATACAATGCTGAATTTCACAGATGATCCAGAGAAGCTAGAAGCAAGTGGGTTTTGAATTTGAGCAAAACACACCTGCTCAGGACAGAACTTCCAGAAAGGAATGAGGGATCAACAGGCTGATTCTTTTCCATCAGTAACCACTAGACTGCAGAAAGCAAGAAAAAAAACCTGATAGATCTATGAAGGAAGAAAAAAATGTTTCAATAATGTTATGAGATTGCTGTGCACTGGCTTGAGTGACTGCACCAAGTAAAAGCTAATGACAATGCCTTCAAGCCTTCAGAAGAGAAGAACTTTTTTGATTAGGAATTTCTGTCAGTGTTGTGAAGGTAGAGCCAGACCAAAATTAGTGCTCCCCTTGGGGACAGTCTCTGGGCACCCAAGTATCCAGAAAAGAGAGAAATGTGGGAAAGCCACACTTCAGAAATTCTGCTTCTCAAGATTCTTGGGGTTTTTTTGAGGTTTTTTTTTGTTTGGTTGGTTTTGTTTTCTTTTTCTTTTCTATTTTTTGCAGTAGGAATGATGATAACTAAATTACTTTTCATTTGCATATCTCTGCTGAGTTTTCTCAGGATAAGATATTAGGATTTTCCTGAATCTATAGGATAAAGGATTACTAGAGCTGATATTAAAAAAAAAATCCACAAAGGAGAATCTGTACTTCTTGCAGGCATGAGCAGCTCTAATATTTCTCACACAGTTTTGATTTGTAACTACTCCAAGCAGCAGACTCTCTGAACATCTGTTCACTGAATGTCCCAGAAAGACTGGTTTTGTATTGCAAATTTCAAGCATCTCCAGTATTACCCTGGAATAACAGCATCTTTGCTCTCCTTGCTGAAATGTTTTTAATGTGAATATCTTAGACGAAATATACTTGTCTGAAAGCTGGTAATTACCTATATATTTTTTAATTCCTGCACATTTTTTAAATACTGAAGATTTTGCAAAACTCATATCCAGTCATCTTGCTTAGCTGTTCTTTTTTGCTTTCTCTTTTATTTTTATTTAATTTTCTTTCCGTGGCATTTCTTATAACTGGAAAAATTGTTTGACTTTTTAGATGCATCATTCAGATGCCTGCTCGGGATGTATTCTTCCATGAAAGCCTCAGTAACAATTCACTAAAACAAAAAATCATATTTAACATTTGAGATCAGGCCTCACCCGACACGCTCATTTATTACAAATCTTTACAGAGCTATCTATCTTACAGTAAATTTTTAGACCAGTAACCTGCACATGCTTAACTCTGCAGGTCTATGCGTAGTCCTCTGTAAATTCAGTATTCTTTCATGGATTTTAAAGGTGAGTACAAAGTACTCTCAGGATGCAGGATTACCTGACTGTGTTTAAGTATCAGCAAAGCACAAGTAGTTATGCTAAAAAGTGTAGTAAAATTCCACCACCCCTAAACTCCCATACTCTGGTTTTGACTGTAGATGTTGATACTAATTATAATTGATTTATCATTATACTGATTTATCCCAATATTGCCAGTTAATAAATATGACATTGACAGCATAAGCTTTTCTAGAAATGAGCACACTCTTCTGTAATTATATTAGGATATACATTTCATAAATGTATTTTTGGTTTACCTTGAAGGACCAAAAGAAAAATAAATTAGCAACAAAAAAATCATGAAAAAACTCAAACCCAGACATCTGAGTGTGGGGGAGCCCAGCTGGCCCTGGGCTCTCTGTAAGTGGAGATATTGAAATGGAACTTTACAGTTGGCAGAGGGTTAACCATGGAGAGTAAGGACTGTGGCACAGGGTGGACTTCCTGTCAGGCATGTCTGACCTATGATATTCGGACATGTGGCTGTGTGTCCAATCATAAGTTGTTATGTTTATGCTAAACCAATGGTGCGTGTACATGTGTCACCTAGAACTGTATAAAGTAGAGGCACTGTTGCAATAAAGGGGCTGGTATTCCTGAACACCGTGTCGTCTCCTGCCCCTACCGACGACATCTGAGCAATTCTTGCTCCTTCAAATCAATTACACTGCAAGTAAGTATGTTCACTAAATGATAATCAACACATTAGAAATGTTCCTCCCTTAAACTATCTATAGTTTTAGAGACAGTGAGACTTGCCAAATGTTTATTATTTAAACTGAGTGCAAAGTACAACAGTGTTCAAAAATACAACTGTTCAAAATTTCTTGTCTGCTTGCAAAGAGGGTAAATATTCACTGCAGTGTTCCTGCACCTGAACAGGGGGGACTGAAACATTGGTTATGAGCAGAATTGGAGTGATATGGCAGGGAATATTTGAAAACATCTAACTGACCAAGCACAGAGAGTAGCTGCACATCCTGTGGCCCAAGTCCAATTATTTTTCTAATATTAGGGCCAGGAGCAGTTGATGTACCACACCCAGGTTAGTAAACAGGAAAGGCTACATCTCTTGCTTTGTCCTGCAGCACCACGTGACAAGGGGAGACACAGGATATGTCCAGGCAGATCCATACAGGCAAGAAGAGATACGGGATATGGCCAGGCAGTCAAGGAAAGACATAGGGTATCTCCAGGCAGATCCATGTATGCACACCCAAGCTCTTCCGTGCTGTGCTCAGACAGGAGACAGGTTGCACCAGTGCAGAGAGCTCAAAGTCTGCCTGCATCTCTATGCACAGATGTCTTTTCTTTCTTTCCTTCTTTCTTTCTTTCCTTCCTTTCTTTCCTTTCTCTTTCTTTCTTTCCTTTCTTTCTTTTCTTGCTTTCCTTTTTCCTTTCTTTTCTTTCTTTTTCCTTTCTTTCTTCCTTTCTTTCTTTCCTTTTTCCTTTCTTTTCTTTCTTTTCTTTCTTTTTCCTTTCTTTCTTTCTCTTTCTTTCTTTCCTTTTTCCTTTCTTTCTTTCCTTTTTCCTTTCTTTTCTTTCTTTCCTTTTCTTTCTTTTTTTCTCTTCTTTTTCCTTTCTTTCTTTTCTTTCTTTCTTTTCTTTTCTTTCTTTTTTTCTCTTCTTTTTCCTTTCTTTTCTTTTTCCTTCCTTTCTTTCTTTTCTTTCTTTCTTTTCTTTTCTTTTCTTTCCTTTTCTTTCTTTTTTTCTCTTCTTTTTCCTTTCTTTTCTTTTTCCTTCCTTTCTTTCTTTCTTTTCTTTCTTTCTTTCCTTTTTTCTTTCTTACCTTTTTCCTTTCTTTTCTTCCTTTTCTTTTTGTTTTTTTCTTTTCTTTTTCCTTTCTTTTCTTTTTCCTTCCTTTCTTTCTTTTCTTTTTCCTTTCTTTCTTTCTTCCTTTCTTCCTTCCTTTCTTTCTCTTTCTTTCTTTTTTCTTTCTTTCTTTTTCCTTTCTTTCTTTCCTTTCTTTCCTTTCTTTTTCCTTTCTTTCTTTCTTCCTTTCTTCGTTCCTTTCTCTTTCTTTCTTTTTTCTTTCTTTTTCCTTTCTTTCTTTTTCCTTTCTTTCTTTCCTTTCTTTCTTTCTCCTTTCTTTTTTCCTTTCTCTTCTTTCCTTTCTTTTCCTTTCTTTTTCCTTTCTTTCTTTCCTTTCTCTTCTTTCTTTTCCTTCCTTCCTCCCTCCCCTCCCCTCTACTTCCCTTCTCTTTCTCCTTCTCTTTCTCCTTCTTTCCTTTCTTTCATGCCCCAGCTGATCTCTAGTGTTACAAATTTGTTGCAGTTTAGAGCTGAATATTCAAAGGTGACATCAGCCATAGATTTCAAATGACACTTTCAAGCACAGAAGCGGGATTTTCTAACGTAAAGGACTCTATCCTCTGTGAAGTGAGGAGAGTCCTCAGCACTTGGCAAAGAGAGGGGAGAGGAGGGGAGGTACCTTGTGGGGGTAGGTCCAGCAAGAGAAGGAACACAGTAGTAAATCATTGGCAAGAAGGATGAGAGAAGGATTACAGGAAAAGTCACAGGTAATCCACAGCCAGGGCAGGGAAATGTAGGATACCTCAAAGGAGGGAGATGAAATAAGGCAGGGGCATCTTGGGAGACGCTCTTTACTTCTTTTATTTGAAAGATGCTTCTAAAACCTGATTGCTCTTCTTCACTGTTCCACTGACTGTTCTTACATCTGGAGTTCTCCTTGTAGATGTTGTGTTCCCATCCTTCTCTGTGGGAAGCTTCTCCCATGTCCAAACTTATGATGCACATGTACATGACACTCTGCTGAGAAATACTGGAAATCCTGTAGCAGCAAAGAGATGGTCTGTCTTAACAGCCCAGTGCTGTTCACAGATGATGGTTTTGACTCCAGGAGGATGCCTTACCCATTAGTCTTCACCTGAGCTTACCAGCTTAGGCAGGGGCAGCTGTACCATCTTGATTTGCAAGCCAGTGGGTCAGGCTTCCCATGGGATCTCTGAACTTAACTGTATTATGGAGCCTGGTTGTCTGCACTGATACATGAGACAACTTGTGAGCCATTTAATCAAACCCTCATTTCACCAACTTATTTTGTATTAGTCACTGTCATCACACCTGACATTGCTGCAAAGTCAGTCAGGAATAATCTCCACATTGCTAGTCCTACCATGAATTTATTTGCTCCTCTTCACCCTTTCAGAACATCTTAATGTCCAACAACCTCACAAGGTATAGTCTGTATCTCACAAGAGTGCTGTATGATTAGAAAATATTTTCCTTGTACTACTGCCAAAGAATGTCTGCAGGGTTGCACAGCAAATGTAGCAAAGGTAGGAGCAGTACCAGATTTTTCTGAGTCTCACTAAGATACACTCCTCAGTCACAAGACTAATTTATCTTCCTTACATGCACCTTTCTTCTTCACCATGATGAGATTTAATATCTAATCTCTGTACTGAATAATAATATGCCAGCTGTCAACTGCCTGGAATTCTTACACTGGGAGAAAAAATGGTGAATGTATATGAATGACAAAGCAAATTGTACTCTAACAATATTTAGCCTTTGCCAGTCAATACTGGCAGTAAGAACACATGTAACTAAAAATATAAGATTTTATAATAATTGAAATTATGTTGGCTCAATAACATAAAGAGTATATATGCACAGACTTTATTGTAGGCCTGATCCTATTCCTATTTTAAATTCTGGCTTCAGATACCTCAACAGCCATTTCTTTTCTCACACTGCTGTAAACAAAGAATAATTTTAGTGAAGCTGCTGTGGCACCAGCAAAGGCCGTGGAGTGAGGAAGCAAGCTGGCAGTACTCTGTGAGGAGGGGGTCAGTCAGCCCTATTCCCTCCTGAAGTCTGCAATCAGGAAACAAAGCTTGAAGAGGTGTTTGGGTAGAGCATCTTGCTCTATGCTGCAAGAGGCTCCAAGAGGAAAGCAGTTCCTGGGACCATGCTGTAAACCATCTTGTGTTCTGTCTTTACTGTCATCCATGTGGGGGGACCTCTTGTGTTCAACTCTGCAGCCCTGTCTTCTACATGAGAGGCAATAAATTATTGGTACCCTCCTCTGCTTGCTGACTGCTGCGCACAAACAGGCTGATGATGTTTGGGCTGGCAGTGACATTGAGAGCCCAGCTGTGGCCTGTGCTATTTTTCCCATGCATCTCCTGTTTGTGGCTGCAGGGGCTCTGATGGTCTGAGGCTGTCCCTGCTATAGGAGGGTTTTTCCAGAAAACGAGAAGACCTTCTCCTGTGCTGCTGACAAACAATGCCTCATCCAAAGTAACACCACTCAGGTGTCTCAGGTTTATCTTTGAAAATGATACCCCAAGTACCTGTTTTGAGCTTAGAGGGCTGGGGAGAAGGGAAAGGAGGTTCTCATGTGATAGTGTCACAGTGGCTGAGCAGCCAGGCTGTGGCTGGCACATCCCCAAGCTGCTCCACCAGCCTGTCCCTGCTGCCTGACTGCTTCATCCACCACCCAGTGCCAGGCACAGCTGCCCAGCTCTGACAAACCCTACCTTGGGAGAGAGGTTGTGAAGAGGTAGCGAGGCCGTAGCATGGTGAGGGACATGCAGCTCTGGCTGCTGGGGAATATGAACCGGTGGTGTTTTCCTCCATCTCCCCATGTGGGATCTGAGAGCTGGAGGTTGCTATCACATTGCAGCCCTGGTTGCTGTTACAGTGCCTTTTGCATAAAGAGTTGCTCAGTGACAGTACAGCCCCTCCCAGGCTGATGCCGGATGAAAAGCTTTGTCAGGTGCAGGTTACAAGTATTGTGGCATTGTGCATGCTCCTGCTGCAAGTGCCTGACATGATGCTTTCTGCAGCTGCAATGGGATTGCTGTAGCTGTTTCTGGTCTGGGAAAATTAGTCATAAATAGAATTTATTGTTGGTGTATCTCCACTGTCTGTACTAACAGCAGAAGCCAGAGCAAATTGCAGCTGATTTGTTTGTGGTTTACATTGAGTTCATAAATTAACTAGAGAAAAAGGTGAACTATTTGCTATGTTAAAATATAACTAGGAAAATGGCATAAGGTCAAACTATTTGCCTGAAAGGGAACTTATTTATGACAAAACTGTATAGGAAGCTTTAGATTGCAGTAGCAGTACTAAAAGCCCTTTTTGATCAATAGTTTATCTCATAACTGAACACTTACTAGAATTTGTTTCCAAGTCTGAAGGCAAAATTTTTGAGCGGCAAATTAGCTGCAGGACACACAGATGAGTGAACATACAGTGGTTTTTTACTTAACTGTTATTTCTTCAAATGAAAAACACACATTTGGTTTGCATTAATGGCTTCATTGTAATGATTAATGTCTCTGTGCCTTTCTGTGATTATTTTTCACTTAAGACTGTGGTTACCAGTAACAGTTTGTTAAAGGAAACAAGTGATGGTATATCAGTCATCTCACAAAGCACTAAAAAGTTTTAATTTTAATCTCTTGTAATAATCCTTTCTGCCTAACATGCATTTCCCTCCTTGTCCACGAGAATAGAGTTAACTTTCAGAATATATATTGCAAGTTCTGTGTTTTAATTTGTGTGTGTGGAAGAAGACAATCATAGATGCCTCTTTTACTTAATTTATTTACTTATTTTTTAATTTTTATTTTTTCTGTGTGTGACTTCCAGGAACACCTAGATCTTTCCCTGGCAGCATTTCTTGGCTCAGGCTTTCAAGTATCTGATGATACGACCTTTAGGAACTATCACCCTGCAATACAATAAGGTTTGGTGTATTCTGTTTGAAACCGAGTGTTTGGATAGTGGCTGAAGGCTTTGTGAAATTCCTGAGTGAAAGGACAAATGATAGAGGAACAACATTTTCTAAAGCTTGGTAACCTTTTGCATCTGCCGAATAAAAAGGTGGATAATATTTCAAAAATAAAACTAAAAAAATAACAAACATGCACTTGATTTTTTTCCCCAATTTCACATTGGGAAAAAGCCATTATTTTAAAGGAAATAAACTGCCAGGGACTATGATGGAAATCAATGGAAATGAGGCTGTATATTCCTGGAATGTTACCTAAAAAGCAGTGTACTATTTTTGTCCTTGGTCTTCCAAAGATG
The DNA here is from genome assembly GCA_036023395.1 of Myiotriccus ornatus. Classification (NCBI taxonomy): domain Eukaryota; kingdom Metazoa; phylum Chordata; class Aves; order Passeriformes; family Tyrannidae; genus Myiotriccus; species Myiotriccus ornatus. Next base: position 101,011,836 of record JAYRBT010000001.1, read on the forward strand.
TGTGCATGGGCTTTGCCTTACGCCACTTAAGCTCACACTAAATGCACTAACCTTTATAAAAGGACTTTTTAAAATGACCTTTCTAAGTACAACTAGTTGTGATATCTTTGTAAGTTACAAAACTTTCCTGGAACTAAGAAACTGTGCATACCAGTAAATCAAAACAATTCAAGTATTTATTGTTTGCTAGAAAAAATAATATCAGTTATGTAAACTGGGTTGAAATTTGACTTATGAAAGTATGGTTTAGATCTGTGTGTGGTCCTCCTTCCCTCCCCTCACAACTAATTAATGTAATTAATTTGTCAACTATTTTATGACACCACCTCTAATTCTCTATTAGGTACTCAGTTGCTTACAGAGAAAAACCTGTCAGGAACTGTGTCTTCCACAATGTGCACAGAGAAGGCAGTTTTCACCTATGATGCCATCTAAATTTTGAAAACAATTATTGGTCAGAGCTAGAAAACAGTAACAATTTCTCGGGGGGTTTTGTGCATTAAAGGTCTTAACAAGCTGGAGAGCAGGGAATGAAATTTTACAGTTCATTAAGCATTTCTCCTGTTTTCTTAGAGGTGGAATATCTTCATGCAATGCAAAGAATAATAAGAGTCTTCGGACGCTGAATCTCTACACAAAATGACAAGCTTGTGAATTATAGTCCAAGCATGCCTGACACCATGGCCAGGAAACCTGCCCCACCACTTGCTTGTCATCAAAGTCTTCTTTGATTTTGCAATGAAAGTAAATAAAAAGAATTGTTATGAGGAACAATGGGTGAGAATCACTTGAGTTGGGTTGGGAAAAGCTAAATCACAGTTTTCCAGCCAACCATTTGCATGTGTTTCCAAAGCTTTACTTGGAGATATGTGTAGTGTTTCCACTGTCAGTGGGAAGCAGCTCCCAGCCAGATCTCATCTCTTTTGGGCCAGGACAAATCTGACATGTTCTAAACCTTAAGACTAGTGAAATAACACATGAATTTTAGTGAGTAGGCTTTGGTTGTACTGCTCAAGTAAAAATTCCCCGGATCTCCTAAATACTAAAATACTGGAAGGAACTTTTTACTGGAGATTATGCATTATGTCATATTATACATGACAATTTATACCAATTTGTATCCTGAATAAAAATATAACTATCATACATATTACTACTATTCCCACTAGCACATCTTTGGGAGTAGTATTTATTTTTGTTTTGTTTTGTTTGTTTTTTTTTTACTACGAGCTCAGTCTCCCTCCCACCCCTGATCACACAGTTGTTTGCAGGACTGCTGCTGGCTGAGTTCAGAGTAAGTCATTGCGTTACTAGTTGGGTGGGGAGAGAAGGAGGACCACACACAGATCTAAACCACAGTTTGGTAAGTCAGATTTCAATCCAGTTTACATTACTGACTTTATCTTTTCAAGCAAAAAATAAATATTTGAATTGTTTCGATTTACTGACATGTAGCATTTCTTAGTTACGGGGAAGCTTTGTAACCTGTAATGACATCACAACTTCCTTGTAAACAGGAAGGTTGAATCTTTCTTCCTACTATACTTGTATGGCTTTTGTTATCATGAAGTGCCTCTTAGTCTGAACTAATGTACCCTCACGAGAAGCACGCAAGGGCCGTCAATGCCACTGCACGAGGCACACTGGACTGTACAGAAAGTGGCTCTGGCACATGGGCTGGGTTAAAACTCCCTGTGAGCATTGGCTGCAGAGAGTACAGTGGTGTGGTTGGCACTGCTGAGTGCTGAAGGACGCCCGCAATTCAAAGGGAGCACCCCCTGTATTACCCAAAGGTGTGCTCATGCCCAGGGGATGATCAGCTCACACCTGTTACACCTAAAAGCTTACACTTTGCAGAAATAAAAGGCATGGATTTCCCTGCCTTTCCCTCAGCTTGAGGGGGCTCACTTCTGTCATATCTTGTAGACGACTCATGGTGGAGATTACAACACTGGGGTAGACTGCTTGTGAACCCAGACACTGTATCATTTCTGATGTGAGTAGGCTGTACAGAGAGTGGAATGCAAGTTTTAAAGGTCAAGGAAGAAGAGAAAATTGTCCAAAGGGGAAAAAAAAAAAAAAAAGCAGCCGTGTGTGTTTGCAGTAAGAGGTGTGGCTGGTGAGAGAGACTATTGTGTTCTGGAACAGTGTGTGTTTCCAAAATCTTGCTGCCATGGTCCACTTCGAAGAACTGAGGATGACACATTAACAAAGGTCAAATAATGTCTTGCAGTAGAGAGGTCATTTACTCTTCAGTCTGCAGAGCCTTCTCAAGAGGGCTTATAATTTTTCTGGACTGATACGAGTATTTAAGTTGGGGTACAAGATTCAGTTGTTGGAATAGTCTTGCCCCTCCTTTGAAACAATATGTTTTAATATGAGAAAATACCGTGACAATCTACTGTCCCTAAAAGAAAAAAGATTTCTCCATAACAGTCCATTCTTTAACATGAGCATCAATTATTCACCTGCTAATAACTGCATCTAACAACCCATTCAGCATTCCACACATTGAGAAGGCAGGTAGAGGTCTTAATTTCTGATCAGAGGAACTAAAGGTTTGCATGTTTTGTGCAGGTGAGAAGGAGGCACAGATGTATGATGTGGAGAAGATAAAAGTAGTTCCAAAAAAGATTTAAAAAACAGATAATGGTTTTGGTTACCAAGGTCAGAGGTGCTGAGCTAGTAATTATTTTTTTGGCTTTACAGACCATAAAGTAAACTGATGGCAATTTTAATGGAAATAACCCTAACCTCCTATTTTCTAGTAAAAATGTTATGTAAAATTATTACATACCGATTTTATGTTTTTTTTCAGAATTAACAGTAAATATGCATATAAAATTAAATGACATTGACTTCCCAACTGTTTCGGTGTTCAGGAACATGGGCAACAATAGCCACCCATTGCTAACGGTACAGACCTGAAAGCAAACAGTCTGATTTCTCCTTGGCCAGGCCACATCTTAGCACCAAAGCTGCTGTGAAGAAAAATTGTTGACTCTTCTGTGGGTAACAGATATTTGCAAGGATCACCTTCAGGTTGATTAGCTTAATCCTCGAAATTCCCCAAAGAACTGCTGGGAAGAAGGGCTCCGAAAACCAGGGTGAGCCACATAACCAACCTCCTGGCTTAGAGGTACCCAGTCCTTCCGCCTTAGTCGTGACCTGCCTGACTTTTAAAGTGTTGCTCGACCTGTAAAGGAAACATTTACAGCATCACTGCTGACGGGGAATCCCGTCTCCATGATCACAGGGATCCTTGCCCTTCAAGCAGAGACTACAGAGAACATAGTGAGATGCTCCTCTATCACACCGTAATGGCCGATCCACTGGGGTTCACTTCAGGGTACCACATTATGGCATTTCCTTACCGCAGCGGCACCTTCAGCAGTAAGTGGTACTTTGAAACACTGGTGGAGAGGGATGCCCCCCATCCCTGGAAGTGTTCAAGGCCAGGCTGGAGGGGCACTGAGCAACCTGCTCTAGTGGGAGCTGTCCTTGCCCATGGCAGGGGGGTTGCAAAGAGATGCTCTTTAAAGTCTCTTGCAACCGAAGCCATTCTGCAGTTCTATGATCTGGGGAGAAATCCGCGTCCTCCTGAGCCCCGTGAGCAACCTCCCGGAACGGGGCAGGAGTGCGAAGCCCAGCCGGGCTGGCGGGGTTTGTCGGCCGGGCGGGGCGGCGGGGAGGGCAGAGGCGGGGCCGGCGGCAGCGGCCGGGGCACTGCGGAGCCGGCGCGGCGCTCACCGGGCGGGGACTGCACCTTCCCCTCCGCAGAGCGGCGCCGCCCCCCGGCCCCCGCCACCCCTCCGGGCCCCCCGCCCGTCGCCCCGCTCCGCTCCCCCGGCTGCGGCGGCACCCGCGGCTCTGCCTGCGCCGCCCCGCCATGGAGCAGGGGCCGGCGGGGGGGTCCAGCGCTGCTGCTGCCGCCGCCGCCGCCGCTGCCGGCACCGGGGGTCTGCTCCTGCCCCTGAGCGAGACCGAGCAGCAGCGCTACTCCGAGCTCTTCTCGCGCTGCTGCCCGCCCCCCGAGGCGGCCGCCGGGGGCAGCAGCGTGGGCGAGCTGTTCCGGGCCTCCCAGCTGCCCCCCGACACTCTGCACCAGGTGGGTCCGGCTCCAGCTGCCCCGGAGCTGAGGGGTGCGGGTGGTTTGGGGGCAGTGCCGGACGGGACCCGCTCCCGCAGCGCTGCGGGAGAGGCGCTGGCGCTGCCTCCGCCGCGAAGTTGGGGGCTGCGGGCGGGCCGGTGGCCCTGCGCTGCCCGCGGGGCCGGGACGAGGGTCCGCTCCCCGGGCAGGTCCCTTTCCCGCAGCGGCGGTGCCGGGGCTGCGCCGTGCCCGCTTTCTCCCTCCGGACGGGCTGCTGACGGTGCTGGTGTGCGGTGTCCCTGCGGTTCCCCGCTCCGGGTGCGGTGCGTGAGGGGCAGCCCGTGCCGCCGGTGCGTGCCCCGGGCCGGGCGCCCTGAGCCCCGGGCGCTCCGTGCGGGCTCTCCCGGCCAGGTCGCTGCTGCCGTCGCCTTCCTCCAAAGGGCCCCAAAAGTCATGAAAGCAGTTGTGCGCGCAGAGCTGTAAGGACGTGCGATGTGTTAAACTCCTGGTGTAACTATGAGATTTTTTTTTTTTTCTACGTGTTTCAGTGAAAAAAAAAAAAAGTCTGTGGGTTAAAATGATGCTGCGGGTTTTATGTCAGTTTTTGAGCACGAACACATCAAGGTGCGAAGTGTGAGGGTCTTGCCCTGTCAGAGCAGCAGAGCCACAGAAGTCCCCAGCAGGGGCTGTGAGGCAGAACCATCCTAGTTTTGAGGAGAAGCTTGCCCGGGGTGGGAGAAGGCTTGTGCCAGCCATTTTCTAGGGATAGGGAAGAGTCCGACTTGTCTTCTCCACCTGCGGATTAGTAATTTGACTAATGCAATGTGGTTGCATAGTACTGACAATAAACTGAGCAGAGATGGGATATTCCTGTTTGTTTATTCATTTTATTTATTTACATGAATTACGTTCTTCAGTAGCTTTTACTTATCGAGCAGAAAAAAGTTATGTTGAAATGGAGCTTTTACTACCTTATAGTGAGCCACACTGTGACCTTGGTCTTGCAGGTGAATTTTGAGTGGTGAAAGTAGAGATTTCACATAGATATAGCACCAAGAATGGGTATTTTTGCAAAGAGGATTTCAAGTAAGAAGGCATATTTAAGAAACTTGCTATGGCCCAGTTACTGCATTTTCCAAAGAAGTATAAAAAGAACCCTCTTATTTCCACTATGAGGTTTCTTACCCTATCATTTAAGTGAAATTTATGATCATATTATTACCATAGTCTTGTTTCGGGGGTCATTTTGATTATAATGTGTGACTTAAGCCTGGAAATGGTGGGGTGGGTTTTTTAGTTTTTAAAATTATTTCCAGGTATATTTATGCTGTGAAGAGGACATTACTGGGAAACAAGCCTGTAATTGGCTTCAGGAATATTCAGATAATAAGGCCTATGGGATCTGGGTCTGTTTTTCTTCCTTCTTCCATCCCTCCCCCTCTTGTTTATACAGCACTAATCACAGTGGCGTTCTGCTCTGTGGCTGGAGTGCCTCTGTTCAAAACCTGCTGCAGCCAGGTATTCTTAATGTTTACTGAGATGTAAGAAAAAAAAATGTAATGAATTAAAAAAGAAAAGAAAGGTGGGTGTTTTGATAGGGAAAATCCCACAACATTGTTTGAGATATTTTTCTGATACTTTTTATTATCCTCTGAAGATGCAATTTAATATTTTCTCTTTAAAAAATCTTAGTATTGTAGCAGTTATGGGAGCAGGGCACAGAGGTTAATGGTGTATGTTTTCTCCTAGTACAGGGAACACTTCTTTTAGGCAGAGGCAAGTTGTTTGGTTTAAGATAATGTGTTTTCTTTGAAGTAATTGTTGACCGAGAAAGTTTTTTTGTTTGTTTGGGTTTTTTTAATGCTTTTTAAAATCGCCATCTGTCAGTGCTTCACGTACAGGCATCCCTATTGATTGACTGAGAAATGGTCATGCTGAGTTTATTCATGTCAGAAATGGGGAGATTTGGAGCTCTCACAGTCCAGAAGGTACTTAACACCCTTCCCTGGCCCTTGTGTGGGCTATAACAAGAGGCAGCTATGGATGGTTTTTAAGCAATGTGCAATTTACAGCTTTTTGTTCTCAAGGTATTCACTGAGGAGTGGCTTTACAGATCAGGATGCTTCCAGAACTGGCATTTAGTGCCATAGCACTCTCAAACCTGTGCTGTTGTCTTCAGTTGTACTTCTGTAATAAGTGGGATGACTTTTCGAGAAAGAAGCAGCCTTTCCTTATACAGTCTTTGATTAAGATTTCTTATAAGCATTATGGGAAATCTCCTTCTACATTCCTTAATTGTAACGGCAGGGTTTGCTGTCTAGACAAATATCAGGTGGGTGCATCCTGGCTGGAGTACTGCTATGTCAGTTCCTGTGGGAAAAGCAGTGTCATGCACTCCCAGACCGTGAACAGACAAGGGTTTGGTTTGGTTTAAAGGTTAGTTGGCTTAATCCGAGAAGTTATATGGATGAAAGAGACTAGGTAACAGAGAGCAGGTAGGGAATATGAGAGCATGTGCCAGAAAAGGAAATGCTGAAATAAATGGAAAAAATCCAAGAGCAGTTAGGTCAGTAGGAGCAGATGGTGTGCACCTGAGAGTCCTGGGCCTTGCTAAGAATAAGGTGATTGAACATAGGTTCATTACACCCAGGCTCATTAAAGCCAGCTATTCTGCTGGGCAATAGGGTACAGCAGAGATTGTACCAATTTCACTTAGAGCTGAGATTGAACAATGAACTCGTCGAGAGTTAGTTCTGGAAAAAAAGGTTGAAGTTAGCACTAAAATTAAAAATGTCAGACACTTCACAGAACAGAGAAGGGCATGACAGGGACAGGATGGCATGGTTTCATACTTCTCCCATGTACTGAAAGTCTTTGGCTAGCCATATTGTGTGATTAAAAAGATTTTATTTAGACTTGCACAAAGCCTGTGGCAAGATCTTTTACCGGGGGCTTTTAAAGTAGCTCTGTAAAATGTCTATAATTTCTTGCCTGAAAGATCTGTACTGGGGTTGTTTTTATTTTAATTTTTTTACAATATTTATGTAGAAGCAGGAAGGAGCAGACTAGTCATTCACCATGCAGTTCTATAGACTGTGAGAATTAGAAGCAGCTCAACGGCATCAGCTGGAGATATAGATACGTAGAGATATATATGCACACCCACGTTGGTCAAGTAGAAGATGGTGTTTCCTATGCTTCAAGAACTGAATTTATGCAAAGAAAAAAAAATCTTGAAAAAAGCCCTGTTTTAAAGTCACTGGATTCACAAAAATATCGCTGGAGTGAAGGTGATCCCACAGCATACTTTGTCACATAGGTCAGTATTGGTAGCCCTTCTTACATGGGGAGAAGGCAGGCGGAGGTGTGGGAGCAGTTGGGAGGAAGGGATGAGTGAGGGCAGCTCAGGGCAGGAGGCACTGCTGATGGCCATCGCTAGATGACAACAACAGGTTTGTGTGCCCACGAGGGCAAACTTCCTGTGGGGTTTCTGGCACATTCCTTGGAAGAATCTGTTTGGTTGTGCTCCCTGAGTGCATTGGGATGTCAATACTCCACACTGTCCGCTGTGCCGCAGGTGCTGACAGTGGCTGGTTTGCCTTGTCTCGGTTTGGGCAGTTGATTTGTGACCCTGTTTTGAAACTGGCTGCCAGTGAGTACATACAGCCTTACAGCCTCTGCTCCTGAGTCTGGGACCCCAAAGTGCATTTGTTACGGGTACCAATGGGCTGATATCTGCAGGGATTTCAGATAAAATACTGCTTTACAGAGTCAGTGCCCACTGATCAGCAAAGGAAAGGTACTTTGTGCTAGTTTTACTGTTTGTTGATATTCCTGTGGTCTCTGAATATTTTGTCCTAAGAAATTAAGGAGCAGAATTGGACTAGAGATTTACACTGAAATGCTTATTTCTTTTCGTTAGTTTCTGACTTATTTGATTGATTCTCACTTGGTTGTCTGATGTTATCTTTAATTCTCAGCTTTATAAACTTTATTTGTGGATGTGGCACTATCAGCACAGAGATCTAGTTTTCTTAATAAAATGTGTTCTTTCCTCTGCAAATGAACACACTGTGTTATTTTGAGCTCCGAGGATGACAAGTACTAATTGTGTGATACTGGAGCTGTACAGGCACTGCATTTTTTAGCTGGGACTCTCCTTCCAGCACTGTGTGAATAGGGAACATAGACCAATGATCGTGCCTTTCTTCCACAGGCTTCGTGAGTTAATTTGTGTTTATTGTGCCTTGTCTCTATAGTTACAACTCTGCAGTTTAACTGTATTTTTGTGTTCAAAAAGGAGAAGTGAGAATAGACTAAAAAAAAAAATTAAGTTGATATTTCTTTGGAAAAATGCCAGTAAGGATTGGCTTTCTGTATTTTTTTTTTTTAATTCCATGAGGATAAATTACTACCTACATGATAGCTGGGGTGGGATTAACTTTCTGCCTCAAACAGGGAGAAAAGAACAGGAACTGTGGCAGTTACAGTATGAGCTGTTTAAATGAAGAAAATCTGGATTTAATGGTACTTTACCAAAGATAAAATTCACTCTGTTGTAGCCGTTGACAGAATGTGGCATTATGGTAGTGCTGGCAGTGTGATTTAGCTGACTGAACAGCAGGTCCATCAAAAAGTGGTGTTAGAGAGAAGTGGCATCCTACTGACGTCTTTGAGCCAGGAAGAAACAAAAGCAGGGTGCAACTTTATGTAAGTGATGCAGCAAGAAGAGGAAAGGAAAACTGATATTTCAGAAACAGTACTTCTGGCCACAGTCTCTTAAACTGTCATTGCCTTTCTAGAGTCACAAGCAAACTTGTGTTTATCTAAGTAGGAAAACTAATAACCCGGATGTAAAAACCATGGTAGTATTATTATTAAAAACATTTATAAACTGTAACAAGGTAAAAGGTAAAGATTCACCTGAAGCAACCTTGATGTGTTCCAAAAAGGAAAATAAATTGAGGTCGTAGTGCATCTTTAAACTGTTCTTTAGCATTTAAATTATCACTTCATAGTCACTGCTTCAAGATTAGACGTTTTGAGTGCCTCAGCACTGAGATACACAGTAGATGATTTGTAGGAACTGTTCCTTCCCAAGTGTGTTTCAAATCACACTGTAAAACCAGACCTGCTTAGACCTGCTTGTCACAGGTATCCAGTGGGATGGTCACAATTAGCCTCATCAAGGCCTGCAGCCTTCAGTAATTAACCCTCATAACAGCCAAGTGTCAGTTAATTATTCCATTTTTCAAGTAAATAATGCATTGCTATGCCATTGATTTAAAATAACTCTGCAAGAGGGATGGAGATAAAAGTTCCATAGGGATAAAGAAGGGTAGCTTTCTTCATGAGAGGCTGCTGTAGTATGAAGCAGGGATGATGAAGAACGGGTTTTATTTTTACGTTTTAAGTAAGTGGTTTTGTCATGGGACTTACTAAGTGCAGTGGGGTTCACTAAACGTTTGATATAACCCCTTCTTCTCCTGCCTGTATCTACAGCAATATGCTGTCAGTATTGTGATGTTTATACACAGATTGATGATGTTGCCACAGTCTGTTTTGCAAAGGAGATGTTGAACACAGAATTCACTTCAGTGGTTGAGTCGGGTGGAAACAACCCTGCCAAAAGGGATAGTATAAACTCTGAGCACATGAATTTAGCTGAGCTGAAAAACTTAGTCAAGATAGAAATGCTTGTTCCATCTTTCATGAATCTGTGACAAGGAATCAGGATAAATAACCTATTTAAATTTAAAACACTATGATTTGAGAAATACAACTGATATAATATTTGTAAAGCAAGATTCTTTGATGTATTAACATCTAAACATGCCAACAGTATGGTAAAATAAAACATTAATGAACCATATGTGCTAGTTCAACTTTTGAAGACAGTGAAAGAGTTGAACAGCTGAGTTAGTGGATAATTAACTAGAAAAGGTTGCTGGAGTAGAAAATCAACTGTGGACAAATAGTAATCCCCTCTTCCTGAGCAGGAGGAATATTTTCTTTTTCCGGTATATTCAGCAGCATTACTTGGTGACCACTGCATAAAATTGAGAACTGTGTTGGGAATAACTTTTTCTTTGGTTGTTGTTATTCCATTTTTATTTTTTTTCCTGCCATTTAGATATGATGATGATGCGGAAAGATGCGGTGGGATGAGATCCATTAATGAACTAGTAGGACACAGTGACCAGAAATAATTGCCTAAATCAGTAACTGCAAATTATATTTAGTTTATTTATCAAAGTGTCTAAAAGACAAAACGTATGTTTTTTATAGTATAAACTATAGTTTATATTTCCAAATCTTTGTATATATAAGAAATGTGTGGCATTTGTTTTTTTTTTCAGTAGAGGAAGGCTGCCTGTGTATTTTTAAATGGATTCCAGTTTTTAGCAAAATTTGACTTTGCATGTATCACATGTGCCTACACAAGTAGGTATGTCTCATATTAATAGAGAAAATTTAATATTTTATAGGAACTGAGATGTATATTAAATTTCTGATAAAGTAACTATTAAAATGTATATTAAGCGATGTGGTTGCTTAAATGTCTTTTAAATTATTACTTGGGGGTAAAAACAAAAATGTTACCATGCTTACTTAAAAAGAGCAAGAATCTTGTTTTAATGATGACCAACTAATGAGACAGATCTTTGCTAGAAAAGTATGATGTTAAGGTCTTATCTCTTTGAACTTAAATAATATTTTAAACAGCTTATTTTTCCCAAGAATCTGCCTTGCAGACATTAAAGTTAGGATGTTTCATGCTGCCAGTTGTTTCAGTCTGGGGGTACATTTGGAGAGGTGTATTGAAGGTGCTGCCTCTGGCAAGTGGTGTCACCTGCGCAGAGCACACCGGTGGCGTGTTGTGGGTGCTCTCTGTTAGCGACAAGGCTGCTTAAAACTACCCCGGGGTTACGCGCTGGCTGCCTGCCAAGTCATCTCTTGTACCTGTTAGAGCCACTCAGGCCTTCGTAATGAGCACAGATCACTGAGCAGAGCTACAGGAGTGCCCCAAGTACAGCAGCGTGATGAGCAAATGCCTTCAAAGAATACGGGGGGGTGGGGGTCTTGAGAAACTTTAGATAGCTTGACTACCGGAGCACATCTTCAGTGTTTTCTTCTGCTGCTTTACTTTTTTATGTCTGTGAGATTTTTTCTGCCCTGAGCAATCTTTCCCCATTCAAAAAAAGCTGTGAATGTTGGTTCTAGTATCTTACCCTTGCATCTGTGTAGTCCTGCAGGGTCAGTGTGCAGTACTTGGTTGCTCCCCTTCCCTGACAGAGAGTGGTGGGGAGCTACTCCCTTGAGCAGAGCTGTGTTGAAACGCTGGATTTAGGACTTGAAAACCCCACTGGCTTGGTGGCACTGAAAATTTAGAATCATCTAATGGGAAACACTTGGCTGAGCTTGAATTCGAAGTGTCTGAGCATGGCCCATGGTGTCTGCTTGCTCACTGAAGTATGAGTCATGAAGCTGAATTCTGCTTTCAATAGCAAATGTCTGTAACATTACTTTATTATTATGATTATAAATTTCAAGTGTTTTTTTGGCATAAGCCTTTGAAATTGATTTACCTTTTTTTTTTTTTTTAATCCTTTCTTTTTCTTAAAGTGTCTTTCCACACCAAGAAACATTAGATCAACTTTGGCATAGGCAACATTTCACATTTCATGCATTATTTACTTCTGGCATAATTTACACAGTGATGTCCTATGGAAGCCAAGATGATAGTATTTCAGAATAAAACAACGTGTCTAATCATTTGCACAACAGAGTGACTGCTGTGGGCTAACAATTAGAGTCAGAATTATTTTGTTATGAACAGTAACAGCAGTGGATCAGTAAAAGGTGAAGGACTTCGAGGTTCCAAATGCCTGAAACAAAAATAAAAGGGGAAAGAGGCCAAAACTCAGTAATGTGATTCTGTATTTATTTAAAAAAAAATTTTTTTTGCTTTCCCTCCTTTGAATAATTTGCTGCCTATGGAAGCACATCTTTATTTTAATAGCCATAGTCTGCTTTTCCTTTACTGTATATGGATAGAAATGCAAATACAAGTCTTGATATAAAATGTGCTGTAAAATCTTGGTGTACTGTGCACGGGCAGTGGAGACGATGTCATCTTTGACTCTGGTGTTGCTGCTTTAAAATCTTGTGCTCTTCAGCTGAATGGAGGACAGACACTTGGTTTGGGCCCAGACAAGTATGTTCTCACTGACTGAATGATGCATTTCTGCACATAAGCATGTTGGGTGAAATAGTGGTAATCTTAGTGCTGTAGAAGAGAAAAAAATTGACCTGCTTTTCCAAGTGATGTGTTGATTCCAACTAGAGGTACATGGGATATAAGATCCAGGAAGGGCAGGAAGTGTCTTCTACATACATTGTGTGCAATGGAATTAGCGACAAGGGTATGCCTTCGATTGACAGCTCTTCAGTCTTATAAAAATAGTCCATAATTCTCAACTAAAGAAGGGCTTTAATATGTGTTATTGATTAAGATAACAGCACAACCGTAGAAGGTACTGTTTGGGGTGTTTGCTGCATTGCCTTTAAAAAGACCTGCTGTAGTTCTAAGCACTAGGGAAATTAACTCAGGAAACATGCCAAATGTGATAAAAAAGGAGGGGTACAGGAAGCATCAAGGTTTTTTGGGGGTAGCTGGTCTAAAAAATGACATTACAATAACTATGGAAGAAAGTAGTTAATTTTAGAAAATTTTGATGGAATGGGAAGTAAGTCTGTAAGGGATTTGTTTGTGGCAAAAATGCATCGTATGTCCCAGAGTTTCTGGTTTCTTCTGTACGAGTTAAGTCTCATATTGTCTAAAAGTGGAACACAACCTGGAACTGCATTTTTATGGGAAATGCCAGAATTTCTTCTGGTCTTCTAGGGCAAAGTTAATGATGAGAAATGTTTGCAGGAGAAGTTTCTTTGGAAATGTTTAAAAACTTGTAATTTGTTGAATTAAATCAAAACACTTTGTTTTGAACTGCTTGGATATTGAAGCACTGTGACATCTTTAACACAGAAATTTTGGGAAAGAGGTTGTTTGTGTGCATCATCTCTTGTTCCTTTCCTTTCCTCAGGCTAATTCTGCCCAACCGGTAGTGATGGTGGCCAGGCAGCTTGTTCAGAAGGGAGACTGTGGTGCCTCAGAAATGTCATCTGCTGAGGAACCACAAGGTTTGAAACATCAAAACAGCAGCTTCCACAGGACTCTATGGTACCTTTGTATTAAGGTGACCTGGAAAAAACCATTTTGCTTCCTGGCAGAAATTTGAAAGGCTCATGGAAATTGTAGTGTTTTTTTTGTTGTTGTTTTTTTTTTTTTTCAGGAAGGGATTTGAGATGTTGCAATATTTTCAAGTAGTCTAGTTCAAGATGACTAGATCTGGTGGCTGCCATCTAGATGGAGAGGATTTGTCAGGTTTTCCGTGTGGTGGTTGTCACTTCTTGGATACTAACTCCTGCGATTTTTAGCAACTTGAAGTGCTTTCTGCCGTTGCATTCAGAATGAAGGAGACACTAGCTGTCAGATCTGCCTTGCAGAGCTGACCATAATTGATTCTCATTCTGAGAAGTGGGAAGCAAATGTTTAAATCTCTGAAGAGTGGGTTTTTCTATCGTTGTTGAAAGTTGTGGAAGACCCAGATAACTGTAGCTGCTAGAAATGTTCTCCTGTTTAGCTATGTGGACATGTCCCATATGTCCAGGCTGTCTGTTCTTCTCTTCTGTAAAGTCTGAATTCAGTATTAATGGTAAAAAAATTTTCCTTTGGACTGCAAATACAGTAATTCCCTTATTAAAAAGAGTAAACAGGAGAAACTGAATAGAAACCTATTCCAAAGTGATAGTATGTTTCTGAAGGTCATTGTGGGCTGAATTCTGGGTTACTGCCTGGGGTCCTTTCTGGGCTTCGTACCTGTGACATTCATGCCTCACAGCATTTTTTTGTGCTTCTGGTACTTATATGAGGTCCCTTGTGGTTCTAGGAGGAAGCATATAAAGAACAGATAGATTAAGACTTACCTAAGGCTGAGGGAGCTGGGAAGTAAGTAGAAGCAGGGCAGCAGTGAATCTCATTAAAAGCAGTGGATGTTAAAGAGATTTGAGGAGAAGCTTGGAGGAGTCATCCAGGTGGCCGGTGTGTGTATTGGGGGATGTCTGGTTTGGGAGGAGATCAGAAGGCAAAAATAAATAAATCCCAATTATGTTGTTAACAGCTGCTCTCTGTTGTTGAGTAATAAAAGGCAGGGTCCAGGAAGATGGTTGTTTCTGGTTTTTATTAGATGGTTTAGATATCATGGGGATGAGCAGGTTATAAATATAAATGTCTGCTGCAGATGGAAGGTGGAAGACGCTTGAACCTGATAACCTTCAAAAAGTGATAACCTAAGGTTTAAAATTACGCTGAGATCTGAAGCTTCCTGCAGAGTCCTTGGGTAGTCCCATGTTAATAACAAGAGAAAGACCAAACCCAAAACAAATAAACAACCCCCCAAACCTTCTCAAAACAAAGCAAACTTGAGTGCCAAAGTCTTACCCATTTTTCAGGTTGTTTCTTCCAAAGTGCTACCAAGGTTAGAAGTGAAGAGAGCCTCACTTAGTTTTCTACACCTGATATATGATGAAGCTGTACCACTGTGACAAATAGTATGCTTGGGGGTTTTTTTTGCAGTTGCATTGTATCCTGCTGCTACCCTTGTTTAACCATGGACTTCTTTTTAAGAACAGCACTAGATCATTATTCTGGAGATACAGTATACCTCTAAAATAATATAGCTGTGAAGTCATGCCTGTCAAAACATGTTTTGAGTGTTGTAACAGGAAGGAACTGGGATGGGGGAGCCTGGGGGTGACAATGTTACAGCACCTGCTACCTCACAGTGTGACGAGTCCCACATTCACTGGCCAGAGCAAATGTTTCAGGACAGGAAAGAGCAGCACTGGGCAGTGCTGATGTCAGTAGGAAAATAATTCAGTGTTATTTACATCAAGTTATCAGTCCCTTATTTTCCTTTTCTCTCTCTTAGCTCCCTCCTCCTCCCACAGCTGTATTATAGCAATTATATCTTTTATTTGATCTAGTCTAAATCAAGACTGTCCTTGAGGAGGATATTCTCCAAATGAGTATTTTTCCATAGGAAATACTCATTAGCTGTTTTTAGACTGCATTACTTACTGCGCATATATTTGATTGCAGGGGAAGTGTGCAAGAGGTAAAGCTTTAAGTCTATCAAGGCACCGTGTTTTAGTGTAAGTACTGAATTTAATCCCTGCAACAAAATAGGTCACTCTGGACATGGAATGAAGGTCTTCTATTCAGGTACTGAAGGACAGACTTTAAAGTAAATATCTATGAGTAAAGGAAACATCCAAAAGGGCACAAGTAGGGGACAGGTTTGTGAATCTTTCTGGGGTTTTTTTGCCACTACATAGTTTAAATTTTATAATTAAATTATTTGGCAATACATTAAGTGCAGATGTTAGTAACAATCAAGTTAATACTTGGGCGTGGTAATACTTGTATTGTCCTTCTAGTAGCTTGGTCACTCATGGCAAGTTAAGTTTCAAAACATGGTTGTTTGACATTTTAGTGAAGAGAAAGAGGAGCAATGTGTCAAGGGTTGTAGATGTGAAATACATTTAAAGAAGTGGATGAGTGGTGATACCTAGCTGTGTTCTCAATTCCCTTCCAAATGGAGAATTCTGGTAATATATAGAGCCCTAAATAGATAGTTGCAGGACTGTCCTATGCTCAGATTGGCGTTGACCCAGAGCAGCATTTTTACAGTTTCCACAGCACTGTCAAGTTGAGTGGCATGGGTGGTATGTGACTGTAGGGAGAAGAACTTTGTTTGGAGCAGTGCAGTTATTTGTGCCAGCTCTAAATACTTGAAATTTGGCTTTGTTTCCTGATGACTTTAGCAAGACAACACGTCTTGCAAGAAACATTGTACAGAAATGTTCATTTGTAGAAGAACAATAAGTTTTGAAAACAGGTCACCAGTGCTGTAAGATGTCCAGGGCTATAGTTTTATAATGAAAGAGCATACTGGAGTTCCAAGGAAAGGTGTATTTGAATCATAAACTAATATGCTTTGCCACAGTGAACCACTTCCCAAACATAACACTTAAAAAATTTTAACCTAAAACGGCTTTTCAGTGCCGTGTAATATAAAACGTTTCTTTTTCTTTTCTACTTATGTTTCTGTTCTGTTTGAATTTTCTCTGTCAATGCTTTTAATAAATTGTTGTGATAGTTTCACTTTCTGTTGAGTTGCCCTTTTCATATGGTCCATCTAAAATTGCTGCAAATATGATGCTAGAAGTACTCATTTGCAAGAGGAGCATTCAGTGTACCCCTCTGTAGCAGCAGTAGCTCATTTGTTACCAAGGTTGCAAGAAGAATGTGGTGTCTATTTATATCCTTGTGTGCACACCCATCAGCCTCATTAACCATTAAATAGTCAGATGGCTGAAGACACCTTTGAGTTTCTGAGTGTATACTACAGGGAAGGTATCCTTCATCTGGTTCCCCATTAGGGGCTTGCTTAACATGTCCCTCTGCTTTTTATTCAGTTCAAGGTTTTGTCCCCTGCCAGTTTACTGACTTACAAACTAATCGTCTTTTTGTTGTTATATATGGCTAACCACAAATTTATATTCCTGAAAGGTCTTGCCATCTCCTGTATAGATGTCTGATTTCAGCTCAAAAATGGGCACAAAAATGAGATGTTCTCCTTTATTACTACTTATTCCACTTCATCTTTCTTACTGTAATCTAAAATTTGCCAATTTCCCTTGTCACAGGCTGGGGTTTCTTTGGTCTGGTTTTCGAAAGAGGTGACGCTTGTGCAATGATGCTATTTAATTCATCCCAGTGATAACTTCTGAATTTGTTAACTATTCAGCAAAATTTGAAGAAAAGTGAGAGACTTTGAAGAGTTCCTGAAGTTATGTGAAAGACCGAAGTCATTTGGTAGAAGAAAACCCATTTTCCTGCTGAGAGAAAGGTCCCAAAATGAAGTCAACCCATATTAAAGAATCCATAAAGGAATGTCAACTGAAGACAAGGATCTAGAGAAAGTTGGGGTTTTATAAGTTTTGCTGCTCATAGACAACTTCTTAGAACTGATGTAGGCTGCCCAGGGAAGTGGTTGAGTCACTGGAGCAGTGCTGGGTCAGCAGTTGGACTCAATGATCTTAAGGCTCTTTTCCAACCTAAATGGTTCTGTGTTTCTAAATACTGGTGTGGGTGTGAGATAAAAGATGGCCGTAGAATAACATGTTAAAAATTACTGTGATGATGAGTGGAGAAGAGCAAAAGGGAAAAGCAAGAGTCTCCATATCTGCTCTGTGTCGCTATTTTTGTGCCCCTCTTTGCTCCCCCCATCTCTTCCCACGCAGTTCCACCTGCACTGCTCTTTGTTCCCCTTGTCTCCAGCTGGCGACTTCCACCAGCCAAGAGAGCTGCTGGTTCAGCACTTCTCTGCATCTGCCAGGAAATAAATAAATAGTGGGAAGAGAAACGGAAGGGATGTGTTCTTGCTCTTTTTGTCAGCTTTACTTAGGGCTTTTTTTTCAATTGTATGTCTTGCAAAAATGTATTACTGTGAGAAGATTTCCTTGAAACTAGAGCTGAATCCTGTCACCTCCTTGGTTTCCTTAGTTCCCTGGCATTAAGAAAAATGCAAATGCTGATGCTGTGGAGATGGATTCTTGTATATTGGGATAGTAAATAGGCTATCACCATTGAGAGGTGTAGTGGAGTCCCCTAAGGGCTTGCCAGGACTTTTGTTTGGGGGCACCCCATGCCCATGGAGTGCTTTGCAGGGTGACCTGCACCTGCAGCCCTGCTTTGATCCCTGCAGGGCTTTGGGAACTGTCTGCCTCTCTGTCCTTTAAATTCCCTCTAACTCCCTGTGAAGCTGAAGACAATGTGCCCCAGCACTATTTTTGCTCCTTTTGTGACAGTTCCTTCTCTTGGTGTTTCCAGCCTTTTTGACTGCCATCTGCCTGGGAGCTGGAGAGAACATGTTTGTTCCTTTTTTTCCCCCCATTTTTTTTTTTTAAATTGTACTTAAGCCCAGGTTCACTGTAACCCCAAAAGATGTCTCGCCTTATACTGAGGATTGAAATGAACAGGTGGATTATCCATGGCACAACAAGCAGGTGAGCCCCTCATACATTGTGGGCCAGCTCAGCGTGTTGCATTTGATGGCTGCCTCTAAATTAAATATCAAAGTTCATTGCCATTGGCTCATTCCTCGTTGGTTTTTGTGAGGAGACAATAATTTCTTCATCCATGTCCGACAAGTCTAGATCATTTAGCAGTGGTTTCACTGCCTGTGGTGAGGGAACTGCCCTAGTTTTGCTGCCATGCAGGAGATTCTCCTGTGAGCTTAAGTCTTCTTTACAGCACAATTGTCTTAATAAAAACATTTCACTAGTGATGGATAGATCTCATTAATTATGCCCATATCTATTTCATTCTTAATTAAGAGAATTGTGTAACTTTCTAAAAGTATTTACAGGTTTTGTTTAGTTATCTTTAATAAAATTCAGTGGTTTTAATTATGAGTAAAAATGAGTAATAGGCTTTCCTTAATTTCTTACTTTGTCTCTGTTGCTCATTTTTCTGCACTTGAAAGGAACATACATCTTATTTTTAAACTTTCATTATAGAAATGTTTAAGTATAAACATTGCGGGGAAATACTTTCTTGTACAAAACCTGCACAGCTGTGTCCAGTGGAATTTAAAAATAGCAAACTTCACCATTCATTTCATGGCAAAATCATTTTTGCCGATACTAAATCTTGGAAAAAATTATGTAACATTATCTGATTATGAGTCAAACTTTCCTTGACTATGTACCTTTTGACTTTGTAAATGTGTTCTAGGTCTTGAGCTACACAACTTCTTTGTGACATGGTTAGTTTGAAAGACCATTTGGAATGCAAAATAACTTCAGAGGATGTGAAGTCCTGTATGCTTCTGTTTAACCAGCTTTCCCAATCTAGAGGGAGCTTTGTGCATGTTCTCAAAATTCCAGGGCTGAGCATCCTCTGAAAAGCAGGATGTGAGCAATGGGCTGTGCACATCTTCATCCCTGTAGCTCTGCTCTGTTAAGTCTGAACATTTCTCCACTCTGCTTCATTAGTGAGTTGTGCTTTCAGTGCAAGAAATTGGTTGGGAGGAACACCAGTGAATCTGGAGTGATCATGGATCCCTTTAACATACAGAAGAAAGAGAGGTTTACCATTAGTAAGAGAGGCTGCCCTGTAAGACAGGACTTTGTCATTTTTACTTTTCAAAGTGTGACAGGGAAAAAAAGAAAGGATAATCAGTAAAAGCACGTCTGAGGTTTTTGTAGCTATTAGTTGTCACTGAAAATGAGTGATATTTCTGTAGTTTTTTCATGATATGGCTATTGAGGTAGGGACCAGTGGACATAGTCTTGTCTTGCAGTACTTAGTACTTGAGTTGCTATCCCTTGCTCCTGACCTTGCTCACTGCCTGTTCATGGGAAAAAGGCAAGTGGCGGTGTGAGCACAGTGTAGCACTTTTCATGGGCCAGTGGTAGCAGAAACATTAACTGGTTCAGAAACAACCCGTGACACCTGATGGCTGTGTCAGCACAGAGAAGGGGCTGAGCTGCGTCAGCAGTACTGATAAGACTTGTGAAAAATCATAATTTGGAAAATGCTTTTCTCTGACACATCTGCCCTTCTTTCAAACCAAATGGACACCGAAGCTAATGGACTATGAAAAGTACTGGGGAAAGTATTCAGTGATTGCATTGACCACATCTTTAAAGGAGGCTGAAAAAGGACCTCGGGCCATCCCTATGTACTCTCTCCTGTCCACAGCAAAATCCCCCTTCTAGAAAGTTGATTTTAAGCCTGATGTTTTTAGCCTGTCTGTGGAGGATATAAAGAGTAGATTATTCCTCTCCCTTTTCAAGCCAACTGTTACCGTGCCTCCTTTTAGCTTAGTGCTGCAAACTGTTTGAACGTTCCTGCAGCAAGTCTTGGGAAAATTAAAGTTGACAAAACTTTTCTTTTTTTTTTTTTTTTTTTTTTTTTTGCTACTAAGACAAACAACAGTGTAAATGGTCACACTGGATGTAAGAATAAAGGCCATATGGGAGTGATTGTTCAGAGAAGTGGGAATTTCACTGTGGCTTTCCTCTGGGCTTTGAGTGGGGACTCCCTTGTGCCTTAGGCATGTTCTCAAAGGTCCCTCAAGCGCTGCGGTGCCAGGAGAGGTCCTCCCTATGGACCGGGCTGTGCCACCCAATTATGGGTCTGATGTGTGCTTGCATAGTGCCACTGATCACAGCCCTCAAGACAGTTAAACTGCATCAACCAACTGTAGGGTCTTTACTGTCCATCAGTGAATTGTGTGTGGGGTTATTGCCTGCCCCCAAATGGTCTCCTTGACCCAGCAGGCTAATCCATAAAGAATTCATGAAGATTTTGAGCTTCATAAAAGGATCATAGTTTCCACCAAGGCAGGCTTGAAGTTAAAGTTCCTACAGATGCTCTGAAATGGTGAATTGTATTGCGTGGTTTTTGCCTGTGTCTGGTTTTGCTTTGAATTCTAGTTTTAAAAACATGTTTCCTACTGCTAGTGACTTCCTCATGTGGTCACATACTCTTTGCCCCTGAAATAATCTTGGTTGTGGACCAGAAAAGAAGAGCCTCATATTGGAGCCCAGTGTTCAAAGGGCCCTTGGTTGGCAATACTGGCACCAAAACAAAAAAAAACCAACAAAACAAACCCACAAAAATTAAAGTTAAAACCCACACAAACCTCAGAAAAATCATCCCTCTGTAAGGGAGTGAGTTCACAGTAAATGACTTGTTGAGCAGGAAATATTTCTTATTAATTCCTTTTAAAACAAGCTGTATATGAAGCTTATGGGGGCAAAATAAGTTGGATGATTGCCATGTTTTATGTCTGTCAAGACTTAGAGAAGATCAGCAATTACTGTGAAAACAATTTCATTACAGGAATGCTTAATAAGGACACTTAGAAAAAATATCAAACTCTTGAATTGTTTGTTTGGTTACTTTCCATTCTGCTCCTCTGGTACTTCTATTCTCAAAGTTGCATTCAGTGTGAGCTTGTTCTGTGTGTTGTTTTTTTATATGCTGCACTCTCACCTGTGGGCTGTGTTGTAGGTTTGAATCTAAGTGGACTGCAAATATCTTGCACAGGAATCAAAGTTGAATCGTTCCCAAAGTTTTTGTAGAAAATCAGTTTCCTGTGGGGAGTGTTAAGATTTTTTTTAAGGTTAATACTCTGAAAGTGTCTCCAGCTTTTTTAACAAACTGGAAAAAAAAATCTGGTTTTATTATGCAATCTGAATTAAATTTGTACTCTTGATGTGCAATAAGTACAATTATATACCTCATTAAAATTTCATATTTAAAAGGACTGAAGGTTTTGTATTCTTTCAGTTTGAGTTAATTCCTTTTGACATTGAAGTATGGTGCCAAAGATTTTCACTGTTGTGGGAATTATTGTTATGAAAGCAGTTCTGAGGGCTTTAAAACAATAAAAGCCTGGGTATGGTGCCCAAATATTGTGACATTAAAAAAAAAGGTGCAGAATACAAATAAATTCTGTTATAAACTGTAGTTTAATTGGATCATTTTGCATGACTTGTTAATTGTGAACAAAAGATTTCCTGTTTTTCTGAATCTGGAAGGATGAAACATACAGGTAAGCAAATAGATTTCTAAAAGGATGTGGCTGTTTTAAGAAATTGGAGTCATGTTTCTGAAAAATGATTTTTTTAATTGCTGTTCTCAAACTTTGTATTATTTATGTGGCATTTTTGCATGCTTTTTGCTGCTTAGTGGAACATTTGTGATTGTCACGATTTTTTGGTGATTGCATAGGAGGGTACAAATTATCAGTAGATTTGTGTATTTCTCACTGTTCATTTGAGAGAAAAAGGCAACACAGTTTGTCGTCATTTGTCAGAATTAAAGTCAGCCTGGCTCTGTATATACCTCAAACCCACCAACATCTACAGGCGTAAAGTTCCTCAAAGCTGTATTTTATCTGTCAGTGTTAAATGCCTGCTTTGTGCTAGTACAGTACGTACAGTGCTCAGATTCAGAACTGTATGTGACATCAACCCCAAACATGGTTTTGAAATTGTAGTGAGTTAATGCAGTGTATCTGCTGTACATATTGAGAAAAGGGCTTTTTTAATTTGTTTTTCCCTCAAATATGTTAGGAATTTGTACTCACTAGAAATCTTTCTGAGAATTAGGAAGTTTACATTTCTTTAATTGTATAATGGACAGTGGTGCCTTTAATTTCTTGTCCTTAGTTAGGGCCGGTAAGTTGTTTTAGTTCAGAACTAATGTCATGGCACAGATTATTTTTAAAATCATATTACCTTGATGTATTATTTTTCATAAAATCTAAGAGTCTAGATAGTGTTGCAAAACATGTATACACTCATTAGTTTTCAGAGGAAAAAGTGCTTCTGAGTCAAAATGTTGGTCTTTTTTTTCGCTTGAAACAATTGTTTCTAGAGGTTGAAAATGCTCTATGCACATGCTTTAGAACAACCTAAAAAGTTAGTATAGCTAAGGAGTTGTAGAAGGACAAAATTATTCACACTTGTGAGCAACTGTGGTGTGAGGCAGATCACAAGTGGAGGTGCTTTTTTTGGTTAGTTGGTGGATGGGTCACCAGGAGAGCAGAGGTGAGATTGGCATTTTCCCCTGCCTCTGTGAAAGCCCCAGCAACTTCTAACTCCCTCCCTCACCCCCCCAAAAAAACCCCAAACCAACCAACCACTATCTTGCATCATTTCTTCTTTCCTCCTGTCAACCTACCCTTAAACCCAATAATGAAATGCAATCTAGGCCTATTTTAAGTATTCACACGTGGAAAAACCACTCTGGCTTTTTGACTGAAGACACAGTTTCAACAGCAAAATAAAACTAAGCCACAGTTGAAAAATTACAAATGAAGAAATGTAGCAATAATGTTTTCTGTTTTATTCGAATGTTTTCCTGTTCAATTTAGACTGGCTTTCAGTAAGCTGACAGTAATAACACCTGAAATTGAATTT
This sequence comes from Myiotriccus ornatus, assembly GCA_036023395.1. Classification (NCBI taxonomy): domain Eukaryota; kingdom Metazoa; phylum Chordata; class Aves; order Passeriformes; family Tyrannidae; genus Myiotriccus; species Myiotriccus ornatus. The sequence continues at coordinate 101,035,051 of JAYRBT010000001.1, forward strand.
CCTACTGTAAAATAAAACTTGAGACATCCCAAGTTGACAGCACTTCCTGTAGCAGCAGTCTTGCTGGGTAGCAGCTGAGGAGGTAGAGCAATATTTGTTAGGTGGGACTGGAGTGAAGGGGAGTGTTGGGAATAGGACTTTTCCTTGTTATGTGGCTTCTCGTGCCTGACAGAGTGGTTGTTGTAAGTCTCCTAAGCCAACAGATTCCTGTGCAAAAGCACTGAGGGAATTAAAAGCTTAAGCTCAGAGGAGTTTAAATGGTTTAGTCAAGGAAAATAGGGGAAAGAGTTAAGTACTAATGCTTTTTCTTGTTCTCAGTTAGGCTTCAAACTAACAAAGCGGTTAAGAAACTTGGGAGTGTTCAGCCCGTGAGCTTTCCTAGTGAATTCACATGGGGCTGTTTTAATGTGAGTCTGAGAAAGAGAAATTTAGAAAAAAAGAATTTCTAGCTCAGTCATTCAAAGAGTGCATGCTTACAAAAATGTAAATTATTAAGTCTTCTGTGGTTTTGTT
>JAYRBT010000001.1:101045219-101068863 GCA_036023395.1 Myiotriccus ornatus
CACAACCCACACTGAGATAGGAGCACCTTTGAGCTAGATTTGCCCACCTAGCTCAAATGACAAGCGGTGACCATCCATGTGGCAGGTAGCAACAAGGTGGCAGAGAACAGACAAGAACTGTGTGCCAGCTTCATACAGAGGATGTCACAGCAGTGTTAATGGCTAAATGAAAAAGCAAAAATCCTAGGTCTACCTTCACCTCACAACTAAAAACCTTTCACTATCTACCTGTCTGTAGGATTATGGTAAAAAATTTCTTATTTTACCCCGTTTTCTACTTACAGAACAAACTTCAGCTCAAGGCTCGTACTCCATTCCTGAAGTTTAGCTCTTGCAATCTAAATTAGACCTGCCCAGCATGTTTGCGAGGTCAGTGCTCTTGGAGAATGCAGTGGAAACTTGTTTAGAGAGAACTGGGGAGAGCTGGAACAATGTCAGACTGTGCTGGGAAAAGCTGCTTCATGTGGGATGTCTTCAAGGAGCAATTATGAAAATAACACTGTCAGCCAGAGAAGTGAGTGGATAAAAAATACAAAAAACTAGTTTGTATTCCAGTACCTGAAGATGTGAAGCTTTTCTATTAGAAGTTTGCATGGAGAACAGTAGTTTGAAACAACCACCCTTTCGCGGTTTATGAATTGAAACTCTGGGTTTTTTTACAACCACAGAAAAACGTCTGACCTGTCAGAAGGTGTACAGGCATCTATATCATGCTCTTTCTCTCCTTCTTATGGATGCTTGATAGGGAAGGTAGCATGATTCATGTACAGAACGTGTGTTAAGGCTACCTGCTGAAATCCCATTATAATTGGAGTTGCTGTTCCAGGACTGACTGACAGCAAACACAAGATTAGACACTGTGGTTTTTCATCCTTCACTGAGAAATGTTATTTTCACATGTTGTGTGCAATGAACTTTTTCCCTCAATTGGCAAATGACCTGTGAAATTGTTTCATATAAGCAGTTACACCTCGCAGTAAGTGTAAACTCAGTCCACTCGCATTGTGTTCTTGCCTCTCAAACTATTGAACAGATCAATCTTCCGTGACTGGAATACTGTCATGGATGGCTCTGTATTTTATAGGAAAGACAGGCCAGCAAGGTGAGGTGGTGGAGTTGGTTTTAATGTGAGAGAACAACAGGAATGTATTGAACTCTGTCCGGAGCTATGGATGAAGAACAAGTTGAGAGTGTATGGGTCAGAACTGAGGGCAGGCTAACGTGGGTGACACTGTTGTGGGTGGGTGTTTACTATGGGCCATTTGATCAGGAAAAGGAAGTCGGTGAGACTGCTTACAAGTAGCCTCACGATCACTAGTCTGGGCTCTCATCTACCACCTTCTTCAACCACCCTGAATCTGCTGGAGAAACAGCACAGTTGGACACATGCAGTCCAGGAGATTCCTGCAGAGCACTAGTGATAACTTTTTGATACAGGTGGTGGAGGAGAGGTGTGCTGCTGGGCCCTTGTACAAATATACAAAGAAGGACTGGTTTGGGATGTGAAGGTTGGGGACGGCCTTGGCTGCAGTGACCACGAGATGGTGGAGTTCAGGATCCTGTGTGGAAGAAGCAGGGCAGTAAGTAGGATCCCAGCCCTGGATTTCAGGAGAACAAATGTTGGCCTCTTCAAGGACCTGCTTGGAGGAATCCCATGTGTTGGAGCTCTAGAAGGTAGGGGGTGGGTCCAAATGGTTAGTGTTCAAGCATCACTTCTCCAAAGATGACTAGCAAACTGGAGCTTCTATTAGGAGGAAAGACTGAGTGAGCTGGGCCTGTTTAGCCTGGAGAAGAGAAGATGGAGAGGGGATTTTATCTGTGTATGTAAGTATCTGAACGATAGGTGTCAAGCGAATGGAGCCAGGCTTCTCAGTGGTGCCCAGTAACAGGACAAGGGGCAACGGGCCCAGTGTGAAACAGAGTTCCATCTGAATATGAGGAAACGCTTCTTTATTGTGAGGATGACAGAGAACTGGAACATCTCCTTCTCTAGAGATATTTGAAACCCACCTGGGCACAATCCTGTGCAACCTCCTCTAGGTGAAGCTGTAGCAAGGAGATGAGACTAGATGATCTCCAGAGGTCACTTCCAACCCCAATCATTCTGTGATTGTGTGATTTTGGATTAATTCTGTTTATCATCCTGAGGTTAGATTTGGCAAGCAACATCTGTAACCTACCACCATGAAAAATTATTTCCAATACTTTTCTCTCATTTTTTCCGAATACTTTCTTCAATATTTGGCTGCAGCTAGAGGATTACAATTTTCTGCTGAAGACTTAAAGGACAAATTGCAATATATATTGACCATCAATAATTCTGTATCAAAATCCCTTCAAGTATCAAGGTGTGCAAGTTGTTTTAATTTATATGTGTGTCTGTTTAGCAGTGCATGAGCAGAAAATACCAGTTCTTTTCTTGCTAGCTTGCTGAAAAGTATGCAATCCAAACTGACAACAGGAAAGGATTTAAATTAAAAATTACTGTATCACATTCATATGAAATACCTTTAATTTGAATGGATCTTGGAGATTCCTAATAGTATATTGCACAAACTAGCCTAATTTCAAAATTGCTTATCACTAAATGTAATCTGCCCATCAAAAAGCTATGAGCACTGACCCAGTGAAAGGTAAAACCAGGAAACAAAAAAATAGTGCAGTGTTCAGTTTAAGCTGCTGTGGAAATTTGAGCAGGCAGCATGTTCTGAGGAATTACTTTTGGATAAAGGCTAATCTGCCACCAGCCTCTGTGGTTGCTGGAGAGAAGACCTGGTCCTGTTTGCAGCTCTAAGCAGGGTCCTGCTCCAGATAGTATAAAATGCTGTCTGGAAGGAAAGCAAGACTCTCTCTTTTAACTGTACAGGGAACCTGATGAGAATAAATGCCTGTACCTGCAATTAATCTATATAAATACATACAAGTAATGGTGTAATAAACTTGACTATTCTGTCAGCTTCCTTTTTTTGCTCTGAACCGTTAATAAAGAGCTCAGAATCTGGCTACACAAATAACAGAGATGCTTGTGTCTGCAAAATTATTTCCTGTTGTTATCATCAAAAAGCAAAATTACGGAGAGGTGGTTTCAGGCTGGTTGGCTGTAAGTGTGCTTGACAAACAACACTGTATTTTTGAGGGGTGTTTAGTGTTTTTATTCAGAATAAAATGTTCATGTTTCCGTATGAAAAGCAAGCAGAGCATTTACAGTATTCAACAACCTTAATATTTCAAAGTATAGGAATTACAGAGAGTTAATTTTCCTTGTATCTGATACATGGAAAATATACCATAAATAAATATGGAAAATTAACTCTCTTTAGGAAGATAGTAGCATCTTGAATCTCTATCTGAAAATCTCAGTTGCTCAGTATTGCCTTTTCCCAGCAGCCAGCAAAAGGAAGCACAGATCATGGTAATGCTGTTGCTCTGTATCAGCAAGTGTAGGCACAGCAGGAAGCATGGCCATGGCAGGAAAAGAGCCTGAGAGGAGAAAAATCCCTATAGCGTACCTGCTGGTACACCCACGGGTTTTGTGTGCTGTTTCTGCACCGCAGCAGGTGCCATCCCAGGCACTGCCGCGCAGGAGGGGAGCACCCACACCCTCAACAGGAGGACCTGGGTGCCAGTGAGTACCCAACTTTTGCCATCTGCCTTTTTCAGCACTGACCTTTGTTTAAACAAATGCCTCCCATAACACACTAGATCTATGTATTCAGATGGAATTTCAGCTTGGTTATGCCCCCTGTACATCTGCTTTGCCCCAGGTTGTTGAATAAGCCAGTGGCTTCCCCCATACCTGCTACAGCAGCATTGTCCCCAGAGCTGTTGGGATCTGTTGTGCCTGGACTGTTGTGCCCATGGGGGACAGTGTCAACTGCAGCTGCTGTGCATGTTCCATGTTCAGGGTCAGGTCCAGGCATCTGTGCTCCACACCACTGCATCAGGCAGATCCAGGGCTGCTGGTTGGGAAGGAACTGTGCAGCAGTAGGTGGTGTGTGCAGCAGGACTGAATGAATTAGGAGCTTCCAGGGACAAGGGGAAGAGATCTGCTTTGAGGCTCAGAAGGGGTACTGGTGCTCTGCCCAGACCTCCCAAACTAGGGAAGGTGCTATGATTGGCTGTTGTTGCAGCACACTCCTGCTCTAGGCAGGCAGCCAGGTGCTGCTCCCATGGCACCATGGGCATCCACCTGTGGCGTCAGTTCCTGCCGTGGGACCCTGGTAGGATGCTGCTGGGGGACCCACTGATGCAGCAGGACCGACCCTCCAGCGGACAGTGCTGCTTCTGGTGCTGATGGGGAGCACTCTGCGATGCTGGGCTCTCTGTAGTGCTGTCCACTGAGGTGATGCAATGTGCTGGGCTCCTTCCTGTGCCCTGGACGGAGTGCAGCTCTCTTCCAAGAAATTCCACTCCACCGTTTCCCCCCGGGCATGCTCCCATTTTTAATTATGTGTGATCACCGTCCATTTAGGGTGCATCCCAAGTACCTTGCATTCCCACCAGAAAATAAAAAAGGCAAGGCCAGTGGTAGAGGGAAGGGTGGAATAAAAAAGGGCCAGAGTGACTACAGAAAGAAAATAAGTAGAGGAAAGAGAATGAAAAATGCTGCTGGTTAATTGGATCTGCCCTTATACAGGAGACTCAAATCTGTCTTTTCATCTAACAGTAAGAGAAAAAACTGCTCGATGCATCTTGTGATCAAGTCTGAAACTTGCAGGAAGAGAAGGTAGCCAGAGCTCATTCAGTCAAAGCAGACGCCACATCCAGGGAAGAAGGAGTTTGCTTGAAGACAGTTTTCTTTGATTAGTAAGAATTATCATTCCAACACATTTGGCTTTTTCAGTAATTGTTTCACCTAACTTTTGCCTGTGTGTGTGTATATATATACACACACATATAAAAAATAAATCAGGAAAAATAGATTATTCATTTGTGCTATTTGCTTATATACAATATGCAAATACTTTCTGTCATTCTGTTGTAACTTGGGAGCGTTTTTGAGAGAACAGCACTTGCCCATGGAGAACCGTGACAGTTCTACTGTCCTGCGTACAGGCTGCACCTTACCAGCCAGGAGACATTGCTAATATAGGTGTATTTTCAGGAAAACAATTTGAGCCTTCCCTTTGTGTCTGGGGCAATTGGGGTTTTGTTCTAACCTCAGTGCCCGTCTGAGATTTGTTTGTGAACATCTGGGAGCTCCAGGCATGGGAGAACTGGTGCCTGTGCTTTAAACCTGCTGATAGTGGTTGTTTGTTTAGCTGTTGTCTGAGCGTGTGATCGTGGAGCTGTTTGCTCATAGAGGCGGCTGAGTGAAGCACATAGTGAAGTGTACGTAAAAGTTAAACTTCAGACCACGTTAATTTTTAGCACAAAAAGGTGTTTGTTGGAGTAGTGTGCTGGGGTATTTCTTATGTTATGCTTATGTTCCAGTTACAGTAATAGTCTAAATTGTTGTTGTAAGGGCTAATATTAAGCACAGTTTTCTAAAGATACCATGGCTTCTGCAGTGGAAATGTTTTACTGGAGAGGCCACTTAAGAAGTTATCATTTCTTCTGCTGTTAAAATCTTACATAGTGTAAAACCTCACAACTTGTTTTAGGATAGCAGCATTACCCAGCAGTGCTCCTGAAAAGCATAACAACTGCTGTCCTGTCCCTGGTATACTGATGTCCTGAGTCGAAACAAATATACTTAGCAGAAAACTTCAAATACAACAAGCCTTTTTTCTTTTAAAGAGTTTTTTCCCTTGTTTATGTAGAGGTGTTGATATTCCCTGGAAGTGTGAAATGCATTTAACCAACAACGTGTCTCTTCTCTCTTAGATTACAGAAGTTTGTGGAGCCAAGCGTGTGGGTTATTTTGGTCCTGCTCAATTTTATATTGCTTTGAAGTTAATTGCAGCAGCACAGTCAGGGTTCCCAGTACAGATTGAGAGCATTAAGAATGGTAAGTAGCAAATCTTGCTTGCAGCACTGTACAGTTGTTTCTCACTTTCTTTAATGCTTGTCAGCTCTCTGTGGTAGTGAACTTTTTATTACGTGTCTATGAACAATTTTAAGGAGCAGAGAGAGTAGAAGGTAATGTTACATGCTCTAAGTGACTGGTAGAAAATTGCAGTGAATTTACATGTATGGCAGAGCTGTAAGGGCATCCCCCTCTGGAAAAGGCAGTACAAAGGAATGGCATGAATGACAGCTGACCAGTGCTAGAGATGCATTTCTCTCTTACCTTCAGCTTCTAATCTTGACAGCTGTCCAGAGTGAGAGCAGATAGCTGCTTTGGGTGGAGGCATGTTGGGGGGGGACGTGGGCAGGTCAAGAGGTCCCTCTGTGGAGGGCAGCTTGTAACATTCATGTGTTTTAGCAAATAATCTTACTGAAATATATGGATAATAGTGACAAAGTCATATTTTTTTGTTTGAGTAGATATGAAAATTTGTATTAAGTGTATTTTAAACCACCTTTTTTCTTCCCAAATAATTAGCGCTAATATTAAATGTACCATTTTTGATGGAGAAGACCACTTCTTGAAAGAGGCTTATCAAACTCAAGTGATGAAGAGACAAAGCAGAACCCTTTTAGCTGCAAAACCTTGATAGCAACTAAATGGAAGGAACTTCATGTTCTTGCCTTGGTGACACACGCTCTACCTCAGCAGGGCTCAGGCATCAAACATGTGGCTATTTGCTCGAGCTTGAACAGGTTTGCATCCTCAGCTCCCAAATCCCAGGCAGGTGTTCAAACCGTGCCCCGAGTTTGTGCTCTGGACAAGAGGGTGTGCCACCATCCTGCTGAAGGAGGGATGCAACTGGTTCAAAATGAGAGAGATGGTCAGAAAGGCAGGACCTACCCCCAGCCTTGCAGTCAGGTCACTGCTCCCAGCACAGTTTCTGCTCTGCTTTCCCTGGTAAGAGCAATGAAATGTAAAATTCATGTTCATTACGAGGCACAGGGAGGAGGTTCCCAGGCTTGCCGTGTCCCAAGGAGGGAAGGGCAGAATGGCAAGCACATGCAGACCTGTGTGAGCTGAGCTCCTGCAGGGCAGAGTTCCCGACCAAGTGGAGGGGATCAGATGGAGCTGGCACAGTTTGGTTCAGTGCCTTGCTGGAATAGGAGTTTAAACCAAGGGTGAAGAGGGGCAGACTGGATTTGTCTGTCAGTTTTCCTTATATGCATCTTGTGGGCTCTCTTATTTCATTACTGTCCTTTTTAGGGATGTTAATTAAAAAAAAATCCAAAAAACAAAACCAACCCACTCCCCCAAACTAAATTAGAAACCTGAACTAAGTGAGATGTATTATGTTTTACAAGTCCAGCATCTGCAAATAATCCACAAATTTGAGTGAAAAGGGGTACTTGCAGTCCTTGTACTGATATGCTGCTTACTGTTTCAGTATAATTTCAGTAAAAATGCTTCCAGTGCTAATTACATTTTCTCTAAAAATATATGAGTGCCTTTAGAGTGGAGTGAGTAACATACCAAACTCCAGCTGATTTCCTTCTCTTCCTGCTAGTAGCTGTAGGTGTAAATGATTACAGAGGTGATGAATGACTTTGCTTGGTTTTGAGCTTTCTGTTAATTTTAATTGTATTGATCTTTCAGGATGACTGTGAACAAAAATAAATGGTGTTTCTTCAAAATAATTAGGAATTGTCTTAAAGAGTGACAAAGTGTCAATCTCCTGCTCTGCACAGCAGATGCAACATGGGACCTTTTGACACGGTCGTCTCGCTAGGCCTTGGTGTGATCTCTGAACCCTACCATTTTTAATTTGTTCCTTTCATGATGGCAGTGTTGAGGATTCTGTGATCCTGACTGATTAATTCATCGGTCCCACAGTTTCTGTGAGAAACTATTCTTTTCATTACAGGCAAGGTTTTGAAGGCAGGAAATGAGTTTGCTGCTTGCTTTAATAATGTGCACAAGGCTTACTTCTTTCTCTTTGCATAAAGAGATTATATATTAAGCTATACATTGAGAATGTAGCTTTGTGTAACATTCACATTTTTATTAAGACATAAAATAATCAAAGGAGTTCCAAATTTAGACATGTTACAAAATATAAATAGTAGTCTTTTATAGATAAACTTTTTATTGGTTTTGCAAGACGATACTGCTTTAAGTGTTTCTAGTGTTCTGTAGTCTCAATTGAATTTTTCTCTCTTTTAATAAAGAATTGCCTCTGCCACGATTTATGGCACTGAAAAATGACACTGAAGTACGTTATGGGACTCAAGCAGAACTCCATGGAGTTAAATTTCAGGTTCCACATGCAACTTTGGAAAAAAATTCCTACAAAAGAACAGATGAAGGGGACAAACAGGTAACAGGCTTGTCTTCTTCAGGCCGATATATCATTATGCATCCTCCTTTTGGGTCAAGTCCTGTATATGGTTACTCTCGCTTTGTTTTTCACCAATTTTGGAATACGAGACAGGAGGCGAACTCCTTATGTGCAAATAACCACCATCGTGTCTGTGTTCTGGTTTTGATGCATCCCAGTTATTTCCCTGAAGAAAATTCTCTGTATGAGCTTATATAAACCTGTCAGCCCTGTAAATATTCTGTGTAAATTCTTTCAGTGTTGTTCTCCTACTTAATCCAGCACTGTTTCTTGGAGCGGACCAGGGAGGAGCAGCAAATAGAAGCCTGTCTGTGAAACAGAACAGGAAAGTGAGTGATATTCCACGGCCAGTACAGTCCTTAGTCACTACAGAAATACTCAATTGGAGGTGTTGAATCATGAGCCACTATTTCTTGGTGGGATAAGGCCCCCAGGTTTTCTTTCATTCTAATGTCCCCAAGGAGTAGTCCAGAAGAAATCTGCTTTCCTTTTGTCCTCAGTGAAACATTTTCCCAGCATCTGTCGTTCTGAGTTGCTGGTTTAATAAAGCTGTCCAAGAGAGATTTGTATTGCCTGTATTTGGCAGAGTTGAGAGCGCTTGTTCAGGTACGAGCAGCTTCACAGTGCTGCATAATTTTCATAAATATTGATTTGCATAATTTTCCCCCGGCCCAACACTTTCTCCTCTGGTACCATATCAGGTCATGTTGTAAGTGTCTGGTGGAAGCAATTTATCTTCCAGAAACGTGCACGCACATTTACCACCCAGTGCGTTGGCGTCAGTAACAGTGTTCCCTGAGGTCAGCCAGCAGGTGTGAGCTGATGACAAGATACACAGGTGGAATAACAGGATGAGGAAGAAGAACAACATGTATGCCTCTGAGTTTGTGTGTACTGACATTGAAGCAGAACTCTGCCCTCAAACCCCTGGCTCCATCTGTATTATCTGTGTTGTGTTTTATTTTCCTCTTTATTCAGTAAACTGTTTCAGGATTACATCCTCTTCTCAAGCAATATCAGTAAGTCAAAGGAAAGAGAAAGCTTTAGGGTAGTTACCCAGTGATACCTACAGATCCACAGAGTGTTTAAAATACAGATTAAGAGATTTATTTTAAATTTTTTGTATATTTTTTTATATGAAAAATGATCTACACGATGAATGCACTTACAATAACTAAATACATAAATTCAAAGATGCCCACTCCCATTGAACCTTCTACATGTACTTCTTCAGGCATCTTTGGAATTAAAGTATCTTGAGCTGGTCATTGTAAAGCTTTGCTATGGGGCTGCCATGCTTTACTCTTAGAAGACTCAGTACCACAGTCTGCCGTTTCTATTTTAAGCTACCTTTTCTTGGAAATAAAGGGCCTGAGAATGCCACAGCATTTGCCTCTTCTTTGTCCATCATACTGTACACATTTGGATTGCTGTTCAGCTGCATCTGGTTGTTTCTTACATCTCAGAATTGTATTTTGTGTTGATGTGTTTTTGAAATAGGAACCCAAGTCTCCTCCAATGTCTCCAATCTGTTCACCTCCTGCTTCTCCATCTACTTACCAGAGAATATCCCTAAGTTATGGATATGGTAAAGCAAGAAGTGGGCTGGAGCAGCAGCATGGAGGTAGGATAAAAGCTGTGATGCACACTGTATTCAATTCTTTTTTGCCTTTTTTCTTTATCAGAAGTATCCAAATTCCAAGTGCAGTTGACAATCAGCCTAATGATTTTAAAATTTAATTAGACTCGTGTTTTAGAAAATGATTTCATCAACTTGACTGTTCAATCCTGTCTTCTTATTTCCTTTCTATTAAATTAGATACGTGTGACTTCTCACAAATGCTAATGTGTAATATCTGACAAGACTACATGCAATATATCCCAATGGCAGAGAGCTTGAAAGTATTGTCAGAGTGCATGGTGCTTTTGGTTTCATTAGAGGGAAAGAAAACCCGATTTCCATAGCCACATATTAATTTTCAGATTGAAAGTGAACCTTCCATGCAGTAAAGGATAATAACGTCTCTGGTTTTGTAACAGAAATAATAATAGGATGTGAATATAAAACCAGTGTAACTTAGGCAATGCAGACAAAAGGCACTGCTTAGTTGCTCAGTCCTTCATCTTGCTGCCATTAGAGGGGGTGGCAAAATGTAATAAGAAAGTAATGGGGCAGAAGCCATTTTAACTATGTCTTTAGAAGCTCCTATTAATAGTAAGGCATCTGTGCTCTCCTAATTGCAACATATGGTGACCAAGCTGATGGCAGTAGTAGGCATTGGTGGATACTGACCCTCCCTCATCCCTCTGGCTTTAGGCTAGTGTGTTGCTAGTGTTAGACTAGTGTGTCTGCAGTGAAGAGTGGATCATGCTAGTCCTTCAGCTTTTGTCCTTGTTTATATTATGTATCAGTGAAAAAACAGAGCTATTCAACCTTGTTGTCCCAAGTGTCAGTTGAGTGCAAGACCTACTGACTCTTCCTGACCTTTCAGACCCTTCCAGTTTCCTGAAGAGCCCTCCGAAGGGCAGGTCTGGAAGTTTCTGCGTAGTGTATGTGTGGGAAGTGCTGTGCCACAAGGCTGGGCTGGGCTGTACTGCAAGTCTGACTCTAAAACTGGACAGCATGTCTTGAAGGGCAGCCCTTTGCACTGCAACCATGTCTATATATGTTTTTCTTGATAGTTTTGGAAGTTTTTCGTGCTAGAAAACACACAGCTGTGTGGCCTTATGCTTAAATCCAAGGACGCGTGTATGTTACCCACTTTCCTGCCTCTTTTTGTTTGTTTTGTTTTGTTTGTTTTGTTCTGAAATTAGTAGTTACTTGTATAGGAATAAAAATAGATACCCATACAGGATAAGACTACTTAGGAAAACAAGGGAGTTACAGTGTAATTTTTAAGGTCTTCCTGAGCTCAAATTTTTTAAGATTTCTTGGTCTCCTTTTTCATCATGAGTCTTTAAGGTTCTGACTATCTAACGAAGGCTGTCTTTGTGGTAAATTTTAAATACAATGACAGCAGAAGTTCTCAGGTCTGCAAGGTTTGCAAGTGAGATGTCTTTTTGTTTGCATACTTGCCCTATTTTTAAAACACTGTTCCTAAACATGCAGTTGTGTCACCACTTACCATATTTGCTGTGGTGGAGCCTAAGTGACTTATTTTAGCAAAAGAAGTAATTGTTACTTTTGCTCATTAACTTCACTCCAAATTGGTGAAGTGGCAATTCATATACTTTGATTCTCAACAGAAATTGGGGAAGGGAGAGGAAGAGTATGGGGAAAAAGTGATGGAAGAGGAAGAGTATGTGGAAAAAGTGATGGAAAAAGTGATTTGCTATTTGATAGCATTGTCAAAGCATTTTTTTTTGCAGCTCGATGGAATTATTTCTTCTTATTTGTAGTGCATTCTTCTGCTATATATGGCTGCAAGTATATAAAAAGTATAAATGCATAAACAGGCTATATAAATACGTATTTCAACATGATGAACAGCAATTTCTGTCACCCAGTAGTATATAACTGACAGTGTCTCAGTAATGTGTGGAGAAGAATGATGCAGCGTAAAAGACAAATATGTGGCTGGAATTTTGTTGCAGAAGACAAAATGGGTTTTGATACTGTGATATTAGGTTCACTGGGTAGATGCTTGACAAAATGGACTTTGATGCTCTGATACTATGTTCACAAGCTACATTCTTGGCCTTGAGGTATTTAATTATTTCTTTTAGCCTAGTAGAATTTTTTTGATTATGCTTTCATTTATATACTTCAAATGTCTGTAGTTCCTTATGAAGTCAGGCACTCTACTCACCAGCAAGATGGACCATCATCAGGGAATTATGGAGCCAAATCTTCACTCACCTGTTCAAGTCCTAAACGGGTAATGCATTCCACATTTTTCCTTAGTACTACTACTAATTAAACAATAGAGAAATTTTAAAAAAAACCAAACCAGAAAAATTCACACTTTGGAAATGAAAAGTGTTCTCCATGGTGTTTTTAGAGTAGAGACTGAAGTGTGCTTTTTTTTAGTATACGATGAAAAAAAAGCTGATGGGATGAAGAAATTAAAATAAATAATCCTATTAATTAAATTGCTAAAGGTAAGTATTAATAAAACATTTTCATCAACATACATGAGTTTCCTGCTTGATTTAGAATGTTGTCTGTAACACTTGCAAAGAATGTGTGGCCTAACATTCATCATATTTTGGTTTTTCTCCCCAATTGTTAAATTGCATCACAAACAGAATAGATTCATTTCTGGGCATTTGTTTGCTTTTGTGAGATGTTTTCCCGCAGGTTGCAAAAGCAAATCTTTCTATGTTCCAGTATGCCTGCTGTGCATTTATTATGCAAGCAGGTAGTTTGCCCTAAGGAAGGGCAAAGCTCTCCTAAACTAGAGATTTTCCTAAATAAGTAAGACTCAGAGGCTCTACCTTTTCCTCAGTGCTTAGCACTTCACACCCACAATAAAATGTCATCCGAGCCTCCAGAAAAGATCTACGGGTAGTGTCACATAATTTGTGCTAGCTTGAGTTGAAATTGGGTGTATTTATGTAGCACTTTGAAATGAAAATTAACTTACAGCTTTATAGTGATGCCTGTTTCGGGGATCTTTTGATGTATTTCAGAACTGTTGTTTTGCATATGATTCTTAGGAAATAGACAAATAGTCAGAGAAAGGGTTTTAGAGCTGATTGGAGCCTGGTTGGTCTTTGTTCTTGCCCTCACTCTTGAAGAGTATTATCATCCAGGCTCGCATATTGAATACTAGCCTCAGTTTTAACAAGTAAGTAGCTGAATGGTAATTAGTATGGCCATTTCTGCTACTTGTCTTCTAAAAATTTGTGTCTATGAATAGAAGAGTATGAATCTGGTTTCTTGAGGTTCCCAGTGCCGTTCTGGTCCCCTGCCTGTGGCTGGTGCCAGTGTCCCTCCCTTCAGTCTCTTTCAGTGGAGCGGGAGCAGCAGGATAGCAGCACCCACTACTCAGATGACCCTTGGAGGATAACGGAGGAGCAGCGGGATTACTACATTAACCAGTTCAGGTCCCTGCAGCCCGACCTGAACGCCTTTATTTCAGGTAATTTTTACCAAACACAGTGCATGTCAGGTAGGGGGACCAGGCTGGGAGGTGAGAAGTGTTAAGTAAATACATTCTTTTTTCTCTCTGGCAGTGAGTTTATAAGAGTTGGTTGTGTTTCCTTTTTGAAGGCAGACTACTCAAAGAGCAAACCATTACTGTGGCCATTACAGTTTTTTCCCTAAATATCATGATTTTAGAGATATAATTACATCTAAAGGAGGAGTGTTAGCGATTTGGTAAAAATTAAAATGAGCTTTCTGTATCTGATGCACTGTATTTGTGGATCACACCTGCAGTGTATATTGAGTTGAAACAGCCCTGAGAGCTGTGCTTGCTTTCCCAGTGGAACTGTGGTAGTGTCTTTGTGATGACAGTGAAGCACGCAGTTAACTGTCCTCTGTGTTCAAGCCTGAGGTTTATGGCTCTGAGGGGCTGAGTTTTTGACCTTTAGGTAATTAAAAACCAATCCTGGAGAGCACATGCACGGTGGAAGTATCGTTAAGAGCATATTGAGAATGCATTTCTATTTTGAATAGAAGGATAAGGCTGCTGGTGAGAGGAGTCACTGCTGGGTACCGACAATTGGTGTGCGAGGAAGATGTCACAGGTTTTAACTTGAGGAAGTTCTAATGAGCCGTGCTGTATCAGTAGGGCTCAGGAGGCCCTGATGTATCACAGGTTCAGGAGGCTTGGATCTAGCCTCAGTTAAGTCTCCTTCATGCAGATTGCTTCAAAGAACAAATGGTAGTTCAGTGTTGGTTCTTCCCCTGATGGTTGTCCAAGGGGAAGAGGGCTATAGTCATGAAATCTGTACTTTGTTTTCTTATGTTTTGTAAGCCTATACCCAGGAAGGGCTTTCAGGGTGCCCCTAGAGCCTGTGCATATGGGATGCTGAAAAAGTGGATTTTTCAGCTAGGAGAAGTATGAGAAGGGCATGAGAGGTATGGCAGGGTGGGTGAGGGTGCCTGCAGTAGGACGGGAGCTTTGTGCTATCTGAATCTTCTGGGGTTTATTTTTTTTTCCTTTCTTTCTCCCCCTCCCCCCCCCCATAAAATTTGAGCCACGGCAGGGAAGAGTCATGGTTGAAACAGCATCTTGGGGGAGCAGTGGAGATGCTACAGCACTGTACTGCCATGCACATGACTTCTGGGTGAAGCAGGGCCATTTGTGTCTATTATTTCATCACTGGTGACATACTAATTAAGCTGGTTACAATTACTAGTAGTAAAGCAGATTTTCCTTTATTTATTTTTCCCATATGGAGGGAATGGAGAAATGAGGTCAGCAGTTCTGTCTGGCTTTCTCTGTCGTTTATTCAGGAGACACATGGTCCAACAGCTATATTAGCATTTGGTTAATCTGAGTGTCTCTCGGATGTATATTAACGGTCTGCTTCTGGCACAGTGGACTTGGCAAAAGGTAAAAATTTGGAGAAATAATTTCTAGTGTCTGATAAAACATGCTTTCCCAACAGGTTCTGTAGCAAAGAATTTCTTCACAAAGTCAAAGCTGCCCATCCCAGAACTTTCTCACATCTGGTAAGTACTGTAATAGTGTTGGAGATGTGTATCGTGGTTTTTTAAAAGACACTGAATTCAAGAGTTCTTGTTAAATTTTAAAAGTGCCTTCAATTATAATTATTTCTCTCATCTCCAGAATCATTTTGAGGCCCAAGCAGTAGGGTGCTCATTGATCTCCCTGATAGACTTGTTTTCTGGGGAGATGTTGGCCTACTCAGCAGGACTGGGAAGGTTTGAACAGCGACATAACTGAGAGCTGTTCTTAAGTATATTGTAAGCAGCATCATTATCTCTGACATTTTTTATGAGATGACATGAAGGAGAAGCACCTCTGGAATGTTTTAGATGTGTTGGTGGCTTTATGTTTGTTTTGTCAGAGGCCTAATTAAACAACTACATAATTCATCAGTGCTTTTCTAATGAACCAGTACACTTACTTTTAATGAGCTTATTGAGAAACAATTGTGGATGGAACTGTACATGATAAAATTTGACAAGGATTCTGTTATATTTTCATAAACAACATGGTGCTTTGTAATTCAGTGTCATCCTTGCATCTCTGATAGGAAGAACAAACAGTTTTAAACATGGATCAGAAATGCTGATAGAGGTTTTATTTTTATATATGCTTTCATGAAGAGAGACGAGAAGAAAAGCTTGCAAGAGCCTAAACATCTGTCAGGGTCAAAGGATATGTCTGGAATCTTTTCAAAGCGGATTGTCAGTTGTGAAAATAAAAAAACAATTGAACAAACATAGTGTTGGGGGAAGTGAATATTGGAATTTGAGATGACTTAAAAAGAATGGATTAACCCAGTATGTTAATGAAACACATTTTATTTTTATTGCTGTTGCAACTTGTTTTCTATGCAGAATTTCAAGAAAAGTATTCCTTTCTAGTAGATAAGTATATTTTGTGACAGTGTGATTTATCAGGTTGTCTTGCTGTGTTAAACACATGGGATGTCTCAGTCTTTGTCACTATAAGCTCAAAAGATTGAAAAGTGCTTGTTACTTTCAAAGAGTAAGAAGTTATATTAAATTTAGACCATAGGCACAAGGTAAAATATGACTCAATTCTTGCAAAGAGTTAATTTATAAAATTGAGTTCTTGAATTTCTGAAGTCCAGCTTTAGTGTTTGTGAAGCATCCTAGAATTAGAGAGAACTGCTTTAGGGAGAAGCTAACAATAATAATTAAACTTGTCATGAGCATTAATGTACCCCTTTTCTTAAGACTAGCCAATGGTGCTAAGTAACCATTGCTGAAATCTGTACTGAACTTTTCCTGCTTGAACTGGTTTAATATCCTGCACGAATTGGCCAAAAGTACTTCCACCCATTGAATGGTTGATTTCACTCTTGGAAGAATGTGTGTTTGCAACTTGGAAGGCCAACCATATCCTGGGCTATATCAAAAGAGGTGTAACCAGCAGGTTGAGGAAGGCGATTTTGCACCTCTGCTCTGCTCCAGTGAGACCCCACCTGGAGTGCTACATCCAGCTCTGAGGTCCCCAACAAAAGAAAGACATGGATCTGTTGGAATGAAGTCCAGAGGAGGGCCACTAAGTTGGTCACAGGGCTGAAGCATCTCTCCTATGAAGAGAGTCTGAGAGAGTTCAGGCTCTTCAGCCTGAAGAAGAGAAGGCTTCAGGGAGATCTTCTAGCAGCCCTCCAGTATCTAAACATAGTCCACAAGAAGGCTGGAGAGGGACTTGTCACAAGGGTATGTAGTGATAGGACAAGGGGGATTGGCCAAAAGCTAAAGAAGGGCAGGTTTAAATTAGACATTAGGAAGAAATTCTTTACTGTGAGGGTGGTGAGGCACTGGAACAGGTTGCCCAGAGAGGTTGTGGATTCGCCATCCCTGGAAGCATTCAACCTGGTCTGGTGGGAGGTGTCCCTGCCCATGGCTGGGGGGTGGAGCTATATGATCTTTAAGGACCCTCACAACCCTAATCACTCTCTAATTCTATAAGTATAGTTATGTATTTCATGTTCTGCTGTATACATACCATCATATTGAAAGGTATGATGTATAAAAAAAAATACTGAAAAAGAAAGAAGTGGCAATTCAGTATTAGAAAATAAGATGGCTTCATCATCCGTGAGACCAGTGTGCAAGTCAGGGTCAAGTGCAAATGACAGATGCTTGTCTTGTGTTAAAATATCCCTTCTCAGAGTTGCATTTTTGTCTCCCTTGTGATGGCACACATATGTTTCCCTGAGGTAACAGCTTGGAAAACGTGTGCCTGTTGTATCCACAGGGAGCTGAGCGACGTGGATTGTGACGGGGCACTGACACTCCCTGAGTTTTGTGCAGCTTTCCACCTTGTGGTTGCGAGGAAGAATGGTTACCAGCTGCCTGAGACACTGCCGGAGACGCTGCTGCCTGAGTACCTCCAAGCAGGTAATGTTCCTGTGGCAGGTCGTGTCCCTGTAGCCATCTCAGAAATCCGGCATCTGTGTAAGAAAGGTTCACTTTCCTTCCTGGAGTGGGGTTCTGTGCTGTGTAATGGTTCTCTGGCTGCTTTTTAAGGCATGTGTTTTTTGTTGATTGCTGAAGAAGTACTGTATCAGAGCACAAAAGCAGGGATACAAAGTGTAGCAGTTACCTGCCTGTCAGTGTCTGCCTCTTTGCTCCCGTGTGCTTCAGGTGTCATTACAGTTAAAGCAGCAGATGATTAACTTTAGCAAAGATAATCCAGCAATGGCCTTAAACTGAAAGAGGACAGGTTTATGTCAGGTTTTAGGAAGAAATTCTTTACTGTGAGGGAGTGAGTCACCGTAACAGGTTGCCCTGAGAAGCTGTGGATCCCCTCCACCCTGGAAGTGTTCAAGGCCAGGTTGGATGGGGTTTTGAGCAACCTGGTCTACTGGGAGGTGTTCCTGCCCATGGCATGGGATTGGAACTAGAATGATCTTTAAGGTCCCTTCCAATTCAAACCATTTTATGAATCTATGATGCAGCTTTTAATTCTTTTGATGATTTTTCCTCTAAGTATCTGTCTCTTGAAGATTTGTTGAAAATGATATTGGACTGCTTTAGAACTTAATATGGTAATCTGTTTGTTAGATGCAGTAACTCATTGTATCAAAGATTGAAGTTTTTTGTAATTCATTTTGTGTAATCCACAGATTCTTCTATAAGTACTTTACGTTAATGATGGGAATTACAACAGTTTGTGTAGCACAAGGGTGAATTAATCCAAAATATAACATACCTCATAAGAGTGTGCAGTGAAAGACCTGTCCTCTCATTTGTTCTCTTCAGTTATGTCTCTTTTAATTATAAATGAATACTGAAATATATACTGTGCCATCTAAAAAAACGTGCATGCCTCTCTAGGGCAAGGAGGATTAATCACAGATAATAATTACAGTGCTAAGGGATAATATTTAAGACCTAATAAAATCTCCATTAAATTTGATGACACTGAATATATTAAAAGGCAGGAAGAGAACAAATCAAGCTGCAGTTAGGAAAATTAAATGTTGACCCTGTATCAGATTTGTGAAGTAATTTCTGATGGAGTCATGTTCCCTGTAATCCACTATCTTCATATCCAAAGTAATAGGCTTCTGGAAAACCTGCACTTCCAACTCTTCATCACTTTTAGTTTCTCTAATTACATTCCCTTGTCATAATTACAACTACCCTTTTCCCTCCAGGACCACAACTTTGTTCACTACTCTCATGCCTGGTCTCATGATAAATTGGCTTTTAAGCTCAATTGTGCAGGTTCTTCGTTGTGCGTCTTCACATTAAGCCTTTCTGGGTAAAACTGCAATGCAAATAACTATCTCTAGTAGTAGGGAATCACTGTGTCAATGGGAGGAATAGAATGGTAAGCTGTCTTAGTTCCCTGGGAGTCCTCTTTTCTCCTGTTTGTCCCTTTCAGCACTTAGACGTACCATTTTCTTAGATGATTGTTGTTTCCTGGTGTTGCATGAAACCAAACATTTCAAGCTGATCTTCCTGGAAGAAGTGAAAGGACTAATTGTTTCTTGTGGGTACTTTAAATACCTCAGCTAATATACTAATTCTGGTTAACTTGAAGATCTGAAAATATCTTGTGCTAATTCTCTTACCTAGTCAGGATTCAGAAGTCTGTCTTTTGAAAGTCTTGCATTAATGAAAAGTAGACCATCTCAACACACTGTGTCTCTGTGAATCACAAGAAAGCATAGAGCCCTGATTGTGTTGCTTCGGAAATAAAAGCATTGATAAGTAAGCAAGTGTCTCATAGAATTACCTAAAATGTCAAAAGAAAATTTCAACAGAAACCTTGTGGTTTTATGTTTTCATAATTTGATTTCTGTGAAATTTGTAATTTTAAAAAAAAATTTTTTTTTGGCTTGTTAGGAACCCGATGAAGATTGCTGGAAACCGTTCTTCATTAGATTGTTGTATTAGTTTCAGAGCATCTGATAAGAGTGTTGTTAAAGCTTCAAATAAAATGATTTGGAGCGAGAGAGCATTTAAGAATGCATTAATCTTGCTAGTTTTATGATTTGTACTATAAACTACAAGCACAAGTCCAAATGCTATCCTGGCACAGCTCCATTGACAATTTGACCCACCACCTTGCTTTCAGAAAGTTTTTATTAAAATTAATTTGCAGAATCTGGAAAGCTATTTGCCCTGTATGTAAACCACGGTATTGTAAATTAGGATTGATTTCCAAGATCTTAATTTATTGAGATAAAATAGATGCTAGCCAAAAAATAGAAATGTGGTTATTCTACCTTTTGATATATTGATCTTTTAAAAAAAGGTGGTTCCCAGCTATTAAAACAGATTTGTCTCAGAGAGACTAATCCCAGAGTGATACCAGGAGAAGGACCTGAGTTTGTGAGATATAAGGTAGCTTGTTGTGAATAGTCCTTTGAGAAGCTGGAGTTGATATTCCTTCCCCCACCTCCAATGTTGTTTGGTTAAAGATGTTTTATACTACAGCATCCACTGTGTTTAGAATCCTTGTTTTCTGTTGGCCTTCGATTTTAGTGTATAGTGTAAATTCCACTATACTTTTCACTCTTCAGAAAGTCAAAACTGCAGCTGAAGGTTTTCTAAGTACCCTTAACGTTGTTAGGAGAGCAAGGTATCAACTATAAGATCAACTGAGCTGATACTGGATTGGAAGAAGGAGAAGTGTACATAAGCAGTGTTTGGCACTTCATATTTACTAAAAATAATTTCTTCCAAATTTCACAGTTATTTCCTCAACAGAAATGAGATGTTATCCCTTTCATGACATTGACTAATTTAAAATGCAAGATAGAAAGATTTTCTTCGTGGCGTTTGTCATTCCACGTCTTACAGATCAGGTCTGATATGTAGAAATGAAGGGCAAAATTATGCTAGGTTTTTAAGGTTTTTAAGAAGGTTTCTAAGAAGTGTATATTAACCGAAGACTTGATATATGTCTATGTTTTTTTTTTTTGTTTTTTGTTTGTTTGTTTTGTTTCATTTCGGTTTTTTGTTTTGGTGTTTTTCCCCTCTTTTTCTTTCCCCTGCAGCTTCTTTGAAGCCCATGCGTGACTGTGCCCTGTTTGATTCTTATTCTGAGCCATTGCCAGGCAATCAGCAGACTCGGGACTTCAGTCGGACAGAGGTGAGAAGGCCTAAGCAGGGTGCTTACCTTGCAGAGTGGAGGGAAATAGAGCAGCTTCACAGTGACTGTGCTCTGTGTAGCAGCGGAACTGCAAGTCTCTGAGAGGACTTTAGGAGTCTCCAGGCCTCCCATTAAGCCATCTGAAACCCTTCTCTCAGCCATTTCTTCGGCGTGTGGAAAGAACTGACAGGCTTTTCAAAAGATGCTCCCACACAAGAGTGCACAGTAGTCACTGAGGGACTTGGGCAGTGTTGGAGTCTGCAGAGAAGTAGACCTTACCTGTCCTGCAGGGCTGTTTGGCCCCCCAGTGTTGGGAACCACTGGTGAGCAGCAGAGCCCGTGCTGCAGGAGGGGCAGTGTGGCACACACGCAGTGCTCAGGTGTCCTGAGCAATTCTCCTGAGTCTGAATTGATTGAAAATGTGAGGCATCTGGCACAGAGCCAGAATCATAAAATCATTGAGTTTGGAAAAGATTTCCAAGGTCATCAACTCTGTTAATCCAGCACTGCTTCCTTTGTAGAGGGCAATAAGGTCTCCCTTGACCTTCCTTTTCTCCAGGGTAAACAACCACAGCTCCCTTAGCTGCTCCTCATAAGACTTGTGCTCCAGACCCTCCACCAGCTCCACTGTCCTTCTTTTGACATGCTCCAGTGCCCCTCTGAGTGAGGGGCTCAGAGCTGAACACAGTAGTTCAGTTGAAAGGAGCAAGGAGTTTGGACTGGATCTGCAGAGGTGTCTTGTAACCCCAACCATTCTATGATTCCGTGAAGATAGATGCAAGAAATTTTGAAGACCCTATGAAGGTGAACTAATCGTGGCCACTAAGTTGTGCCTGAATATTGCAACTCTGAATATATATGCTTTGGGATTTAGGGGTTTAGTATTTAAGGTAGTTAATCAAATGACAGACTGACTGCAGGAACCAGCCCTTCTGGCACTGCTTCCAAGTATAAAATAATGGAATGTCATGGCAGCTCAGCAAGGCTGTTCTCCAGTTATTTTCTCCCAATGCCTTGCTCTGGGGAGTTCCTGGATCAGAACCCAGCTGCTCCCTCATCAAATCCATCTTGGTAGTGCTATCACCAAACATGATTCTAAGCTTCAGTTGAGTACAGTGTTCACTTTGGGCAGTGCTGCAGCCAACTTTTTGAGCATCCAGTGTAGAACTGCTAAAAATTTATGCAGTATTCCTGGGAGAAGTTGCTCATCTTACAGCAGCTTGGCCAAAGCGCAGCAATCACACTGGGTTTTGAAAGCAGTGCTGCTGGTCTGGTACTGCAGGCTGATGGTATGTTGGCAGTGTAGGCAGGTCCTTTGCCAGAACAACCTAGTCCCTTCCTTATGACCTTATAAATGGCTTGCAACCTAATGTATAAAAGAAGATATAGGTATAATATAGAATTAAATTATAATTTAAATATAAACAAATACATAATTATGTATCTTTTATACTCATAATTAAAAGCTTCAGTTTATGTTGTCTAAGATTAATGGACTTTAAAATCTCTTCTCAAAATTGATTTGAGAATCATTTTAATATGATTTTTTTTCTGTTCAACTTATGTTTTTATGTTCAGAATTAATACACTGAATGAGTATCATTTGGAAGGTCAGTAATTCATCTCCCATTCATCTCCCTCTGTGGGAAGTGCAGTAATTTACTGTTGCAATATAATTTGTATCTTGGCTCGTTGAGGAGTTATAGTTTAGAGACTTGATCACTACAATAAAAATATTATCAATGCAATCTGTTATGCATTATCTCCGTGACTTTGTCTCTTTCCACCTATTACCCATTCATTAATTTAATTTCAGAAGGCCATTTTTACTGTGACTGCTGAGCTACAATACTGCAATAAAATGGAAACAGTTCTTGAATGCATCCATAAAGAAAATAATGGCAGGAGACATGTCACCTGGATGCTAGGCTTTGTTGAACTACAAAACACATCAAGACGGCTGATATTACGCTTGAGAAGGACGAGGGTGACTGATTTTTGTTTACCAAGGAAGTTTTGTCTTCCCAGGTTTTTTTTCTCAAGTTTTTATCTACCCCTCTCTTTTGGTTCTTTTTTAAAAGCTTTCTCACTGCCAAAACCTTAAAGATAAAACATGAGATTTCACACTATACACACAAAATGACCGATTGGGGTTGCTCTAAATTCCCTCAGAAAGTTGATTGAAATTTGTGAAAGTCATTCCATTGGTTAAAGCATGCACTGACTCAGGTCTTTAGTCTCATGCTCTTCACTTGAGAGTGTCAAGGCTGGCTATGGATGTGAAATCTTTTACCCATACATTTTCAGAGTCTTCAAGCCACATTTTTGCTCTGTTGCTTTCTCAGAAGTATTAGAGTATCCAATTCCTCAGAAACTTTATGAAACAGATCTAACAGACCTTTAATCTGGGCATTTTCCTTTTTGAACTACTGACTTGAGATTTTTGTGGTCTTTTAAAAATGCCTACAATATCTAGGTTTCTAAATTCATTTGTTTAGGCCCAGTTTATTTTAGTACATTTTTAGGTCATACCTCTTCCATGCTCCCTGGGGAAAATCCAGCATCACTTGATATTTAGAGAAATTTAGGGTTTCTGACATTTTCTTTATTGGTCTTTTGGTTGCAGAGTGTATCCTTGTTCTTACAGATAATGTAGGTAGAATTTGTTCCTGTTTCCTTCTTGCAGGATACACAGTTTCTGAAGTAACAGCAAGTTAAGGAATGAGACAGGAAAGTTCTCTGTTCTCCTATTGGAGGCCTGAATGGACCTCCAACAGATATACTAGTAAAATTTTTTTTCCCATCTCAAGGACTGCGTGTTGAAAGAAAAGAGTAGTTCAAGGATCAGCCACATTAGCTAGAGGCCTTTAAAGCATAACTACCAGGCTCTGCAGTATGGCTGGAGTTTTGGCTAGAGAGACTTTTGCCATGGAGACTGACTTTTGTGAAGGAACTGGAGAAGGTTTCATCAACCCTAAACACAGGTGTTACATGTGGCTCTGTTGGGAGAAGTCTCTCCTTACATATAGTCCTTACCTCCTTGTGATTTACTGTTGAAGTGCTTCTCTAACT
>JAYRBT010000001.1:101068963-101128518 GCA_036023395.1 Myiotriccus ornatus
CATTTGTTTAGGCCCAGTTTATTTTAGTACATTTTTAGGTCATACCTCTTCCCTGCTCCCTGGGGAAAATCCAGCATCACTTAATATTTAGAGAAATTTAGGGTTTCTGACATTTTCTTTATTGGTCTTTTGGTTGTGGAGTTTATCCTTGTTCTTACAGATAATGTAGGTAGAACTTGTTCCTGTTTCCTTCTTGCAGGATACACAGTTTCTGAAGTAACAGAAAGTGAAGGAATGAGACAGGAAAGTTCTCTGTTCTCCTATTAGAGGCCTGAATGGACCTCCAACAGATATACTAGTAAAATTTTTTTTCCCATCTCAAGGACTGCGCATTGAAAGAAAAGAGTAGTTCAAGGATCAGCCACATTAGCTAGAATTCTGCCTTTAAAGCATAACCAGCAGGCTCTGCAGTATGGCTGGAGTTTTGGCTAGACAGACTTTTCCCATGGAGACTGACTTTTGTGAAGGAGCTGGAGAAGGTTTCATCAACCCTAAACACAGGTGTTACATGGGGCTCTGTTGGGAGAAGTCTCTCCTTACATATAGTCCTTACCTCCTTGTGATTTACTGTTGAAGTGCTTCTCTAACTAATTTCAGGTGTGGAACTGCTGTACCTTGAAAAGCAAATTTATATTGTCTTTATGTAGGCCCTTTATGCTTTTTTACCTGACAAAGCAAATCGTGGTGCAAGGGCAAACGTCACCATTATTTGTGTTGATTAGTATTCTTAAATATTTGACTGTGGAAAGGTGTGAACTATACCAATCATTATAAATAAACAGATCTTCTTTCTTTAAGAAGTCATCAGCTGAAGACATACCTGATAACTCTGCCCTGTTACAAGATGGAAAGAAAGATGACAAACAAGGTATTCAAATAAATAACTATTATTTTTCCATTAGGGATTAAATACTGTGTGTTTTTAGTAAGCCCCTAAATTTGCTGACAGAAGCCATGGTATGTTTAATTTCTAAGCTGGCTGTGTGTTGCTGTAGGTTTAAAGAGACAACTCACTGACAGCAGCTGAGTTAAAGAGAAATAAATGGAGGGGTTTGCTTCAAAATTAGTTATATGTGAATGATGTGAAATGCACCTTCTAAAATATGTCTAGTTTTAAGGCAATTAGTGTTGCACTTCTTATTTAACCAAAATCTAGTTGTTATCAGGAATTTTGTAAGAGTAAAGATTACATTGGGTCCAGTTTTGCATTTCCCTTTCCGCAGGAAACAGCAACACTTCAAAATTAGTTTTTATTCCTATTTGAAAAAAACCCCAAACCTGTATTTTCTCTGAAACAAAAGTTTTAGTCAAACATGGAATGAAAAAGCCTCATTCATTTGTCTTGAAATCCATCAGCAGAAAGCCATGAGAATGAAATGGTCTTTCTCTTTTTCCACGCAGTAGCTTCTGTGGCTTCCAGAATTGGCACAGGATCATCACACAGTTGTTCATTCCCTTTTATAATCCCTTTTTCCCAAGCTTTCAGGTTCTTACTTCCTGTCTTTCAATTGTGGAAACAAAACAGTTGTGGATATTTTGTTGCCTGATTCTCAGAGCTGCAGATTATGTATTAATTAAAAGAAAAAATATCTTGACCTCCGAGCTGTCTACATGTTAACGTTGTGTCAGAGGTGGGGGACCAGGTAGTCCACATTCCTGAATCACCAAGTTTGACAGAGTCCTGGTGTCCCTTATCAAGGTTGACATGTGTTTGTAAAACATCTTGACAAGTCATCATATTCCAAGAAATTAGTGTTTTGTTGACAAGGTTTGTTTTGTTGTAAAATGCATAATGAACCATAAGAGGACTTGAACCTTAAAAGGTTATAGCTTTGAAATGTCTGGGGAAGATTTACTTTTTACTAAGAGATCCCCCCCAGTTTAGGTGAAAAACTTGTGCTTTGATTTTTGTAGCTGACATATTAAGTCACATGGGAACCTGTTTGGAGACATGCAGTGCTTCACGGCTGAAAATTTGCTGTACTTATGACACAGATTCCTACCTTTTCAGCCAAAGAACAAATGCTTTGTTCTACCATTTATTACTATTCTGGCAAATATGAGAGCAGATCACTCTCCTGACTGAGGGGATCTCCCTGGAAGTCAAGAATCTGTAGTTTAGGACTGTAGAAACAAATTTTCCTCCATTTTCAAAAGCATACAAGTAAATTAGCTTTACTTCGTCAGGTTATAATGTAGTTAAATGTGGAAGATCATGTAAATTGAACTGGGTCACGAGAACCAGACTTTTCCAATGTGTTTTGTTTGATAAAGGCAGATCACAGAATCACATAGTGGGTAAGGTCGGAAGGAACCACAGTGGGTCATCTGGTCCAACCTCCCTGCCCAAGGAGGTTCATCCCAAAGCTCAGGGTCATCAGGGCATGACAGATTTCCTTCCAAGTGATCATTTAACACTATTTACAGTACAGTAAATGTGTGACAGTACATTAAATTACACTATGGAGCATTAAAAACTTCTTAAAGAAGTCACTAGAAAGGATGCATAGGGCTCAGTGGAAGGGGAATAAGGACTCAACTCCCCAGATTATCAGAATTTGAGGTTATTTGGCAACTTGGTCATAGATCTTTCTATTCTTGATTTTTGTGCTCTTAGTGTTACTTGTCTGAGTGCTTGGGTTTTCTGAGGGTATTTGGCTACTTTTCGAGTATGTTTGGCATTATTAGATGTTCTAATACCAGTTTAGGTGCTCCTTTCTCAGAGCTTATACCTGTAGATTTTACCCACACATACTTAATTATCTTTTTATTCTCTTTTTTTTTCTTAAGCTCTTAAAGTAAGCACTACTCTCAAAACTATACCAAAGGAATTTCAGCACTTGACTGTGAAAACAGGTAAGAAAAAAAATGCCATGTGTTACTTACTCTAAAATCTAGACTAAATATTTTTATATCATAGTAAGCCTAGATTAATTTTTGGAAGAACCTTTTGCTCTCATTTTACTACTGAAATCAGCTTTTACCTCAGAATGACTATGACTTGCAAGATAAAGATTAATTTCTACTTCAAATTATCAAAAGGTTTTCTTCCTTTCTTTCGCTCGTTGTTACTGTATGGGCTCTTCATCCGTGGGAAATATTTTAACATAGTGGTTTTAAGGAGTCTGAAGTTTTTTTGTTCTACAAACAAGATGCAAGAGCATGAATATTGTACCTTTTCGTAAAAATCTCATTTAAAGTGTAGAATGACTATGTAAGGTTTCAGTAAACATTCTGAAATGGTCTGTTTTCTTTCTGAAAGCTCAGCTTTCATACAGAGTGTTAAGGAGTTAAATGACAGGGAGGCTTTTGGAAACACAGACCTGGAGGCACTTAAGACACTGACACAAGCTTTTGATTCAGGGGGTGTTTCTTTGTTGAATCCAACCCTGATTTTCCTCTACAGCTCCAACATACACTTCTTGTTCCTATCATTCTGGAAAATGTTATTTTTGGAACAGCATATGTCAAAATTACTTAGTTGCTCCAGAAACTTCCCCTGCATTCAGTTCAGTTCCACTGACCTCCCTTGCCTTCTTCGTTGTTAATATTTTTCCTAGTGTGGTAAGAATGTTTGCAAGCTCTCCCTGGTCCCAGCCAAGCTGAAATTTGAACTTGCTTTCTTTTCCTTTTGCATAGATGTTTTTACTCATGAAGATATCCTTGATTAAGAAAATGGACCCCACATGTCTGCCACAGCAGTTTTGTCTTACAGTGCGATTTTTTCATGGCTGCTCAACAGCTGCATGCCTCATTTCCCAACTCCTTTTTTTTTTTTTTTTCCCTGGCTTCTTCCCAAACACTTGGCAGCTGCCAGATTCCCTATCTTCAGCTCCCTTTTGTGAGTGATTGCTGCTTCTCCTTCACATACACACACACTCTTGCACTTCCCTCTCAGGGGAAGGGATGGTGGTTGCAGGACTTTCAGTTCTGTTCTCCTTCCCCCCCAGTTTTGCCCAGGAGCATACAGGGGAGTTTTATTTTCAGTTCAGCAAGTCCATCTTCAGTACACTTGGGTAAAAAACCTACTGTCACCTGCATGTTTCCTTTGCCACCAACCTCTTTCGTTTATCTGCTAGTCAGTGAGGTCTTCCTGATTCCTCTGTGCTACTCCAGCAGTGTTGCTGTGTTTGTATACCAAGGGAGGCAGGGGCAGAGTTTTACTCCATCATCCTGCTCCTGCCGCTGTACGGGTTCTGCTCTCGCTGTCCTGCACATTGAGGGTTTGAGAAAGCACGTTCTCAGGTTGCATGCTAAAACTGATGTGAGGAGTAAAAATGTTTCTCTGGTGGACTAGATGCAGCACAGTAATTGAGAGGTAATCTCGGAATCAGTCACCACTCTGAAAGGTCGCTGTAATCATTAACCTTCAGCATGAAAACTCAGTTGGGGTGAAGTGGGAGAAATTTTACATGCCTCTTTGGTTATTCATTTGGACTGTTTATGCAAACTCAGGGAAGATAATAGCATTGTGCTTCATTATGTGAAAGTTTTCTTTGCCATCAGAAGGTCTAGAAATTTGAAATCAGTAAGAACTTTATAAATTCAGCATCTCTGAATATCTGGCCAGTTTATTTATGCTCGGAAGTGCAAGATCGTTTTTGAGCTTAGACTTTTCGAAGTATTGAGGGCCAAAATTGTGAGTGTTTAAATTGTGTTTAAACATTTCTCCCTAGGCCACCGGTAAGAGATGAGTTAGTGAGGTTGGTTTAGACTACTGAAGAATGCTGTGGTTTTTTTTTTTCTTTAGCCACGTGGCATACTTGCACCTTTTATGGTGCAGATTTCCTGTAAAGCAAGGAGGCCCCTGTTGAGTATAAGATATTAGGCTACAGCCAAAAGTTATTGAATTGGCATCCTCAGGAATGCTAAAATGAATTTGTGTTCTAGGAAGGGTGAAGGAGCAGTTCTACACCCAAAAGGGAAACCTTCACACTGTCCTGTGAATGAATAAATACAGTTCATAATTGTACGTGACTTTAGTTAGTGCAGACCAAGCTGTTCACTCCACCAGGCTCTACTACTCCAGGAGTCATACAAACTTCTGAATAATCAATGTAAATTATTTACTCAACAGTTTTAATTTATCCGTTTCATGAAAGTTAGGCTTATGCATCCCTAGTAATAGATACATGGAAAAGTCATGGATAAATAGCTTTGTATGGTCTTGCATGATTGTCATGTATGTGTATAAACCTGCACCTCAAACACTAAGTACGCACAGACTGCATATTTTATGGAAATCTTGCCACAATTATTTGTATGTCCTAATAATGAACTACCTGCTTTATAGTATCTTTTGTATTACACTACTTCTTCTGAAAGGTAAAGCTAAGTCTGGGCATTCTGTAATTGTAGCCTTGAATTTCCTAGATTTTCAAAAGCTTAAAGGAAAATCCTTGGCAGTAGTATTCTATTGCTATAATTTTTTATTAGTAGTCATTTTGGGATTCTCTCTTCCTTATGTGCTTTCCTCTTACCCCAACAGGATGTCCTTGGAGAGTTTGAATGTCAGTTTTACCTACGGGTTTTTATATGAAAGATTTTCTAAAAGTATGAACAGAATTAGTCTCCATAAGAAATGGAAAATCTGAAGGATTTTAAACATGGTTTAGCTTGGAAAGGATTTATACTTCTATTTCTAAGTGGCATATTTAATAATTGTGCATGTAATTTAATAATCAGCAATTTCAGCATTGGAAAATTGGGTCATATGGCTGTAGGGAAGCAGTGTCTGAAGTTGTATTCTCTGGGAGTTTGACACAGAGAGAGGGAGGAGGATTATCACTACTGCATATTTTAATATTAATTCTCTCTCCCTCCTTTAGTTGCTAGGAAGAGTTTGTTGCACAAAAATCTGGATTGACTGTGAGCCAGTTTGTTCGTGACAATAATCTTGGTTTATAAGTGGACATTTGTGTCACTGCCAGCTGCATTTGGGTTTATTCCATCCAAAGCACCAACTAGCATTGTGTTTCCTTAAAACATTTTCTTTTATGAAGATCTAGTGTGTGACTGTACATGTGCCATATGCTGCTACTTGTGTTTTGTGACCCTAAAGCCTCCTATGGAGAGTCTGTGCAGTACTACAGTGCAAGCCATTCAACACTCGGTATTTACCAACTGCTACCACTGATACTGCTCTTGTGTTTTGGAGGATCTGTCGTGTTCTCTGGTAGTGTTGTATAGAAGCTGGTGATAAATGTCTGACTTGAAAGTAGGCATATATCTGAAGGAAGCTGGAAACAGAATTATTTTTTCCCCAAATGTACTTGTTTCTCTTAAGTGTTGTACCTTGATTAGCAGATGGGGAAAAGTAAAGGGATTCGCTTTGTGCGTGCGTTGGGATCACTGACGCTGCTGTAATACCTTGAGGATGTCTCAGTGGGATGAATTTGAAAGCAATCACGCAGATACATTTTTTCAAAATTATCTGATGTTAGTAAGGCAAGTTATAGAAAAGACAATGTAAATCAAGCAACAGCCTCAAGGAATTACCCAGAGAAGATAAATCAGCACTGTTGTTTTCCTGTCACGTAAGACCTGCGTGTGACAGGATATTCGGAATTCATCCAAATAAAAAAAACCCCACATTTTTACATGGATAGAAATGTGTTTGATCAACATTTAGACTTGAAAGCTTTCTACATTCAAATATCTATTCTTCCCAATGTCAAAATGGTCTCAACCTGACACGGTAATTTTTTTTTATGAGTCATGAGATAATGTACATTTATACTAATTAAAGTATTTAGGAATGGCATAAATGTTTGTGCTTTTGGAAGCAGGACAACTAATAGATATCTGAACTAAAAATAAGGTACTTTCTCTATAGGTCAGAGCTGCCAAACCTATTGCTTTTCCTGTATTTTGGTAAGCATATTAAAAAGATATAGCTCTGCCTATATGTGGGCTTTTGAATTCCTAGGACATTCACACACTACAAAAGCAAAGGGGAAGGAGAAGTGAAAATCAATCCGCATTACTCATGTGAGATGAGCATACTCTCACATCCACATTTGCAACACTCATGTTTTTAGTGAACACTGATTCTGCAGCTAAAGGTATTTGTTTAAAATATGATGTTTTAGCAGATCTTTTTTCTTTTCTGTTCCAGCTGCTCAGGAATCTAATGCACTTAAAGCCAGACCACGATCCAGGTACTGCTTTCACTTCTGTTTCAGGAGAAATAAACACCTCTGGTGTTCAGACACAAAGCATAAGAAATGGTGGTGGGTTTTTTTATTTTTCCTTAAATTGGTGTGGTGCTGGAAGTACAGCTCAGATCAGACAGAGTTACCAGAAGAAATCTGTAAGCTATAGACCCTACATAAGTACTGCCCTGGGGCCCCATGATCTCTGGTCATATGGTGCTGGAAGTTTTGCCTGTCTGCCCAGCCCTGCTCCCTCGTCAGGGTGGTGACTGCCTCCAGCCCAGCCCCAGGGGCTTCCTGGCAGGACAGCTGGGACCACCCCATTGCTGGGAACGTCCTCTGCAATTTTATGCTCTTGAAACCTGCAGGGTGGTTTCATATGGAGTGAGACACTGCACGTTCCCACAGAAACAACAGTAGTAGCTCAGCTCTCTGGTGTGGGTGAGTGAATCCTTTTGTTGGCATGTGTGTACTTGGCTACAGTTGGTTGATGTGTGATGGGAGGACTTGGGGACTGACACTGTTGTGTCCTGTTAAGTGACATGCACTGAACTTGGATGTTTGAAAGAAAAGGGAGAACCTGTGCCAGAAAGTACTGTGTATAAATGGATTGCATCTTGGGTTTGGCTGCTCACCTACTGATGTATAGCCATATTGTTAATTCACCTTCAAACTTTTCTTCTTTGGTGCCAGTTAGAGGATTCCTTTTATTTTTTTTTTTTTTTTTGCTTGGGTACTGAGATTATAAACGGAATCTCCCTGCTTACAAGCTTGTCAAAACCTGCTAGTAAGAGAGGGTCAGCTATAGATAGACATGATGATTGAAGATTGAAATCCTGTCTTCCTACATGGGAAAGCTGAACTGCCTCATGTGCCTGTTTTTCTACAGCTAGCCAAAGATTTTTAGTTTTAACACAGTTTTAAATTTTCCTTCTGTGTTACTGAATTGCAAATACTCAAAAAATGTGCAAAAATGCATTAAATAGCAAATGTTTAAGTTCCTAAAAAGTCACTTGAATGTGACTGCTCTATCACGTATGAATGACTGTCTCCATCTGACTGTGTGTCACTGCTTCAATGCAGAAGTTGAGTCTAAAGATGCCTCAGCACATCCTTGAACTCAGACCTGTTGTGCTTGTTGAAAAATGGGATGAAATGCCACAGCTGGATTTATTTTTCTCTTCACAAACTGATTGAAATGTTTAAAAAAGTGTATTAATGGACTTTAAACACCTGATTGGAATATATTCAGTAACTGAGAAAAGAGGTAAAAACATTGAAAGAATTTGTGATGTGAATAGTAAATCTAATAAACTTGGTGATGATGATAAACAAATAGAATTGTTGGTGGCTCCTCCAGGAGGTCCTAAAAACTCTGATTCAGTGAGTGAGGAGGAATCTGACAGTCCTGTGTCAGGCAATGCTAGAGAAGGAAGTAAATCAGGCAGTCCTGTGTCTGGCAGAACTAGGGGAAGACGATGGAGTGATTAAGGCTCCTTTAAGACAAGCTGTGATACCTGCTGGGAAAGCCATCTATGTGCATGTACTGTTTACTAACTGATTGATTGACTTGGAAACAGAATGCTGGATCTTATTGTAACAGTCCTGATGGGATGTATAGTGGTATTAAGTCCGTGATGATGACACACAACCCCAGCTGGGGAGATACATAAGCTTTGTTACAATATCTGTTTATTCCTGTAGCAAAAAAGAGCAGAAAAGAAAAGGAAGGACTGAGTGTGGGGGGGAATTGAGGGGATAGATCAGAAAATTTGGAATACCGAATCTTGATGAACTTCTCCCTGAAGAAGATCCTGAGTGGGATCTGAATGAAGATATTGAATTAAAAGGAATAAAAATATATCAGATGTTGATTTTATATGGAATTCAGAATGGAGCGGAAAAACCCAAGAGTCTTGTGAAGTTGTATGAGGTAAAACCGGGAGACAGAGAATCTCCATCAGCTTTTTTGAGCGGTTGTGTGAAGTGGCTCGTAAATTGACAGACTTGGACTTGGAGAGTGAGGATAATAGGATGTTGTTCAGTATATGCTTTTTATTGGAGAGTCAGCACTGGATATAGGGAGCCTGTTTGGCAAAAAATATTATCCATTTCCCATTAGTGGGAGTTATTTCTGTTTTACTCAAATGTGCTTTTGGTCTTGCCCTGACATGCACAGTGTGTTACAGTGAGTGCAACGTCTCACACTGTCAGTGCTCATTTTGAACAAAGTCTCCTCCTTGCAGGAGAACTGTAACTACAACAGCTGAAAAATATTGGACAGTGTTCAGCAAAATCAAAATTCTTAGCAAATGCACCACCATTAATTGGGATTAATTGATGTGTGAGGGCCTGGAAAGGTGTACTGAGCCATGTGTTTGACCAGTTTTGGTCACTTTAAAGCTATTCATTTTTTCTGGATTTTGTGGAATTTGGTGACTGTATGCTATGAAAATTTTTTTCTAATAGAACTTTTATAAATTACAAAATGTGTACTTGCAAGAGGTATGTTGAAGCTCTATCTGTATAAACACTCCCCTTGCAGTTGGGAAAGGCAACAGAAGCTCTAAGGGGTGTGTGTATGGGGAATTTTACTTGGATTTCTTCAAAACAGTTGCTGCAATTTTCGTGTTGACAAAGTTACATAAGAAGGCCTGAGGCTGTGTTACAAAAGGCCTTAAAAAATACTAGCCCTGTAAGCATGGCTTGTTCCTTTCTCCAGACACTTGGGTCTCTCTGTTGCCAAATAAATCTGTCTTGTTATAAGGGGGAACTTCTAGTCATTAGGGCAAGGAATTTCCACCACGAACGTGAGTTCTGTTCAGTGTATTTTTAGGTAGTAATCACTGTAGGTGTGTAAAATTAATTTTTGAAATAAAACATTTTCTGCTTTTCCCCTGGCTGTTTTTCCTTAGGTCTTATTCTAGCACATCAATAGAAGATGCCATGAAAAAGGGAGAAGAGCCCCCCACTCCACCTCCAAGGCCACAGAAATCGCATTCCAGAGCTTCCTCTTTGGATCTGAACAAAATATTTCAGCAAAACACACAAGGTGAAGTTTGCTTTCTTCCCTGTTTTTTGAGACCTTTTAGGTTAGCTGTGTGCTTGACAATGTGATGTGTTTGCACAAATGCTTGACAATACGTGCACGTGCTGGCCTTTGCTGCAGACAGTGATGCACTACAGAAGAGGAGTAGTTGCACTTGGTTGTGTTACGTCACCACTGAGGGGAAAAATCACTGTTGCTGTAATTAAGGTGATTATAATGTTTTCTGGCACAATACTGAGAAGCTTAACATATGGTAGTGTGTCATCATTGACTGTTTATAACTAGGCTGGTTGTTTAGACAGCTCTCATCAGTAACTGCAGTAGAATTGATTTTTATTACTATTTATTTTTTCTTGTTTAGAAGCAGTAAGAAAACCCTTAATGTTTAAACTGGGAGAAAGAAAGCAAACATTTTTGATGTTAAAGTCTACCATATGTGTACAGACAATCAAAAAACACTCTGAGTAAAAGGAAATGGTAATTTCTTTTGACACAGGTGCATGTTGAGGGGAGAGAAAGAAATGTAGAATAGTAGATGGGGAGAACTGGAAGAAAATGGCTTTTCAGCAAGTTAGTGTTCAAGTGTGCCTCTTGCCTTGCACAGTGAGCGGTGAAAAGAGGAGCTGTTTGTTCAGGGCAGCAGTCATGCAGCATTGCTGTGCTTCACCAGTGTCCTTGAACCACGTCAGAGGTTTATACGGGGCACACCAATCATCTGACTCAAGGACCAGGTTAAACATGGTCATGCTTATGCTTCAGAAGAAAGGCAAGGTTTGACTGTGTCAAGAAATGTTTAACTGAGCTCTGTAATGTGGTTTTGAAGTAGAAGTGTTCTGCCTCTTGCTATGTGGGACTTTTTTTGTGCAAACACTAAAGAGAATTCAAGAGTCCTTCTCTGTGTGCTGAACCCTGAAACTCAATAGGAATAAAATTGTTTGGTGGTTTGTTTTTTTTCCTTACACAGAGAAGTAGTTCCTTATCTTTGACTATGGTTCCTGTTGAGGGATGTGTTGCCTCCAATTTTGATTTCATTATACATCCAAATAAAACCCCAAACAGAGCCAAGTACACATTTTCTAAGGCAGCAGATCTTCTCAGAATCCAGATAATGAGTCTAACTGGAAGGAAATAAACTTGGATTTAAGTTTTTCTTGGAACACAAATGAAAGAAGAATGTAAATTCCCCAAAAAATTATTCTGTGAATGAAAATTAACATCTTGTTTTGCAATGGAGCATTTTGGAAGTCGCTATTACTTTTGAAGTAACATAACACTCTCAGGCACATGATGTGATTCTTGGGGTGTCCAGCACAGGGCCAGGAGTTGGACTTTGGTGATCCATTTGTGTCCCTTCCAACTCAGGATATTCTATGAGTCTATATATACCTACAAAGGAGTGCTCAGTAGTATTGAGTTCTGTTTTCAGTTCCACACAGGTCATGTTGATCTATAGGTATCACTTCTTTAATTGTAAAGCCATCTGTAGTTTGGAGCATTTGTTTTGTTTATTCCCTTTTTAAAGCACAGAAAAAAGAAATATCTTTTCTTCAAGTAAATTCAGCCAAAGACTGTGTTAGATCCCTGTTGTGGGCAGGGGTTGGTTGTTTTTTTTCCAGTGATTTTTGTTTTGGGTTTTTTTTTGTTACTCACTTACTGCTGCTGTATCATGTTTGTCACCATCTTATTATGCCTCTCTCCTGGCAAGCATACACACAGAACATTTAGTCATGATGGCTGGGATGTCCAGCAATGCATTAACCACAGAAACTGTGCTTTAAAATTGTAGAGTTGGGATGTAACGGGACTTGAAGGAGGCATCTTCATTCATACTTCCTAGCTGCAGTCCTCCAGGATGCTATAACTAGTGTTACCTAGGAAAAACATAAAAAAAAGCAAGAGAACTTATTGAAAGGTCCCACTTTCTCAAATATCCATATTTGAATTTCTGTTAGATGTCAAGAGACAGAAATCTCTTTTTTTTTTTTTTTAATTCATGTAGTCTTTATGTTAGCATCTGAGCATCTGAAAAATATTCTGTACTGCTAGATTCTCCATGTTGAATGTGTAATCTCTGGCATTTGGGCTGTGTATGTATTAAGAAAATACTTGGCTAGAATGTATGCATTCCTGGAAGGACAACAGCAGGCTTTAAGTAGAAACAAAAATGTCATTTTAAATGCATACTTGACCTGGTATACATCTTCATTTCTTCTCTAGCCCACTCTCTAGTCATTTACAAGCCAAGAGCTTCCAGAGTAAGACCTGGGTGTTGAGGGGGCCAAAACTGAGGCAGCTCAGAGCCTGGCAGTCCTGCAGCAGAGCCCCCTGCAGTAAGCTAGAGCCTGTTTTTGGGGTAACTCTGGGGCTGGAGCAAGTCTCAGCTTAAGTATTAAAACCCAAAAATGCATCCATTGTCTTCTGGTGTTTTGCTCAGCTACGTTTCTGCCCATGACAGCTACTTAAAGAATTTACTTCTGGGCCATTAATAGGCAGTGACAGCAGTCTGGGTCTTGTTAGATTCATACAGATGCCTCTGAAACACATTTTATTTCCATTTAGTTTCATTTCTGAATCACATAATCACTTTTACTTAACAGTTCTGTTGAACAAAGGATACTTCTTGGGAAAAGAGAATTTTCTTTGATGAAACAACAGAATTGTCATGAACGGTATAGTTTTGTGTTGTTCTGGAAGCAGGCTGAATATTGCTGTGTAATTCAATAAAACAGCCATATAACTATTTACAAATGAATTTTTGACTGAAGGTTTTCAGCACTCATTTGCTTTTGAAACTCACCTCCTGCTGTGGCTGTCCCTGCAGTGAAGAATGCGTGGAATGCAGGCACCGTTTTTTGTGTCAGCTCGCAAGGAAACACTCATTGTAACCTGTATTTGCTCCTTCTGGGGTGCTGGTTTCAGCCAGCAGTGTGGGGCTAACTTCTGGGGCTTTATCTGCCATATGAGGTGTTAAGGTCCATGCTTTGTCGGGGGAATCATAGCAAGCATTTTGCTGCAAGTGCAGTGTTTTCTGTTACAGATTATGTTTTCCTGATTACAGTCAGATCTGTAACCTCTACTTAGCGTTGCTGCGCTAGTGATGGCTGCCAAACAAGAAAACATCCCTTTTGCTCTAAACATAGTGTTCGCAGTAGGGGAACAAAGGAAGAGATTTACTGGTGGGCATCAGCATTCCCATAAGTGATATAAATGTGTCTGCACATCACTTCTGTACTCCTTCATATGCATGTTTCTCATGCAGTTTAAAGTGGTACTTTTATTGTTACGACTCAGTCAGTACAGTCTTCTTTCTGCACCCTTGTTTTTGTGTTACCATAAATAGAGATTTCTTAACTAAAATTTTTTTTGAAAGCCAAAGTGACATGGGGCAACTTAAAATAGTAATGTTCTTTTTTTAAGGCTGAATTTGTATCACAATGAATTTAATTAAGTAATGATTTTTCAGGACTTCTTTCTCTCATTGCTTTTGTATTAGTCTTGGTTTATTAAAATCCACCTACTTTCTTGGGTTTTGCCTATGCTGTAGTACTGTGCTGTCTTGCATGCTACTGTGTTGAGTTTATTAATCAGTCCATTAAACGTTAAATTAGGAAAATGACAATTCTGAAGGACCTTTATTTTAGAACAATAAGAAATACCATCAGCAAAACATGCCGTTTCATGGATATTGTTTGCATAGTGTACAAGAGCTGTGATGTTGCAAGCTTTGTCAAGTGAGGAGTGTAGAGTCAAGTTAGTGACTTTGATTGTAAGAGTTTTTGCAAATTTAATTTAAAAAATCTCATGCATAAAACACAGAGAATTGGGCTGCTTATATTTTTCTCTGGCTGTGAAATGCTTTTTAAAAATAATTGATGCAAAAATATTTTTTCGAATTGGAGAATAGATTTTTTTTTTCTTTTGGGACACAGTTTGTGATCTGTTACTGGAGCTACTGTTTTCTTTTAGTCCTGTTCCCCTTCAGAATATATGTGACCACTGAACTGAGCTTATTCAGAATAAACTATTAGTCTTCTTTCTGATTTGAGTGGAAGAGTTTTATGCCTCTCAGTCTTTCAGAAGTTTTTATGAAGGATTTATGTGTTTACAACTATGTAACTTACTTCTTTGCCCAACTGGATAAGAACATAATTAAGGTTGAATAAGATGGAGAAAATAGTGACAACATGAATGGATGAATGGTTCTTACATGATAGGAATTTGATGGGGTAACTTATTTTGCATTTTTAGATTTTTAAGTTTTTATGTCTCTCTGTAAGAGATGAGTCCAGAGAGTACTTCACTGAAGTAAATCATACCAGCCTTTCAACTGTAGCTGTTCCTTTACAATTTGTGTAAGTAAATGGAACTTTTTAAAAATTATTTTCCCATTTATTTAATCCTAGCTCTTTCAGGGATTGAGGAATGATTTGCAGTCTGTTTTCATTCTGTTGCAGGTTGTTAAAGATTAAATTGTAATCAAAAAACTCTTCTACAGAAAACTGTAAAGGTTGAAATGTTCTTGACTGACCTACCAGACCTTTTTCATGATCCCATGTGGGTTACTCTGTTCCATGAAAAAAACATTGGTCCATTGTAGAACAACTTTATAGGTTATACAAGAGAGGATCTGCTGTTTCTCCCATGGAACAGTGGTCAAGCTGCCTCCCTTGTGGGGAAGACCCTGGAGATGCAGATGTCCCCAAAAAGTGTGTGTGCCACGTGTGGGACCAGAGGGGTTGATGTCTGGTAGCCTGCTGCTCTTCCTGCCTCCCATGTGCTTTACCGACTGTATCCGTGTTGGAAATGGCCACAGGCAGTAACTGCCGGAGCCTCCAGCATTTACTATGCCAGTCTCCAGAGGTGAGAAGCTCTGGCAACAGGGATCTGTGGGAGGTAGGTGGAGGGACTGTGCCTCCCTGTGGGTGGAGAATGAAGCTAAAAGCAAAGTGTGTGTGAGACAGAACAAAATCTTGTATAGTTTTGGTTAGGGGGGAAGGGAGAAGGGAGAAACAGTCCCCAAATGGAAAACACGCAGGGAAGGAAATGGTAAACAGTAACTAGAAAATTAAATGGTTTAGAGAATGAAGAACAGGAAGAGAAAAATACAGATGTTGTGGACTGACATATGATGCAACACAGAAAATAGATGTTTAAAAAAAATTCTCTTTTACAGATTTTACTTAAAACGTACTGAAATTCATGGATAGGGCATTAAAAACAGGCATAATAAAAAACACCTCTAATAATGTTTTGCTTGTTTGATTTGTAAGTGACCCATTGAATGTTAGCACACCAGTGTCCTATATGATCACACCCGTGAGATCATAGTGCAGAAGCGTTAATTACTTAAGGTCTGGCTATATCTCTTCCTAATTTCTTGGAAAATACATGGATAATTTTCCATGCAGTTGAGGTACAAATGATGTTCTGTATGATTAGCAGGTGAAACAAACCTGTAGCAAGAGTGTGTTGGTGACATCAGGTATGTGTATCACTTGCTGTGACAAATGAAGCTTTGCCTGCTGAGCAGGTTCCCAAAACTTACTGTGAGAAGAGGGGTTATTCTGCCACAGGCAGTGCTTCCTGCAGCATTTCTACAAACCTGGTAACAAAATTAATGTCAGGAGCCTAAAATATCTTTTTTGCATTGCTATTACCTTCGGAGGAGACATTAGTAAGAATTATTGAAACAGATCCCTGGATCAATAGGTATTTTGCAGCTATATTACTAGAAGCCTTCATTAGATTTATTTATATTCCTGGCTACAGCTTTATAGTTTTTTTGTAGATGTAGTTTTGAGAATTAATAAATCCAGTCTCTTGAGAAACAGTTATTTCACAATCACTTTAATAATGCTATTGTTAGAATGTAAATAAGTGTGAAGAATGGTATCAGTGTTATGGGATAACCAAGTACCAGTTTCAGGGAACAAGAATGGAAGTTTTGTAAAAACGAGGTAAACAGAAACCAGCTTAGACAGAGAATTTTTCTGTGGTGTGCCTTTGGCAACAGAAGAAGGAAAAGTACCTTGAAAAGCTCTGTGAAATACTGTCAGAGCAGAAGGGTGAAAATGCTGGCTTCCCTGAGGAACCAAAGCCTTAAGTAGTTGGGGGAACTAAAGAATAATTAATTCTGTTAGCTTATCTTTTTCAAACTGATTTCAGTATTGCAGACCCTTTACTCCCTGATAAAATGAATTGGTTGGTTTTTTTGTTAAACCTGATATAGAAGCTCAGGACTCTTAGGCAGCGTAAACTGATGTAAATCTGCCATGAAACCAGTCTCTCCCTTGATCCAGCAGTGCTGTAGCATCCACTTGGAAAATACCAAATACATCAGCCAGACTCTACTTAGGGACCCTATCAGAGTTTTTCCATTTTAAGTCCCTGGATGGTCCCCGTGCAATTGCAGAAGTTGATGGTGGGGAAGCACAACAGAGGCAAGAACTTGGTTTTATGCCATCTGGATCCATGTCAGCCTGGATTTAAGCTGGGTTTGGTTAGGCCTGCATCCTTTGTGTGAGCTGAGAAATGCAGACCAACGTAAGAGAAACAACTAAACTCTGCATGCCCTTTTCATTGTGGGTTGAAGGGTGTATAGGCTTTTGACCTGAGATGAGGTCAGCCTCTTTTAATAGTTTTACTTCGGCTAGCAAGGGACAGTGGCCCTTGACCCAGGAAAACCACCCTTCTTTCAGGACACTGCTTATATATGTATTCAGTTCAGATGGGAAGGAGTAAGTACATTTTTTCACCCAGCTTGTCTGATATGATACCCAGTGTATGGTGATAGACATCAAAACCAAGGTGTCAGCTACATGTAAAGCATGAATATTAAATAAACACCTGTCACGGAAATGTCTCAGGAAGTGTAGTTGTATATGCTGCTGTTCCAGTATTAACTAATTTAAAAAAAAACCCCCAGACATCCAGAAACTCAGTGTATTATGGCAGTTTTCTTCAGTACCGAAAAACAAGAGGACAAGTGACTGTTATTGAGTGAGAAAAGTACAGAACCTTGCTCTCAGGTTGCTCTAAGGGATCCTATGGGCCCAGATTTCTTCCATCCTGGTTTTGGCACCCTCCACTGCTGTTGTGCTTGGTGAGCTAAAGACCTACTTCCCATAGGTTTGACTGGGCTGTCATAACTTACGTTTTTCCTTTGTCTTCTCTTCCTAGATCAAGTAAGTCAAATAAAGAAGTTATTTGAGTGATTACTATGATCAGTATTTTTCACTACCACAAGTAATGAAAATGCTGAGGGTTTGTGTTGTCTGCTAGGGAGGCTGGAGGCAGAGCAGCAGTGTGGCCAGATAAGATGGCATGACCGGTTCTCACAGTCTACAATTACAGCCTGCTGTTTGTTTTAAAATATTAATCTTGCTTCACATGGGAAAACCTGTTTTTTTTATCTAATATGGTGTCATTTTAGTACTATCAAACCTTTGTGATTGCCAAAATAGGGCAGAAAAATGGTCCTGGGAGGTTTCCATGCAGAAAATCTGTCTTAAAGTGTAAACATGCTAAGTAAAAAGCCATGCTTTTTGAACTGAAAGCCTTATCTCTATCTTTGTGTGAGTAACTAGTGCATGAAAATGCTGTCACTTACAGGAAGATATATGATACGGATACTTAAATCTGTTTTACTGGTACCTCTGTTGGCTTTCCACAGTGCTGTCTGTGGGATTTCCTTTACATGATGGGGCTTTGAGCAACCTGGGTCTAGGGGAAGGTGTACCTGCATGTGACAGGGAGGTTGGATCAAGAGGGTCCTTTCAAGCCCAGCTGTTCTGTGATTCTGTAGCTCAGCCTGGTTTGAATGTCACCAAGCTGCTCAGTAGCAAGAGGACCTGTGTGAGGCCCATCCAGCTCCCTCAACTTTTGCCCAGGGTGTGAAGACTTCTTTCAAAATCAGGGGCAAGCAGCTTATCCAAGCTCTGAGGCATGCACCTGGAAGTGTGACATTTGTCTGTTTGCTGCTTGGTCCCAGGGTACTTGCTTTTATTTTGGAAACAGACCTTCCCCTGTATTTATGTTTGCTTTGAGTGCTAACTAGTGATGCCATCTCTAACAGCAAGAGCTGATCTGTGCAGGACACTCTCCCAGGGAGGAAGGTGTCATGGAATAGCCTAATAATAAAACAATTCACCTGCCAGTACACCTGAAAACCTGTGAGTATCTGTTAATACTGTTCTCTTTTAGAGTAGTGACACTAGAGAAAGCTGAAGCACGGGATTTTTGTAGTAAGTTGTTATGAGTCCTCAGAAGTCAAGTAACTTTTACTAGTAATTGTGCTCACATAGGCATGATTTCCTTCTAACAACAGGCCAAAGATCTTCTGCAACAGCAGGAATTTTATTAATATTTCATGAGTAGCTTAAGTTAGAATTTGCAGGATTAAAAAGAGGAAACTGGGTCAAATGCATGTGGTGCAAGCATCTCAGTTCTTTAATGCTAGATTCATATATGTTGTATTTGAAAACTGAAGAAGCAGGTTTTCTGTGGTGTTTTTTGTTGGTGTGGTGTGTTTTCTTCATTTGACTATTTTATGGAAAAAATTATTTTTCCCTTTGGAATTTTGTGGGCCAAATCCCAGGAGACTCATGGAGTTTCACAGTGTGTCCAGCCACTTCAGGAATTGCTTTTCCAACAAGCCCAGCACATTTCTGCACAAAGACTACATGGGTGCTTTCCAAGGTATATTGCTGGGTTTGAAGAGTCAGAGAGTGAGGATGGCAACTGCTGTATCCTCAAAACTGAAGTTAATGAGTTCTCAATGCACGCAGCTCTTGCAGTAGAGCTTTTGAGGGCCTGCTGGAGCATAAACCAGCAAAGACAAAAGCAATGGGCCCTGGAGGGGGCTCGGAAGGGCTGAGGGGACCTTTGGGTCCAGTGCCAGCCCACAGCACCACAGACCCCGGCCCCACGTGCCCCTTCTCGGGGACCCCTGTGCTCATGATGACAGGGCACTCCATAGTCCGGGCTGCCAGGGGCTTTTTAAGAAGTATGTGTGATTCATGCTCCCCAAAATGTTAGAGCCATTCTAAAAGCAGAGATGATTCCCTAAGGTGCACACAGGACTTTTCATGGAGCACCACAGCACAGCTGCCGCAAAGTTTGCTGAAGCTGAACATGCCACACTGAGCATATGTGCTATTCCACTGTAACAGCATGCAGCTGATGGACATGCAGAGCCACTGCCAGCACTCAGATAAATGAAGTAATAACCTGAAGTTCAGACTGAAGGAAAGGAAGGTTTCTTACTCCACTGTTCTTTTCTAGAGATTGGTTGCGCAGGATCCGTGGAGAATGTAGAGAGGACATCATGCTGTTATTGCAGTGGTCTTATAAACTGAACTAATCAAATACAAGAGAAAGCATCCTAATGACCATGTTTTTTCAAATCTCTCTTATACCTGTAGGTGTGTTAGTGGCTCCCTTGCATAGCTTCAGTTCTGTTTTAGTTGTTCTAACTCTCTTTGGCATTGTGTGCAGCAATACTAGGCTTCATTTTGATTCAAGTGATGATGATACAGAAGATGGAAAAATAACCAATGTATTATAAGCCTCTTTG
This sequence comes from Myiotriccus ornatus, assembly GCA_036023395.1. Taxonomy (NCBI): domain Eukaryota; kingdom Metazoa; phylum Chordata; class Aves; order Passeriformes; family Tyrannidae; genus Myiotriccus; species Myiotriccus ornatus. The sequence goes on from JAYRBT010000001.1 coordinate 101,088,741, forward strand.
GAGCTTATATAGTCAATATGACTGTTCTCTCAGTGTTTTCACACACACGCTTTTATTGTCATGTCACAGTTATCCTTAATGGTTGATATATTTTTTCTTCATATTTTCAACCACTCAGACATTTTTAGCTTTGATGTAAAAAATACATAAATGGCCAAGATATAACAAGGCTCTTAATAGTCTTTGTGGCTTTTTAAAATATGTGTGGAAATAAAAAGTGTATTAATGTAATTGCTTGCTTAGCATTATTGTGGTAAAAGGCATTTTTAAATTTTTTCTTTTTTTTTTTTTTTCTTACACAAAAATACACTAGTGCAAGATGGAGTGTCTGGTATCTTTGCCAGTGCAAGTGCTGAGCATTCAATACAACAGGAGCTTGGGGAGGGTAACCCATCTAAGGAGTCTCACTAGTCCTGGTTGGTGTCTCTGTGCTAGCCTAGTCTTCCTCTCTGCAGCTGCCTTTGGAAGCCATCATCTGTCCTGTAGTTTGTCCCATGAAGGCTTTTAGGTATTTTAAGCAAACTAAGAAATACAGTGGTTGAACCTACATGATTATTACCCTCCCTTTCTACTGGCTCAAATTCAGTGCTGACGTTGCATTGTGTTAAAGGACCTGAACTAACTACTAGGATTTGTTTTCCTCCTCCCTCTGAAATATCTTCAGTGAATAGTAGCATGCAAATACAAAACTTAAAGCCAAAGAAATGGATTTCTTTCTGGTTCCTCTAGGCTTTTGTCCTGTTAATTCCATGGCGGATGTTTGCTTTCTAAGGCTGTACTATAGTGTGTTTTATCAGAAGTGAATGCCAGTGTCTACACTGGATGCTAAAATATCACTTCTAAGAAGGACAATATTATTAATGACAAAGAGCAAAGTCCCAAGGACAAGTGGACTCTGTTTCTGGGTTTCTTTAACTGGAATTGGATTGCTTTAGCTACAGCTTTTATGACTGTCTGGCTTCTATCTCAGCTTTTTATCATAACGTTGGAGTTTTACAGAAATTAAATCACTACTCATTCCCTCGTCATGAAGTTATTTCAAACAAGGTTTTGCTCAGTAAAGATCAAGTTTGGTTTCTGTTATTAAATGTTGAATACTGCCCCTTCACTAGGAGGAATTTCAGCTTCTAATGGAAATTTATTCTGGTTTTATTTGGAATTGAATTACTGTAGTTTTGGTTGGTTGCGGAGTTTTTTATCATCATCTTCTTCTTTTCCCACTGTTCAGCTGTGAGGTCCGGCTGGCTGCCCCCACCACCACCTGCACTGCCCCCTCGACCTTCTGTATCTCAGGTATGGACAAAGCTTTAGCCCTTTGCTCTGTATTATTTGCTTATTTATGTTGCCATTGCAGTGATTAACACTAATTGGCTTGGACACAGCAGTTGTCCTTGGTTCCAAGTTCATGCAAATCTTCAGTTTTCCTCTGTGGTTCCATGTCCTCCTTCACTGGTCTGTGTAGTTGATATGTTGCAGCATCAAATTACAGACTAATTAAATCTCTTCGTAGTGGAGCTGACCGTGCACCCACTAGATCTAACTGTAAATAAAAGGCTAGTCTACTAAAAGGTTTCATATGTGAAGGCATGGGTTTGATATGTGCTATTTGCTTCTCAAGCTTCAAATGCTGAGAGGACATCTGCTAAGGGAACCATGGCACGTTAAGAGTGTATTTCAGCCATGGGTTAAAAAAAATAATGCTAAAAGGAAACAAATGTAATGTCACTGAAGTTTCAAACCATTAGTGATTTACTTTTATGGCAAGTTTTTGGGTTTTGTTTTTTTAGAGCATTACCCAACCACAGCACAACACACATTGACAAAATCAGGCATGTCTGCATCCAGATACTTCATGTTTTAGGAAATTATGGAGGATCAGCATCTTGTTCTTTTTATGTTGTTGGCTGTGTTAAGTCTTAGGCAGTGATATGCTTCATATATTAGTCCTTTAGGTGAAGTGTATAATAGAAAACAAGTCCACAGGGGAGTTGACAGCCCATTACAGATAAAAAACTGGTGAGACACCTTCCTTGGGCCAGAAATGGTCATCACTTGAGTTTTGGATCTACTCTTAAGAGTGCGCTGCTGAGCACCTCCTACTGCACGGTGCTTGTGATAGAAATGATTAAAAGCTTGTTGCCACCCCCAGCTCCACCAGCAGCTTGTTTCTCTCTTCCTCTCCTCAGCCCTTCTTAACACCTGAGTGCAGTTCCTTTCTGCCTCAAGGACTGTGGAGCATCCTGGTTGAGCATGCATGCTTTCTCCCCATCTCCTGCTTTGTCGAACACATCGTGGAGGGCAGTCTTTCCCTCTGGCTTCCCCTGATTGGGGCAGCACAGCTCCCTGCCTCCCAGTTGTACGCTTGCAGCAGCTGCTGCTGGAACCCAGTCTCCTGCCACTGCTCCAACTTTCCACAACACTGGCTCTGTGCAGTGCAGGCCCTCCTACTATCATTGGGAAATGCAGTAAATACAGCAAATCCTGTTCTTAGACAAAAAAACATTGGTTTCAAGCAAGGTTCTGTTAATTGTTAATTTTCTTGTCCTGTGATCGGTTTGCGTTTCCTTAGTGGGAGAGTGAGAACTTAATTTATTTATGCATGTCCAGCATCTTCCTTAGTAAAAACTGCTCATCCTACACTGGGCCATGCAGAGTGTAGGACCTTTCTAAAATGGTAAACACAAGAAGATCCTCATGTGAAATTCTTGATCCAGTTCCCTCCAATACAAGAGTCTGATTTCTCAAAGGGAGAAAAAGAGTTGCTTCTGTGTCTGCTCAGTAATGAATATGCAACTGATGCTAACATGTGTCACTTACATTTACCTAATTTATTTCTGATTATATTTAAAGATATTAAATCAAATATCTCATAAAAATACTATTATTTTAGTGTCTGTCAAAAATGTACATAAAACCAGTTCTTGAAAATACAATAAACTTCACACTCATCACATTGTTTATCTCCTTTCTGTGATAGAGGTAACCGACAGTAGGGAACTATGCGTGATGGGGTCATAATTCAGCTGAGCTGACCCTTGCAAATAGCATGTAAGCAATAGTAAGCATATGGAATACATTAGTCCAGGGGGGCCGTTAGTTTTAAGAGCATGAAGATGTTGGAGGAAGGGATCTGCTTTCAAAGCTGAGACAGGATCAAAAACTGAAGAAAAGCCATGATGCTGAAATTGCACATTCAGCTTTTTTCTGTTTCAAGATTTATCAAATTCTTAAATTTCTGCTTTAACTTATTTTTCAACAATGCTATTGAAAATCCTTTTTTATTATAATAACATTTTGCTGTATGCCTGCAGTTAAGCACTGTAAATGACAAATGTAGCTTGGAAATGAAGTGAACCCTGCATATTTCAGGTGACCATGCACCTTGTAAGTATGCTCGTGGTGTGATTATTTTGGCTCAGCTTCGGAAATCAGTTGATGGAGGGAAAATAATTTCTTTCTGAGGGCTACAATTTTCTATGGATGGCTGAGAAGCCTGAACCAGCTGCCTCTTCAGAGTGAGAGTAAAGGGCTCATGGGATGTAAAGACCAAAGTGCATAAGAAGTACCAAGGAGTAGGTGTTACATTTCAGTGGAGCAGAAGTCCTGCTGTGAGCTTAATCAATAGCAATATAGAAATGGCATCTTGACTTTGGTCGAGTGTTGCTGATTTTTTTAGTAGAATTTACTTCAGCCTTTAGGAAAACATTATTTTTCCTGTCAGAACCTCCAAGGTAATCAACCTTGGTGAGTTACTGAATCGCTGGTTGTTCAGAGTGTGCCAAACATCTTTAGTCATATCACAAACTTATTAAATTACCTCCACATCCAACTCTGCCTCCATAGTGCAGTCAGCTGAATAACGAGGGAAAAGGATTGTATTTCTGGATGAGCATAGCACAAGGTAATGCTTAGAGCTAATGCTGCTGTGGTCTTGACTCCACAGCTCAGGGGATTCACAGGCTTACTGTGAGAGGCTCGAGTCGTGGGATGCTGTTAGGACTTGGCCAGTTGATGGGGAAATAGCAGCGGGGCTGCCTCTGCTCTGGGCTGCTGCTGCCAGCCCATGCTGTTCCACACCGCTGATGGGCAGGCACCTTTACAGGTGGTGGCTGCATCTATTTTTACTTCTACAACAGCTTTTAGAGTTGGTGGATTTAACTCTGTGTTTCTTTCTTCTTGATGGCCTCTTAAAGCCTATGGCAGCTCCTTCTCCTCGGAATGTTTCTCCATTGCCAAAGTCAGCATTTTATCAACTTTGTATCAGTCTGTGAACTGTACTTAAGTTTTCCTCAGAGCTTTCACCGGATGCTCCTCTGATGCAGTGGTGCTTTTATCTGAGGTCCCTATGGTGACTATAAATAAAGATGAACAGAAGGCAAGTGTAAATAATGTGGATACACCATTATCTCCAATTTATGATCTTTTAACCCAAATTCCAGCCCATACCTCTCTGCACTGCAAGCCATTTTGAATTTATGTTTCCAGTAAGACATTGTGAGTTATAGTATGAAATGTTTTATTAGAATCATCAATTCGTATTGCTTTCCAATTAAAAATAGAAAGAAAGAATTTCAGATTTTTCCTCATTTCTGTAAAGAGTGCTTGGAAAGATTTTGTATAGAAACAGGCTTATACAAAGACTAGGTTTTTTTTTTTTTTGGATAAGATGTTATTTTGCAGTGTTTTACTTTTGTGTATAAGCCTGTGTGTAGCTTCACTCTTCATCCCTAGTAGCACTTGTCACATTTTAGCAAGTCTGAATTAGCTGTTTGGATTTAAGGATAATTTTATCTGTATCAGTTTCTCATTTTCTTTGGACCATAAATATTTAATATGCTGCAAGCTATTGTAAAGACTTAGGACATGGGCAAGGCTTTACCTCTCTGCTAACTTCCCATGGCATGCTATAGTTATGGGTTTTCTGCCTTTTTTGTTTATTACATTTAATTTTGTTTTGGTTTCTTTTTTTTTAATTTTTAGGTGTGTTTTTTGTGTCATCCTCGTTATCATCCCCTTACTTCAAGTGATAGTGTAATAGAACAAATAACCTGTAGCTTGTTGAAATACCTACTGTAGTTTATTTCTGGGCTTGTAGAGAACAGAATTCAATGGATTAAGTTTTCCCAATCCTTTGTTCCTAACTTGATAGTAAACTTAAGTAATTGAGGAGGAATGGCATAAAGGTGGTCCCAAAACTTTTGTGCAGATCCAGGGCTGTACAGAGAAAATTTGTGTAACTTGGAGGTTCAAGAATCATGGTAGGAAGGCAATAGCTATGTAGCTGTTCTGTAGTGACACATATTTCAGATAGGAAATAACTTTGGGTGCTCATGAATGTTCCACTGAGCCCAAATGTTTATGCTCATCTCATATAAGCCCCTGTTGGTTTTTTTTTTAAATGGAAATAATACTTTATTACTGTTGGCTTTTAAGCCTACAGAAGTCATTTACTACAGCTGCTTTCTATGGGAGATTTAGTAACATATTTATGTTAATAGGAATTACAGATGAACACTGTAGAACAAATATAACTTTAGGATTTTATCCAACAACAGCTAACTGTCTGCAATGATGACCAATTAGATCAACATTCCTTTATTTAAATTACCCTATTTCAATACCTTCCTGTCCAGTAATGAAGGCATATCTTCAATCCTGTCTGTGCTGTATAAGGGGATTTGAAAACAGTGGGACTGAAAGAAAACTCTGTATATCTTGGCTGAAAAAAGTGATGTTCCTAGTCTCTTTACCCAGAGTCAAAATTTTAAGCTTGTTGGTTTTGTAAATTCACACTGGTTTGTGCTGGACTTTTGTTTCTGGAGACCTTGGGATGTGTTTTTCCCACTGGTTCCATGCTGGCAGCTTTGGCAGGCACTGAAAATAGATGGGTGAAGGAAAAGCGTTCAAGTGAAGTGGAATAGGTAGGCAGCTGTTAACATTATCAAATTGAACTATCCTGAGAACAGGGCAACTCTGAAGATTAAAATCTCACTGTGTTGTATGAGCTCATAATTCAGCTGTCAGTTTAGTGATCATCATTACCATTAGATGTTACTGATTTGGTGAAATTGTGAAAATGAAGCACTGTGAGGGATGATGGGTGGGTCACCCTGCCCAGTCACAAGCACCTGGTGGTGTTGGAAGCGAAGATATTATTCTTTTTAACATATTATATGTTCTGCTCTCCAAATGTTACTTGATACTTCTTAATTCCTTGAAGCTTTTTGGCCATTCATCATCCCGAATTGCAAGTGAAAACTGGGACCCAGTTCAAGAACTTGTCTCTACTAACATGCCTTCACGTTCTGCTGAATCCATGGAAAGCCATGAGTGTGGGGTATGCTCAGGCTGGGTTTGTAACCATCATGCCTGTCCTGGTGTGTGGTGCTGAGGCCAAGAGATGGGGCAGGACTCCTGTCTGTCCTGCTGAGACCTCTCAGCCTCCTGAGCAGGCTGGCCCTGTGCAGTCTCCGTGCTGGGAGGTGGTCCAGACATCCATGCCCCCCACTACCACCATCTTTGGGTAAAGCAGAAATACCTGGAGGATGAGATACAGATTTGCTTATCTCTGTTACAGACTTGTTAGGAGAAAATATTCAGCTCACTGAGGCATTCCTTTACCCTGTAAAATTATGTGAGGATTTTCAAGTGCTGGCAGGACACCTGGAGTTTTACAGGAAGGAGCATTTTTGTTATATAAATAAAAATTACCTCCCCCACAAAAAAAAGAAAAAATAAAATAAGAGTTTTCTTTTGGCATTCTGCTTTTTGTATACCTGATGGTATTCTCCCAAACAACCAAAACTTTGGTTTTATGTTAAACCAAAGGATACTTGTTAGCTTGTATTTACAACCACTGTGCAAGAAGAGGGTGGTTTTTTTGATCATCTCCATGGTTTTGGGTGCAGAATAGCATACATTGTATAAGCAGTGCAATAGGTACTAAAGAAGGCAGTGACATTAATGAAACAGAAAGTGTTCCATAACATGAAAAGATTTTGCCATCTGCCACTTTAATATAAGTGGATTATCTTCCTCTCATGAAAATTATATATTAAATCTAAGATGACCAGACAAAATAAATTATAGTTTAAGAAGTGGTGGAAAAGTAGCACAGTTAAAATTGAATTTGAGGAGAAGTTGATGGATGCTATAAAATCCTTTCTAAAGAGGTTTTTGGGAGAGTATCTTAATTAAAATATGTTGTAATAATTTTTTAACTTGGCTTCACATTTATCGTAAAAACAACAATAAAAAGAATCTAAGAACCCAATGCCTGTATCTGTAGTGGAATTCACGTAGCCCTTTCTAGCTTACGTTAATCTGGTTTTGTGGAAGTTGAAGCATTAAAACAGATTGTTAATCCTTCCATCTGGGTCCTATTCTTTCCTTGCGAAGGAGCTGAACACTGCAGCAATTTGTTTGTATTTACTGCCTTTCTCCTCAACCTTATCAGCAGCCCTCAGATAGCTCAGGGAAAGAAAAAGCTTATCAAAACTTCAGGGCTGCACAGCGCTGAGAAAGCAGGCAGCACACTAAGACCCTGGCAGCTTGTTGCATTTGCATCCCTGTGGGTTTTCTCCTGTCTTACCATTTTCAGTTTTTGTAATAAGCAATAAAAAGAATTGATGATTCAGTGTGGGATGCAGAAGACTCACAGAAATCAGAATTGAGATGTCTTGACTTCTCAGAAATTGGCTTTAAGCACAAAAATATGAATGTTTAGAAAGGAGCAAAATACCTATTAAATGAGCTTATGTAGAGATGATAGAAGATTGCAATGGGCACATACAGAGTGTTAAGGATATGTAGTATCCTACTTTTTTTATAGATAGGCTGTTCTCAATATTTTTTTTGCAAAGCTAAGCAGTGGCACTGTATAGGTAATGATTATAGGCTACTCCAGTGAATGCACAGAGATAATTTCATTTCTGTGAGTAATGCCATTGACTACAATGGGACTATTTCCATATGTAAAGTTAACCTGGAGCGTAAGTGTGGGCAAAATTGAATTGTGGGAAAGATTGAATATATACTTCACCTCTTGCAAAAAGTCTCTCAGGTAACAGAAATATGAAAACTCTATGTAGACCTTCTGTTCTGGAAGATCAGTAATGCATTGTCTTGAAACGCAAGTGTGAAATCTACGTATAATCCAGCATTGCAGAACAACAGAACTGGAAATGTAAGCGAAGGCCCAGTTCTTAAGACGCTGTGTTCTTTTATAGTTACAACAATCTTTCGTCTGAGGCTTTCGAAGCACTTAGTGTTTAAGTGAGTGTTATATATTCTTTTAGAAAGGTGCTGCTAAGTATCGTTACATGGAGCAGTGAGGAGATTATGAATGTCTGGTCAAGGCTCATGCAATGAAATAATGAGCATTTGCATTTCCTAGTGCTCCCCTTAATGATGAGGAATTATCTGCCCTAATGATCAGTGTTGGTCGTAGGCCACAGGTTGGGCTGTGACTGTGGCCATTGCACAGAAAATTTGTTGGCCAGTTTTACCTTTTGCTTGGAGGAATGGGAAGGGTATGGCTGTTCCCAGAAAATTCAGAACTGTACTGAGAAAAAAGTAGATACTGTCTGTTAATAACACTGGTCTCTGCAAAGAGAATCTCTTCAGGAGATTTGGAATAGGGCACTGTCTTGCTCCTTTCTGTGGTCATTTTCTCTGCTTCCCGAAATCAAGATAGTCTTAGGCCTGGTCTGTAGCCTCTGCTTGCACTGCTGGTAGTGCAGATGAGCAGGATATTCTTTGCTCATCTACTGTAACCCTGGGTGTGTTCCAGCCAGCACAGCAGCACTCTCAGTGTTCATAGCTTATTCTGTTCTGTGGATGTGAGTGAGACACCTCCACTGAAGAACACTTCTCCACTACCATAACTGAAATTCCCTTTAAAAGACTGTACTGTATAATGGATAATCTTTCAGTTTTATGTACCAGTGGTGAAGTGTTTGAATATAAATGTGCCAAGTTTCCAATATGTGGGAAAATTCTAAGACATTTCTGTGGTGGAAGGAGGTAGTTAATGGCTGTGTTTCTGAATGAGAAATTAGTTGCCCAGAGAGTATACTAAACATGGTATGAAAATGATGAACTGAAACCCACCTCAGCTGCTCCTGGTGGATCACCTTTTCCTTGTATTCCACTATAGGAGCTTGGACCAGAGTGCTGTTGAGCCAGGCTCACTCTGCCCATACTAGAAGGCTACTACTACTGGCTTTCACCCCACATCCAAATCAGTGAAGGAAAGGAAATCTGCGAGGAATCCCTCTGCCAAAAGAAAAAGCAGGAGTTATTTTTCCTTTAAAATCTGTGTAGGGACAATGTGGGTAGACATCAGCTTGCAGATGTATTTGTAAAGCTTCTCAGAGAGGACTTTGTTGTGTTAGCTGCATCACCAAACCTTCTTTGCATTGATGCATGATACAGTTAACAAAAAATTTTTGCCTGAATTAAGAGATTTTTGCCAGGGTTAAACGCTGTCTGTCCCTGAACAAAATCCCCTGCAGCAGCACACCGATCTTTTCTTACGCTTGGGCTCTTGTGTCAGAGTCATTGCCCTAAGGAGTGGAGGTCTTTCTAGAGGAGAGCTTGTGACTCTGAGAGCAGATAATTCATGTGTAGAGCTGGTTTCTGCGTGAGAGGGAAAGGTGACTTTGGGAAGAGCCGAGGCTCAGCACGCCCAGTAGCAGCATGCCCGTGGGGCAGGTTCAATCTGCAGGCTCCTAGTGATGCAGACACCTTTTTTTTTGGAGCTCTCCTCCGAGCAAAGCACTCAGAAATGGCCTGTCCCACATGCCACTAGGTGGCACTTTAGGGACATGGCAGTCGCTTGGTTTCGTTCATTATGCACGAGCTGCATCACCAGAACTAGTTGTCTTTTTTGGGGGTTTCCCCCTTTTTTTTTTTTTTTTTCAGATATTTCTTTATTTTTACCAGCCCCTGCTCCGCTGGCAGCTGAGCTTTGCCATTCTCACATCTTGGCAACAGAGAGAAGTGGCCAGCCCAGTGACCCAGCCTCAGGCAGCAGGTACTGCAGCCCTGCAGCACAGCTGCCACAGCCACATCACAGCACTGAGCTCATAAAAAATGTGTCTTGCATCAGCAAGACAATATCAAACTGTTGGAAATTTTGGCATCATCCGTGCTGTTTGTATTTGCTTTTACCAGGATGTGAAGTTTACCCTTTTTTTTTGATTCTCTTCAGTTTAAAGCAGTATTCTTCTGCAATGACACCATTAAAAATAATTTAAAACAAAAAAAAAAGGAAGAGAGGAAAAAGAAGAAAGGATGTTTTTGCTAAAGTTTGAGGTTTGTTTTTTGTATTTTTCCTTCCCCTCCAGGCCCTTTATCTTACCATGATTTTTTCCTCTTACTTGCAACTGACATTGTAGAGTAATGGTCTGTTCAGTTACTTCTACAGTGTTTGAACATATCTTCAAAAGCTACATTTTTTTTTCTATACATAAATAAGATGGGGTTGGTCTCTTTTTTTTTGTGTGTGTGTGTGTTTTAATTTCTTATGTGGAATAAGTCAGTATATTATTGCTTTTAATGCAAGGTTTAATGTAGGCTCCAACAAGAGTGTGTGCACCAAAAACTTCTTGCCTGGCCAGAGTAGAGAGAGTTCTAGGACTGCCTGTCCAAGAAGGATCAGTAGGAGCTGTCTCTCATGTACCTCGTCACTGTTCTGGGCTGTGCAGCAAAGTTATACCGTGAGGAATTTATAGTATGTATATTACTTGGCTCTCTGAAGGGCTGGGTTTACTTTTGCTGTCCTTAAATGAATGAATGATTTTTCCAAGTGATGTGGCCCAAATTTATGATGATGTGATGTGGTTTTGTTTGCTGTTTGAGCTTTTCTATCCCCAAATTGTTCATGAAAGCCTTGTGAACTCTCCCAGGCTACTGCTACCAGTGCTTAGAGCCTTCATTTCTTTCAAACACAGAAAAAGTGGTTGTAGAAATCAGGGAGTTTATGGGCTACTCAGCTTTGCTGTTAAAAAAAATGCTCAGTTGCATTCAGTGGCCTTTTTTTATAGACAGAAAAAAAAGATTGCTTTTTTACCATTTCACTCTCGTTGGACCAGAAATCTACAGTTAGAGAGGAAGCTCTTCAATACATAAACAGCTTTTCAGAATTCAAATGTTAATATTCAATAGTTATTGAAATTTTAAAAAATCAAGTTACTATTATTCAGATACTGGAATGTTACAGTGGGGCAGGGTTTTGGTTTTTTTAACCACCAAGTAACACTACAGATGTAGCACACTTAAAAGAGGGTGGGAGAGAAATCTTGTCAGTCAAAATAACTTTTCCCTCCCTCCTGAGGGATTTCACATGCGTTTTTAAAAAAATAAATTCCAGATTTCCCTCCTGTGCACATGTTTGATACCATATGGTTGGAGAACAGCAGTAACCTGACAGAACCATGTTTTTTCTGGACCTTTCTGTACAGCTCTTACTGTGTCTGTTATGGAAGAAATGAAAGTGAAAAAATTCCTCCTTTTTAAATATACCAAAATCTGTGCTTTCTGTAATTTTTGTTTAACTTACAGTTAAGCACTGGTAAACTTGTGACTGCTACAGAGCTCGGTGGGCCTATGCAGAAACCTCTTGGCAACAGCGAGTTAGGTTCTTCAGTGTGCAACAAGTTACTATGGCTAAAATTCTGGTCCCTTGAAAGTTTGAGGTTTGCCTCAGACTTGGTTTTTCACTTATAGAAATGAGCCTTTCTTGTGGAGGGAGCAGGATGGCAGGTTGCCCCTCCTTCTTGGGGGCTGTTGCCAATGTGGCTTCAACTTGGCAGAAGCTGGGAAAGAGGAGAAGAGGCTGCCTGCTGGTGCCAAGTGCCCTCAGCCTCCTGCTCCTGCCTGCCTTCCCCATCCTGGAGAGCCAGCCTGTACTTTCTGGGCAGAAAACAGCCGCAACTGTGTTTATACCACATTTGCTCTGCGTGCCCAGGGACAGGCAGCTCCAAATCTTGCTGTCCTTCCCTATGCTGTGCCCTGTCAAAAGATGCAGAGAGGTTTCACAAAAGGCAAAGCAAGGGATTAACCCTCTGTTTTAATTTGCTGCTCAGTCAGATATGCTGGGGGGAGGGTGTTTTATTTTGCAGATGTGTAGACCTGGGTGGTGAGTGTTCATCTAGGTTTCTGTTTGAAACGTGAGAAGGGAGGAGGGAAGATTTATTTGTCTGCTTTTATGACTTGTGTTTTCAGTAACTTTGCTGGAATTTTTGGTATGATTCATGCTTTCTCACTTCAGCCTTGCAAACTTCAAAGACAGAGGCTTACTCCAATGAATTTTCATCGGTTTCAGGTGATAATAAGTTGACAGGGTGCATCCAAGATCTTTCTAGCTTTTATCCACCCTCCTTAGTTTTTCTCTAAATATTTAGGCCATATGGGTAACTCTAGAAGAAATTATGAGTACTAGATTGTTTACATTCATCGGTTCCTAATGCTTCACAAAGTCTTCTTCTGTTTTCCCAGCACAAGAAAATACAAGAAAATGGTTTCATTAAAAATCTGCAAAAGACATGTCATCCATTCAGCTGTTAAGCTAGATCTCCATTTTTCCCTACTGTTGAATTGTTAAAGTAACTTTTCTTTTGTGTGTAACATTTCCTTTCATTGACTTTATTGTATGTGACTTGGTGTAGCAATGACTGATTTGTTGTTGCAGACAGAGCAACCATCTGAGGTTGATTTACATCCTCAGATGAATAGACCCTCATCGCAGGCAGAAGAAAACAGTTCAGCAAAAAAGGTGAGACCTGCGCACATTGTACCATTATGGAGTGATTTGCCTTCATCAACAAATGTGGTTGTTTTAGGTTTTAAAGCAATTAAACAGAGGGTTAGGGTTATGTTTTCACGTTTACCTTCTGTTAAGGTCAAGACACTGGAGAGAACTGGGATCATGTGTGACATCAACTCGGATAAATCATTAAGAAAGCGCTTAATACATACACATTGATGCATGTGCTTTGAGAGAGGCAGCTTGCCATTTATTTCAAAATCAATAGGAGAGCCTTAGGGAGCCTTGTGGAGCCTTAGGGAAGACAAAAAAAGAGTTTGATTGTACTTGACCCCTGTCTCGCTGTAGTTCTTGCACTTCCTGGTTTCGGTTATTGAGGATTTAATTTTGGTGTATACACACCTGTTTGCTAGAGGTCAGGATCTGCCACTAAATGTACAAAGACTGGGAGAGATTTGCTCAAGATGTGCAGTTTCTAATATGTTTTTGTATGAACATATTGTATAAAGTAAGCACTGAAATTGCAATAGCACTCTTCAAAGAGCCTTGCTTAGGGATGGATTGGCGTTAGCAGTGGTTGTGGGCATTTCCCCTCTCCTGGTGATGCTCCCACCACCTCCTTCCACTAGCCCCAGCCAGAACAGGTTTTGATAGGGGGCAAATGCAGATTCTCGACCCTCTGGCCCTTCCTGCAGCCAGAGAGCAGCTGCAAGACCTTTGCTTAGCCCAGCCAAGAACTGTTTGCAGGTGCTGTATGTAGTGTGTACCTTACCTTGGGAGCACCATCACCCTTCTTGCCCTAATGGGGGGCACAGACAAATGTCCAGTGTTGGCATTTTCTGTATGTGATAGGGCTTTCCAGGCAGTGTCCTTGTTCTTCTAGTGCCCATCACATGCTAGTTCTAACCTTGGCTGGGTTCTTCCTTGGTTTGCTTTGTAGCCCTGCTGAGGGGAAATAAAGTCCTTGCAGTCCACCTACTTCATGCTCACCCTTATCCCACCTGGATCCCTAAAATGCAGTGAAGCCCCAGACTGTGGGGTGTGGGATGCAGGTTGTTGTTGTGGTGCTGACCCACCTCCCAAAGCCTTGTGCAACAGCAGGCAGCCAAAGAACCCCTGCAGAGGGATCTGCTTTTAGGTACTGGATCATTGCTCACAGTATTGTGTTTGAAATGGCAGAAGGATTTGTCCTGTGGATTTGGTAGGGTTGGGCAGTTTAAGGTAGACTGGGATTGTGTGTTTGGCATCCCACCAGTTTATAGTTGTAGAAGGCATACACAAGTTCTTCACTTGCTGCATGTGATGTTTGCAGGGACCTGTGCAGTCATGATGCGCTGATGTCCTGATCAGAACATCTCATAATATTTTTAGATCTTTTTTTCAGTAATGACAGAACTGTTTTTTAATGTTGAAACACTTTTTTCCTTATAATTCAAATCCCTTTAATAATTGCAGTCCCTCTAATACTAATGATTGATGGTGTTATGTTGGTTTCATTTTGTATCACTCATGGTAGTCTCTTCCAGTGACGCAGGCTGCTTATTACAGTGTTGTTTTTTTCTCATAATTGCTGTGTCATTAAATATTTCCCCATTTATTTTTTTTCTTATTTTACTAACATTTGGTCAAAACTTAGTAATGCATGTAGTCTAGCCCAGTAAACTGTGCAGTAAGAAAATCTGGTCTCTGTTTTTGTTTGTGGTGCTAAAAAAACCTTTCTCTAGTCCCTTCAACTTTTTGGGGTCTTAACTTTCTCATTCATGAAATGAGGCAGTAATAGTTACATCCCTTGTAAAACAGATCTAATAATAAAATACAATTAAAAGGATATATTTATATTTCAGATTTAAAAACAGCTATAAGGCATTAAAACTGTTCTCACTGCTAAAGAAATGATGTCTTAATTTAAAATAATTTAAACTCTTCTTACCACTGAAGTCATAAAAATCCAAGACTCTGTTTGACCTAGAAAACCCAGACTATTTATTTGATGTAATTTATCAAGAGAAATAACTGGCCTTCTGTACTTCCAACATGTTAATTTTGCATGGATAATTTTATATATTTGTATTTCTAAGCTATCTTCAGTGTTGCTTCATGTAAGAGAGGAGAGGAGAAGGGACAAATTCCATGCCAGCTGTGTGAGGCTGTAAGATGGGATACAAGTGATTGATTGATTATTGATTCTTACCAACTGAGCATAATCAAAATTAAATCTTGCTTTGGTTTTAATGCTTTCGAGTCAACTGGGGGCCAGTATATGTATTTATACTCCTCCCTCTACCTCCGCCCATTGCAATACAGTTTTGAAGAGCCTGTCATCCAGATGAAGACAAAATACCAGTATAATCATTTAATTCATTAAGGGATTGCAGGAGTTGTTGTTCCTTTCTCAAAGTCAGAAACCTGAGAAGCTATTACCAAATTTTAATTAAGCTCTGTACCTCTTTAAATTATGAAATCTTAGTCCAGCTGTCAGCAATTTATGTGTCACAAATATTGCCCAGCCTGATGATGGGACACATATGGCCTGACTTAACGTTGCTGTGCTTCTTCCTTTCAGGAGGTTGTTCTTGCTCAGCCGCCCTCCAAACCTGCCCGCAGGAAGCTCCGGACGGAGGCACAAGGGCTGGAGACCCCTGAGCTTTCTCCCACTATAAATGTGACTTCTTCCCAGCCAGCAGCCAAGGCTCATCTCCCAGTTCAAAAGTAAAAACCTGTACTAAGCATGCCAAACTGCACCATGAGACCTGATGTGGCAGGGTTTCCTCTTTGCGTAATTTTGTGCTTAATAGTTCTGGTTTTGAGAGTGCTTCACTAGATACAGGTCTCTGAAATGTGCACTGGTCTTCTCAAATGCAGACTAAGCCTGTAGTGACTGTTGGTGGTATTTGATTGATACCTCTTCAAAGGTATCTTACTTCTGTACCTGGTAGACATATCTGAAGAGCTGTTCAGCCAGCATCTCTAACACAGCTCCTTTTATACGTGCGGGTGTATGTTTCTGCCTTGTGCATATCTTCTGGAAATTTGCTCATTCATTTGGACAGATATAACCAAATAAATGCCCAGGAAACTGAGTCATAAAATGCTTGATGTTGGTCATATCCTTGTGATATTTTTTTATTGCAAGGCATATTGGAAATGAGCTTGCCACTGGTGTGAGTTGAGCCATTTGTAATAATCCAGTAATTGCCAAACCCAACAAGTGTTGTTCGCTCTCATAAATACAGCTGTCAAAGCTGTCAGCAGCAAAGACTTGTATGTGTATTTAATAGCAGTGGGGAAGGGGCTGTACAAATGGTAAACAAAGGCACTTGAAGCCCTATTGGATCTGTGCATTTCCCTCAACTGAAAGACTGTGCAAACATTATACCCCACCATCACCCAGAGCCTTGCAAAGACATCTGATTCAGCTTGAAACAAAACCAAGCTGCCCAAAGCAATTGAGCGTTTCTTGGCAAACTGTTTATCAGTAGACTGAATCTGTGCTGCATAATTGGAGATTAGAATAAGTAATAAGACTCCTAGGATGCTTTTAAAGTGCTATTTTGTGCTTTGGGAGTGCATATTCCGTAGTGGTTCAGAGATAACAGCATTTGTTAACATCTCAATCCTGTCTTGCCTGTATCTTTCCTAAA
This sequence comes from Myiotriccus ornatus, assembly GCA_036023395.1. NCBI lineage: Eukaryota > Metazoa > Chordata > Aves > Passeriformes > Tyrannidae > Myiotriccus > Myiotriccus ornatus. The sequence goes on from JAYRBT010000001.1 coordinate 101,105,151, forward strand.
ATGTTTAAATGGCCACAGACATATATTGCCCTGAATTTATTTTTTTTTTATCATCTATTACTTTATAACCTATGGAGAGTAGTTTGAACCAAAATAGTGAAGCAGAAAACTAACAGTTCACTGTAAGATAACAGCATAAAGTCCTGTTACCGTGCTGTGAAAAAGATTCTATTGCAAAGATCAGTGGCATCAGCTCTGTTAAGACGGAAGAGCTAATGGGGACTCTGTGCCACTGTGGACTGTATTTAAATAGGGCATCTGGTTTAGATCAAATTTGGCATTAAAGAGCTCTTCTAACCTCATGTAAAACTTTCGGATGAGAGATTGGATATTCAGACGGTATTTTCTGTATTTTCTTTCCTTTTTCCTGTTGTTATCCCCTTTTTTGGAATAGGATGGTCCTTATGTAAAGAGCTGTCTCTTTTTGTACCTGTCTGCCTAGCTGTCATTTCCTCCAAGTCAGTTACCACAGGCTATGAAGTAATAATAATAAGAGAGATATCCTTTATTTAAGCAGAAAACAGACGAGGAAAGTCCATAAGCCATCCCTGTGTTCCTGTTTGTGATATCAGATGGTTTTGGTGGAAATAACTGCTTTGAATGAAAGAAAGATTAATTTTTGAAGTAATGAACCATGAGAATCAGGAGTGCCCCAAAAATCTGAGACAGCATTTTCATGCCTATGTCCTTTATTTCTGTATAGAATGATTTTTGTGTTTTGCATTAGCCACTCCTGACTCTCTAAACTCTACAAGTGTCTGAAAACAGAAATAGTTGAGACAGCCTAAAATGTTTCTGTCGTTCAGGTTAACAGGTGTGACTGTTTTACTTTCAAAAACTCTACCTGATTCAGGCATCTAATTTCAGCGTTGCATTTTTCTTCTCTTGAATCTGTAGTTTGTACCTTGCCTTTGAAACATAGTCCAGTGTGTAGAGAGTAGAGTCACGCAAAATGGATGGCTGGTCTTCAGCATCAGCCACTGTTGAGGCTCTTAATTGAAATGTTTTGTATCTGTCTGGCAGACAGTCTTCCAAGCAGAAAAGGGCTATTCAGACCGCCATACGAAAAAACAAAGAAGCCAATGCTGTGCTCGCCAGGTTGAACAGTGAGCTCCAGCAGCAGCTGAAGGTAAGGAATGCATTGCAAATCAGTGACAAAACTCCCTGTAATCAGTTATGTGTCACCTCCAGCAGAGAATCTTGTTCATCCTCTCAGATGAGACCTATTGCATTCCTTCCTGCTTTCAAGAAGGGAATAACTGTATTGTATATGAGGGTAGGATGGTGCTTTCTGTGAAAAATTACAACCTAGGAGCCTGCAGCTTCACTGGCAGCATAAGTCTAAAGAATGAACTTCGTCTGTCTGAAACGTTTGCTGATGTGATGGTGTCACCTGGTGCAAAGACCAACTCAAGCCAAGCTTTTTGGTGTTCTGATCAGTTTTGCTACATTATTGTCTGCTGGAGTCAGGCATTTGAGATATATGGACTAGTTAAACCGTGTTTTGCATGAGCATCTAACACTGTTTTTTAATGTCTGCTGACTTGTCCTTTAATGTTTTCCCAAGGGGCTGTTTTCTTGTAAATATCAGTTTTCATTTTTCTGTTGTCTTAGTGCAAAAGGAGTACAGACTTCAGGTTTTTATCTCCTGCAGCTTTTTCTTCCTCACACGTTATGGACACACTTGTCTGGAAAGGGTGGTGAACCTGCAGATGGACTTTTTTTTCAGTTGGGGGAGAGTTTGATTGCATGTTCAGCTTTGCTTAACTTAATTTCTAACTGCTTTTCAAGGATCTCCCAAGAGAGATTGAGGGTGGATGCTCTGTACTGAAATCAGAGCAAAATATAGAACAGTAATTGAAATAAGCATAGAGATGAAAGCTTTTAATGACAGCACATTGCCATCATTCCTTGACTCAGGTCTTACCTGCTCCCATCTTCAGCAGGCCAGTGCTGTTATCTGTGTTTTACAGCAGGAAAAGACATAGAGGTTTGCCTAAGTTCTCACAACAACTTGTCCTTTAAGCTGTATTGCTACCTGGAAACTTTCTGATGGAGCAGGGCTCTACTGTTTTTATGGAGACCAGAAGACGTGATGGGTACTCCTCAGGCACATCTTGCACTGAGGATGGGGAAGGTTCAAGTGAATGCCCATGCTGGGGCTCTGAGCCTGCCCAAATGGGGAACCAAAGCCTGGAGGAGTCATAGTTCAGCCCAGCTCCCACACTGGCAGGGAGCCCTTTGATGGGAGGTCAGCAAGAGCTAGGTGCCTCTCCATACAGAGGCAGCCTTGAGACAAGGAGACCCTTCCCAAAATCACTGGTCCCCAAAGCCTTCGTGCTGAATTTCTGACTGAGACTGATGATCTCCCTGCTGCAGCAGCCACAGAGGTAGACTGCAAAATCTAAAGTCTTGTTCGTTTCCCAAAGGAAAGAGGTTGGTTGTAGAACAAAAAATTATCAAAAAGCAGTTTTGAAGGAAACCTTATTTCAGAATAGCCTGATTTTCTCTGGTAGAAGTGGCCAATTGAGGCTATCTTTGCTGCAGCCCCAGCTGTTCCACTGGCCAGTGGATGACTGCTCCTCTCCGTGGTCACCCAAGCATGTGGTTAAACCTCTGTGTTGCCCCTCTGTCAGGAGGCAGCAGAAGCTGTGCAGGGGGAGATGTATGGCATTGGTGCTGTGTTTTGAGACCACAAGGACAGTTACTAAAACAGCAGAGCCCTGAGCCTTGAGTCAGTGCCAGTGGTTTGCCTGACTGCTCTTCACCGGAGCAAGGTGGTGCGTGCAAGCATCCCAAAAGTTAGAACACCCGTCTCTCCCTCCTGCAGGAGGTTCACAAGGAACGAATTGCCTTGGAAACGCAGCTGGAGCAGCTACGTCCTGTCACCGTCCTGTGACTTCCCGCACCGCTGTGCAGCAGCAAGAGCAGAGCACGTGTCCGACAGCCTTGCAAGCAGAGGACCTGGGTGTGGCTGAGCAGGGTTTCTGCCAAGACAGTGGAGAGGACCAGCCTTGTCAGGTCTCCCTTCACCCCACTATGCGTGTTTGCCTTTGCAGGTGAGGAAGAGACAGAAAACAAATATCTGACTGCCAGATATTTCTGAGTGGGAGATGTTTCGCCTCCCTTCCTCCCTCTTCCCAGCCTAATGTGTAAAAGCAGTTTATCACTGAAATGAATAACCTAAGAGTATTTTATTTGTCTAAAGAATTCCTGATTTATATGCATTTTGGCAGCACCTCCTGCCCTGCTCATTAAGAGGTACAGCATTCCTGAATTCTTGCTTAAATTGAAAACTCGTCTGCTGAGATGTGCTTCTGGATGTTACTGATTCCTGCAGGATTGTGTCATGTTAGAGTACACATGGATTTAACATATCATAGAAATAAAACTCACGAGATGTCCAGAATCTTTATCCTGAATCACATGTCAAATAATTATTTCCTTAGTACTGTTTATTATGCAATCATGGATGTATTTTAATGTTAGAGAACTTGTATTTTAGGAGCTCAAGGCATATGAGAGAACAGTAAAAAATACTAAAATTTAGTTATTTTGGAAATTAAAAAAAATCATGTTTTGAGCTATAGTTGTTTCTTATCGCTTGCAACTGCCAGTGTCTCTGCATTCTTTTGGCATCTTTGAGATCATTGATTTATAGCTTTTTTTCTTCTTTTTTTTTTTTTTTTAACCAACAGTGTATTTCTAACTACAGGTTAAAAATGCATTCAGGGCATTTTTATAAAAGCTATTCTATGTGCATTTGTATTAGTCTGCTTTGTTGTCTTAATAGCTGCTGATATTTTTAAGGATGTGTACAAGAACTGTACTTCCAAAAGAAGAAAGATAGCAGAAGTGCTATGTATGAGGCTATAACATGTGTGATGGAAATAATTGCCTCTTACAGCAGGCTTTTGTTAAAGTTCTTTTGCGCATCAGTGGAGATGCTACTGATAGGATAAAGCTGCTAATGCCCATCTATTTTCTAAATGAAGAAGCAAAGATGAATTTTTAGCCTGCGTTTGATCCAGGGCCAACTGAATCCCGTGGGGATTTTTCCGTGGATGCAGTGGTCGGTGGCTTTGGTCTCAGTTCTTACAATGGAAGCTGGCTAACTAATGTTGCTGTATTTTTTCAGGCAATGCTCTTAGACTGAGTGACTTCAGACATAATAATATCAGCCCTGCTCCCACCATGGGTATGATGTGCTTCACTGCAAGGGAATGTCACCTACCTGTTACCCACCTTAAACATGACGCTGCACATGTTTCATGCCCTTTTGCTCACTGACCTAATTTAAGTGTATGTTGTTGCCTTGCAGAAACAGTGCAAAAATTTTGTCACTGTTGTTGGTGTGCTGCTTTCTCCCTGTAGCTGTAGGATGGCCCTGGGGCTGAGAGGAAGGAGAAGCAGGTTTGAAGCAGCTGGGTAGCCTCTCTTCAGGAGTGTCGTGGAATGGCTGCCATGGCATATCAGAGGGCAACAGAGCAGCCAAAAGTTTTGTTGAGAGATAAGAAAGGCATCAATGAGAACGTTTAAACTGATGAGGAAGCAGTCTACTTTTGCTGGAAGGAATATGGATGTGGAACATGAATCCAGATGTCTAAAGGTGAAAATTGCATTTGCAGAATTGTTACTGAAAGTCTGTTTTTGTGATACATTAGTTTTGATTCAACTAAATATCACTATGTCAACAAGCAACAACTGTTTTCTCTGGATTTGGGACTTCTCTTGTGTGACTATTGCATAGCTGAGGTCAGACAGTCATTCCTGGTCAGTGACAAAATGTGAGGAATGCAAACTTTTCTGGGAAGCTGCAAAAGAGCCACTGCCCTCTTGCTAGTAATGATATTTTTCCAAATTTATAATCATTTATTTAATTTGTTCATAATACTAATGAGTCATTCTGGAGATTTAATGAGGCTAAGTGCTCATTCTGTTTGCTTTTTAGTTCTTATGTTGTCATTTGGTTAATAAACTCTTACTATTTGATAGAAAATAATTGTATGGCACACTAGCTTTTTCATTTATGGGTGATATTTTAGGGAAGGCTTTTCAGTTATTACAAAGAAGTGTGCTCACTGCATTTTTAAGGCAGTGGAGGACTTTTTCATGTTTGATAGGAGCTTCCTTTGGAATAATCCTGCATTTATTTCACTTGAGTTATTCATGGAGTAGACACTGTTCTAAGGAATTGTGGAAGAGTCTGTTTTATACTTCTTTTTCAAATGTCTCCCTTCTAAAATGTGGAAAATTTTTTCATTTACTGGAAATTATATGAATACATGCTTAGCCAACAATGAAATACTTACTAGATTGTTACTTTACCACTGGTCTTAATAAATAAAATATGTAACCATCCTTGCATTTTTAAGGTTGCAGTCAAATGCCCCTCTCAGCTTCAATGACTATAATGTGAGTTGATATGTATTCTTTCTGGTAAGATGTCGGCTATGATGGTGATAGACTAGCTCACATAGGGAGTAAAGTGAAATATTCTAGGACAAATGTTGGTGTGTTATACATGCAGGAAGTTTGTCTCAATGTGTGTCTCAATGGTTAAGCATTTATGATAGCCCATGCAAAATGAAAAAGTATGTCTAGTCTTGGGAAGCTGTTAGCATTTTGAGGAGAGGAGAAGGCATCATGATGCTATAGACAGTGCTTCTAGCAGTTGCTCCATGCCAAGCTCATGGCTACTGTTAACAGGCCCTGGCTGGTCCAAGTTCACATCTAAATCCAGTATCACAGATTTTCTCAAAAATTATTTTTCCTTTAGAAAAATGTGGGTGTAGCAAAACCATAATTTCTTGCAGAAACCTATGCTTTCTCAAGCTTTGGATGGGGGATGCTCCTAAATCACTTGATACCTTTCTGTGAAATATTTGTTTCAATATCTGATAATTCTCTGGTGAAAAAAGGAAAATGCCTAGCTAAGTTCAGGGACCGGTTGCCTTTGTGGATATGCCATTTTTATTTGAACCTTTAAAAATAAATAATGACCTGGAAATTAATCAAGGCAAACAGTTTCCATTTCAGAAGCATTCCTTTATTAAACTACCTGTGAACGCACATTAATCCTTAAGGATCAGTGTCCTTCTCCTAGTTACTAATTTTATACTAGGATGCAGTGGAAACATTACCAGCTCTTTCCAGACACTCCTCAGTTCATTATTCCAGAGAGTTTTGGTGATGTAGCAAAAGTGTCAGTGATTATCAATGCAGCCCTGTTGCTGAGTTGTTAAATAACCTTTTAAAAACAGAATATTAACTTCAGACTGCATGGCAGTAGTTTTGTTGATGGAAATTCTGTATCCACATCAGGGAGAGATGATTGGCTGTCATTCAGACTGTCCCAGCTTGACAGATGATCAGCTTAGTGCCATGGTCTAGTAACCACTGTGGTAGTGGATCAGGGGTTGGACTTGATGATCTCAGATGTCTTTTCCAACCCGTCTGATTCTATGATTTTGTGATCAGAGGGCTGGAGCACCTCTCCTATGAGGACAAGCTGAGAGTTGAAGCTGTTCAGCCTGGAGAAGACAAGGCTCTGGGAAGACCTTTTAGCACCTTCCAGTACCTAAACAGGGCTACAGGGGAGCTGGAGAAAGACTTTTTTATACAGGCGTGTAGTGACAGGACAAGGGGGACTGGCTTCAAACTGAAAGAAGGCAGGTTTGGATCAGATATTAGTAAGAAATTTTTTATGCGGGGGTGGTGAGACACTGAAACAGGTTGCCGGAGAAGTTGTGGATGCCTCATCCGTGGAAGTGTTCAGGGTTGGATGGGGCTCTGAGCAACCTGGTCTAGTGGAAGGTGTCCCTTCCCATGGCAGGGAGGTTGGAACTAGGTGATCTTTAAGGTCCCTTCCGATCCAAGCCAGTATATGATGCTACAGCACTGCCAAGCTAACCAGCATGAGGCGGTGAGCTTCTGCAGGGTAAAATGACCCCAAAGTGATGGTTGGGATTTGGAACCCTTCCAAGAAAGCATTTAAGATGGGCGTGATGTGAAAATTGCCTGTTGGTGGTGTGTATGTTGCTTTCCTCCCAGCTGAGCTGCCAGATCAGGAGGAAGAGAGCCTGTAACAGTTGCTAGCTGGGGAATGAGGCATGTCCATTTCCCAGCACCTTCAACCTTCAGCATATGCAGGCCTTGACAAGAAAATACATGGGCTCATGAAGCCGCATATTTTATTGACTAAAGAGTATTTTTTCAGGAAAAAAAAATAAATCTTAAGTGATGTAGTGTCTTTGAGAAGAGATGATGTATTTTGAAGCTTTTTTCAGCTATCTTCATGATAATGTACTATGAACATATGCATTATGTTTTACTCTGTTACTGATTTTTTGATATAAAAATTGTATTGCAAGCATTGTCGTTGTTAATCTAAAAAAAATACCCCGAGGCTATTAAATATTTGAATTTTAACTTATAAATTAGATAGCCAGATTTAAGTAATTTGTTTTCACAGCTGCAGACTGTCCCCATGGTAAGCTGCAAATTGTATGGTGTTCTATACTGTACCCATCTAATTTTGGAAAATGTATGGGATATGAAGCTGGGTGCTACATTAAAATAAAAGCGTCCAATAACTTCAGATCGCCTTGCTTTTGTGGTTTATTTAGGATGTTGATGGTGCAGACCTGCCAGGAGAGCAGAAGCTGTGACTCGCTGTGGAAAAAATACTGTGTTGAAATGGCTGACCTTCAGCTATGAAAGATGAAATCACTTACATTGGGATTGTGTGTGTGTGGTAGAGACAGAGAGAGACTTATTTAAAGTGAAATCATATTTCCTTAGGCTTCAGTTAAGTCAGAACTTCGTCTTTACTTTGTCAAGCCTCACTTTGTCTGAATTCAGACTGAACTCCCTGATTTAGCCCAAAGAGGCACACCCTTTCACCACCATGAAGGCAAAGCTGTTCTCAGCGTCTGTCAGACCCTTGGTTGGAGGGTGCCTAGGCAGGACCTGCAGGAGGACTCAAGCTGTTCCCCCAGCACCCCTCTGATCAGTGGTTTTGGCCCCTCATCAGCTGCAAGAGCTGAAATGAAACTGGGAAAAGGAAACCATTTGAATAGCTGGCCTTTGTGGGCAGGGAGCTGGAGAGGACAGTGTACTTCTGCTCTTTAACTAGTGTGATTTTTAGGAATTATGTCACAGCTGTCCAAAGAGCAGAGCTTTAAAAGAGGAAATAATGAGTGATAAATTAATTCTTCCAGCATTAAGCCATGACAAGGGATGTTTTATTAGCCTAAAAGTATGTCTCTGGTGCACATGAGGCACAAGGCCAAGGTATTAAAAACTTGTAAATATCCTGTGGGGAGCTGTTCTCCATTGGCAGTGGGATGGATTTAGATGGCTCCTCTATTCTTAGTTTTTACAATTAGATGATACTCTGGGGTGCCTTCATGCAAATCTAGATTGTCTCTCTGTATTTAAATTCACATTCCAAATAATCTATCTTAAAAATGCATCTTTGCAGTCTAGAAAAAAGTTCTTAGTTGAAGTGGGAAAGAAGAGAAGTAGGAGAAGCTTCAAAAGCCATTTTATATCTGTTTTTAAAGAAGTGCTTCTTCACAAGTGTGCCTGCTTTGGTGGGATGCTTACATAGTTTCTGCAGCTAAGCAGAATAAAGGAACATTAACAAAGAAGTGGAATCCCTGGGTATCCGTAGCCCATAGCCAAATCAGAGCTCTTTCACCTGATGGTCTCATCACTTCTGCTGTTTTACTGTGCCCTCAAATCCACAGTGGAGTGGGAGGCCTTGGGTATGTGAGGTCAGCTTGCAGCAGGTTCTCAAGTCCTCAATATTGCGTCAATGCTCACCATTTTGGGCATCCATTTGGAAGCAGTGGCAGTAGCTGTGTCGCAGATGTGTTACCCCAGTAGTCCCCTTGCTAAGTGCTGAATCCGTATTCCCACTTAAATCCTGAATGGGTTTATGTTTATTGATTGTTAACTTAAATAGCATGAGGTAAAAAGAATGTCTTATCTGAGGACGTTTTGAGGATGCTTTATGCATCAGAAATGTGATGGGCTAGACAAGACTAAGGCTATATATTGCATCTAGTCTGGGTTTTTTTTGGGAGGGAAGGAGGGAGAGGGGATGTCTTTCCTTAGCTGGGCTGATCCCCCAAGACATCTTTTTATGTGCCATCCTTGGTTTATGTAGGGAATTTGCTTATCAGTGTGCTGTGGTTTTCAATGAAACATGATTATAACAGCTGGCAAATGTGCGGGTAATGCTTCACTGCCGCACGCCCTCCACCAGGGTCTCATTGCCCTCCAGAGATGAGCAGCAGTGGAGCAGTGATAGCATGTCCAGCCCTGTGACAGCAAACGGCATGCAGAGCCCAGCAAGGAGGAAAAAGGAGGCAATATGTTAGCTCTGGTAGGACCAGGATAGAGGGAAAGTGACTCAAGTAATCATGCTTCTGAGGTGGCAGGGAAGTCAGCATACTTCCACCACCTTGCTTGACCCCCATACGAAAGAATAACATGCTCAAAAACGCTGTGCTGGACACCTCGCTATCAGAAAGCTTGGATATATAGGGCTGCCATTTGATACACAGGTTGTTCCCTTCCAAAGTAACTTAAGGAATTCATGTTGTCTGTCACAGGTTTCAGTTCCATTAAGCCAGCGATACTGGTGTCAGCAGACCAATACAGAGCATGCATTGTTTACTACAGTTTTCATGCTCTTATCTGAGAGGAAAAGGCCAGCACATGATCTCACCTGGGTCTTGTTTCTGTTCCAAGCTGTTCCTAAAGGACACTGTATACTCAGTCAGAAATAGTGCCTTCCTGTTCCATTAATGAGTTGTTAGAGCAATTTCCCTTCAGAGTAATCACCTTGGGGGAAGGAGGTGTACACTTCCAAAAGTGATTAACCTTCCTGGTGGGTCATAGTGGGAGGCACTGTTCTCTGCCAACAGAAAAGCAACTCCCTTTTGGGTGTCTCAACTTGGATGCTAAAGAGACCAGTGCTGCCAGAGTCATCAGTTACCTGAAGCTATCAGTCAAAATGTCTCCTGGGATTAAAAAGCTCTCCTTGGGAAAAAGTTTGTTTCCAATGCTTAGTACCATAGACAAAACAAAACAAAACAAAACAAAACAAAACAAAAAAAAAACCAAACAAAAAACCCCACTGACTCATTCACATTAGAGGAAATAGTAACACCTATTTTTAAGCCCATATATTTATTCTTAACAGCGTTTCAGACTGCTGCAGGTATGTCATCCTCCACTTAAAGCTGGCCATTTAGTGCCCTTGGAGCAATGTCAGAGTGAGAGCAAGTGATGTGTGTTTGGGTTGAGTGTTGCAGGCAGTGCTGGACTGCAGGGGCTGAGGCTTCCTCCTCTGAATTTTGTCGCCATAGGTAAACTCTAATTTAAGGAGTAGAAATGCAGTTTGATTTCACCCACCTTAGTTATAAATCTAACTTAGCTTAATTCATATTTTAATGGGTTGAATCCTCAGCTGTACTCTTCCCCCTAGTTGATTCATGACCTTGTTTTCTAGATTTGGCACTCTGCACTTTCTTGGTTTTGCACAAACTGGGAAGGCTGAGCAGAGCACAGGTGCTTACTGGCTGGTCCTGCTTTCAGCCCGTAGCTTGGGGGACTTGGCATGCTTTTGCTCTGGGTACGAATGTATGGCTGGGTTTACATCACTGCTCTGGTTTAGTTGATTCTGGAAGTGGCTTTGGCTGCAGGTGATGCAGCATAGGGGCCTCTCCATAACATATCATCTGGATGGACATGGTCTTATCTTGGACTTGGAGCTCTGCAAGCTGGATATTGAAATGTTCAGTGGAAACCTGCACTTTCAAGCTATGCACAGAAACCTGCTTGACAAGAGTTTGGGAAAAGTTACAGAAATAATATTTGAGAGTAATAGCAGCTCCAGCACAGGCAGGACATGCGGAGCTGTAGCTCCAGGTTGGGCCATCTCATTCAAGATGTCACTGACCTTGGTCAGTGCTCAAAAGTATTAGAGACAAAAGAGCCACAAAGTTGTCAAAAACAATTCAGTAAATAAAGCAGGTGACCACTGCCTTGGCTGACATGCTGGTGTTTCTTCTGGCATCTCTGGAACCTGAAGCATGGACTGCTGTACGTTGCTCAAGGCCAACATCTGCTTCACTTCTGACCACAGCCATTTCTCTCTTCCTTAAATGGAGACCAAGGAATACCTGTAATGCACAGTCAGCAGTACAACCTCTGTTCAGACACATTTACAGAAGTTTCTGCTTTGCTTTTCCTTTTGCAATTTGTTATTTGATATGTTGGGGGTTTTTTTATAATTTCCTGTGTTATTTTTCTCTAGTATAGGCAGAGGAATTCCCATATGTTCTGCCTGTCTTCTTCCAGACATTTCTTTGTCTCTGATTGGTTTTTTTACTTCTCTCTTTTTTTGGGACTTACTTTCTTTTTTTCTTTTCTTTTTTTTTTTTTTTTTTTTTTTAATTGGGTAGCCAAAACTGAATCTAGTTTGTTGTCATCTCATTTCTGAAGCAGTGGCTCTGTAAAATAGAGCATCATAACACCCAGGGGCTTATACTTCTTATTTCCTTTTTTTCTCCTCTATCTGGCAGCCCTGCAAACATCAGCTGGCATCATGGAAGGGTGGGATCTTACTAGTGAATTGATAATTTGTAAACAACACTGTATAAGTCTGTAAAAGATGTGAATCTCTGTCTCTCTTTTCTCAGTGTTTGCATCAAACCTGAGGCATCATTTTAAAATAATAATATTTTTCATAAACCATCAGGTGTGTGTGAACCGCTCTGCCCTTATAGCAGGTACGCTCTGTAACTGCATTTTTCAGGGGACTGCACGGGAAAGTTTCTGTATGACCTGGAGAGGAAACCTCAGGCCTTACCTAATTGAAATCCTGTATCTTCCTGAAAAACAGTGCTGAAAAAGGTGTCTCTTCAAATGCATAAAAATTGTCCTCTGACCTTGTGCACTTTGATTTCCACTCCCTCCAACAGCAGCATTACTGTGTGCATCTCCTGAATCCCAAGCTCAGGAGTTGCTCTGGAGCTTATGGTAATGGTGACTCTGAGCATGGGCTTGGGAATCTCCCCGGGAGAAGGACCATTTTGCAGGTAATTTTGCATCCTGAGGTGTCTCATTAGCAGACAAATCTATTTAGTCTCAGGAAGAAGCAGCAGGATCCAAAGGCAGGAGAGGAGTGAGATAACAAAATCAGTTCTAGTAAAAGTAATAGATGTCTCAATTTTTATTTCCCTTAAACAGGAGTATTTACTGCTCCTCTTTGAATTTTGCAAAGCCTTTTGAGAGTTGCACTCATTTTTGTGCTCAGACATCACTGCATATTTTGCCTTATGCAGCTGTCTTTTATCATTAGGGAAGAAGTAATAATTCAGCCCTCAAATTTAGCTTTTGTCTAAAAGAAATGAGGTTGATTATGTACTGCCTACACAATAGGATACCATATAATCCCCTCATCTGTTAGAAGGCACAAGTTATTTATGTTAAGGATTAACCTAGATGTATGTGTTTGTAGCTGTTATTTTGTGACAGTAGTTTCATTATGCATCTTTTACTGCAATGGGAAGTGGATGACACATAGGGGAATGTGAACTTGTTTGCTGCATGTGTAAGTTTACTGTAGACAAGTGCTTTAGGTTTAAAACAGTAATTATGCAGGTCAAGGGTAGCCACAGTACTCAGAAACACTGGTCTTTTTTCGTTTTCTGAGTTAATTGCACACGTCACAAAGTGGCAAAATAAGACTAAATTTTAGAATTCTTTAGGAACTTAAGAAATTAGTAGGAAAACCAACTTTGTCTAAAAGGGTTTAATTTTCACTTTCTTGTGTCATGTTGGCCAAAGTGTTACAAGCCCCAGTGATTGAAATTTATGAATCCAGCTCTCAAAATCACGGGACGAGCTAAAAATGGTGAGAACCATAAATTAAATGGAAAGTTTGCTTAATGTGACTTCTGTCTCCTGAATTTTTATTCACGGCCCCTTTTTAATTCTTGACCACAGATTTTTCAGAATTGAAGCTATGCTTACTCTTTTTTTAATCCCTTACTTTCAACAGTTGGAGGTTTAAGAAACATGGTCAATACTGGGAGAGAACAAATAGGCAGCAGTGCTGCTTGGCTGTTGATACTCATGTAACTGCATTGCTCCCATCCTAAAGCATCATATCCAATGTATAAATAACAGCCACATACAAAACCCACTCGAACAGCTTCCGTGTTACCCTCTTCATTCTCCAAAATAAACAGAAAAAGTTTCAGGGAGTGCATCACTATTTTGCAGTTTTATTTTTTCTAAATCAAAATATCTGAAGGGTTGAAATGGCTAATGCTTTACTTAGGACTGTCCTGTCTCTGCTGTCAGGTGCAGAGTGTGAAAGCTGCCAGACGCCACACTCCTGGATGTGGATTTCCTATTGCTACAAACTTTTTCACTGTGAGGGTGACCAAGCCCTGGCACAGGTTGCCCAGGGAGCTTGTAGAGACTCCCTTCTTGGAGATATTCAAAAGCCATTTGGACATGGTTCTGGGCAACCAGCTCTAGGTGGACCTGGTTGAGCAGGAGGGGTTGGACCAGGTGATTTCCAGAGATCCTTTCCAACCTCAACCAGGCTGTGATTCTCTGATAAAACAATGTCACTACTGTCCCATTAGAAATGGGAACGTCCCATATGAAATGATGACCATATCCAGCTTTATAAAAGAAATTAGAAGACATTTCTTGCTGTATTTTGCTTATGAACTGTATCCTGCGTGTATCTTATGTTTAGGCAGCAGCTGGTCATAATTATTTAGCTGAGTGTTTCTTTAGGGAAAATGAATGAAACTGATTTCTTGTTTCTGTGCCCTGGAGGGGTAGGAGAGAAGTGATCTTTGTTCTGAAAACACTCTGGGGGCAGAGAAATCACAGCCTATATTCCTGACAAAGCCAGTTTGTTACTGCAGTTCCTCCTCCATCAAAATTCTCTCCACACCCAACAGCATTGGCCAGTACCACCAGCCTTCCTTGAGGCAAACAGGATTGGACTCAGCACATAACCCACTTTTTTTGAGGACTATAATTTTTCAGAGAAACTGAATTATTTAATCAGCAGTGACCTAATAACATGTTTGTGACAGGTGCAACAGGGCTCAGTGAACTAATGAAGTATGGATGGCCCTGGCTCAAGAGTATGGGGGATGAATCGGGAAGCTAATATGGGATGAGCCAGCCAAAGAGATTATTTTCTTGTACAGGCAATAGGAGAGCTCCACAAAGCTGTCTGAAATCTGCCTTCCTAGAAATCCACTCCTTTAAGCTTGTGAACTGGATTCTTTCCCCCCCCCAAAGAGAGGCTGGATGCCTTTCCCCTTATCTGTAGCCAGCTGACAAGGAAATAGAGACCTCAACTTTATTTAGCATTAGCATGAAGAGAACTGGAAAACCTCAACTGATGCTACTGACTGGGGGCAGGTGCTAAACATCGCCAGCCCACGTCCCACATGGTGAGTGGCAGTGGGAGACCCTGACAGGCAGCCGCTCGTAAATATAGGTAGTAATGGGATGGGTTACAGTTATATTAATAAAATATTATCCTGAGGAAATAATTTGATTAATTCTGAGAGGAAAAAGTGCTTGAGGCTGTCTTTGCTGTCATGGTATTTGATTAATTGCCACTGACACTGCAGACGAGAATCTGGCTCTGAGATGCCTGCATCCAGATGGGAAACATTGCCCAGGCATTAGGGCGTGAGCCACGGAAATCAGATTCAGATCCTTTGCTGTGGCCTGGGGAAGTCATTAGAGGTGGAGTTAACCTTGCTTAATTGCACCTGGGTAGGAGTTAAAAGCTCTGGTATCATCTAGTTGCATGGGCTCCCTCTGCTTTAACAAGGAGAGAAGAGCACTTCTGGAAGGTTGCTGCGAGCACCTCACTGTGGCCCGTCAGAGCTGTGCCTTAAACCACCCTCCAGCAGTGCTGCCCTCCTGCCTTCCCAGCCCCACAGCTGCTCCTTCCTGCCGTGGCAATGCCCTGTGAGCCTGTTGCCACCCCAACTAAGGGACAAAAATGGCTTAACACCAATTTGGCTAAAAGCACATTGTCTTAAACTAATTCCTTCCTTTGGCTTGCTATGAGGCCACTGGTGTTGTCACTGTGACAGTAGAGATGGGGAACAAGGTAGGGGTGGTGGGCATGTGGGGAGCAGGACTGCCAGAAATTGAGAAGTTAAATACATGCCTGTTTTTTAACTGGCGGCATGAGAGGAGGTGAGTCATATCATCAGCCTTTCTGCATTGGCAGACCCTGCGAGACAGGTCTTGCCCTGGTGTGGGGTAGGCAGACCCCAGCTGGGCAGGTTCCCTAAGGATGCGGTAGGAAATTCCAACACAGACTGGTAATGCCTGGAACGAGCTCACTGCAGGTGAAGGATGGCACCAAAACCATCATTAGCAAAACCTTCCCTGCTGGCTTGGAAATCCAGACCTGACAACATCATCACCCAGCAAGGGCCAGATTGTGCAGCTGGGACGGACAACCCTGGTTGTGTGTATAGACTGGGGAATGAGATGCTGGAGAGCAGTGTTATGAAAAGAGACCTGGGGGTCCTGGTCCACCAGTTGAATATGAATCAGCAGTACCTTGGCAGCCAGGAGAACCAACTGCATCCTGGGGGGCGTCAGGCACAGCATTGCCAGCCAGTCGAGGGAGGGGATTGTCCTGCTCTGCTCTGCACTGGGGCGGCCTCACCTTGGATATTGTGGGCAGTTTTGGGCACTGCAAGACATCAAGCCATTAGAAAGTGTCCAAAGGAGGGCCACAAGGATGGTGAAGGGTCTGGAGGGAAAGCCTTATGAGGAGTGGCTGAAGTCACTTGATTTCTTCAGCCTGTAGAAGAAGAGGCTGAAGGGACCTCATTGCAGTCTTCAACATCCTCACAAAGGGAAGTAAGGGGGCAAGTGCTGATTTCTTTACCCTTGTGACCAGTGACAGGACTTGAGAAAATGGCATGAAGCTGAGTCAGGGGAGGTTTAGCTTAGCTGTCAAGAAAATGTTTTTTACCCAGAGGATGGTTGAGTACTGGCTCCCCAGGAAAGTGATTATAGCACCAAGCCTGAGTTCAAGAAGCGTTTGGATGCTTTCAAGACACATGATGTGATTCTTGGGTTGTCCTGTGCAGGGCCAGAAGCTGGACTCGGTGATCCTGATGTCCTTTCCAATGCATATTCTATGATTCTCTGATCACCTCTGGCACAGCTCAGTGCCTGAGCAGGGGTGGTGACTCAACAGCCAGGGCTGGTAAAAGGGTCATCAGCCACGCCAAGGAGCCTGTACTGTCACCCACGTCTACACTAAATCCAAATACCTTCTTCTGCAAACAAGACCATCATCTGTAGTGGGCTCCCAGAAAAGAATTAAGGCTATTTGACCAAATAAGGGCAGAGCCAAATCCTTATCCAGCACAGCAGAGATGTTTCCAGCAGCATGTTGTGGAGGAGCCCTTTCTCTTGGCATTTCTGCAGAGGCAGGGTACTGTGGTGTGGTATCACGTCAGTGTAGCACTATGACTCATCGGCTCAGCTGGCCCATGTGCACTCTTAATCCATCCCAGTCTGTTTCTCACATCATGTTGCTTTGAAAGTTTGAGAAAGTTTGCTTTACTTTTGATTCGTCATTTTTGCACAGCTCACTCCATCTGGGCCTGAAAGTCAAAGCACTGAAATGTTGCAATAACAGCTGTGCTTGCAAGCCTCCTATCCCAGCTGATAATTAAATGCAGAATATCTCAAGAAAAACTCATACCTAGAGAAGACAAGCCCAGCTGTTAAAAAAAAGCCAAAACACAAATAACTGAAATAAACATCTGAATCTGCAGGTGCTTGTGCTGATTAAAGCTGTTCTCTCTTTCCCGGGTTAAAGCTGAGGTCACGAAGGACCTTGCCTATTGTTTAAAGCTGGTGGTGCATAACTTGCAAGAACTCGTAGTTGTCTTAAGCAGCTATTGACAAGGACACAAAGTGTCTGCAGCCACGGCCATCGCTCCCAGCATCTATCATTTGAGAAGACGGATTCTCTCCAGGCACTGACTGAGCTTCTTAGCTTGCCCTGTTCCTTCCCAGCCTGTGAGCCAGTGCAGGGGCACAGATCAGGGTTTGCAGACCCAGAGCTACAGGGGAAGGTTTTTACTCAAGGCTGGCTGAGGGCAGAGCTTCACCCAGAGCCAGCTGGCCTCGACCAAGGTAGGATTGACTGTGCCTGCACGATAGTGATAGGAAAAGACGCACTTGATTATAGATTATGTCTATCGTGTATCTCTCTGGCTCGTATGGGGAGCTGAGCAAAATGTGAACAGATCAGAGCAGCTGACCTGAACAAATGTTTACTTTTCCTCTGCTCAGCTGGGGCTTTTGTTGGTTTTAATTTGCTTGTGTGCTGTGGTGCAGTGAGCAATACCTCCACACCCTGAGACTGGGTTAGCACAGTGCAGTCCTCCCAGCAGCGGCAGTGAGGGACAGTAGGCAGCAGTTGCCTTGTGTGGATACATCTTGTCTGGAAAAAAGCTGTGTCTCACCCCTGATTTCCGTGTTTTGGTTGAGGTCAGATCTTGAGAATCTCTAAAAGCTGAAAATGGTCTGGGATCCCCTGTCATGGAAGACCACCTAGTTTTCTCAAGAGGTGACCTTTCAGTGTTTCAGCTCACGAGCAGTGGTGTGGGTGTGAGCACTGGGAGCAGTTTGGGAGCCAGGTGGGAGATCAGGCACCCAGGCCCCCCAGGACAGCTCTCCGTGTCACATCTGCCACGCTGGAGGGTGTCCAGTAGCCCCCAGGGTGGGTCCAGGCAGTGTTGCCAAGTGGAAGTGCTGCAGCTTCTCATGTAGATGAAATGAAAACACCAAAGCATTTTCAACAAGAGTTCTTTCTCTTCCTTCAATCTATAAAATCTTGATCTATTCAATTTTGGGCAATATTTATTCCTTCAGGCTTAGATGTAAGGGGTGGGAAGAGGATGATTTATTTGATGGGAGGAATGGCAAGTGCTTGTTCCCAGGGGCAGGAAGGGCATTTTGAAGGGGATGCTACACATCAGCGCTTTTGTTGAAGGTTCTGTGTTGTACACACACTTAACTCTTGGAGAAGTGACTTCATAAATCAAGGAAAAACTTCCCTGAAAATGGAGAGATGGAGCAAACAGGGGAGGTGACAGGTAAACGCTTATGTAGTTCATGGCTGCCTCATTCTTCACAGAATTAGCCATTTACCTCAGCATTAAAATGCTCTGCAGGAATTGAAAGGAGACATATCTAGCCTTTGTATTTGTGGAATAAATTTAGAAAAATGTGGATCAAGTTCAAACTGCCATTGGGTTTTTTTCCCAGGTCTACTGAAGTCTTGAAACCACAGTTTTGAGAGAGGCAATTAACTCCTTAACCTTAAGATGTGCATTGACTTGCAGTGTTGTTAACGGTTCCCTCGTTCCCTAGCTAATCACTTCTGTGGTCTTAATCAGCTGACACACACATTCCTCGACTCCAGACCACTCCTCAGACAGCCAAAAGTAACGACCCTCCTCTGAAGCAACCTCTGCATCGTGTCCTTAATACTTTCCATGTTACACATGTTTTCTTAATATACAAAGTTGTGGTATGTTGAGTTTGTGGGGGCAGCATAAAATTAGTATAAAAACAAATAACATTGAATCTACCATGCTTATTTTATTACTGTGGTTTGTATTTCATTTATTAAAAGGCCTTCCTTTTTTTTTTTCTTCCTTTTTTTTTTTCTTTTCTCCAGTGTGCTAGCTGACAAATTCCCCAGCTCTTACACTTGATCTCTGCAGAACTTAGGGGATTTGTTGGAAAATTTAGCTTGAGCTTACAACCCTCTGGAGACAGAGGGCTAAATTCCCCTTTCAGTGATGAACTCTAGATGACGAGGGATTTCAGCAAGAACCTCAATCAGACTGGTATCACTTCCACTAACTTCCCCTTCTCAGTGAGGCTCCAGGGGGTCAGGTGCCTCCAGACCTAGAATAGTTCCCCCCCTCCAGTGCTTAGGTTCTGGGTGTCCTGGCTCCTGTAAGGCACGGTGGTCTGTGGTATGTCACTGTTGTCCCAGTTGCCTATGCAGGTAAAGATTGCTCAGATGATGCTTTTGCTGCAGCTGTTAAACATTGCCATTAACCAGCCCTGCAGGGTCTGGGTACTGAGACTGGAGAATGATTGGCATTTCTCAAGGTAAACAGGGGGATTTAGTTGAGAAGTAGCTGCTGCCACAAGTGTTATCCTAGCTTTCAGCACTGGTGGTGATGATTGGTGAGTAATGTCAGCTCAAGATGAGAGGCCGTAACCTCCTAGGGGAAAAAAAAAAGGCCAAATGAGCATGAATGAGAAATGCACTGCACACTGGTTAATCCTCCTTGATTTAGTGCTGACTGGAGGACCAGGAAAGCTCCATTTTGTTTCTAAATTTAAAATAATAAAGATAATTGATACTGTTTCTTCCAAAATATGCAAATCATGACTCATTTAAGACATTAGAAAAATCCTTAGTAGATAAAACTAGTTATAATTTCAAAATAAGATTTTCTAAAAATAGATATATTTGGTCATTCCTAGAGTGCCCTGTGACTTTAGCCCTTTACATTTTGCCTGTTCACTATAAGGTGCGTTAAAGGGAATGGAATGTGAGAGACTTTGAAAACTGAAGGTTTTTGGTTTGTCTGCATGGACAGATATGGAGGGTGAAGTCAGAGGTTTATGATTTTCAGCAGGCTCATGGCTATTCTTTTTCCCTCAACCTGGCATCACATTCCTATCTTGCCCCACTACCTGCCCTCAGCCCCTTGTTGCTTTTCATTTGGATATCTCCAAAGGTCACTAGGTATTTTAAAAGGCTCTTTTTTTCCCAGTCATGCCAATTGAAAGGATGCTCAAGCTTTGTTTTCCTCTCATTCTTGATGCTCTTCTCTGATATTATTTTCCATTTCCCTCAGCTTGTTCAAAAGGGCCACTGCCATCTCCCAGTTCACCTGCCTATTTCCTGCTGATCCTGATGAACTGTTAGTAGTTACCTGTATGAGTTGTATGTACACAGGGCAGGGTTTGCTGACCCAAGGCAATCATTTTTCCTTATTAGTTGTAAATCCAGAGGAGAGGGAAGGGAAAGGAAAGGGAGGGAAGAGAAGGGAAGGGAAGAGGGAGAAAAGGGGGGAAAGAGGGGGAAGAAATGGGAAAAAGGAAAAAAAAAGGAAGGACTTGGCAATGATGTGTGGTTGATGTCCTTTCAGTTACATCAGTACCGAGTCTATGAGGGAAAAGGTTTGCAGTAATCAAAGACAGCACTGGATCTGAATCCACAGCCTGAGCATTTGGCAGTTTTTAAATGTCCACCTCCCTCCTGATCCCCATTTCATGTACCTTCCCTGCATCTGTTTTGCACAGACAGAAACAAAGTTTGCATCCATGTTGCCCAGCCCCTTGCCCCCTCCCCACAGACCTGCACTGTAGGGTGTGCCCCACAGTGAACAAGTGAACTCGAGTGTGTGAGCTCAAGGGCAACTCCCGATGCTTTCAAACCAGGGCTGACCATGCTGCCAACCTCCCTGTGACAGACACTTCTGGGTTCTGCATGATGCCTTCCCAGCTGTGAGTGTGCTGTCCATGCCACCAGCCTGGGGACCTCTTCCATTGGCAGTTGACAGCAGTTATCCTCTGCAGCTCTCTACATTCCTGGTTTTCTCTTTGACTGACTCTTTAATGCTCCTGTTTGATGGCATAATTTCTCATGGTCCATATTTCTTCTTCCCATCAAGGACTAACCTTCCTGACATTAGTCACCTCCTGGAAACTGGTTGGGTATTTTGGGTGCTCGGGAGACAAGGCTGAGCTGACCTCTTCTAATTCTCTTCTACAATAGCTCACAGCATCTCCCACAGTGGGACTCCCTTCCCAAAGAGAGGAATGAGCTCTAAAATGGGATTATGGAAATAACTATGACAACAGCTTCTATGCTCCTTAAAAATTCACACCTGTTTCTACAAATTTCCATCCTATCAGGGGTCACCCAGCTTCTCTGAAGCCAAATTCCTGCTCTGAAACCAAAAAATTCTGCTCACTGTGGGGTATTTCCATGTGCACTTCCCAGATCAACCACACTTTGCCAGAAGCATTGCTGTTGGAATAAAGCCCTGATGTAGACTCTGTGCCATGCAGATGGGAGCAGACAGCAGGAGCTATTTCAGCAGGGAGAGCAGACTGGTAAGGTTTGCGTGGCAAAGGGGCTACCAGGGAAAGAGCAAGGAGGCTTTAAGGTCTGAACCAAGGGGAGATGGGAATAAAGTGGGTCTGGAGTAAGCTTTTTTGCAAGTCTGTGATTTCTAATGAGCAGCTTCACATGTGGAGATTAAGCCCTGATGTAAGCACATGAAAATGTTGAGAACGCACCAAGAGACCCTTGTTTTGCCATTCAACCTGTTGTGTTTGTTGAAGGGGTTTGCTGTATTGCCTTGACCTGGTACAGTAAAGCACTGGCTTTTACTTTTACCATACTAAGGTTTTCACATGTCCTTGCTGGCTGCTGTTCTCAGTCAGGGGATACCTGCATATGGCAGAGAGGTGGTAATGCCACGGACAGAGAAATTTTTCCCAACATATAATCTGCTCCTGGGACTTCTGTCACTGTAGTAACTGAATACCCAACAGTCCTGAAGGTGAACTAAGCTCTATCCCCTCTGCTCCACCAGCTGTGAAAGTGGGGCTCCCAGAGGCTGCACCCAGCCAGGTGCAGGTCAGGTCTCAGTGGGTGGTGAGCCCTTGCTGCATAACCCTCTCAGCACCATGGACTCCTGGCAAGAGGTGGCCTGCGAGCCCTTGGTGGAGACAGGTGCCCAAGGCAGTCTGCCAAAGCACATGGGTTGCTGCTGGGTCAGAGGATGGAGGTGGCCTCACCACCCTGCTGTTCTGGTCAGTCTTCTCTGGGCATAAGGCACTTGTGGTTTGGAAGGAAATGAGAGAGATTTATCACCCAGAAATTATCTTGGCTACATAGATTCTTGCTGAAAGAGGTAGTTTGGTAAGATCAACATAACCAACATAATTGGGTCCAATTTCTTTAAATACACTGCCCTATATAATGAGAATAACGGAGGCCTTTTACTGCCAGGTTGTTAAGTCACAAATGTGAAAGAAAGAAACCCAAAATAAACAAATTAGTCAGGGATTTGAACTGGCTACCTTAGAACCATTTTTTAGCAAGACTTTAGCTGTAAGAATACTCAGAATTAAAATCTGCCTGTATCCTGTATAAATAGTATTTGGCACTTCAGTGGAGTTCAGTGTCAAAAGTTCAAGGAATACCTTGGGTTTGAGCTCATCCATAGATATATTGTCAGCAATTGTTGATTTTTTTTTGCAATATCCACAGCATTTGCAGTTGTGTAAAGCACGTGAGCTTGTGTTGGCCTTAAATGAAAGTGGCAGCTGTAGCAGCCAAGTGCTGTTCACAGCATCAGCTCAGATAAACCTCTCTTTTTTCCTCGAGGGCAGCCCCATTTCCTAAAAGTGCAAACCCACACAGTTTGCATGGGAGTGTGAAACACAAACCACTGTACTGTAGCTGAAACACACTCCCCTGACCCTCTGCTGCTTCTTGCCTCCTTCAGCAGAGAAGGAGGGTGGGTTTGAACTGTCTCGTCTGAACAGCTCAGGGCTGTTTTTGAGCAGAACCTGACAGATCTGTGTATATCCACAGAGATGCTCAGATATGACCCTAAGTGAGATTTCCTCACTTTTATAGACACAGAGATGGGGGCAAAAACTATTCAGCCCATCTCTGCCATCACAGGTTTGTTTTCACTGTATTTCCTCCAGTAAATATTGCATGAATTGTCCTAGTTTAAGTCAAGGTGAAACTTGCCTGCCTGTATAAAGAAATGTTGCTTTTTTCACAGCAAAATGGAAGTCTTGCTTTGCAGTGCCAACACAGATGTCATCTACCGCTGGCAGTTCACTTGCTGAGCAGCTGCAGCCTGAGGAACCCATGCTTCAAATACAGAAGGCAGCTCTGAATCCCTCCAACTATTTAAGGTAGTAAAGCTTTGAATGTGATAAGGCTTTGTTTCTTGGTCTAGGAGCACTTCGGATGATGAAAAGGACAACAGACACCCCCCTAGCCCTGGCTCATGCCCCCACTCCCTCCCTCAAGGCTGTAGGAGCAGGGTGACTTGCAAGTCTTGAGAAGATTTTTATTCCACCTGGGAGCAGAAGAGGGTTCCATGCAGTCATCAAAGCATGCATGGGACCAGGTGGCCAGGACAGCTCCTACACCATCACGCTCTGACCATCAGTCTTTGGTTTGCAGCTATTTTGA
>JAYRBT010000001.1:101128618-101187564 GCA_036023395.1 Myiotriccus ornatus
CTGTAGGAGCACCTAGTCTTTCTGAACATTTCAAACCATGAGGACTACTATTTATTGATGATTATTGTCGTACTGGCGGGCAAAGGGGTACATCCTGAAGGTGAAAGAGGGGTTTGGACTCTACCTTCCTCCTGCATCACCCCATGGTCAGGTGCCCCACGGGGACCTTTCCTACAGCAGGGAACAAACGATAAGAGGAACCAGAGCTTGCTTATGTCAGGAAGTGTTTACAGAGCTCAGACCAACATACTGAGGCAAACAGCAAACGCTGCTGGACCACATAAAGGAGCCGTCGCTTTGAGCAACTGTGTAACTGAAAAGCAAGCAGATTGGAAAATTAGCTAAAAATAGTGGAGCAAAGATTAGCAGCACAAGAATCAGCTCAGAAGCATCAGGACACTCCTGGGCTTATTCAAATCACAAGTTCTTAAAGGAGGATTGCAAAGATGTTGAACATGCACAGCCAGCTCTACACATCACTCGGGCTTGCCTGAACTCCAGGATAGCCCAACATTCCTGGCAGGGCACAGTGGCTACCTGGGAAGTCTTAACATTTTTAATAAGTGTCATGATGAATTTTATTACCATGGAAAGGAATATAATAATTTTCTCAATAAGAAAAGCTCCTTAGTCAGTAACCACTGCCTAGCACTTGGAGGCAATTCAGCCGTCTTTAGCTGTCGTTGCAGAAGATGTATGGCAAGAACAAGATCAAATTCATACTGCCTTTCATATCAGTTAAGTTTCCCATTAATAACAGGTTTGTCTTTATAATGTGTGTCTTGGAATGAAGTAATTTGAGCTATGTGGGGTTTTATCAGACACTAAAGAAAGTCAGTAGTCTGATCAGCTCTCCCTTTACTTCCTTCTCTTCAGACTCCACTTACGAATTTCACAGTCTACCAGTTTGTTTCTGTTGCTCTTGCATTTTCTCCTACCTTGTCCTGGTTTTTCGTTTTGTTTTGTTTTGTTTTTTAATTCATCATTGAGTATTTATTGCTTTATTGAACCAGCTTGGCTCATGAGTGTATGTTTTCTTTCCCTTATTTTTCCCTACTTTCATTAAAACTTGCATCTCTTGTTGTGGGAGTACGATATCAGCCTATAATACTAGTACTTTTGTGGGAGTTTGACAACAGAGCTGCCTTTTTTTTCTACTGAGTAATGGGGCTTTCAAGCTGACAGCTCTCGTGTGCTTGCTCTTTGAGTCCTCACCATGGTGGCCTCAAGCACCAAGCTTGCCATGAGAACCTTCAGAAGATTTTCCCCTGCAGCTATAGAAGTGACTCAGCTCTCCAGACACCATTGTGATCTGATCTCTGGTCAGTAAAGGCTTGGTTATGGGGGAGCTGAATCAGTAGCTACCTGCTGCTACAGGAGGGGAGAGTGCATTCTCCTCCATCCTTGGATCCCCTCTGAGCCCTCCTCCAGATTCCAGTCTACACCACACACACTCCTCACTCCTCCTTGTCTCTCTCTGCACCAGTTCTAGCACTTGTCTGATAGCAAGATAAGCCAATTCGTCCCAGCAAAACACCAGAGCCATGAGTTATTAATTCAGCTCAAGGTATCTTGAGTATTAAGCTATATCTGAACACGGTTTGCCCTATAACAAGGACTATGCAACCTTTCTTTCTTAAAATTGGGATCATAGATTCTGGAGGGTATGGAAAAACATGTCAGCAGTGGATCTGAAACAGCTCCTAGATTATATGATCGCTAAGAACCAACTTCTGTGTCACTTCTCATGAGCCAGCATTTCAGTGGGCAAGCTTGGGCAGCTGCACCAAAATAACCCACTCCTTGTCAGCAGCACAGCTACTTCCCCTGTTGGTTTGCCCTGCAGCTTTAAATGGGTCATCCCTTTTAGGCCCTCTGTGTCTCCAGCTGTGAAGCTGTTATCTGCTGTGCACCAGGTTCTCCGCAGGCTATGCTCTACAGCAGGCTGGGCACAAAACAGGTGGCAAGTTTTTAAGAGGGAGATGTAGACCTTTCTCTTTTTTGACTTGCTCCCATTGTCTCTTACGCACATGCCTAATTCCCAGGAGAAAAATGTCCTGAGCTCTGGGAGTAATTAGTGAGAGCACAGCAGATAAGCAGTTGCAGTAAGCCTGAGCAGGGATCATAGGGCAAAGTACGTACCTGGGAAGGTATAGAACTACTTTTTATAAGTGCTTTAAAGATGAAGCGTGCTTCTTCATGGTGTATTCTCATTGTTATGACCAGCCTTTCTATATACAAAGGAGCAATGGCACCTGCCAGGGCTTGCTATTGCTCTCCCCTTGTCGCTATCAAAGTAGGGGGAGTGAGTTTAGAGAGCCTGTGGCAGCCGGTGCTGGGTTTGCTGCTCTGGCAGCACCACTGCCTTCCCTTGCTGTGCCTGAACCTTCGTTTAAATGGGAACAATAGTTACCTACAGCTTGTCTCCTCAGTGCCGTGAGACTGGACTCATTAGCACTGGCAAAGTACACAGCCAGCTGGATAAAAGGGAGAGATAAGTGCTCGGTTTCATTTTTTGAAGACCTGGATCAAAGAGCCGAGGGCAGCCTTGATTTACCGTTGGAGGTACACCTGCAACGAATGTCCGATTAGAAATCAAGCAATAAAACCACTGACAGTAAAAACAACAACGAAGGCATGAAAAAAATGTTTGCAGCTGGTCAGCTGGAACACAATGAGTCAAGCAAAACCACAAAGCAACCTCTGGTTTTTCTTTCACACTTTTTACCCTCTTGTTGCAGAGTCTTTTAAAACAAAACAAAACAAACACTCCATGGGATATATAACTTGTGATTTTTTTTTTTTAGAGGAAACAAAGAAAGGGCAGAAAGGGCTTTCCTCCCCATGTAATAACTGCAGCTTTTGGAGTAAGGAGCCTCTACGTAAGATGTTAATAATCGAACAATAAATTCCTGGTATTTAAGGCAGGGGTGAAGCACAAGTCTGTCTCTGCCTCTATCCCCTGCCACTCAGAGCCAGCAAAAGTTGTCAGGTCTAAAGGGACCAATAAATATTCCTGCTCCTCAGCAACATACTGTAGTCTTCATGCCCCAGTGTCTCCAGGTAAGCTCCTTCACATGGTATTATGTACAGGCTGACATGTTTTGTACATCCCCTCTGGTTAGTGCACACTCACATTCCTGCAAGGTTAAGAAAGGGCATTCAGCCAGAGAGAAGTAAAAGGATGCAGAAAGGTAGGTCACAGTTATCCAGGGCAGGAGAGGAGGGAGTGTGGACTTTTCTGGGGAGCAAGCCCTGGGTGCCAGAGGGATCTGCACCCTGACCTCTGAACAGCAGGCATACCTCCACCTGGGCTTGGGGCACGGGAAAGTAGTCATTTCCCACCTCCAGTGCCATCCATCAGCACGACATGTTTGTAAGGTACCTCAAGACAGACATGATGAGCCACTGTCTGGAAACAGCCACCTAAAGAGAGGGGAGAGGTGATGGAGAGCTGCTGGTCACATAGAACATGAGCTGTAAATCAGAGCTGAGTGTCAGGGAAAGGGATTTTGCCCTTGGATCAGCAGAGAGACACCCTGAAGCCTTACTCTGTCAAATAATCAAGCCTACTTCAGCCTGTTTCGGTGCCATATGAAGGGAAAACTGAAGGCTGGGGCTGGGTGGGTTTGGAGGATTGTGTTAAAGATCCTTGGATACGGAGGAACAGGCAAAGGGGATGTGAAAGAGAGTGGTCAGGAAATGTCATGGAACCACTCAGCAAATCTAGGAAGGTTTTTTTGATTAAGTTTGTACGGGAAGACTTAAAGAAAGGAGAGAAAAAGAGACCACCAACATAGCAAATCCAAGTTGAGCTAATGGAAAGAAATGATTTTTTTATTATTTTAGCAAACATTGGTGGAGATGGGATTGAAACAACTCACTGAATCAAAACTCCCCCCCTTTAGGAAGCTGATCAAGCTCCAATTTCCCTGCTGGCCTCAGCTCCTCTGAAGGGCCAACCCAAAGCCCTGGAGATGAACAGTGGGAACATGACGAACAACAGGACCAGATCCAACTCTGTGTGGCTTTGGCTTTTATCCCAGCAGACACAGTAAAAGAGGGGAGAAATCAAACCTGTGGAGGCTGGAAAAGGTTGAGACACCAGTGGGGCTCCTCTCTTTTAGCCCTAGCAGTCTGAAAGCAGGGCATACAGCTCTGCCTAGCTGTCTCAGCTCTCTTAATTGTATCTGGAGTCACAAATGCCCTCACAGGATAATTTATCCCGACAACCTATCCCGAGGTGCATTTGTGCTATCAAATCAGTCTTCTTGTCACCCACACTGCCAACACAGTAATTCTTACTGAGATCCCCCCACACCCTCTATAATGAGTTTGAAGAGGAATGCTGGCCACTGCTGGCCACAGTTTGCCCCACATCTTCAGACTGTCCCACAGCACTACTGTGGCAAATCTAATAGTCTCTCATACCCCTGTACACCTCCCAGGCTCACAGTACCAAGCCTTAGTGTCCTGTCATAAAACACTCCTGTGACCCTGACGCTTATCCCTCTGTGGAGCAAAAAGAGGGTCTTGTGCTTTCGCATGACCATCTTTTCATGGAGACCACAGAGAGAGGGCACATGGCTCCCTCAGAACAAACACCCTGCTTGCCGTTGGTGAATATTAAATGATACTACTCCTACCTAAAAGAATAAGGAGTTGTCCATGGGCTGCCATACCAGCAGCATTGTAATGCTGTTTAGTAGAGCAGCATTTCTGTGATGCTTAAAATTACTGTCCCTGACACTAATAGCACCTATAAGATGTCTGTCCTTGGTATGGCAACAAAGCCAGTGCTTCATCTGCAGAAAATCCTGCTCCAGAGAAATGAGTATGGGCTGGATTTCAGACCTTCCTGGAAGAGATGCATTTTTTAATAAAGCCAACCCAACAAAATACTTCCACATACAGAGGCATCAAGGCTTAAATGGTGAAGAGAAAGGACAGGGAATGAACTGGAGGAGATCTGAAAAGAGGGCTGGTTGATCTTCCATTCCTCTAATTGAAAGGCTGCTGGATTTTATTGTGGGATGTTGAGGTCTTATTAGAGACCGATAAATTTCAATTGTATTCCAGAAGGAAGGAAGGCTCTCTCAGTGTTTCCTGTACCATATGAGAGTAAATAGCTCTTTTCTATTGGAGGGAAAGAGAGTCCCTTGCAGGGAGCAGTGCTGTTCAAACACTGAGCACTCAGGCCTTTAAACATGTGAGGCATGTGAAGGCCTGGGGAGCCACTGTGTTTCGGAGGGGAATCCTTCACACACAACTTACCTGGCCTTTTGAACACAGTTCAGTGAGAAATAGTTGGGTGAGGAAAAAGTTGCAATATGAAATAAATTCCTAATAGTACTGGATGCATATATAACTCTCTCCCACTGCAAACCCGTCCCTGCTCGCTACCTCCCCACACTTCTGCTAAACCAACCAAAACCAGAAAAACACTGTATTTCAAGAAAAATAAAGTGGCATAATTAAATCGGTTGCCATATACAGCATACTATTCAGGAAGTTACAGTGCAATAAGTTACTGTAAAAACATGAGATACATGTGCTCTCTATGACTACCTGTATTTGTAGCCTTGTACTGTGCCAAATTTGGCAAGACCAAGATAGCATCCCCCTTCCCGCTTGAAGGCAACTTCCTCACCTTAATGGAGGATTAAAAAGTTCCCCCCAAGGGCCATGCTTATGCCACTGCACTGCTTCTGCCATAGTTCTGTGTCCCTGCCAAGAGCTGAGGATGCTGCTGGATCTGCTCCTTCCTCAGGAGACAGAGAGACCGATATTAACAACAGGTTATTGTTGTTGCAGCCACTTTTAATATCTGTTTTTAAAGGAGTTCATTATTGAAACAGGGAATGTGATCTTAGTTAAAACACAGCATTTTTCTGTGAATTGATATTTTGCACATTCTTCTTTGAATTTTATTTCCCTCTCCACTTATATACCTTTCTAGATGCAATGCCTTTCAATATAGAGTATTACTCTCACAGTGCATTTGCCCTTATGCCCCAGCCCCTTGTAGGAGAAATCATGTAAACATACCAAAAAGAACTTACAGTCCCTTCACAAGACCAAGAATAAAATCCTTTCAAGACTTTGGGTCCTGACAGCATTTGAACCAGTCTCTCCCATGGCCCAAAATTCAATTCTTTTGAGTGTACAGCCAGAGATGGAAGAGCTACATTTCTTCTTACATGCTTATTATTCCCCTCCAAATGAATATGAATGAAAATTAATCAGATCATTCATCAGATCTGATAAACTCTGCGTGAACAGGATACAGATCACCTCTGAATGAACAGTAGCTGATAAAATACCAGTATTTCAAGACAATAGCAAATTCTCTTTCATAGTACCAGATCTCCTTTTATGTGCTTTCCACCAACATGCAAGTAGATTAATTTCCCTTTTTCTTCCCCCCACTCCCCCCGCCCCCTCAAATAAGTCTGTAAAATGAAAATCGTGTGAAAACTCATCTGATAGTGATCACCTGGGGACTGTCATTGGCAAGGCTGGTGGGACAAGACTAAAACCTCTTTTATGGTCTTGGAATTGTCTGCTCCGAGAGAGGGTAGATATGAATGATTTGACCAATTACACAGATCACATTTCAGGTAATAATCAAATTGCAAATAGTCCCATAGTTCCTATCTAATTCATGAATGAGAAAACAGTTGGGCTGCAAAAACAAAGTTGTGGCTTTCCATATTCCCTTCTCAGTTCTGTTTGACAGCTAGAAGAGGAAACCAGTGGGTTCAACTACAAATATAAGACACAGCCTCTAAGTCCAGCACAAAGTTTCTGAGCCTGGATAGGAGTGCTGATAGTTGATTTTCATGGAGCAGTATTTTCAGTGTTCAACACTCTGATCTGGTGTCCATTTTAGACTCCCCTCTTTTTTTTTTTTTTTAATTTTCAGGTAGCCTTCTTAGTGAGGAATTCCTCACCTATGAGTACAGAAACATAAAAATATTAATGACCACAAGATAAGAAGCAGATGAAGGATTCTTGAAGATCTACAGCCAAATGTTCATATCTCTGTGAGAGGGATCTAGCCAACACAAGCATGTAAATTGCATCTACATTTTTGGCACCTAATGAAACAGCCTTTTTAAAGTAACCACCTCATTTCCCTATGGAGAAGTACATGCATTTGAAGGTCTCCCAGACAGATATGTTCTATGGAATAGAAGCACCTAAATTTCTCTGCATCAGATAAATAGGAAACTGGCAATCTTTGTCTGCTCTCAAGGCACTTATTTGGCAGTGGCTGGAGCCTCCATGGGAGATGCCTCTCAGTCACTGACCAGAGAGCCTAAACTTGTTTTAGGAACCACCTCAGCAGACGACAAATCCGCAGGAAAAAAGTCATGTGTTCTCAGCTCTGCAGCCTGCAGCTTTCCCTACCTGTTTGCTGAAGTAAGAGTGTGTTTAGGATATTGCATGAATGTGCAGACATGCAAAACTTTGGCAAATCAACATTGGTTTTAAATACATCAAAATTCAACTGCTGAAGAGAACACTTTAACTGATACCATAATGCTCACATGCATTAATTTCTTTCACAGCCGAAAAGCTTGAAATACTCAAAACCATTAATTGAAATACAGTGGGTAAGCATTGCTGCCTTTTATGTATGTAGTTGTCTATGTAAATCCTATTTATATATTTTTAGGACAAGACACAGCAAAATAGACACAGAAACACAATCATAAAAACTCATATATTCATATTGCTGAAATTACATAGCAAGTCTGGAGATTAGACCATAAATAGAATCCAGATCTCTTGATGCAAAACCTTTTGCAAAACCATTCAAGATTAGATCCCCCCGAGCCTCAGAGACTGTCAGATTAAAATGAAAGAGGAAAAGAATCACAGAAACTTCAAATCAAAACATGAAATTGAAAATATGTCAGATCCATAAAATGAAAATTCCCTCCAAAGGAAAATTCTGACACGATCATATTTTCTCATGAAATTGGAGCTGGAAATAAGGTCATTCTGGAGGGGAAAAAAAAAGGAATAAAAATAATAATAAGGAAAAAAAATCCAAACCACTCAGTATCAGCCACTTCAGTAAGAGAGTCTGAAGGGTTTTGACAAATACTATGTCTAAGCCAAAAAACCCGAGGGCTAGATCTTCCACAAAAATCAGAAAACTTAAAGGGACATTGTCAAAGTTGGTAGACCAAACATCTGAGCTACTTTAGACACAGAGTAATACAGAAGTGTTCATATTTTTCTTTATTAAAAAGAACAGCTGAAAGATGTTTATGAGGAGTATGGTGACATAGTTTGCATATTTATTTTGTAACTCAGGATAACAAGCTTTGCAACATTTTTTCCCCCCTGTTTTAAAGCATTGCTTACATTGTAGGTTGAAAGATTACGTTCTAATTAAAACTTAGGCATTTTCTTTCTTTTGCTCAAACCAAGAAAGCTATGGAGGAAGTCAAGAGAAAAAAGTAAGTTAAAATGGGACACAGAGAGGGGGCAGGAGGGGGAAATGTTTATTTTTAAGTGCAGCATGGCATCATTCTGTTATAAAAATCTGGTACAAACTGATTTTCTGAAGTGCTGAGAACCTACAGCTCCTTTGAATTCAACAGGAGATCTGAGTGCTCAGCAGACTCACCGGAAAATGAGGCCACATCACTTTAGCTTCCCAATTCTGAACCCTGCAACCATTTCTTCACATGTCTAGTTTAGCGTATGTGGTTACTCCAGCTGGAGTTAACTGCAGCACTTCTAGTGGCTCCGTTGGTGTATGTGCAGAGCTTAGTGGCTGGGTATCTAACTTAAATAGCACAGTTGCAACGCATCTGCTTAAAGATGAATGAAGACTAAAGCCTGCAGTGAGCTGGTCACCTTGGGCTCCAGTTAACAGAGGAAGCAGGTACTTTGTGGGCACAGGTCATCCCCCGCGAGCCTGGCACACAAGCTAAAGTGCAGGAGCACTGAGGAGCACAAACCACTGCAGGAGGTGGCAGTGGATCCCATTGACGTGAATATCATTCTGGGTTTTGATGTGTTCCCCGCACCATTTTCTGCAACATATGTAAGTAGGGTCAGCCACCATCCTAAACAAGATTAGACAAGGATTTTAATATGACAATATTGCTAAATAATCTGGTAGCATTTAGTTGATCCAGTTGTTACTGGAATTAGTAAATATGCAAAGCAACATTTGCACTGGTAGGTACCTTGCATATTTACCCATATTTTCCTTGTGACCCTTTCTCCACTAGCACCTCTAGAGCATTTTAGGTTGTGAGCCCAGCTGCACTGTGGGGACATTTAGGTAAGGAAGACCCAAACCAGACATATTAAGAGAACATATGTGGCAGGACATTGCATCTGGGGACTGCAAGGCTGCCATGTCTTTTTGCTGCCTTTACAATGAAGAGAGAAGTTTCCTAGAAGATTGACTGGCTCCTATTCAGCAGTCTCTATCTCCCCAAGTGGGTCTTTCCACCAGGAGCTGGAGGTTTAGGCAACTTATTGCCTGTGGCAGCTTTGGTCTACAGGCATCAAGGTGAAGTGCATGTGGCCTGAAGAGCCACCTTGCTGGATCCTTTAGTGAATATTCAAGTAAGGCAAAGCAGGGCACTGGAGAGGTCAACTACCAAGCTGGAGTCCATCATGTGCCACAGTGAGAAGCCCACTGGTCAAAGGACAACTGATGGGATAACTGACATTCGCAACGAGCTGTGTCTCTCATCCCTCACCTCAGCTCAGGAAGTACTTCTGAGCACTGAGAAGGATGCCTTCACCTTTGAAAGTCCAAACTCCACTACCAGGCTGCTTGAGAAGGCAACAGCATTGCCTAAAACTGTGACTGAAGCGGTGATGTGCACCAGCAGGAACTCCCTGACCCAGAGTACCTGCACGTGGCACAGAACACCATCACAGGCCTAGCACACAGAGATATTCCCTAGGGAACTGAGACAGCTGACTGACGTCCATCCATTCGGTTTCCACCCTCAGATTTTTATAAGGAAAATGACATACCTTTGTCAGTGGGAAAACTGATGGAAAGGGCAGGTCTTTTACGTGTCTCTCTCAGAAATGTCGGCTTCAGTCAATCACTCAGTGAGAAAGTACTTCCAAGAAAAGATCTCTCAAGCTTGAAGATGTCCTACTTCACATGTAATCAGTAAATATTAATTAGGCAAGGAAGAGAGGTAAAAATAACCTCTTCACCATGGAGATTTTGTATGAAATTTACAGATAATTTTTTAAGCAGTGTCTGGATCCTCTTTCTTCTCACCAAATAAACATCAAACTCTCTGTGATGAGAAGAAGCTTTTCCCCCCTGCCTGGGCCATCTCAAAACAGGAATGGATTTGATTCAGGCTGTCTGAGGACAAACTGAATGGAGATCTCCAGTATTTTTGGGGTGGTCTTCAAAAAGTGACCCCTTCCACTCCATATCTAGAAGGCAGCCGTACAGATCTCCTCCTATCCAAAACAACTCCTCATATTCTTTGCCCACTCAAGCCTCTTGTTCGGAAGAACTACAAAAAAAAACCCACAAAAAAACAAAAAAAGGGCCTGTGGAGGTTGCGGGGAAGGACCAGCTGTAACCAGTGCTGCTGCTTCTTCTAAAAATTCTCATGAAGGGATCGTACACACATATTTCAGCTTGCAGGTACTTAACGGGTTGCTTCCTGGGAGGATTTCTTTGCTATGTGAGTATTTTAGGGGAGTGCTTGGTAAGTCCTAGTCCTAGTCCAAGTCCTAGTTGCCTTACCCACCTGGTGAGCTCTGCATTTATGAATAAATGTGGATTCCATCTTAAATGGCTTTTCTTCCTCTGTGAGGAGTAAATGATATGCTACAGACCCATTTTCCCCAAATGCAATTCCATTTGTAGAGACATGGGCATGGATCAAGACATAGCTCACAATTCACACAACATCACAGACACATTTCTTTGTGCTGATCTAATTGTCCAGTCTGATTTGGAGGGTAAACTCTGAAAAGTACAGAGCAATTTTTTCATGAGCATTTGTATATGGTCACCTTTGTTAAACTGGAATTAACTACCTGCTAACCAACAAGTGGAGATCAACTCCGACAACTTGGTTGCAATGAAAAAATAGCCAGATATTCATGATTATGTCAAGTCATGCTGGAAAAACAGTGAAGAAGGACAAGAACAGTGAAGCTGGATCTGAAGCCACAGGGAATGCAAAGAAACCTGGATCTCCTAAACCTTAGGAGCATGTTAGGATATTCTTCAGTCATAGGTTGTCATATTTCAACAATGCTACCTATATTTCTAGTTCAGGATTTCTTCCAGTAGAAACATGTGAAACAAGTAGCAAAGGAGGTGCTTAAACTTTAAGAAGGCCTTGAATAAAGTTGGCTGAGAGACCAACATATAAATCATGTTGAACTTTGAAAATTAGTTTATTTAATTTAATATTAATCTGGATCTATTATTTTTCCTCCTTCCTCATTTATCACCGGGGATCATTTGCATAAGAATAGGATCTCTGTGTCTTAAGCAGTCCTTTGCTGCCAGTGAGGAGCCCATGGTGCCATGCCTCCTGCAGTGCTGTAAACCCCATGAGATGTGGCACGTGTTTTGACTCCCAAATTATTGGAGTAGAGACTAGCAGTGTATGTGGTGCCATCCACCTCTCCTCTGCATGCAGAAGGATCCATTATGACATTATAGTTATTTCTGAGTAATTAACATCATACTCCAGACAAAAAGGGAGACACAAGGGAGCAGAGCAAGCCTACCTTATAAAGCTGGGTTTTTAGAAGTATTTTGGCTTCTGGAACCTTTAGGATTTTCCTGTCGAGGTAGGGATTCCTGCATGGGAATTTGAGTCTGCTGAAAACTCTGCTTTTCTTTTCTCTCAAGGGAGGGACTCAGGAGCTGTTTATGGGCCTTAACAGTTCTGTGCATTGTAATCTGATTTTAATGTATTTCTTTAAAGAAATACACCAAAATCCACATGCTGGTCTTGACCTGGTGATCAGTGCTAAGTCTTCAGTCATTGAATTCACTGACTGAGGTGAGTGGAAGCAGAGCTTGCGTGCAGCCTTTATGCAAAATTTCTTTAACAGATTTACCCAAACTTACTATATATTAATATTTCTTTAAAAGTGCTATGCAGCAACAGAAAACATACAACCAGGAAATACAAATTCTTCTATGTTTTCCTCTTCTGAAACAAAATGATATTACCTCTTGAAACACTGGCTTGGTTAAAGAGAAACCTGGACCTTACCTCAGCAGCAGGGCTTCACCATCCAGAATCATAATCCAGTTGCTGCTGGTGAGAGTGGGAATGATGAAAAGGGCTTCAACCTCCCACTATGATCAGCCAACCAAGTTCATTATTCCAAGAGCCTGGTTTGGTTCCTGACAGTCCAAATAAATGTCTTTGGATTTTCAGACTTGTAGCTGCAGAAGCCACATGGTTGTTGGTCTTGGAGCAGGCCAGCCTCGTTTGGTCCACAGCCCACATGGTCAGCACGTGCTTCATTTGCTTACAGCAAAAATTGCAGTTCAGATTTGAGGTTTACCAGGAGCCTTGTTAGGATCCCATAGGAAAGTATGTCGGGCTCAAAGGCAGAGTTTTTTTGCTGCTCTTTGGTGTAACATTGATCACAGGGTGAGTGCCTTGTTTGCAAGTCATGACATTCCTATAGAGCAGAGATGTTTATAATATCCCTACCTTTGTGAGCACCCCACTGCTGGCCCGGTTGTTTACAGGCTAATCCCACTGCAACCCACAGCAGAGGCCTCTGGACAACCACTGTGACACCATGTCCTACTGACAGACATAGGGGGATACTGTGGTTTGGAGAGAGCCCACAGAATTTAGCTTCCATGGATTTCACTTCTCAGTTCTTTAAACAATAATTGCACTCACTGCCAACAAAGAAAAGGCTGTGCATGCTTCAAAATGCTAATGGATGTTAGCATTGCAGACAGTCAAGTGTTCCTTTCATTGGCTCAGGGGAAAAAATATTTTTGAACTTTTTATCTTAAGTTGCCACAGATTGAGGCCAAAATTTTGCCATTTAGTTTTGTGTGGGTAGACTTCTGCAAATGTCAGGCAGCAAGGAGGTTTCTGCACAGATGATATAGGGTTGGGCTGAATGAGACCACTTAAGAGGTCAAGACTTCCAGTCCTCCTGTAGGACTTCAAGCACAAGCTGGACTTTTCTGTACAGGGAGCAGTTCTTCTAAGCAAAAGAGGCTGTTCACAGTACAGGAGTTTAAACATGGGTGTAAACTTCTGCATGACCATGTCTGAGGTTACTATCTGTGAAATGTGGCTGGCGCATTATAATTAGCAATTGTTAAGAAAAGGGCTTAGAGATAAAATCACAACTTTAACACCAAGGATTATGCAAGAAAATAGAGACAAAAGGGGAATTATTTTTCTTTTATTATGTTTCTCAGTGCAAGAATTATGAAAGGACCCTATATGCATTTTTTTATCATTTTCCCACAGTCATTTACAATAATCTCTTTGAAGAATCAAAATAAAACATCAGACCTTGCAGGAAAAATTTGCCAACTCATGCATTTGTTTTGTTAGGTACTGTTGTTCATGTGGGCTCAGACAGTGCCATAAAATGAAGTTTATATCCGACCTTCAAAAAGTCAAAACTGATTTGGGGAAACTGCATGCAAAGAGTTAAAATGGTTGCACAAAATTTATCCCAAAACCAGATAGTGAGACGCTAAGTCTGGCAGTCACAGTAACTCCTCTATATCAGACTCAAGCCTGTAAGATGCATTCTAAAATCATCACAAACAAACAAACAAACCAAAAAGAAAGAAGCATAGAAGCATGCTGTTCTAGTATGGGTCAGAAACACTAATTAGCTGGAATTGTATCTCATGATCAGTAACTCAGTAGTTCTCCTCCTGCCTCTGTTAGGGAATAGAGTTGAAGAGTTGTTGTATTAAAATAGCAATAAACAGCTTCCAAATTCTAAACACCAGTCAGGCTTAAATTTGTCTCCTGTAGTGCTTCCTTGTGACAGTGGCGATGACAGTGTCGATTAGATAGGGCTGGCACTTCACACCCTGTGTCACTCCTCATTATCTGATGAGAGCCCCTGCAAGAGGCAGGTGCCAGGGAATGAAAGATTAGGTGCAGCGCATGTAATCAGGCTAAATCCCTCACTACCTCCACTGAGCGATAACAAAATGTAAGCGGCTTTCTCCTTTCCACAAATTCTTCCCTGCTTTTGCCGTGCTCATGAGTCTGTGTGTACGATTACCCCAGTCGTGACTAAGAAACCGCACGGCAGAGACCAGCATTTCCAGGAGGAAGTTAGTTCTGGACCACAGGCTTGTATTCCAGACAATTTCTGTTTTCCCAAGAGTATGTGCAGTCCTAGTTACGCAGCCTTAAACCAACCTGCAGAAGTGCCCCTCCCTTCCTTCTGTGCAAGATGCTTAAACTTTTCTTGCTCAGTTTCAGCAGATCGTCTTTAATTCTCCCTAATGGCTTTCTTACTCCTCACAAATAAGCAAGTGAATTTTGCAAGTGAATGAACATAATGAAAAAGCAAAGTGTGAGGCTTGGAGACATGGACTGCATTTTGACACTTGCTGCATTTGCTTTAATACTTCTTAATGTGCCAATCAGTGTTCAGCAGCATGGCTGTTAGAAATGAACTTCCAGTGATGACATCCAGCAAACTTCATGGAAAAAAGACAATCATTTTTCAGTACCAATTACCAGTGAGAACTACTTTGGCTTTCTGTCTTTTCAGAGACAAATCGCTTCTTGGATTTGAAATGAGAACAGTGGCTTGCTGGGAGAGAGCTGGGCCATGCTGGATGAGATTCAAACACCTGGCTATGGGTAAGGATTCATGTATGCTGGGCCACACAAAAGAAAATACACAGCTAGCTTTGAGTAGCAGTCAAGTACCACTTGCTGCCTTCCTGGAGTGTCCCAGATAGAAGTTGTCTGCCACCAACTCTTCTATTAGAGGTACGCATGGGAAGCTATGAAGGTGGCAACCAGAGTGCACACCAGAGAAATAAAGGACCACAGGAAACTGAATGGTTACTTGCCAGTAGTCACAGATTTGGGTTACAGCTGGTGAAATGGCAAATGTGATGAATGGAAGTGTGTTTCACTGGAGGGCTGGGGCATTAATGAAGAAGAGGAGCAGAAAATATTTCTGTCTGTCTATCAAACAAGATAGCCTAAAGCCACCGAGGGAGAAGGGAAGTGGTGCCTGGGGAAGGTGAAGAGCAGTACTCTGGTGGTGGCCAGTAGCATTCAGAATCATTGGCCACAGTCAGCATCTGTGGGCACCTGCTCTGTCCTGCCAACATGGTGCCACGTCATTGACTGTACAGTTTAATCACAGCTGGATGAAGCACTGGAGGATGCACTGTGGAGAAGACTTGTGTTGCTGGGAGGTGAACCCAAAGGTCATTTTCATTTCACTGTCATACTGAATGTGTATCACTAAAACCCACTTGGCTGCTGCTTGGATGGATGGTCCCCGCAGAGCACTGATGTGACACTGTGGTGCCGAGAAGAAGATTTACTGTGGGGGAGCCCAGCTGGTTCTGGGCTCTCTGTAAGCTAAGATATTGAAGATGGAATTGTACACCTGGCAGAGGGTTAACCACGGACAGTAAGGACTGTAACACAGAATGAGTTTCCTGTCAGGAATCCTGACCTATTGTATTCAGACATGTGGGTGTGTGTCCAATTATGAGTTGTTATGTTAGTGCTAAACCAATGGTGCGTATACATGTGTTGTCCAGAATGGTATAAAGTAGCTACACTGTTGTAATAAAGTGTGCTGGTATCCTGAAAACCATGTCATGATCCCGCCTCGACCCACGACAATTTACTACCTGGCTGAAATGTCTGCCTAAGCACACTGACCTTCCCAGGAGCTCAGATGTGCCAGGGATCTCCTTCCAGAGACTGAAACTCAGCCAGGGGGCTCTTGTTCTCTGCTGATATTCTGGGTATTTGGCTGAAAAATAATAAGATGCTCCTGTCTCACAAGGAAGCACAAGGGAGAGGCCTGGGGAGAAGACCTGGATTTCAGTGCAGGCTGCATCTCCTGTAAGCTGCTTAAAAAAGCACCCTTACATTTTGAATCTCCCCTTATTCTGCTTTGAGTGGAGTCTGCATGCAAAAACACAGCTTTACACTGTGGAGAGGTAAATAACTACAGTGTTAGGCTAGCACCATGATTTGATAGGAAGAAGACTTTTCTGTGCCACTCTGAGTCATCTCATGCCTGACTTAGTGGGCTCAGAGGAACATCTTCCACTCCCCAGCAAGAGGCCATGGCCTTGTGCTGGCTGAAAGGCGGGCAGGATTTGGCAAGAGCTGACGCAAACATTTCCCAGACCCCAGAGAACAACATTTAGTCATACAAAAATCCCAGTTGGATGTTTCATACTTAAGCTGCTCCTCTGTGCAGCTGAAAAGTTAATTTGGGAAAAAAGGTTAGATGATTAAATAAGGAAAATATGGTTAAATGATCTTAATTTTATTTTTAACAGTTGATGTTGCTGGTGGATGTAGAAATACTGGACATAACCCTTATTTAGAACTCTACCATTTGATCTTCATGGTTATAGAACATGTGTTTCTGTGTACCGAAGATGAAAATAGGGAAAAAAATCCACTGTTGACTGTTCAGGAATGGGGCTTGAGCAGGAAGAATGCATCAAGTGAAATGTGTGCTTTTATAGGTGGCAATTCCTTTTTTTTTGTTTTCTTGCATTTAAATCCAGTCATTTCTGTGCATGATTGCTTTTCTGTATGAAAATTGTAACCATGCTGAGTATTTTTAGCGCTGTGTTAATTCCACTGACACACAAAAAGAATATTTCTTGTTTGGCATTTATTAAACGTCACTGATGTTCCAGTCTTGCAACCTGACCCATCAGCTGAACAACTTCGAGCTCCTCTGAACCCTTGCAAGGTCTTACGCCAACTACTGCAACCTTCTCAAGATAGGAATCTGCCTCTTCTGCATGTGCACCCACCAAATAATCCAAGCCTTTGGGAAATATGCTTGGGATAGGCTCATGAGAAGAGATGAGCCACTTCTGTGCTAAGGCATACTTGTTACTAGTCAAGCTGAAACCTGACTCCTGAAACAATCCCCTGGTAAGCATTACTGCTCCACTTCCCTAAAATAGCACATTCAAGTAGTAGGTTCTTCTGGTGACCCAATGGGTAGTCTTGTCTACGAAGAACAGTTCACCACCACTGTAGAAAAGCAGGGTGGCAAGCACGTGTACAAAGGGCCATTGTACAAATCAGGAAGTAAAGCCCCATTTCTACTGTCAAGGGGTGCAATAGGCAGATATTTATTATTCAGGCCTTATTTCACTGTCATGTCACGAAGATAAAGGTGAATGTTTTTCAAGGATAAGTAATGAAGATGTTAAAAACCCAGAGTATGGGAAAGGTAATGATAATTTTGTCTACATAGGGAGCTAAGTCTGCTCTCCAGGTATGAAAACACATCAGATATATATGCGTGTTTGGCTACCCACCACCTGAAGTCTTTCTGCTGCTGCAGTGATGCACCCATCTGGTGCTTGTGGGTACAAAAAGCATCCAAGCCTGAAGTACAAGTCACACTATGGTTACAGGGAAGTCACTTTTAGAATAAATTATATGAATACACAGAATCTCTATCCCACAAACAGATGTTTGAGATCTTGAACAATGAGCTGTGGCTCAGCATTCATTCTCATTACATGAGCATGGAAATCCCTGAGGAACTGGGAGCTGGCAATCCTCATAAACTTTGTGGCATGTCCAGTGGAGGAGGAGAGTCTATAAGTTTCTAGTGGCCTCTTACAAAGCTGTGGAAGAGAAAAACATAATCTAATGCACACAAGAGAGCAGTGGAGAGAGTATATTTTATAGAAATGTTCTAAAAAGGCCCTCAAAAATAATTGTGTGAAGTGGTTAGGAAAATGTAATAGCCTTTAAGATAGGCTCACTGCTTCTCAGAGAACACAGCATGAATTGGCTAAATCCAGTATAGTGCTCTGTCCTTCAGCTGGGTAAAAACTAGTTTTAGCCCTAGCACACTGCATGCTGTGCACAGGATACCCATGGAATAGTCTGTATATCACTTTATGTGCATAAAAACTAGAAACCAGCAAGACCTCATCACAGATGTCAGGTTCTGGTGTGCTTAGCAGAGATGGTCAAGCCCCATCTGTGTCTGATTGCCCCCAGAACAACAAGGATCTGGAGGTTTTGACAAAATAAATTTCAGTGTGTCAGTCAGACTGAGACTGGTCACATAACTGGGCTTTTCTTTATTCTGTCTTTTCTTTTAGAGCTGACAAACACAAAGGACTCCTCTGTCTTCTGGAGGACTCTGACACAAGAACCACCTTCAACTCTTCCTTGTTGTCTGGGGGGCGATAGGGAAGGAATGAAGGGATGGATAACACGGCATTGGTGTGTGAGTGAAAAAGTAGCTGGATTTTGCTATCCTTGGGGTCAATTCAAAGTGCTAACTCAAAATTACCATGCTGTGTCAGCTGATAGCAGCACTGATGAACCCAGGAGAAGGCATCACTTGGAGGGAACACACCAATCTGACCCATGTGTGGCAGTGCTCTCTCTCTTACCTAGTTTGCCTTCCCACATGGCTAAGGGGCTTTTGCAGCCACCAGCTGTTTGTTTATTTTGGATTTTCTAATTGTTGTTATGGTAATACTTAAAATTTGCATTCCAAAACCTTTACCTTGTTCTAACCTGCTCATTGTCTAGACAGCCCACATTGGAGGAGAGAAATTATCCATACTATCGAAACTACAGCCTGAATTCCGGGCTTTTTTTTTTTTTTTTTTTTTTTTTAGAACCAGGCAAACAGAAAGTACTTGTCCTACTTTCTAGTCAGTAAGCTGAAATTCTGCATGTTTAATTATAAATCAAATAATTGACTACAAAGCTATTGTGGTATGGCCTTCCATGCTGTTGATGGTTTTAATTGCAAACTGTTACATGATGTGCTTCAGTAACAAAGAATGAGCCCTGAAGTAGCAGAGGAAATGTCCTACTTTGACTCTATTTTTACAGTCAGGATGCAGGAAGTTTTCTGATGTGTCACTCCTCTCCATAATGGACATGAACAAGAGAACCATAGGCCACACAAGATGCTAGCTGGGGCCATGCTGTGTTCACAGGGAGAGCCCAGCTTGTTCCTGCTGCCCCCTTTTCAGGGCTCCCTCTTGTGAGAGTAATGTTCC
Source organism: Myiotriccus ornatus (assembly GCA_036023395.1). NCBI lineage: Eukaryota > Metazoa > Chordata > Aves > Passeriformes > Tyrannidae > Myiotriccus > Myiotriccus ornatus. The sequence goes on from JAYRBT010000001.1 coordinate 101,147,883, forward strand.
TCGCAGTAGCCAAAGAGGAGTTTGCATGGCTCATCCTAGAGTAAAATAACAGCCCTTGATGCCAGAGTGTGTAAAAGGAGCCCCAGTGGGAGCTGGAATCTTTCCTTCTCTCAGGCCTTCCAGTGGTGTCAGGCCCAGAGCTGGCACATATTGAATCCTCTGGGAGATGATGACACCTGCTTCTGCTGGGCTAGACTGCTGTCTCTTACTGTCCCACTGTGCAGCTCAGTAAAGTGCTCCATCTCCTCAGTAACTTCCTTGTAGGTACTGGCAGGTCTCCCTGAACCTATCCCTTCTCCAGGCTGAAGAAGCCCATGTCTCCCAGCACATCTTCTCAGGGCAAGGTGCCCCAGCTGAGTGGCTCTCTGCTGAACTCTTTTTGGGTCATCAATGACTTCCCTGGATCAGGGACCCCTAGACACAGACTCCAGATGTGGTTTAACAAGGAAAGAGTAAACGCAGCTGGTCTACTGGGGACTTCAGAGCCTTCTCCTTGCTCCAGTATCCTGCTCAGGCACAGCATCCCTTACCATGGAGGCATTGACACTTCTGAGGCCATCAATGGAGAGACTGTGTTGGATGAATTGTGTCTCCAGCATTGGATCCCAAACTTAGAGAGGCACCAGCACACCTTATTAGAGGGACATGAAGGTAGATAGTGAGGGCAAAAGCACTTGTTGTATGAGCAGGAGCTTAGGAAGCAAGATTTGTTTATCCTAGAAAAGAAACCACAAAGAAGGGGATCTATTTGCTGTGTGCAGCTGCCAAATGGGAGGGTGTGGAGCCAGGCTCCTCTCAGAGAACCATAGTAGAAAAAAGGAGAAGAGATGAAGGACACAGATTGCAGCAAGAGAAGTTTTGATCCTATACAAGGAAAAAGTACCACAGAGATGACTGAGCACTGAAACAGGCTGCTCATAGGCATTGTGGTTTCTCCATTCTTGGACACACTCAAAACCAAACTGGATATAATTCTGAGAAACTTCTTCCAATTAGACTTCCTAAAGCCCCCTCCAACCTGATTTTTGGGGGGATTTTATAACCTCGAAAGTTCTTCACAAAGCAGATAGCATGGGTGCTTTCACTGAATTTTGTCTTCAGTAGTAAGAAAGAGACGCAACTTTGTGTCCCTATGCACAACTGTACCAGGCAGCAGCACCTCTGTCAGCTTCTCTGGAGGTCCTGGCTGCTCTTTCCCACTCATCTCATCCACCTATTTCCATCCTCCTCACCAAGTGTCCCACCAGACTGCAAAGTATTATCTGGAGGAAGGTTTTGAGAGGGTGCTTGTGCAGTATCTTGAGCAAATTGAAGTGAGAAAGACAAATGAGATTTTCCTTCAGCAGATTAAGTTGAACTAGGAATGATCCTCACCTGCACTGGAGCCAGGACCCACCGTGTGCTCAGTTTGGAGCCAAAAGTGCTGATGAGGAAGGGCCATCAGCCCCAGGAGGATGAGGAGGTTGGGAGGAGGCCAGGAGGTGCTTGCTTAGACAAAGACATCTCGTAAGTAAAAAGCACTGCTGGTGGCAGGTGTTTTTTAAAGATGAGGACAGGTACAATTTCAACAGATCAGGACAAGTGAGAAGGAGAAAAAAATTGTGTATTATGTGGCCAGAGATGCACAGGACTTGCTAATGGGAGAAAAAACCTGAAAATCTCTTAATTTTTCCTCCCTTCCTGTCCACAACTCTGCTCATCCCTGTAACTCTGTATCAGCATGTATCAGCCTTCTCAGAAGCAGCTGTAGACTTACTTGCTTTCTTTTTTCTTTTCATTCTAGGTGTGATGAGAAAGAGAATCAGAAAAAAATAAAAAAAGTAAAATAAAATACTGCTAATACAAATGGGAAAAAAATAGAGAAAAAAGAGAGAAATAAACCCCAAGAGAAGCAAGTCATGCACAATACAATTGCTCACCACCTGCTGACCGGTGCCCAGCCCATCCCTGAACAGAAAGCAGTCCCTTTTGGCTAGCTCTTAAGAAAGAAATCTTGAAAGCTGCCACCAAGATGGACTGAAAAACACTGTCTCCTTCATCCATGAACAGGAAAATATGGAGCCTTTCTTTGTTGAACCCAGAGACTGAGTAGAGCCAATTACCTGCGGTGACAAATGGTGTTACAGCTAGTCTTTGGGCAGAAAAAATATAAAATCCTCCAAGTCAGCTATGACATCTTTCAGGCATATTTAGTCATTGAAGCTGAATGTCCCCAGCTGCGTTAAACTCTTAAGCTGTTGAGTTTCTGTTTGCAAGCCACTGACAAAAAGTAAGCCAAAATAGTCTTGCTGTGCCTGCTCTTGCCTAGGATTGCTGAGGAGAATGAAACTTAAAGCCCAGACCAATTCAAGTTTCTGGAAAAAACACCCCCAAGTCCTTCATGCTGGTAAGAAGTTCCAGTATTTTCCTGCTAGAGAAGGTTTCTTCTTTAGCAGTGCCTAAGGATGTGACTCTTCATACAGGGACAAGTCAGCTGCTGCTTTATTATATAACAGAGTCTGTCTTGACCTTGCTTTCCTAGGTGTACTGATGTGGCTGTGTTGAACAGAGCACCTCTGCACTCAGGGAATGTTTTTGGTCCTGCATTTTCTTAAGTAAGGATAGAGATCCCTTTTCCTTTCTTTTGTATGCAGAAGCAGTTTCTAGGCAGTACTGACTTAAAATCCTCTATTTTTATACGACTAACTATAGCAGCATAAAGCAAAATGGTTGAGATTATTGTAAGAACTTGAAGTCCAATACCCTTTTATTTTTTAACCAAACTGCGGCCTATGCGTGCATGAAGACAAAAACCCCAAACTGTATAAGAGAGGAATCAACAGGACCAATCAACAGACACATCTGTGATTAAAGGCTAATATGGAGAAGTGTAAATCTCCCTGAGCTGTAGTGTTGTTTCAGAGTGAAGTGTTTGTGGGGAAGAGCTGGTTTCCCCTCTTTCACTCTCCCTGGTGGGCACTGGTCTGTGCATGCCCAGTGCCTTCCCAGCTGTCACAGTCACTGTGTAGGCAGATGATCCCCTGGCAGTGAAGACTGATTTATTGTGTTTTTTTCTTGATGTGATATAAAGAAGTAGCAAAGGTTATTGCTAGGATGGATGGCTGTTTAACAAGGTCACCTGGTGCTGGGGTGGGGGGCAAGTGTGGTGATTCAGTGAGTCTGCATGGCAGCCCAAGACCACTGAGGTTGTGCCAAAGCAGGGTGTCTCCTGGTGAGGACAATGAAGAGGAAAAGGAGGAGAAGAAGGAAGAAAAGATTCAGGCCCTAGCCCTGCTTGCAGGCAGCGGTGGCTTCCTACCTGCTGGGAACCTGGCAGAGATGCCCAGGTGCAGGGTTCAGGCAAAGCTCCCTATCCCACAGGGAAAGGAGGAACCTGTGCCCTAGTGGGGGTCCAGTCACTGCTGAAACAAGAGCCATGTGTGGAAAAGTTTGATCCAGTGGAGCAGTGGGCTTTTCTTTTGCAGCCATACTTTTCTGCAGTCCCAAGAGCAAATGATGCTGGATGCTGTGTTATGTGAAGCACTATTGCAGTGATCTGTACAGATAATTACTAAAACCTTTCTTTATTAATCTCTGATTAAAATCCTAAGTAATTTAGATGCAAATTAACTGTTTTGCTTATGATCCTGATGACTGACCAAGCTGGCCCTTGGCATGGCAGAATTGGCTATTGTCCCTGGCAACTTGGGCCATCGATACCCTGGAAAACATTGCTGAAAACTGCTCAGCTGCATCCTAAACCCTCACAAGATGTAGAACCAGCCCATGCCAGCAAGGGGTAAGAGGGACCCAACAGCTCCCTGGCTGGGAGGGCTGGGTGAAACCTCTCGCTTTCCCTCTTGACCCAAAAAAGCCCCATTGCACAGGTGCATTGTCAGCACATGTGTTTGAGAGACTGCAGATCAGGCCATGAATGCTGGAGGATTTCTGAACTGTGCTCTTTGCACAGTGACAAGGGAGGAAGTTGAGGGCACTCTACTTTTTCTTACAAACTTCTGTAGGTAAGTTGCTGCTTTGACCATTTTCTCAACCATGAAAGTGAGTGGGTAGCCCAGCTTTTTTTCAGCTGGGTGCAATAAGGAAAAATATACAGCTAGCAAAAGAAAAAGCTATTTGTGATTTTTAAAATATATTTGTGGCTGATGTGTTTAAGGTAAGCTATTGATTATATGGATTTTGTTTTGGTAGCTAAAGACACTAATACTTGTTGATACTTTTCAGAGTAATAGACAGGGTTTGAATGACAGGTTTTATCTTTCCCTTTGCCCTTCCAGGACCGGTGACAGCTGGAGAGAGCTGATGCTAGAGACTGAGGCAAACCTGTGGTGGTTGTTGCCATCTTTCTGCACTGCCTGAAGATTATCAAAAGGCATTCTTTCTGATTATCCTTAAGGAAACTACACCATCTCTACATATCTCAACAGCAGTGTGATGCGCCACTGGTTTCCAGCCAAAAAGCACTTGAAACTGCTGGGGCCATGTCCTGTGCAGTGCTCTCTTCAGGGGTGCAGCAGCAGAGCCAAAAAAAAGTCCATGTTTCTTGGACAATGGTGCAAACACTAGATTTGAAAACCAAATACCATGTTACATGACAGATAGCGGTCTCTAATGAACTAATTCCTAATTAGAGTCCCATGGTATAGGCACAGGAAGGCACTGTGCTCCTGAGAGCAGCAGGGCTCATGAAGGACCCTTCACTACATGAATGCGTTGTTGCCTAGTAAAGACTGAACCACCTCACAGAGAGGAATGGGGCATTTGTGGCTGTGCCGAGATGAGACTCCAAAGCCTTTTCTTTAGTAGGGCATTGTCAGGATGCCTCCATCACCTGGCTGTCTGTTTTTATAGTGTGAGTTGGACTGGATTTCTGAGATGTCCATGTCTCTGGGTTGGATCCAATCTGCATGCTGGGCTTTGAAGCTGTGGGAAGCTAAGAGAGGAGCACAGCCCTGCATCGTGTGGGCCAACGTGGCTTTTGCATGGTGCTCAGTCACTGAAAAAGCTCTTCCTTGTCGTTACTGAGATGCTCCATCAGCCTCAGTTTGCCATCTCAGGAGCTGAGGATACTTCATGAAGTTAAACAAGTGTGAGGGGTTGTATCAGAACCTAGAAAAGGAGAATTCATTAGCTTTTTAAGGGCACAGCTCCCTAACAGAAGTGCACAGGAGTTCACGGCTGTGTCTGGGATAATAATTTTTTCATCAAAATAGTAGTTTATCATTCTCTCTGAGGACAAACAGAGCTGGGCTTTGACTGTAGCTGCTTCAGGCCTGAAGAAATGACTTGTCTGTTTTTCCAAGGCCCATCAGTAGCTCTAGTAACAGATGTTTCTCTCCCCACAAATTTCAAAACATTACACCTAGAGTAATAATCCTATTAAAGGCTTGCTTGTTTTGCTATTTAGTGGAATAACTTTTTTTAAAAACAAAAACTTTCCTGCATTTCAAAATGAAAACATAATGGTAGAAAGAAGCAATGAGAAACATAGACGTCCCCAAATCACACTGCAAAAAACCCACATTAAATCTTGGCTTCAAAAATTCTTTTATATACTGGAGCGTCTTCTGTGAAAACCCCCTGCTGGGCTCTTAACAGCAAATCTACAGAATTTCTGAATGTTTGGACTTGCTCCAAATTGTGCCATTGAGATAAAGATGCTCAAAAAAATGAAACCATTACTATTTTATCTTATGCTGATAATATGATCTAATTTGATTTCTGTTTTTTACTGTTGACTGCATAGAGTGAATCAGACTACCTAGAAGGGAGATGAAAATAAATCACTGGAAACAACTGAAGCAGGTAGTCCTTAAGTCCTTAATTCCCTAGGCACTTCCCTGGGAAGGAAACATGATAATACTTTGTGAGGGCTGAACTGGTGAATACAAACATCTTTTCTTTTTTCCTTTTTTTTTTTTTTTTTTTCCCATTCGCGTAGGCACTGAACTGGGAAGTTCCAGTTTAAAAGTGTGACACCAAAGGAAAGCAGCTTGGAAAGGCTGTTTTCAAAGCTAATTTCCTTGATTTTCCATCCGTTACCAAGGTCAGAGCTGTTCCTGGGAGCTACATGGCAGCTTTGAAGTTACGTTGAATAAATATTTCAAAAAGATTTTACATGGAAATATATGAGGAAAATATACCTTCCCTTCTAAGAGGTTTGCCTATGTATTAAATACTTTCCATTGTCTCAGGAGAGCCCAACAAGCACACACAGCCCAGTGCACCTAGTTTGTCAAAGCCTAATGAACTCTTTAGTGGAAGTTCTCTGTGGCTTTGCAGAGATTAGGCTAGCAACTACATTTGTGCTTCAAGCTGAAATGAATCAGTCTCTGCAGGAAACCTGACTTCCAGAGTGTTTTCTTGTCAAATTTTGTCTCAAAAGTAATTTGTTATCTTCTTTTGCCTTCTTTCCACTCACCTTCTTCTCCCATGTGTGTGAGCGCACCTTTGATATGTCTACGTCTTTCAGGCGTTTCACAAAGCTGAGAAGCAGGACACCTGGCAGAAAAAATATTTTCTCTAGGGACATCACCCTTTCGTTGGACAAGCACTATCCTGGTCACTTCTGGTCTGCACCACTCCACCACCACCCCCATTCCCCACCAAAAAAAAAAAAAAAAAGGGAAAAAAGATATGATTTTATGGAAAAGAAAAAAAGAATTGTTCTTTATGTGGAAGGAGGGAACTCAACCACAAAACACATATCTTATAGAAATCATTAATTTTCCTCAGCAGTAGAGAACTACATTTTTCCTTAAAATTTTGGAAGAAAACTCAGGCAGTTAATGCATGCAGAGATAAATCTTCCACTCTCTTCTAATCAGCATCCACAGTGCAGCTTCACGTGCGGCACATACCCCCTTGCCTTGGTTGCTGGAAACCTGGTCTCTGTGTGGGTGTACTCTCTGAAACTCTCCTAATGTTGCTACCAGTCATGTCTTTCTGATTGTCTTGTCTGTCACCAGAGCTGCAGCACCTTCAGGGAAAGTGCCCTTATGCAGCATCTTCCCAACTTGGGACAGGTCTGAGATGGGTTAGGAATCTTTTTTATTTGTTTGTTTTGACTGTATCACTCATTCTTATGGTTTCTTTCTCTGTGCAGAAACACATGGTAAAGAGCAGCATTACAGATGAGGGGCTGAGAGGCTGAGGTGTTGAGTGCACGTTCTCCAGATGTTTTGTTTCCTCATGGAGGCAATGGGAGATCACTGCTCTCACTTTCTAGGACTGGTCCTGAGCAAATCTCATGGCATTAGCAGTATAGGTGTGAAGATGCATATGCATCTGTGATGCCAGAATGGTTGAGTAGATGTTTCTGCAGAAATGTGATGCCAATGAGCTATTATTTTTAACTGACTCCACAGCAAGCTGCAGCTACAGCAGGATGGAAGGGCAAGAACTAAAGTGGTTTCTGTGCCACAACCTGTCTCTGGACCATTCCTTCTGTGTTTTGAACCATAAGGTTAGTTTTTGTGTTTCCAAGGAACAAAGTCTTCGTGTGTCAAGTTGTAATACTCAAAAGAGAAACAAACACTGTAGAGCTAAGTATTTCACCATACTGTAAGGAGCAGAAGAGGTGTCATAAAGTTTAATAACTACATCTTACAGCATGTCTTTTGCCCTGGTACTTGTCCACATGTTTGCTCCTACCCCAACAGCAGTGAAATAGCTTCTTCCCCATTTTCAGGTTAAGCTATGTATCACAGAATAAAGTTGCAGAGTATCTGTGTAATCTTTTTCATATGTTCATGCCTTCAGAAGCCAACATGCCTGCTTCAAAGCTCTGCAGCAGCACCTACCACTGTGGAAGCAGCAGGATGCTGTGGCAGCCATAGTCTCTCCCTCCAGCTCCACTTGAAAGGGGTTTTAGGCGGGTAAGACTGAGGCACTTCCTATAAATCACTTCTAGGGTTTCATTTGCTGTGGTGCAGGTCTCTCTGCTTCCCACTCTTGTCATTCCAGCTCCCTCTGATCTGTGTGGTCTGACCCAAAGCTCCAAACCACAGAACAAATTTTGGGAGAACACAAGTTCCTGGCTGTTCTGCGTGTCTTCAGAATCTCTTTTTTGTGCACTTTTGTGGTTTGATTCAATGCTGTACTCAAGCCTCACTGGTTGCACTTTTCATCAATGCAACCACGTTTCCTGCTTCCCATTTCTCGACATTCTCTAAGAGCAATCATCTCTTTTTATGAATGCTGATTAAGTCTTGCCCCAAACAGGTCTGGAAAAGACTGCAGAGCAGAGGTGCCTTTGACTTAGCAGAGGCCATGAGCGACTGTGGGTGCCCAAGAGGAGCAAGCTTTTAAAACGTCTGAAAGCCTATCTTTGGCTTCCAGAGGGCCGGTGACCATCATGTTCTCAAAAAGCTGCAGATTGCACAAAACTTCAAGGAACTCAGAATCCCTAGTGACTTCCTTAAACTCCAGCATACATATGTCCTGAAGGCCCCTAGCTATAATACATGCCCCAGGATATATTACACTCTGTGCCATAAATTTTCCAGAATACTTTTGAAAGGATTGAGAGAGCTGATCTTGCCCAGCACATCTCAGAGTTTCTCACCTGTGTCTCCACTCACTCTGGTTGAGTTTTTTGTACCCCTTGGGTGAATGCAGTTCCAGCTGGGCAGTTGGTGTGGTTCAGAGCACCTGGATGGCTTACATCAGAGTGGATTCCTTCTCTGCCTGACAGCAGGATCAGCTTGTACCTAAGCTGTTCACAACAGATGTTTGCCTAAGCTCATATTCAAAAACAAACAAAAAATTATAGAGATGTAATGGTTTCCACAGCCAATCTATCTAGTGCTTAATCATCCTTACTATTGGAATTTTTTTTCATGTTCATCCTAAATCTGTTTTGCAACTATCAAAGCCCATTATTTCCTATCCTATCATCAAAATTATTCCCCCATATTTACAGATAACTTAGATGTATTTAAAGACCGATATTGTCTCCCTTCAGTGTTATCTTTTCTAGACTAAACAACATAATTTCCTTCAGTCTTACTTAATAATTTGTGTTTTCTAGATCTCTAACTGATTTTGCTACTCTGAAGAACTGTATTTGGGACATAGCTTTTGTTCATCCCCTCAAAAAAGTAAATTAAGATGTCCTTAGAACTGAATGAAATACTCCAGCTGAGGCCTTGGCAGCACTAAATTGACAAAAGATATGTCAAACTGTTTTATAAGTGGTAATCCTGGTGCTGTACCCCAGCACAATGCTTCCAGTTTCTGCAGTATCAGAGCATCATTGGTTTCTCATGCCACAGTCACCCCTAAATCGTTTTCTGCTTTCTGATGCTCTGTCCTGGTGTTTTATATTGGTCCTGTCTTCATATATAAGCAACTTGTTATCTGGCTGACAGCAGGACAAATGGAGACTTTCACATTAATGGCATTGCACCTCATCTTTTTCTGGCTGCTGCAGTTGAGCAAGATCCTTCAAAGTCTGTCCCTAATCCTTAGCTGGAATTCAAGGGTTTTGTGATTTGATAGGTGGTGACTCCATTGTCCCAGCACGAGGCGAAGTGGTTGCGGTACATCAACTTCTAAACCTCCTCTGCCGATAATCCGTTGTCTCGTTTCCATACGCTCCCCCATGCTGTTGCCTCTTGCCACGGGGGCTCAGCTCTTTGAAGCAAGAACCAGCCTTATGTTCTCTCTTTATACAGTGACTGGCACGATGGTGTCTTGATCCGTGATTAAGGATCCTAAACATAATGACAAAATAATAATACTATCTATATAATTGAGAAGCTCCAGTTTGTGGCAAAATGGGAAAGGAGTGTTGCTTATGGGCGCATTAACATTTCCTTTTGTAGCTCTAAAAAAATGTAATGGAAGGCAGCTTTTAGAATTGAACTGCTATTTCTGTAGGAAAATACTCATTTGCTGAGGAGAATGGTACATTCCTCTCTGTAAAAATGTCACATTTTCACCTGGGGCATATTCATGAAAATTAAAACTTTGCTTCTTGTTGTAAATCTTTGTAAATTTCCATGAATTTGCCCTAGGTGAAGATGTGACACTTTTACAGACAAGAATGCTCCAGTTTTGCTGAGAGAGGCAAAAAGGCCTTTCTGTTAAAGAAATGACAACAGCAACTTTCTGCTTGTGAAAAATATCTATCCCTTTTACTTAAAAAAAAAAAAAAGAAAAAGAAAAAGAAAAGGAAAATGGAGTTGAGCTGTTGCAGAGCTGTATTCTGCATTCCCCACCTTCTGATCAGCTTTTATACCTCAGTGTGCTCAAAGGCAGAGAGTGAAATTTAACCATGCATTGAATTTACAAATGCACTTTAGAAAAAATTCATTTTCTACTGAAAACTGGTAACTTTGCCATTGCTGGCACTAATGCTGTTATATAGTCAATGGTTATCATGAATTAACGGCAACAATCACTCATTCAAAACTTCCACTAGAATGGATGCAAGTTACAATCATGAAAGAAATATCAAACAGTGTAATTTTGTAATTAAGAGAGAAGGAAAATGAAAGCCTAGTACTTTCTGTAAGCTTTTTTCCATTTCTGTCATTGATTATTCACTCTGTCCCTGACACGGTGCAGCCAAGCTGAACCTTTTTGTCCAAAGCTGCAGAAGGAGGAGGGGACTTATGGATCTAAATGGGGTTGACCATCACTTAGAGAGAGTGCCTCATGTCAGACCATTTTCTTCACTGAGCTGCCCATAGGAAGAAGCAGTATCAGGGGGTTATCATGGTAATGTGATAAAGAAGAGGCTGCCACAGGATGCTCTTGGACAATACTTCTGTGACAGTCTGGGGTGACCTAATCTATGTCCATTAATTAACACATCCCAGTTGTGGTTGGACTCTCAGGGTTTTCATAGAATCATAGAACAGATTGGTTTGGAAGGGACCTTTAAAGTTCACCTAGTTTAAAGCCCAAGTTTTCATAGGGCTTAGTAAGTCTTTCCATTTAGTAAGTGTTACCTCAAAGAGGTAACACCTGTAATCTTGTCCCGTAGCAGAACATTTCCAAAATCAATTTGTCAGGGTTACAGGAAAGATTTGCTTCTACGGATGCTGGAATGGACAAGGCAGATTCTTCCATGGACCAACAAGTCAAAAGCTACCAAGGACATGTATCTGCTGAGGGGCTTTGCCTGCCCACTGGAAGTCTCACCTCATTTTTCTGCTCAGGGATCTCCAAAAGCTCTTGTAATCCAGAACTGCTCCAGCCTGCAAAAAGTGAAGGTCTACAGCTGCTGAGAGGATATCTGGTGAGAGGATATTTGCTTCAGTTCTTTTCTTCCTTCCCCCATCCTGCCCATGTTGTGCCTTTGATGGATGGGTTCCTAGATGTTGAAACATAGTAAAGGGTTTAGGTATTTGAAAAAAGAAGAAATGTGTGTGCATGTGTGATAACTTTATGTTATCACCCCGGTCTTGGCCTGGCAGCTGCGGAGGAGTGTTAGCCTACCAAACCTGCTCACAGGTGGTTCATGTTCCTTGATGATGGAGAAAGAAACCAGTGGGGACAGTGAGCAAGGCCTCGTTCCATTTGGGAGGGCTGAGCAAGGAGAACACTGCAGAAGAGGGGCAGATTTGCAGAGGTACAGGAGATTGGGAACAGAGAAACCTGGAGAAGCCCCTGGAAAGGGGAATTATGGGAAAATAATAAGGAAGACCAGTGCTGGAATAAGTGTTCAGCACAGGAGCAAACAGCCCAATGCACTTGCCAACAACCCTCCACCAGCTTGATCAAGGGTGGGAAACTCTTCCCTCTCAGTGGCACATCAGAAGTCACAGCTCCTGGGGATCTGGCTTGTCCCATCTGGCTGATTCGAGAGCCACTGGATGCAAACCGGCTGTTCACCCTCCCTGACAGGATGCTGTGCAAGCCCTGTGAAACATAGGTTTGAATCAGGAACAAAAGGGGACATTTCTGCAGGTTATAGCTGGCACTTGGCCTTTTCATACTGTAGCTGGAACATTAAAAACCCAGAAGGAGGTTATCTGGTGCCTGAAGTCCGGTTGATCTACTGTGAAGCTTCTGCTTGCTGTGTGTGTATGCGAGTTTAGCAGCAGCCCCTGTATGTCTAAGCTCTTGTTATTGCCCACTCAGTTGTAAGGAAATGAGCTGATGCTAATGCCAAAAAATGGTCACTGAAGTATAAAAAGAAAAAAAAAATCCCAACTAGCAATCTATACACCCCAGGAAGATGGCACCCTGTGTTCCTAAACTGGCAAAGTCCTGAAAGGTTTATTAAAACTGATATTTGAACTGGCAAGTTAGTTCATTCTCACTCAGTGCAAACCCATAAAAAGTATCAGTCTAAAAATATTCTCTGTAGCAGAGTTGTCTCTAAGAACTATAAGTGGTACTCTAACGCTGTGGTATGTGTCTGCTCCAACGTATCCTGCCAGGGAACGGGACTCCCATTAACCACTCCTCACTGATAAAACTCACCTCTGGTGGCACTGGTGTGAACATACGTGGCATTCCCAACAGCCCCTGTCTTGCCACTGGACAGGTAAACCACATCTGTAAGGATCTTGCCATGAGGTTGTGAAGCCAGTGGAGATCCCTGTATGAAAATAGTCACTGTTGGCTTTGGAGGTGTTGTTCACAGCCCAGATAAGAGAAGCCATCAGCACTGAAAGTCTTGTGCTTCCATGTCACAGCTGTTGGTGACTGCTGTCTGGCCCTAGGGGTGAAAGCCAGCAATTTCCCTCCCAGTCCAAATCACTGACCTCTGACACCAAAACAGAGACACGTGATAAATTAGTGCCAACTCAGTGCTTTCTGTGAACATTTCCTGAACTCATCACAGTGTCAGGGCAATAAGAAAAGCTCAGTTCAGACCAGAGCAATTAGAGTTAACTATATATTTTTTTCACTGATAATTGGCTTTTAAGCACAGGTCCCAGAAGGGATTTTTGGGCTGACCTCCAAATCAAACTAAGGGAAATCAATAGCATTTAGGCATCAGAAGAAGAATTAGATCCTCTTGAGGACTTAGACATGAGTTTCCTAGCCAGCAACTTATTCCACATTCATCAGTGGCTAAATAGAGCCAGTAGGTCTGGAAATCCATGAGAGTGAAATATTTACAGCCCATAGCTGTGGCGTTCCCATAGGAACAAAGGGAGCAGCAAGGCAAGTTTGGGTGTTTTCAGCACTGATGGGTCTGGAGAATGAGCTGATAAGGTGTTCAAGCCTTGTCTGTGCTGTAATAGCCACTGCCCTTCCCCATGCACCACTTGTGCACCACTTGTCTGTTACAGTTCCTGACTTCCCCATTGCAGATGGATGGGGCCATGGAGAAAAATGCATTATTATTTTACTTAGCCTAAACTTCCTAGTACCAATTGCCCTAGGAGTCTTTACAATTAATCTTACAACAAAAGAATGGTGACCACCCAGCAGTCTTACAGATAAATCTATTAGGCAGCATGCACGCTCAGCCTGCCAACAGCAGTACATAAATGCTAGTAAGTGAACTTTGGCAATAAATCAAAGCTACAAACTCCCCCTCCCCAACCCAACCCAAACCAAACCACAAACCTAACCCAAAATGCAAAACCAACAGCCTTTTCCCCCTTGCTTCTGGAATGCATCCCCAGCCTCTCCACAAAACTAGCTGTAACAAATGCCTTCTGCAGTGTATCTCCAAAAGGTTATCAAGTCTGAGTTATTTTGAAGCGAGGGGAGATTTAGGGAAAGTTTCCTGTCATCTGGCAGAAACCACAGGAGCAGTTCCCAGGATCCAAATCAACCCAATGGGAGACCCTGCCATGAGGCTCCTGTGAGGTTTCCCTAGCCCCACAGAGACCAACTCAAGGGCTTTCCTGGGTCCCCAGCAGCTTCCTTGTCCCTTTCCACATAACACAAAACTATTTGGCCTTGGCCTTAGCCTCAGCCGTGAACTGGGCTGGAAATCTGGGTGGGATTTGCTGTTATCACAGTGTTGACTTTGGCAGTCCAGTGTACCCTGCGAGGATTGATGGATCTCCCTATTGATTTGGCACCAGATCTGTCCTCTCAACTGTCGCCATATACATCCTCTTAGGGTAAATGGGCTTGGGTCCAGTAGTAAATAGATAAAGTAAAACATGAGATATACTTAACATTTTGTGTTATCATAATTATTTTTAAAAAATTTATTTACCTGGAAAGACAGCTCCTGCTCAGCATCTGGTTTTCAGTCAGCTCCTGATTTTTTTTCTGCTTTTTTTTTTTTTTTTGGGTAACTCAGTTTTCCGTCTCAGTAGACAGAGGAACAAACCAAGACCAAACGATTTGCCAAAGTTCATGCAGAGAATCACTGGCTCAAGCAGGATTTATAGGGAGATTTGCCCTGGCTTCAGTCAGCAATTCATGTTGTCTCTGTTTGGGTTTGCTCTGACACTAGGGGTTCCTGATTCAGCCTTGCTAGTTCATGAGACTTTCTCACGAGTCTATTAATATTTGCTGTTTCTTGAAAAGCTGGCTAATTTCAAATTTCAAACTTGGCTTGTATGAATTAAGCTTCTAGTTGTGGTGACAGTAGAGCAAAAAAATAGCTTTGGACAAAAGAAGATTGGTGTATCTTCTCCATGCTTAGAAACTGGAATAGAAGTTTCTGTTCTTTTAAAACCTCCCCTGACTTCTGAGCCTGGGAAAAAACATAACATGTCATGTGACTGCTTGGGTCTCTCTTGCTGTTGAGTTGCTCATACTTCTGAGTTTTCCTGTCTCTTGTATCCCCAGTGTTGTGAATTGCTTTCTTCCCTTTCTTCTTGACAGCTAATTCAAGGATGTTGTTCTACTTTTCTTTTACAATTATTCTTCAGTTTTAAATTGTACTTTTCTTGATAAATTTAAAAAATAGGGAAAAGGGTGTACTGTTTTCAGGTTTATAGTATTTTTTTCTACTCAAAAGGCTTCGTATTTCTCTTTCACTCACAGATTTCAGAAAACCTTCAACCCCAGACAAGACTGTCATGATATTCAGGGATACTAAGTACTTGCTAATCCCTTGCTGTCTATGAGATATACAGCTACTCAGAACTTCTGCAAGTCAGACAGTGAGCATGGTGTATAGGACCAGACTTAATGCAGGAAGCCAGGCAGCTTCAGCTATCAGTATGACAGAGATCCCCATGCAAAGACATAAGTTTTTGACAAAGATAAGGGGATAGAGTTTAAATTGAACCTTACCAGCAACAGCTATTTTTGGTTTTAAGCAGGACTGCACTGAGTTACATATAGATTTTGGCTCAATGTCTATGCAAAATATACCAGCAGGCCTGAAACTGCCTGTTTGCCCTGTGAACATTGCATAATAACCTTCCATCCCCCTTGCTACATGTAAGCAGACCTTAACATCCCTGCAGTGTTAACTGCCTAGTACTGCATGTAATTATACACAGAGAATTATCCCTGCACTGCGATTAGCCGAATGCATTCATATGCATGTGAATTACTCTTTGTGCTGACACAGTGAAAGGCTGGAGGCCACGTTTTACTCAAGAGGATGGAGAGGAATGTGCTTGTGTGGTCCTCTAGGAGTACCCCACTAATGGGAATTGTACTTGCATCTTTTCTGTCTGAAGCAGGGAGAGCACCTGGAGCTAGAGATGGGCACTGGGCATGTGCCTTTTGAGCACCATCAGCTCTCAGATGCATGGAGCTGTAGTAGAAGCTGCATGTTATGTTGCTGTGAATGTTTTAAATATATCTTTTTTTCTTCTTATGCCTAGCAGCATCCCTACGAGGGTCCTCAGCCTTGTAATGGCACAAAACAACAATGCAAATGGGAGGGTCTGAGCTGACAACCAGTGTTGTGCTCAGTGGGTGGCTGGTTATCTTCAGCCCTGTGGATGTAGTGCTCTGGTCTCAGAGATCTCAATGTGGCCATCTGCAGAGCCTGAAGAGATAAATAGGGATGTGTAAGGTCCTGAAACACCTGGCAGACCTGCAAAACTTTGCTTGTGATACTAGGGAAGGGCTCACTGCTTTTGCTCCACACAGCTTCCTCTTCCTGTTCATCTCATGTTGTATTTAACCTCTTATCCAGTGTGAGAAGGGAGTATTTTCTTTTTGGAAAGCAAATATATCCTCCTCCTGCTACACAGCTCCTAGAGAGAAGATGGCATGGAGAGCTGTTGCACTTCCTTGCCCAGGAGGTGACACAGGATGATCCTTCTGAGAGTCCACAGGGCCCTGGAAAAAGAAACTCCTTCCCTACTGGGAGTCCAAAGCTGTCCTCCAGGGCTGGTAGCTGCTACTTGAATGTCTTCTGCCTCTGTGTTCACATGGTGTTCGCAGGGCTGTGAAGTTCTTGCTGGATTCTCTGCTAGGTAGAACATGCAAGGAAGGGGAGGAACTTAGAGGTCTGGTCTGGGGTACTTCTCACAGGGAATTAAGGGATGTGAAGCTTTTTTAGAGTATGATGGTTTTCTCACCTGAATTTTAAGTCTTGAGGCTGTTCACTGATGCAGGAAAAAGTAGTTGCAAACTAAACAAAGCTCTTCCACATTTTAGCACAACTATGACTGTGCAAGAAAGACTGTGGTGGCACTGCAGGGTTGTGTATGGCAGAAAAGATGCTGCTGGGTTTGCACTTGCTGGAGCTTTATGACCACAGATCGCTCTGCATGAACAAGCCCAAGGAAACAAGCCCGTCTTCATGAAAGTGCTGAAAGTCTGCAATAATTGTGAGCAAGTTGCACAGCTAATTTAAATTTCCCCAATAAGTGTTTTTTTCCTGGGTCTCTTCCTTTACAGAGCAGTGAGGCTAGGGGTTCACAGTTAAAGGTTATTAAAATATTAAGTATAATTTTCTGCTGCATTTAACTCTTCGCAAAGAATGTGCAGGATATGGCACGCAATGTGAAATACAAATACATGTATTGCAGGGCAAGCAACTTCTCTTAGGAGATGGTGATCCCTCAATTACATGCCTGGGGGATATGTCTTTGAATTAAAAGCCTGGGTTTTTTTTTTCTTTTTGGTCCACCCTTGCTAATTACTAGACTAATCAGCAGCAGCCAGCTATTACAAGCGAGAACAGAAAAAGGGAAGTTTGTAGGTTTCAGGCATATCAGCCAGATCTGTGTAACTTTGTTGGTTTGGAAAAAATTCAGATGCAAGAAAGGTGCTGAGCATACAAACACTGATCTCTATCTATCGATGAATTCTATAGTGTCGCAGGTGTACAAGAGAGATTTGCAGCCAAAACAAATAAATACTCCCAGAATGAAACCTTTCCTTGTGCACCAGCTCACTTACGGCACTCTCACATGGTCCTGTCCAAGGAGGCTTATCACAACACAAACTACAGAGGACTGGGCTTACTGGGCAGGCAAGAAATCCTGGGCACCTCCAGCACTGATGCTGGAATGAGACCAGCTGTGCCAGCGCCCATAGTTTTGCAGCTTGAGGGGTGTCTTGAGCTTCTTGCAGGAGCCACAGGCAAGAGTCTTCTGCATGGCCAGCAGCTCCTGCCTCCTTGTTCTGCCACAACACAAGATGCCTGTCTCTCTCCATCCTCCTTTTCAGCAGACAGCATGGGGGCACCATGGCATAGCAGGGTCCCTTGCACCTAGAGTGGGCACATTAGCACTGTCACACTTTGCAGCTCTTGGCCACCCTCTTTGACCATTTTTCCCTCACTTTCTGGACACTGGTTCTGACCAGGGCTCCTTAAACCTTTCTCCAAGAATAAATTATCCACAAGTAAGTGCTTGTGATGTAAAAAAAATGGAGAAAATACTGAATGTTCTGGAAATATGCACAAATTAAATCAGTGACAGAAACAGCCCTGGAAAATAATATGATTTCTGTTATTCATATGATTATTCTTATGTTCACTTAATTTCTCTTTAAAGAGACATAGTTATTTCTCTAAGGGTCTCCTTCATATGTGGTAAGAAAAGAAACAGGTGATTTTTGTAGAGTTAGTTTAATGTTGTTCGTGTCTGGATTAGTCCTGTGCAAAACCTTCACAATGCACTCAATAATGCAAGCAGAGTTAGTGTTTTGCAGATTTTGATGAGTTAATATTTCAGTAAGAACAAGTCAACCCCCTTCAATTTACATATTAAACACTGAAGGGAAATGGGTGTCTCTAGTGTGTCCTAGATCCACTGTACAATGAGCTTCTCATATGATGACAGTGAAAGAACCAGCACATTTCTGTTCATGCTTTCACCATGAGCTTCCATAGACAACACTCTTATAGGTAAATATATTTTGGAGAGCATCTACCTTTCCATGGGCTCCCTCTCACACTGGGAGCTCAGTCTCCTTCTCCCTCCAGCCCTTGGAGAAGTCAAAATAGAAACACATCGGTGAGATAGTCTTCCCTCTCCATAACCACCCCTGAATGCCAGAGTGGCTTTTGGAATAGCTCTGGTTTTGTACAAGTTTAACACAGTTTAAATAGGACTGTGGTTTTCAACACCTTTTTTATTTGTGATCCCTGGATAATGTGACCAGTGGAGATGTAAGCCCCTACGTGGCAAAAAGACATTTATTTAGAAATAGGCTTGTTTTTCTCAATGGCTTTTAGTGGATCATTTAGGGAGGAGAGAAGTGAAAAGCTACTGGAGGTGTTTGTTGTTGCAGAAGTGGTAGACAGGATTAGGTAGTGCTGTTCTATCTTTTTCATTTATTAGTTTGGGGTCTAACTCATCTAGCATGTGTTCAGGCATGCTGTTTTGTTACATTTGGGGGGGCTTTTGCTCAAAAAAAGACAGTAGGCCTTGTTGCAGGAGTTATATTAGTTGCAAAAGTTTGCTTGCTTTGGTGGCCCACCAGAAGCAGGTTTATAGGGAAAATGGCTCCCAGGGAACTACTGCAGATGTGAGTCAAGACACTGGAAGGAAGGCATGGCTTGCATGCCTTTGAGCACCAGTCTTCCAGGTGGAATATTTCTATGCATGTAGGGAACCTTCAGAGTACTTCTGAGGAGATCACCATCAAATCCTCAGAGGGTTGCATAGCATAGCACTGTTGCAGGGCCAGGAATTGAACTCGATTATCCTTATGAGTCCCTTCTAACTCAGGATATTCTGTAATCCTGTGACTCTGAAAACAGAAGTCAAATGCCAGGAAAAGGAATGGTGATACTTGTGGAGAGATCATTTGGGAAGCAATGAGCATCTTAGCAAACAGTTAGAAAAATGAAGTCTACCTGTGTATTGTTACAGAGCCTTTACTTTACCCTTGAGTCCAATTCTGGTCTTTACTGCAGTGCTGAGCTCCCACACCTCCAACTGATTCCTATCCAGGAGCTTCAGTTTGCTGGAAAAGAAGAGCTCCCTAATGCCCAGCCAAGATAGTAGTTCAAAGCTGATTGCCTGCCATCCAAATGTAAAACAGCCACTAAGTTTTGTATCTTGAATTTTCTATTAGCCTTTGGCAATTTTATTCCATTCATTAAAACAAATGCAATGTGTCACTAACCTCAGTTACACCCACAGTAAGGTCTGGCCTGAGCTTACACAGTAAGTAGAAGTGGTGGCATTCATTTGTAAGATTTCAACTGCATCCTTCATTCCAGGACTAAGCACAGCTGCAACATCCACAGTATCTTATAAACCAGTATCCTTGCCAACAGTGTTTCCACCCAATCGCCTTAGACTAACTGGCCAAATTCAGACTGCAGTTATATATACAAATGCTAAAGGCAGAAGTCTGGAAGTACCCTCTGGCATCCTAAATCATGAGCAGTGAATGCTGGGAGTATGAAAGGAAAGCAAGCAGGTTTGTATGCTCTTTCTGACTGGCATTTCTAACCACTGTCACCAGTGGAGACAACATTGGGATAGGTGAGTGGTAAGTCTGATGCCACTGGTGCTTTTTGCATATGGTCTTATTTCTTTCCTGCTGGGATGTTCAAGGTGCAGCTTGTGCAGCTCGATGCAGCTCTGTGCAGAGATACTCAAGGTCGCCATGGACTTGTCACTCCTGTACCCAAGGTAGAATGTGCTCTTTCACTCACATCAGACAACTTCAGGTACCCAGGCTGGCTTTCACAGAAAGCAGAGATGAAAGCAGCCCTTCTACTCAGCCCCACACAGCTGCAGCTCCACCCAGACAGAGCATCTGCTGCCAGGGTTGCCCAGACCTCTGGGCTACCATCTGAAGATCAACATGGCCCAGAAAGGCAGTGCAGAAGTGAGGTCTCCAGCTGTGCACACCAGGAAAGTGTCAGGTGTTCCTGAAGCCCATGGCTGTAAAATAAGCAGTTAATATTTTTCTGGAGGGAGTGTAAGTACACATGCCTGTCATGTGGGCAGATACCTAAAAGAGTCTTCCTATGCTTAAAACCAGGATAAAGACTCAGAAATAGGAAAGTATTGCTCCAGAAAATAAAAGAAATTTTTCACTTGCAGTCCTGGGTCTAACATCACTGTGCCAGAAACAATGTTCTTCCCTAAGACAATGTTTCTTAAATTCCTCAGAGTCAGTTCTCAGACAAATTTTTCTGTGCTGTGACCCTATCTTCAGCAGCCCATAACTTATCTCTCCAACTGATCTGCTGTCCCAGTTCTGGTAGTGCTTGTGAAAACCACTAAAGATCTAGTCATCCAAGGAAGACTTGTCTGCAGATAATCAAGCCCATCCTGTTTATCAGCAAGCTGGCAACTGAGAAATGCAAGCACTTTCATCATCCTGCTCCCCAGTAGGATCTGCTGCTCCCTGGAGATTTTGACCCTTGGCTGAAAAGCTGCTTCCTCTTGCTATTCAGTTGTGAAAGCAGGCAAAAGAAACCCCTGCCCACCTACCTAGAAGTTTTCCTCTGTGAACCCAGATAAAAGAAAACCCTCACTTTCCAACTCTCTCTGACATAACCCAATACAGAGGGGGAACCAAAACTGGAAGGTTTCCCACTCCTGCAATTCAGTGATCATTCAAGAATTAATTAGGCAATAAAGTAGAGGAGATTCAGCTCATTTGATCTAATAGTTTGCCAAGGAATGGTGGCTATGTCTCCATCTGATATACATACCTTGTAACTCAAGTACTGATTCCGTATAGTTTCCAAAATTACATTAAAACCAGCTGTGAAATACAGTGCTGCCATAAACTAAACTAAAGAGAAAACTCTTTTGAAACCTTAGCCTAGAAAAACATTAAGAGATCATCAGGTCTGCTTTAAATAAGACTATTTATGTGACTGTCAGAACCATAAGCTGTATATAATCAGAAGTCAAAAAGCTAGGACAGTCAGAGGGATCTTTGAGCTGCCTATGTCTGTATGGGAACAGATGGAGAAATGCCTGTTGTTCAACTGGAGAATGAGCTCACCATTAAAATTGCGAGAAGTTTTGAAAGAAATTCAGTCAACTTACTGGAGTAATTCCCTGACCCCACTCTAATAATTTCTTGCAAGTACAATACTCTTGCAAAAAGGGTGTTCAGAGATTCTCTTCCAGTATAAGGCAGTCTCCTAACAGTGAAAACTGTTGTTGCTCTATTAATGACAGCAGCTAAAAAGCTCTTTGACTTTTCAACACTGTCTAGTACTTACCACTGGGATCAACTTTGCACTTAACAATGCAGAGATTTTCAATGACTTCAACAGGACAGAATCAGGCCTACAAGTAGGTGAAGGCTGCCAGTATCTGAGGAACCTACTCCCTGCATTGGAGATACTCACTGTATTTGGGGAGATAAGATGTATTGGCCAGGATGCCACTTTCTTTTGCTACCCCCAAGCAGTTTCTCACAGATGCAGGCATTTCTACCTCCTGCTGCATCCTGAACTCTGGGGTAGCCAGGAGCTGCTGCTTCTCACGTTTTTCTTTCCATTTGGCATCTCTGCCAAGTATCACTTTCCAAAAGTGGGTTTTGTCACATCCTACCTCTGGAAAGCAGGACTTGTGAGAGGAGAGCTAGACTGAGCTAATAGGTTTGCAAATCATAAGTTCATAATATTATTTTCAAATAATAGTTCTGTAAATCAATACCCTTGAAAATTCCTCTGGAAAGTGACGAGAGCTGGTTAGGCCGGAGACCAGTAACTCCAGATGTTGATCCGTGTTACACATCCCACCGCTACATCAACTGACCTCAGTTATGCAGTTCTTAACTTCTTAACGCTGGCAAGAAATATATTATTATGTTTGGAAGGACTTTGTGGTCTCAAGAACACATTGTGCACTGGCATAAGAGGAGACTCCCCTTTCAGGTGTTTCAAGATGTTTAGTATAAATGACGGATAACTTCTCAGGGTGGAGATGAATCAACAATGTACATTTGTTGTCTGGTTCATATTTCCACGTTGTTCAGCTTCTTTGTGAGACTACGGGAAATGTTAACAAATTAGTTGCATCCACTGCTGAAAGGGATCATAAGAAGTGTTCTCACTCACCTGCCTTATATAGATATTATGCATGGGAGGTTGTGTTGTTTACTACCACCTATTTTCTGTATTACCATAGCACCTATAAGCCTCAAAAACAGAGCAGGTTCCATTTAGGAATTCCTTGAGAACACTGAAAAAGGCAATCAACAGTTTCAAAAACTCTGAGGTGTAAATCCTTGAAGACATCTTAAATGGAAAGCCAATATAACTCAAGTATTCTCATCTCTTTAAAACTTTCACCTTTTCTTTGTAGGTGAAAGTATGAATCAGAAGCCTTTTTTTACTTATCTACTGTCCTTTCAAGTTATATCTTCAAGCCCCTAGATAAAATTAAGCCTAAAACTGAATATGTATCTTTTTATTTCAACTCAGATTGCATTGTTGTTGATGTGATGGTGCTACTTTGATAACATTGCAACATAGATATACTGGAATCTGTGTCCTTCTAACTATCCTGCAATTAGATAAGCTTCAAGGACAGGAATTTTTCCAGAGGAGCCTGAATGCAGGCAGCAGATTTACAGATAATATTCCAGTGAAGTATAAAGCACACCAAATGTGGTGTTCTGGACTGCGAGGCAGCTCTGTCAAGTTGGAACATTTAAAGTAATCACTATCTTAAAAAAATGTAAACGAAGCAGATTGTTGTCAAGAGACAACCTTACTCTAAAGGCTTTATTCATCCTTCAGCTAGGTAGTGTGAGTGTTCAGGCTTTGAGTACAGTACTCTTTCTTGTGTCGCTGCTGCTAATGGGACTGGTTCAGTGCTTCATGTCTAGAGTGGTTTTCCACCTTGTAATCCACAGACCTGTGAAAGTCTGTTTGCTTCTTCCAGATGGAAGAGAAATATCAATAGGCTCCCACCAGCTCTCTGGTGGTCCTCAAGTCCAACTGAAAATGGTTCAGTAGTTCTGTTTCTCCCCTTCTTCCAATAGGCAAGACACAGCTAAGCCTTCCTGCGAGAAGTAGGCTTATGTACAGGAAGGGCCAGAAGGGGGATCTAGGGAACTACAGGCCTGTCAGACTGACGTCAGTGTCAGGGAAGGTCATGGAGCAGACCCTCTTCAGTGTCATCACGCGACATGTCCAGGACAACCAGGGAACCAGGTCCAGCCTGTGTGGGTTTATGAAAGGCGTGTCCTGCTTGACTGACCTGATCTCCCTCTGGGAGAGGGTGACCTACTTAGTGAATGAGGGAAAGGCTGTGGATGTCATCTACCTGACAACATTTAAACAATTTCCCACAGTATTGTCCTGGAGAAACCGGCTGTTCATGGCTTGGATGAAAAATAAAGAACTGGCTGGACATCTGGGCCTGGAAAGTGGTGGTGAGTGGGGTTACATCCAGCTAGTGGCCAGTCAGAAGTGATGCTTCCCAGGGCTCAGTACTCAGGCCAGTCCTGTTTAACACCTTTCCTGACCATCTGGACAAGGTCATCAAGTGCACTCTCGTCCAGTTTGCAGATGACACCAAGTTGGTCATGTGTATACATCTACTGGAGGGTAGGAGGCTCTACGGAGGGATCTGGACAGGCTGGGTCAGTGGGATCAGGCGAACTGTACGAGGCTCAACTAGGCGCACTGCTGGGTCCTGCACTTGGGTCCCAACAACCCCATGTGACTCTACAGGCTCGAGGAAGAATGTCTGGAAACCTGCCCTGTGGAAAAGGACCTGTGAGTTTTGGTTGAGAGGAAGTGGCCTCAAGTTGTACCAGAGGAGGTTTATATTGGATATTAGGAAAAGGTTCCTCATAAAAGGGCTGTTGAGCATTGGAACCAGCTGCTCAGGGAACTGCTGGAGTCACTATCCCTAGAGGTATTTAAAAGATGGGTACATGTGTCAGCTGGGGACATGGTTTAGCCATGGAATTGGCAGTGCTGGGGTAACAGCTGGAATTCATGATCTTACGGGTGTTTCCCAATTTAAATGATTCTATGATTTTATAAGTACAATTTCAGCTTCTGAAGATGGCTTGGGGCTTCACTGAAGCCAGTTCAGGAAGGCCCTGTAATTATCAGGGCAGACTGCTAACCTCCTTAAGGACACACACAATTCTTCTCATTCCACTCTCCCTGGAAAAGCGTATCACCAGGCTCAGCATAACACCTGCCTTGAGTTTTCTGCATTTGCTGGCTAAGACACATTATTTCTTTTGCTCCTTATTGTTTATAGCAGAAAATGAAACACGAGGCAGGAACATTGCCCTTTACAAGGGAAAAATTGAGAATCCAGAGTGATCCCAGGACTCCAAAGCGAATCAGATGATAAGCCTGGGAAGCTTACCCAGCTATAATGGTGCCTTGTACCAATCAACAGCACAGGATTAGTAGGATTAAAGTAAATCTTATTTCTGGCCATCCATGTCTGAATTTCATTTTGGCATCTGGTCAACAAAGCAACCGCCTTTTGCAAGGTAGCGTGACAAATTTCTTTTTCCATAAACATTATGGGGAAAAAAACATTCTTGAAAAGTCTGTGAAGTGCTGTGTTATCTGTGAATATGACGCTAAAATTAGAGCAGAACAAAATGTTCAACTTTTATTTTATAATGGAGTGCAACAGAAGCATATCATGAAGTCACAGGTTTACATCTGCTCAGCTGAGAAGGAGCATTTTCTTTGTCTTTGTAATATACAACTTCTCCTTACACTGCATCCAAGTTCTCCAGATAAAATACTTTGTATTACAAATAATGTTCTCTTTCACACCAAGAGTTAACCACAGGTTAACTATATTGGCTGACACACTTCCATGTGTCAGATGCAATGGAGAAAAGAGGTTCCTGTACATGAAAGGACATGGGTATGCACAGAAGTGAAGGAACTGGTATTTTGCAGTTGCAAAGATGCTGAGATTGCAAGTATTAAACAAAGAATGAGGCTTTCAGCTACACGAGCATACTTTTTTGAATGATCTTTGCCAGCAATTTTCATCTTAAACAGAGAATCTGCTTCTAAAAATAACAGTTTAACTTTGATTCTTCATAGCATTAATTTCTCAGAGTAATGACATTTCTTAAAATACCTCAGTGTTTTCCTGAAGTCTGGATCCCTTTTGTGCTTGCAGCTGAGACTCTCCTCTTCAGGTACCAGATGGAGACATGCCCCATATGTGGACATGTCTGAACCAGCATGGTGAGGAAGGCAGAGCACAGTTCCAACTCAGGAATGAATGAATTGCATTTTTCATGCTCTCTGGGTTCTCCTTTGTGCCAAGGAGTTGCTGACCTTGACAAATACTAATGGTTAAAAAATATACAAAACCTTTGCAATAGGTAGGAAATGTCATGTCTGCGTTTCAGATGTCAACTTTGGTAGGACTATTTGAAGCACTGACTATGTACTCCCTGAAACAGACATTTTAGCCTATTCCCAGAGAAGTGCTATTCAGGACAATTAACAGTGGTAGGGGCCGCTCCCTGAACTGTAAAAAGCTGAAGTTTATAATCCCTTCAGGTAGGGATTAACATCTTTATGTTTGGAACTACTACTAGCATATCTCTTTCCTTCTTCCTTTCCGATGCCAGGTGAAGGCACGAGCCACCTGCTCCCATTTTACAGACTGAAAGTGTCTGAGCTATATGTTAGCCCCTAAAAGTGGCAGAACTCTGGTGGCATCTCTCTGCTTTATGGGAGCAAAAGATCTGACCCAGAATGCATGGTTATTCTATTCTATTAAAATCATGCCTCTAAGAGTACACATAAAGGCTGCCTGCAACTCTATCTGTTCTCTGTGGTCTGAGGCCTGCTGCCACCGTCCTCTGGAAACAAAGAGTATTAACAGCTTTTTAATCTGAATACAACCAGGTATAAAGATCATGCTATTGAGAAACAACATATCATATAACACTGACTCTGCTCTCAAGGGACATTTTCAGTTTTATGGGAGTTTTCGGTCCAGAATGGAAGCACTAAAGCAATTTTAGTAAAAAATCTAGTACCAACAGAGAATACTAGTAAATCTTTTTTAAGGGGTGAAATTCAGGGCTCAAGTGGTGCTTATGAAGATACAGACTTACAGTAAAGTTCCCACAAAGCAGAGTCAAAGGGCCTGTCAGTCAGCTGGTACAAAAGCAGGCTGGCTATGTAGAAAGGAAATAGTGTCAGTTTTATTTATTGCTTATCATTACTAAACAACTGATGCATTAAGCCACCAGGAACAAAGCTTCCAGTGCTTTGGCTGACTATTAGCTCCTAATATCAAAGATGTAATAAGGGGACCCTGGACAGTCATCTGGGATGCCCCCAAGGTTGGCTCAGCTGATTAAAGCATGTTGCTGGTAATACCAAGGCCATGGATTGGATCCCTGTACAGGCTGTTCACTTAAGAGTCGGACTGGATGATCCTTGTGGGTGCCTTCCAACACAGATTATTCTGTGAAATTAGAAACAGTTCTTCTGTGAAAGGAAGGGTCTGACACCACGGAAGTAATTTGAGCTGTGCCACATGACACTGACACAATGTAGTGTGTCAGTGTACCCCCCTCCATGCACCTTTCAATTCATGGTAGCTCGAATAAGGACAGTCACTTCACAGCTGCATTAAACTCTTGCTCTTACTGAGAAAACTTTAGTGCCAAGATGGGTGGAGAACAAAAGGGCAGGTGTGTGTGTTTAAATGCCAGTCCATTTCATAATGGTTGTGTGTGCAGTTCTCTCTAAACTGCACCCTGGAGGTCCTCTGCTTTTCCATTTCTACTAAAAGTAAAGGCAAGTTTGGATGAAAAGGCTTTGCATGTGAAATGTGATAACCAGGACTTGAAGGTCTTTAAGTTCTACCCTGTCAGGATGGAGGGCTGCTAGTTGACTTTTGTAACTCCTTATTCCATGACCACAGCATTCTGGGCAAGCCTTGTCTGAAGTCAAACACAGGTCCCCACCCTCCCATCTTTTTTTTCACTTCTTTGTTACGCATATAGTGTTAATTACCTGATAATTTACTTCCTACAGTCCACACACTTTGCCTTTAACTACGATTCACAGTTGATGTGAACTACTCCAATCAAATTCCAATACATTTGCATGAGCTGTATGGATTATGCCTGGTGTTTTCAGGATGTGTTTGAACTTCTGTAGAAGAAAAATTAGAGGCTATTCTTCAACAGTGACCCCCACTGGAGAGTAAGCCTTAACCTTTGTAGTCCTCATCTGAGGTATTAAATTAATTATGGAGAGCAAGATAAGTAGCTCTCAAGAGCAATTTATGCTTTAGTAACTCTTTTCATGTAACCTAAGACCTTATACTTGATCAGTGATGTTGCAGTGAATTTTTAATGTGTTCTGCACATGGATTTTTCTGAATTGCCATTTCAATTTGATTTTACTTTACAATGCTCGTTGTTGTATGCTTGTCAAGGCAGACTCGTAGGACTGGAATTCTGTGTCTAGTTTTGAAGTGAAAACAATATTGTTGAGATATTTTGCCTGTAGTAAGATTTTAAGTATTGTGACAAATGTTAAAATAGTAACAAATACAGGTAAAGTTGTAAGAACAAGGTTGAAAAAAAATGTACTTCTTTCCTCATGCTTCTCCTTCCTTTTGACTATCATAGCTCTTTTTGAATAGATTACTTGCAATTCCAAAAGTAGCATAGCCCTAAATATTCTGGGTGCTGCATCACTCTTTTGGAGAGCATCCTACCACGTTCTCCAGTCAACAGCCTCACAGCAACATCATCGCCCCTCCACAGAAGCGAGCCTAGTGTGGGTAGCATGGGCTATACTGTAAGGGACCAGAGGGAGTGCTCTCAGTTCTTATTCAGATGCTCAGAACATTTTTATTTGGCTGTATACAGCCTTGGCTGCTGTGAGGCTAGGTGCAAAACTGTAAATATTCCTAACTAAGCAAATGTTTTCATTAAAGCAACAATAAGCACACATAATTTGGAAACTAAAATTGATAGCAGACACCATAGCAGCCATGGAGAAATCCACATAAAATTCATAGCCAGTACTTCAAGTACAATGGGCTAACGCTAAGGATCTCAACACAGTTCTTACAAGTACTGTCATTCCAGTGAATGAACAGGGAAGTGTTCTCTTGTTGAATGTAATGGGTGATGAGTAGATGCTACACTGCCTTCAAAAAAGTTTCCATGCAGCAAAAATCATACATCATGATTCAGTGCTGCCTCCTTTAAACTGGCTATCCTACTTACTTTTCCTATCTACTTACACTGGGTAAAACCAGCAAGGTACTTTATAAACGCTGTGGCCTTTGTAATTCACTGTGGCCACTCTATTTTCTAACACTTCCCCTCATCCTCGTTCAAAATCTTACAGAGGTCATTCTTTCTCCACCTTCTAGATGTGAAGAGCAAGAGACTCCAAGAAGTTTACTGAAAACCCTGACATCACTAGTCTAATACAGAAAGTGTTGAGGTATATTGTGAGCATATCCTCTACCAAAAGGGAGATATTGGGGCCCAGATTCATTCCACCTGACTTTTGATAGTGAGTTTATAACTGAGATGTCCAAGCTAGGAAGACAATGATTTTATAAACCAGGGACTGATAAGTGCAGTTTTAGAGCAAGATTCTGCTCTGAGCAAGATGAACAACTCACTGTACCACAACATCAAGTAAAGAGTGAGTACAAGGACTCTGATTACCTTTCTTATGTTTATAATTACAGTTAGGAGACTCATGTTATGGTCAGAGTACCCCCCCAACTGTGTTTTTTTTCTGCAACCTCTCTCCCCCCTCCTTACCCTATCTGCCTTCAATGGCCTCAGAGTCAGGGGCAGATCATGCAGCACACCCAGCATTTATTGTCACCTGAAGGAAAATAAATGTGTGCAAAAGAAATGAGAAGTTTAATAACTTTTAAAGCTCTTCTCAGATGCCCTGCACTCAAGATGTAGCCTTTTTATTTCCAGAAACATTTCACTTACTAACTTCTAGGTTATTTTTCTTTGAGCAATAACTCCTTAGCACACAAATTGTTTTAAACCTCTTTTCTAACAAAAAAAAATTAAATCTCCTGAGCCCTCTTGCTCTCTGAACAGTATTATATCGGATTAAACTTTTCAGCAGGCATTTTGACACATCTGCACAAATCTCAATAAAACTAGAGCAATAAGGGCCAACAGAAGATGCTTTTGAAAATCAAAACACTTGTGCAATGGCAATATGGATTTATGTGGGTTTTGTGCCTATGTTTGGGGGTTTTTTTGGTGGTGGGGTGGAGGGATGGGGGTTGCCCCAGCTTTCCCAGCCAGTTCAGGGACCTCTAATTAAAAATATGTATTGGAAAATACATAGTTACTCTAGGTGCGGAATCAAAACAGACAAGTCAAGTGTTCATTTTTGAACCAGCTTAACTTTTCAGTATGATATCTTTTGTGGACTATACATACATGGCTCTAACAATTGTAACTGTGTCAAGTTTTCTGTTAGGTATCAGCACTGTACACCTGGTACTGTGTAGGGGGACAAAATGCAAGCCAAAGAGTGGATTTGTGAGTAGTAGGAGAAGCTGTCTCCTACAAGCATATGCAAGTGCCCATATAACATATTCAAGATCTCAAAAACTCTTCAAAGTACTTTCTAGAAGACATGTGCAAAGCACTCAGTAAAGTGGTAAGATTTATTGTGTCCCTCTGACATTTATGACTCCTAATACACACAGACACGGGTCTCTACCATTAATGCTAGAATTAATGAGCTCTCATCATCTCTTTTCTACAAGTTGTGAACTTCAGTTGTGTTGTAGTTTGAATATCATACACCTGAATGTCTTCACTGAATTTATAAGCAACGTTGTTCAGATTATATCTGAAAATTAAAACCTACAGAACAACTCTTTGGTTTTCTAGAAAATGGGAATAAATTTCCTTGCAAATTTTGCTGCTAGTCCATCATCCTTTATTCATTCAGGTGCTCCTTTTCAGGTTGCTACCTACTAAGGGCATCTTATGCTCAGTTATTTGACTTCAAGCAACTGGTTACCATGGAAACAGCAAGACATTAGCTTTAGGCATCTTTTGGGCCAAATTTTAGGTGGCAGTCTCAGTGGAAAAATTGTCATTGTTTTAAATCAAAGCCAAAGGATCTCAACTTAACAAAGGATTTGAGACAGATGTGGGTGCCCTTGTCTCTTTTGATAACCAGGGACTTCTAGCTCATGGAGGAATTG
Source organism: Myiotriccus ornatus (assembly GCA_036023395.1). Taxonomy (NCBI): domain Eukaryota; kingdom Metazoa; phylum Chordata; class Aves; order Passeriformes; family Tyrannidae; genus Myiotriccus; species Myiotriccus ornatus. Next base: position 101,178,347 of record JAYRBT010000001.1, read on the forward strand.
GGATTAGCCATGGATAGAGCAGGTAAAAACACACAAAGGACCTTTTAAAGAAGATCTTAAAAGAGACAATATGTCAAAGCATATCCATACTGATGTCAGCAGGTGTGGAGCGATGTTTGTTTACATGTTGTTTTATTTGTGTAGTTGTAGATGTTGTTTCCACTGTATGTTGTATTGTCTTTGATAATACTGATAACAGCAAGAATTAAGGTATTATTTTTCCTACTTAAAAAAAAAACAAGAAACCATTATTTTAACAGACTTGCTTTCTCAGAAAAGACATACTGCTTAATGTAGTTAGAGTCTCCTGAAATACTGCTACATTTCAGTACATGTAAGAGGGATCAAGGACAGCACTCAGGCTGACTTGAACAGATGGAACCGTAAGTCTAGTTGGGACGTTTTTTGTGCATTACCAAAACTTTTTTAACACTGTCTAGTTTCTGCACCTGCAGGAAATACTGTGTCATCTGCCAAAATCCAAATTTCAAGGATTAGCTAATAACATTTTCTTTGAAAAAGAGAGCTGATTCTTAACCAGTATCTTGAGTCTTTGAAGTCTCCGTAATCTATTTTCCCTGGTTGCTTTTAATGAGTCTTTGAATGTTACTCTGCAATTTCTTTTTTCTTTTTTTTTTTTTTTTTAATTTGGTGGGGGAAGGGAATATGCACTCACTCTTCTCCAAAGAATTTAAAAAATTCATTATTGCAAATAACTTTCATAGTGCCAGAACACTAAGTTATGCAGCATCCTTTGAGTGCATCTATGGTAAATAAATCACAGCTTTGCTGGATTCTCCATCCCAGAGATTAATGAGATGTAGAAGAAAATCCCAGTTAACTCATAACTAACTTCGAGTCTCTTTTTTCTTCATGTAGGCCAGCTATCAGTGGAGTTTCTTCTCACTCTCTTTGGCATCTATACTGTTCTCTGCACTACTCTAACTGACTACACGTGTGCCCATGCCATGGTTTCAACCATGATTACAAAATTAGCACAGCTGATGCTAAACTATAACAGGTAAGGAATGGCAGTAGGGAATTCAGATGTGACTTTTATGTTAGGCTTTTACAGTGGGTTTTACAGCTAAAATGTGGCTGTTAGTAAACTAGCAAGTTCACTGATCTCCACTACCATGTCTCAGTCCTTGCTCTGAGTACAGAGCCTGGCTTGTCTAGCATGACTCTCCACTGAGCTTGCCTGATTTACCTCAGTAGCTCATTTGATTCCAGGGAATATATATGCCTGAATCTCACCATCAACCAGACACAATTTTCCCAAAGCTGGACAGCTGCTCCTCACTCTGGCTTGAAGCCCACTGCCAGGAATACACTTGTAGACACGTGCTGCGGTTGTGCTGGCACAGCTGCACACCTCTCCTTTCCGAAGCTTGGAGGGCTCCCATCTCACACAGCTTGGCCGCCTCCAAGACACATTCCAGCTGAGGTTACCAGGGTGGGGGGAAGAAGAAGGAGGCATTGGTGGGAGACTCAGCCTCATGAACCAAGGCTGCATTTGTACGTCGGGGCTGTGGAGTTGACTCCACATTTGTGTTCCTGAGTACTAAACTTCCCTCTGAAGGTTGTTGCTCCTGGCAGCCCCTGTCTCCCTTCCCACTTCTGTGCAACCACAACCACAGACTCTCTGTTGACGCCTCCAGAGAAGAGAGAACAGGCCCCAGCCTGCTCAACTTCTTCATTAGTGCTGCTGGAAGCCATAATTAGATAATATGAGAGGGTTTTCCTCTTGCCAGCAGACAGACTTAATGTACAAAATCTGAAGTATTAATTTTCAGCATATTGCAACTCAATTGTAAACAGGACAGGGCTGGTTTTTTTCTGTACACAAGGAAAAGAACCTATTAGGCAGAACACAGAAAGAGTAGATATAAAGGTGGGCAGCTGCATAATAGCTCTGTTTATCCTTAAAATAAATGCAGACTCTGAAGACATTACGTTATTTAACATGTTTTTGTATTTGTTTCTAAAACCCCAAAGACACCTTTTCAGCTTCTCTATCATATTTTTCTGGTTTAAGAGCAGGTGACTAACTATGGTTCTATAAACGTTGTTTTCCTTTGAAATAGTAATCACTTACTTCATCAGACTTCTCCTATTATGGTGCATTTTCAGAGCACTTAGAATATTACTTGTTGTTAAACAAAACAGGAAGCCAATTTGACAGGCCATGATGAGACCACAAGTGGTCTCTAACTAAAAATGATTTATATCAGATGAAAATTCTTCTTAAAAGCTGGGCCACTGGCCCTGCATCCAGCACTAGTACAGCCACGTGGAGGAACTATTCAGTCTGCTCAAGGATATGAATCAGCCTTTGCTGCTTTATGGTAAGAGTTAAAATATTAATGTTTAGGGTACTTTCCCTTGTTGTTGGAGGGTTGGAAGCACGGCCAAGCCACTGAGCATAAAACTACACTTATTGCCTCCGTTGTGGACAAAGACATGGAAGAAGGAATTAGCCCACCTACAAAGTAATTATGTATCTTTTGTTATTTTGATTTCTTTCAAAATCAAAGAGTTACTCCTGGCAGAGAATATTTTTCATAATGGAAATCATACAGCTGGAAAGACTACGTGCAGGGTAGCATGAGCTTTTCCATTTACCTACTCCAGTGGTATTCAACTCTGATTTGCTCAACTTTTGGTATTTTGGACCTCTGGAGCACAGGCTTTCCAATAATTTAAATGTTTGCCACACTGAGCTGAAATATGGCCTGCACACTGTAGGCCAGAGCTTGCAATCTTCTAATGTGCTCTCCCTCATGAGTTTGGAAAGGTGAAACCAACCTGATTCACTCGTGCTCTTCCTCTGCTGGAATCCGTATCAAAGAGCCCAACACCAGGAGCTTGGCTAAAACCCTGGGGAAACAGCTGGCAGGAGATGCTGCCAGGAAACGTGTGAGGTGGACAATCCTTCTCTTTCAGAACGACCATTGTGCTTGGCCCTCCGAGCAGCATCCAGAGCTAAGTGAGATAAGGTCATGCCACAACACAGAAAGGTATAGGTAGGTGAACACCCACCCCACCCAACCAAACTGAAGTTCCTCGCCTCTGGGAGAAGCAATAGAAAGTGTGGAGGCACTGCTGACCTGGCCTTTCCCAGAGTATCTCCCTCAGCTCCTCACCATAAACACAAGGAGTGGAAGTGACATTTCACTGAGCTTGACTTGGCGACTTGAACCGCAGGCTGGATTGGCACCAGAATACAGAAACTTTAAATTACTTTCACATTAGACTGTATGATAGAGAGTTTGGACACGTTCAGCATTGCAATCTGCACGTGCCAAATTATTTTGGAATGTGTAAAAACGTGTGTTGTTAATACCGAATAAATGCTCATCTGTTGATGATGGGGTTTTCACCTTCTGTTCTCAATAAATCTTCCTTTCTCTAGACTAGTGTTGCTCCCACTGTCCTGATACAGGCAAAATGTCAGCTGAGGTCAGATGAGTCCTGAATCAAGACTGCAAACTTGGCTTGATGTGCACAAAGTGCCTGATGCCAGCAGGCAAAATTAAAGAGAACAGCGAAAATATCCACAGCGTAGGTTAAACCCCTACTGTTATCAAATTAAGTGCAATTAAGAAGTCAGAGAAACAAAAAGGGTGGATGGATCTCACACTGAAAGTAAAACATCATCTTTCTCCCTTCTGTTTTGCTAGAATGGATTATATTTCTTTCTAAAGAACACAGTTCATTCTTGTCTGCTTCTTTTTTATTGTGTTTTATTAAGATGCAACCTCCTGTGTTAACTTTTTGTCATCCTGAATGTTCCTACTTGGGACTGCAGAGACTGAATTAACGCTTCTCTGCATAGGCTGGAGACAGGCATCACAGCACACCAGCTGAGGTCACTGGCAATTTTGCCCCAACAGAGCTCTCCTATGTAAAACAGAGCCTGAGTTTAGTTTAAGATCTTTGTCTTCTGAAGAAGGACCAGCCTCCCCTTTCCCAAAACAGAATGGCACAGCCCGCATGATAGAACCTGGTTTCCCTAAAGTCCAACTCGGAGCTGGAGGCTGCTCCAGTGACACAGTTACTCTGCTGTGTTGTGTTCTGGTATGGAGTCTCAGAAAGGCATCCCAGCTGGCTGGGACATAACTCCCCTCTTCTGAGACATCAAACCGAGCATCAGTGTTCTCTAGCATAATGATGTGAATACTTACACCTGTCATATTAGAGCTGTTAGAAGTGTTTAATATTTTTTAGGGGATCCTGAAATTTGCCAGCAATTCCCAACTTCATTTTTATCTGATCTTGGATTTATTGTGCACTCTTAACAACTATTATTTTTAAAGGCTTAAACAGGTTTGTTTTTTGATTCCTTGACATCTCCTCATGCTAGCAGTCAATGGTATGTATGAATATGAACCAATATTGATATCAAAGAAAATTACAGCATTTGCTGCTCAGGGGAATGCTCCAATGAGGCTTTTTTCTGACTAGCAATGTCAGGTAGTAGTGATGGAAAACATTCAGTACGTGTGCACTTAACGTGAACTTGCTAGAGAGATTAGGAAGTTTCCCTATTAAAACAGACATTTCTTGCTAATAAAATTCAATTAGCATGTCAGCCTTGACTTCAGGCACATTTTAAAGGAAGTGTCAATTTAATAATCACTCTTCAGTTTGAAATGTCATCCCTACTCTGATTACAAGTAAACTCTTTAACAACTATAATTAGGAGAGTTTGGAGAAAGGAAGTTAGTTTGCATATGTTTAATTCTGGTTTGCAGCACCATGTGTAGTCCAGTTATTCCTTTTGCTATAGGTATACACACTGCTGCAGGCCCTGCATTTTCCCCACTTAAATCAGTGATTAAATCAGTGGGGTCATAGTTCAAGAGTGAAAAGGTTTATGGCAATACAAATATTAACAACTACCAGAAAGAGCATTACAAGACTGGATCAGGGTAAGCTGGTGACAGCACATGAGTGCTTGGGGAAATGCAGCTGGACAGGAGAGAGATTAATGCAGAGAAACACTCACCATTCTAATGCCTGTACGCGTCCTCACCCGGAGGTGTGAGGAAGGTTAGGAAACAGCTCTACTGGAAATAGTAAAATTCTCAAAGAAGAAGGAATAAGTGAGTAAATAGGGTGCTCAGGCCCAGAGGACAAGAGAAAATTCAGACTGTGCAACTTTAGTGATGATGGCAACTCTCTTAAGAGACTCGCGGTCTCTTGCATGCTCTATACATTGGTATAGCTGTTTGTGCCAATAAAGTCACGGGGAAGCATGAGCCAGAAGTAAGATATTTGTGTCAGTACATCAGCACTGTGGCCTTCACTGAAGGAGGAAGTCATTTCAGTGTCCTGGACATACTGTCAGTATCTGAATTACCAGCCTTTTGCCTCACTAAGTCACTCAAACTTAGGGACTCTCTTCAGCAAAATATTTGTCAGTAAAATCTTAATGTCCCATGTTGTGACAAAATTTTAACATTTACCTGCTGAAACAAACTGGCAAGACTGAGAGTCCTAAATGACTGGGTCCAGACTCAGAGGGAACTGCCCTTTCCTGCCTTATAGGCTTTTACCTCTAATGTGGCCTTGGTGTGATCAAGGAATGTCACTGCTGGGTCTAAGTGCAGAATGGCAGCTGAGTATGGAACGGACTTTTTGAAAAAGAACTATTTTGCTAGCCTTAGTGGGTACAGGTTTGGGAATGCTCTGCCTCTGACATCTTTGCTGAGAATAAATACGTGACATACTTAGGGCAGGCTAACATCAGCAATGACAGATTCCACATTATGGCCAAAAGGCCACAACTTCATTAATATGATGCCTAAAGGCACCCTCCTGACAGCTGTGGGAAGAGGAGGAAATGACAATAGCCTACAGCACTCATCAGCCTCTCCTCCCTTTCTGGCACAGCAGAGCAAGACACAGTGCAGCAGGCCAGAGAAGCCCTGCCAAACCGGGTGAGATTGCCTAATCCCAACTCCCTGCTTCCTGCAGCTCACTGCAGCAGGAAACCAAATTCCTTCTCATCTGCCAGCAGTTCTGCCCTCTGTCTCCATGGCCAGGAACATCCCCTAGCTGTTGTTGCCGTAAAGTCACACCTCAGCCAGGCTATCAGCAGCCAGTGTGAGCCTGGGGATGAGTACAGCAGTGGAGGGGGGACGGGAAACTGCGGAGCAGTTACTGTGGGCTATGACCAGGTGCCTGCTACCACCAGTAGCACAAGGGAGAGAGCAAGCAGGACCTTTCTTTTACTGTTAGCACATTCTTCCACTCTCATATTGTATGTGTCTCTAAAGCAAACTGTTGTGCAGTCTTTCACTGCCACGGGTGAAAGCCAGTGCTATCCATAGCAGCATCCCAACCTAAATTTGCAGCAACTAACATAGGAAAGACAGCTCATGCACATGCAAGAAAGCAGTATGGTTCAACACAATTTTTTTTCCTCTCATAAATAAATACACAAGGAATCGTTTCATATATTTATCTCTATTCATCATTGATATTCTTTCCGACACGTCTCAATCTTTGAGGTCAGCAAGGGCTTGTTGAAATCTAGTGATGCGGAAGTTTGGTCCAGGCTGATGTGTTCACAAATTAATACTTGGGGTCTTGAAGTTTAACTCCAAATGAGGGAAGCTATCCCCCCTGCAGTCAGTGCAGAGGGACCAACCCGTCCGAGGGGCACTTCAGAGCTGAGACCCAATGTTAAACACTCAAAATCCCCCATGGAAGACTTTTTTCCTCTCCTTTGGCTACAAGAGAGAGACTCCAGAGACTCATCTCATGAGTTAATCTTTGGGACTGCTCTCTTCTTACATGTACTATTAAACAGAAATACCAAGAGCAATCCTGGGGGCAGCTGAGAAGCTACTGAATTTGGATTTGCACTATACAATAATGGCCAATCTTCGCGAACGAAGAGCGGGGGAAGGTCTTTACATCTTCCAGCCTGCGCATTGGATTTTTTAGGTGAGTTACAGTGTGCACGGAACTGAGCCCACCCTTTAATCCTAAGGTTCATCTGCCGGGGCCAAGCAAGCTTGGACAATATTACTGAAGAAAAACATGTAGGACATGCATGAATGGAGCCACCTGACTCCTCAGTGCCTGCAATGATAGGAGCTGTATTCTGATCAAAGGAAAGTGACTTGTCACCTCCATATGCCTGGTGGAAAGTGCCAGTGCCCCTCCCATGAGCTATGTATGGAGTCCATTCTGTTTGCAACGAAAAACTAAGAAAAATGCAACATCTAAATTCGTGAAGGGAAGGTCAGTAACGAAACAAGACTTCCAAAATGAAGATATGCTCCCTGTGGTGGACATGCACAGACTTAGCAGGACCTGCCTCCTTTAAACAAGTTCACTCATGCATGGTTTGGCACTGTGTCCCGTGCTGAAGTCACACAGTTCTCATGGAACTAGTGGTGTCCTTTAGATAAGCTGTACCTTTCCAGGCATGGGGTAAAACGAGAGACCATGGAGACTATGGAAATGTGTAGTAGTAATAACAGACTGGGAAAAGTAAATGAAGAGCAAGAGCAGGCTTCTGGTAGCTTTGCTAAGACAGTGGGATATGCTGCTGGAACCAAGGCAGTATGAAGCAGAACGTTCTTTCAAGGGAAAGAAGAGAGCTGTACAGCTCTTGTTCTACCGGAACTGGTCAGATAGTATGTGCAATTGGGAGGCTGTGGTAGGGTGCAATCTAAAATCCTGGCTCTTGCAGCTTTTACCTGTTATGTATTGCTCAATTCACTGGCTCATCAGGTGCCTGAGAGAGAGGCAGGGCGAATGCTTGAGCTGATTTCCTCAGAGGTCTCTCCTGCCCCTGCCTGGTGAGTGCTATATTCCTGTTTCTTCATCCTTTTCTTGTGATCCCACAGCAGTTTGGATGGCTGCTGCTCTTACTGAAGCATTAAAACTTAACCATTCCCCTCTGCTTTATGAATCTCAAGTGAAATATTAAAATACCTTTCAGTGGCTTATAAATAATGTTCCATGACTCCCACAGGTAGGAAGAGCAGCACAGTCCATGCTCCATTACCAGAGCTAAAAGCCTCCTTGATGCAGAAGAAACTCAGGAGTGTGGGGTACAAATGATGCAGTGATTTTAGCAGTGGCTCATCTTGTGTCCAAGAAATACTTTTTGTACTGTTTGAGCACTGCCCCTGGACCTGCAAACCACTCTCATATCTCTGCGTGCTCCCACTGGGTTGCACTTAAACTTCAAGCTCCCCAGGAGGTGTGTGGAGGTAATGCTGAGATTTGGGCAGGCTCTGAGCCTTCCCCATCTTCTGAGCACAGGGCTGTGGCCCATTTCAAGCCAAGTTAGAAACCTGAGCTAAAGACATGAGCTGCATCTGGGTCACGGTTGTTCCCCTTCCCAGAGGCAAAGCATGAAGGCACACAATCGGTCCATGCCAAAAGCGGGGCCAGTGAAGTTTATCACCTCAGACTTTGATCTCTGTGAAAGCAGCTGTATCCGCCCTCTTGACCTAAGCTTATCCCACAAGCAGGTTGTTGGACCTGCAGAATGTGGGGTGTTTGTACCACTAGGCTGGTGGTGATGCCCTCTGCAACTGAGGCTATTTGACCAGAGGTAATTGAAAACCCCTGAATGTGGTCATATAATGACAGACTGTACCACAACACACATGAGCAAGGATGACAAGTTAAGGTCAAGTGGGCAAACTTAGGCTAATGTTTCCAAACTGGAGAACTGCCTTTGCGTCTCTCTGGCCCTCCTTTTACAGTAGCTCCTTCAGTGGTATTTACAACCATTTAGAGTTTATGTTCAGATTTCACACCTGCTTATTAGGCACTTTCACCTTTCAGAACGCGTGTACACAAGCTGAGCACTCTTGCATCAGAAGCAGTGCTCCTTGTCTGACTGGAACCCAGCTTTCCCTGACGCCTCTGCAGAAGCCTGGCTCCCAAGTGCATCCACTTGACTTTAGGGAGTGCAGCATCCTCCGCGGTGCCCCAAGGGCACCAGCCTCCCGCAGTGGTCGAGCTTGGCCGACCTGGGTTCCCTTTTGCCGCTGGCGACAGCTTTTCCTTATGCTTCTTCTCCGCACCTGAGCAGTGCTCCCGCCGGAGGGGAGGCAGGCCGTGCCGTGGGGCGTAGAGAAAGAGTGTCCCCGGCGCAGCGACCCCCGCCCGACCGGGGCCGCCGGTGTCCCCCGGGGCCCGCGCCCCGGGACGGCGCTCCCGCGCCGGGCCCCGCAGCGCCT
>JAYRBT010000001.1:101187664-101203043 GCA_036023395.1 Myiotriccus ornatus
GGCCCCGCAGCGCCTCCCCGCGGCGGCGGCCGCGCGGCACCGCCCCGGTCCCGGCGCCCGCCCCCGCCCCGCCGCTCTCCCGGGCGGGAGGCTCGGCGGCTCGCTCCTCCTCGCGGCCGCAGGATTCCTCTCTCCGGGCTTTCGGGCCGCCCCTTCACACCCTCCGCCGGAGCGGGACGGCGTGCGAGCGAGCGAGCGAGGCGGCGCGGATGCGCCCCGGCTCCCCGCGGCGGCGGCGGCGGCAGCGGCAGCAGCAGCGGCGGATGCTCGGCGGCGCGGCGGCCGCTCCGCAGCCCAGGAGCCCCACGCAGGGTGGTAGAGAGGCGATGAGCCGCCCGCCGGCGGCTGCCCGCGAGTGACGGCGGCGGGGCAAGGAGCGGCGGCGGCCAGGAGGAAGAGGAGGACGAGGAGGAGGAGGGCAGCGATCCCCGCCAGTGCCCGCGGAAGCCCGGGAGAGCCCCGGCCGAGGGCTCGGCCATGCCCTTCGCCAAGCGGACCGTGGAGCCTCAGCGGCTGTGCCGGCGGCAGCCCGCCGCCTCCGTGCTGGAGGAGAGTTGGGGCGCGGAGCCGCCGCCGCGGGACCCGCCGCCGGAGGAGCCGGGGACGGCGGGCGAGGGCACCGATGCGGCCGGCGGCGGGGAGAGGGAAGCGGCGGCGGTGCTGATGGTTCTGGACCTCTGCTCTGTCAGCAATGTAGCCCTGTCGCGGATCCTCCGACAGCTCTCCGACGTGGCTCGGCACGCCTGCACCCTTTTCCAGGAGGTCGAGGCTGACATCCAGGGCACCCACCGCCGCGTACGGGCGCTGCACGGCCGCATCGCCGGCCTCCAGGGAGCTGTGCGCGGCCTCGACCCTAAGCAGGAGGCAGTGCGTAAGTACCACGGAATGCGGGATGGATGGGGAGCACCGCGGGATGGATGGGGCGCACCGCAGCATGGATGGGGCGCACCGCAGCTCGGGGCACCTGGCGGGGAAAGCCATCCCCGAGCAAACCGCCGTGCAAAGTTTGGGGCCAGAGTCGGTGGGAAGGGAACCTCGGCGGGGCAGAGGAGTGGGAAGGGGCCGGGCCGGGCGGGCGCGGGTCGGGTCGGGTCGGGTCGGTGGGCGCCGCTGGGCGCCGCGGCGATGCCGGCGGGAGGGATGATGTCAGTGGTTTGTGCCTTACGTAAGGAGCTGGCTGGCGGGGCTCTCGGGGCGCATCTTTTGCAGCCAAGGGTTTGGCCGGGGAGGGCGACGAGGTCTGTCTGCTGGGCGCCGGGTGTGATGGGGATGTGAATGATCCGCCTCACCCGGGCATCTTTGGATTTTATCCCTTTGCCGGCCTGTCCCCTGTCCCCGGGAGATGTCTTTCCCGTAGAAGTGTCTCTGACTTCCCGATTGAAATGTTAAGGTCTTAAATAGAAATAATAAAGCTGCTTCGTCGTTACCCAACTTTCGGGGCCATAAAATAAGGAAGTTTAGCTAATGACATCTTTCTGTTTAAAGAGTGACTTGAAGAGCCGGGCGGGAAGGGGAGGAGGAAGGGGGAAGGCGGGGGGGGGGGCGGGGGGGAGGAGGGGAAGGAGAAACATAAAGGCAGTATGCGCCATGTGTTACGGGCCCTGATTGAATCCTATTTCTTTTCCACCCAAACTATAAAAGCAGTGACAGCCTCCGTAGTCCTAACAGCTGCTGATTTCTGATGAATATGGCTCGTGTTCACAGAAATGTAATAATTTTGTACTCTCATTGATGCATATACTTCCCAAGCACTTGTAGATATGTATTTTTTGTTAGGTAGGGCTGTGGATTAGAAGTCTGGAATAGCAGAGTTTGGTGTCGGTTCTGACATGTTATTATCTGGTTTAGGAAAAACAATGGCTTTAAAGGGAAATTTGGCTTATTTTTTGCCTTCTGGTGTACCCCTCTAAATCCTGAGTACCTCCACTGAGTACAGCAAAGTGAGTTTACACCAGGGTAAATGAGACTATTCCTCTTCCAGGTGTTTTTAACGAATGTGCCATTTAAAAAATGTGTTCTGGATTTCCTCCCCTTTGGAGTGCTATGGAATATAAGTAACTCTTTTAGGATCAATGAAGCTGTACTGATTAACGGAATCAAGCCTTAAGTATTCAACGGTGTTTAAGCTACATACTCGGCAGCTCTAGAGTGACTTTGCTGGTGATATATTAATATACATCGACTGTAGACGAGACCAAGAGAGGCTTTCTGTGGTTTCAGGATGAGTGTGTAATCAGAGCAGAGTGCTGGGCTGTGATTGGAAACTGCGGTGAGAAGGAGGCTTGGCTGAGCTAGTGAGGGAACTGTCTGAGGAAATGAAACTCCTCATATCACATTCTCATCTCTAGGTCTTTTGAGCTGAGTAACTGTGGGTATATACTAATGTAAGTGAGAGCAGAGCTTAGCCATTCTAATCCTTATGGCTTTTTCTTTCTGGATTGTGCAAGTGCAGCTCGTTTGCAAATCATAGAGCAAAATCTTGATATTACAGCATAGTTATGTCATCTGCTTAATTAGAGAGTCTGGCTTTATTCCCTGTGATGATAAATGCAGAATCCGTTTCTTTGGTGTTCTGTTTTCTTTTAAATCCTTCTCTCCTTAGGAGGGGAGAGACATTTGGTCGTGATCTTCCCTGCGGCTGCCAGCTCTTCCTCTCCCCCTTATATACAGCACAGTGCCACTGATACAGCTGCAGATGTCCCCAGCTCTGGTCAGCCAAAGGATCCTCCACAATGCAGGGCTTTGCCACCACCTGTCCTCCATAGGAGTGTATCTTGCCTCCAGCTATACAGCTGCTTGAAGGCACATTTCCCGGTCCTCATCACTTCTCTCCTTGCAGCTCTGTAACACATTTCTTTAAAGGTGAAAGTCTCAATACCAAACCAACGTGCATGAACAGTCAGCTTCTTCAGCAAAAGCTCTGGCGGCTTTTATTCCCCATCCAGTGTTGGACTAGCAGAGAGCTGCATTTGCATAGTGCTACATCTGAATATCTCAACTGAGCCGAACAGCACCATTCTATACAACCCCTCCTCACTTGCCCCAAATCCATATACACCCACCTACAGCAATGCCTCCCTTTGGCCTCTAGACCACTCACTGTTTCCAAGGGACAGATAAAACTTCCTAGCAGGAAACTGCCCATCCTTGCTGTAGTGTATAATGATAGTGTGCTTTGCCCTTTCTGGGCTGATGCCTCCTCCTTCATTATTACTTTCAGCAAGACTATGCTAATGTTTGTTTCATGCATGAGGTGCCTACACAATTCACTCCTGAAACTATTACAGTCAAGTTACTGCACCCAGTTGTTTTTTTGAAACTAAGAGAGCAACTGTGGGTGGTCACAGGTCTGCCCAGGACTTAACCTGCATCACATTAGGCATACCGACCTCTATCTCCTGTGGCAAACATGGGAATGATGGGATGGCCTCAGGGGTGTCTTTTGGCTGTCCAACCCAAATGACACACCTGAGAATAATTCAAAACTGGATGGAGGTTTGGAATGACAACCACAAGGAACGAGTTGGTGACAGGCATGAAGCCACTGCACCCATGGCATGACTGTAATGGTTGCATTGAGCTTACTGCATATCAGGAGTCTGGAGGGGCTGGGCTGCTGGACGCATTGGCCAAGACACCGTGTACTGGGATGTTAACACCATGACAGTGCAGCCCAATCACAGGTTTTTTAAGTATTGAGTTTAAAACTACTAGGATATCTTGCCACAGTGAGACATTCTTGATGTTCCAACTTCAAGTGAAGCACAGTGATTTGAGAATAATGCTATTGGACATGCCGTAGATACTGCACGGTGACAGTGGAAGACCTTTTTCTCCATGCCTCATAAGCCAGCTCAGTTCTGAGATTCCTTGTGAAGGCGCAGGCTGGGTGGGGAAAAGGAAATATTGGGCTAATGCCATCTCCAGAGCTACTGGAGCCAGTGGTTAGAGGGGCATTCCTTGCCCAGAATGCCGTTCCTTGACAATCACAGAGGTAACACTGAGGGGAAGTGGAGCAGGAAAGGAGTTCTCTCGAATAGCATATAATACAATTTTGTATAATAATGTTGTATTTTATATTGAAAATTATGCATTATGGTATTAAAATAAAACATCTCTGTTGGATTCAGGAAATATTAACAAAGAACTAAAATTAATTAAAACTGGCATTTTTCCAGTAATGCTTATCAGTACTGCTGTCCTTTCCATGAGATCTTAACATTCTCAGCTCTGTTGCTGTTGCAGTGGTGAACATTTGCAAGAATGTGTATACTCTGCATTAAGAAAAGTACTTAAACTCCTCTGCTGAGCTATGGGTAAGGGTATTTACCTATGTGTTGCCCTTTTGTTTTTGTCACTGTTCAGAAAGTGGGATTGGAAAATCTTGTTAGGCACAATAAAAAACTTATTCTGGGTAGTCACAAGCAGGTCATCTTCAAAAACTCAAGGTCCCTTGCCTCTGCCTCCCCAGATGCTGTTTGTCCTTTCATCTTTCTTTTAAGCCTCTGGCCGGCTAGCATCTTGCAAATATGAATTCTTTCCCACCCTCTGACGGAAAAGAAATAAGGGTGAGAAATGTTTTCCTGCTCAGCTCCTGAACTAACTACTTTGCCCTTCTGTCACTCCAAGTACTTTACTGCTTTTCATCATGAGCAGCTCCAGGGTCTGCTTCTAAAGCAGAACCATGTGGGAATAACATGATTGTTGTCAGTCTGAGTGCTGCTTAGAGTTTTCTTGTTGCCAGCAAAAGAACTGAGCAGTATGGTACTGCCCAGTTTTGTTATTAGATGCTTGATTATTTTGGTAGTACAGAAATGTAGGATAAGTGCTGGACTTGGGACTTGGTGCCTCCATTAATTGGAAGGATGATTTCTCAGTCTAGGGGACTACAGATCTGGCAGTTTAAGTGGAATATCATACTTTTCAGAAACTGATGATGTAAGCCATCTTGCTTTCTGAAAAATCAGCAACAACTGGGCAGCAGATTTTGAAAGTCCTAGCTAATGAGATCCTTTTTGCACCCTGGCATCCCTGAGAATTCCACACATTCCAGGCTTTTTTTCTGAAAGCATCAACATGTTGCCAGTAGCCAATCTTTCTAAAAGCTGTATCGTTTCCAGCAATTGCCTGCTGTATCTTCATTGCTCCATTTTTGCGTTCCTGATTTTCCTATGTGCTGGCAGTTAGTGATGCACCTGCTTAGAAGTGTGGGGATCTCCTGTGTTACTCTGCTCTTCAGAGGCCTTTGAATCTCTACAGTGAGCTCTCTTATAGGTTTTTCTTCTTTCCTGAAGTGTCAGTATTGAGATAAAAAACAGAGTTCTGTACTGATTCTTTATCATTTTAGGCTCTGCATTAATTTATTCTGTTTGATTGAAGTCAGTTACTGAGAACAGCCTGGCTAGTTTCACTCTTGCTTTTAGTCTCCTTCATTGTGCTTTTTAGGTTGTTTGGCTTGGCGTTTTTGTTAGTGTTTTTTGGTTTTGTTTTGGTTTTTTTTTTTAATTTTATTTTTAACCACACTGATATACTGTTCTTCTGTTTGGGTTTTGAGCACTGCAGGAAAATGTTTAATCCATTATAAGGTTTTCATGTGTTTTCTGCCATGATCCTACCATTTTTACAAAACATACATTGGACCCAAAACTTGTCAAATAATGTGCCTCCTCCTCCTTGACTTAATGAGATGAAGTCTCAATTGCTGTTGAAATGGAATTAAGAAACTTTAATGCTTCCATCTCAGAATATGGTTGCCTCTTAAGGCCATTCCCAGGCTAAGTGTTGGTGAACATCCTTTCAGAGATCTTCAGATAGATGCATAAGACCTTAAGAGTAGGTGCCATCTTGAAGGAAAAAAAAAAAGTGCAAAATGAGTAGATAAATGTTGCATTTTATCTCAGCTTCTTGAAATTCTAGAGAATTTAAAGTGCAATTTTCATTGTATGGATTTTCTGCTGTGCCGAGGCACAACTGTAGACCTCCGTGGGTTGGATACTTTTATGCAAAAATATCTTAGATACTGCTGGAGGCAAATCAGAACAGATTTCTAGCTTCCCCTAACTCTGTATTATAGTCCTTTGTAGTGAATGAGCCTTTCTAAGTAGTTATTACACTTTCAGAGGTACACACTAATGTAGCCGGAGGGACACGAGGCACAAGGGTGTATTCAGAGCTCTGTTTGTACGCTGAAATTATATGACTTGGCAAATCCTTGGGTGCAGAATAAAACTTCCAAAAAAACCCAGTTGCACAGTGGATGTAGTAATCCATCACCTTCAGCTTTGTGTCCTGCACGTGCCCCTGTGGAATGACACATCCTCTTCATTTATTCTTTTGGAAAATGAGAAAGGCTTTACTTGCCAGGTGTGGTTTCTTGATGTTGTGCTGGTCACTGTGTACTCATTTGAGTTAGAGAACACACCTCTCTGGTGCGCTTGCCTGTAGTTTGTCCATGAATGCAAATAACCCAAGTTGTGGGTGTGGGAAAGCTGGAGAATTTCCTCAGTGCATAGCTTCTTCTAAATGCAGAGGACTGGTGGTAAGTCAGCAGAGCTGAAAGGAGCGGGAGGTCAAAGCATCGGCTCTCCAGCTTACCTTTACTGCTGTCAGAACAACAAAGGAATAGAGGAAGAAAAACCTGCTCACTTAAGGATCCCATCCCCACCTTACTTAACATTAGCTAGAGCACCATTAGCTAGAGTACTGTCATTTAGGATAAAGATGCCTTATCTTTGTTTACAGAAAGTGATAGAGGACCTTTTACACAGGAACAGGACCATTCAGAGGCTGGGCTTGAGGTATTTCTTTCTCATGCATTTAGTATGTGATAGAAGGTAATGGGATGGAATTTGTCTTGTGGCTTTGGCAGAGATATATTCAATTCTTTGCAATTTGGGGTTGTCACCTTCAGTCCTGTCAGCTTGTGGAATGCAGACTCTGTCCTCTTCGCAGATAAAAGCATAGTGTAAAATCTTTTGTCCTGCCAAGGTCAGTGAGATTCTCAGTGGAAAGGCTCTGAGAACTCAGCTCAGGTAAATTCACTAACCTGGTGACAGATGAAGAACAGACAGCAGTGGTTTTCCTTGGAAACCATTCCCTGTTATACAGATGTAAATCTTCTGGAGTTTTGCTGAATGTCATTTACTTGACCTTCCACTGATGTAGCTCAGAAGGCCTTTCCTGTTTTATAACTCCCTGATTTTCTTTCTACAAATAGTACCTAAACTAATGTACCAGGTTTGAATGTTTGGGGGTTTTGTTGCTATATGGAGAGCCTGCCAGTTAAAAGGTACAATACTAAAAAATATTCAGTGCTTGATTCCCACCTCACTGCTGCTACGTAGCTGAGTAATATCATAATAGTTAGTGGAACTTCTTTCTGGCTCATGCTCAAGGACCAAGCAAGGGACTGTGGTGAATTTATTAGAAATTCTGCTGGAAATGTTTTAGCTCCTTTAAGACCAATGAGATCTCTTTCACACAGGAATAAAACTGCAGACAAGATAGAATCAGGCTCATAAAGAAACACAGACTTACTGTGGATCTGATGGTTTAACAGAAATACTTCCTACAGTCCCTTTAAAACTCCATACTTCTATTTAAAAGCCTTTATAGTGCAATGTGTATGTTCATCCAGAAACATAAAATGAATGTTGCAGTGAAATCAATGGAGTCATTCCTACTTTTGGTTAGTTCCCCTGCTGATACAGGAGAGATCTGAAGATTAAGGAATAAGCGAACTCTGATAACTTGCTGAGGGCATGGGGAGGTCATTCACCTGTTGATTCAGATGCATAAAAGATGATAATTTTCCTTTATGAAGGATGAAGGGCTTAGAGTGTTTCCAAAAAACTCATGCACAGTTCTCAAATGTCCTTGAACTAAAGGGAAGAAGAACTTGCAGGAAGCAAATATAAATACTCAGTCTAAGGGTGTTGCTCAGTTGCTGTTCTGAATCAGCAAAATCAGAATTTGTTTGCATTTCTTATAGGTTTACCTGTTCTGTGGCTTCAGTTTCAAGGATCAGGTTATGGCCACTCTGGCCGAGATGTGCAAAGGTGGGGAAAAAAGAGGGGAGCTGGCCCTTACTGCTCCCTACCATGAGTCGGTCCCAATCTCTCCTTCTCCGTTCTGGCAAAGGCAGACTTCTCAAGTGTGGCTATTTAAAGGCAGCACCTCGCTCTTCCTCTCTCCAAACTGGAGAGCAAAAGAAATTGGGTGCAGTGGAGCAAGGGCTGCTCAAAAAAACCCCTGATCTAACACGTTTCTTTCACCATGCCAACATGCCAAGACATGTTGTACCCAAATCAAGCAGAGACCCTCAGGGGACTCTTAATAGTAATGTTATGATGTCCAAAATGGGCAAAAAAGTAGGACCAGCTAATGTGAGTAATAAACAGGCACGTTTTAAAAGTGTTGCTGCAGGGTTGTGTGGTCTTCTGACTCAGAGAGCTGCGATTTTTCAAAAGCTGCTCTTTCCAATCACTTGGCATCTCCATGTAATCGGAGGCTGACATCAGACTCTCGATTGGAACTACTTGAGCTATTAGGCTGTGAAGAGCAGAGACTCTCCATGTTATCCAGTGTGTATGAGGGGGGAAGGTTTTTTTCACTTCCTTTGATGTATTAGCATCAAGAGAGACAGTCTTCGCTTCATTCCTAATTGCTTCTCGTCTTTGAATTTATATACCAATATGTAAGTAACTGCAAAGGGAGATAGCAGAATTTATAAAAAGTTCAAAAAAGCAGGGCTTAGAGCATGATTAAAATAAAAGATAGCATACAGTATATGCTGTTTTTAGCTGAAATATCTCCCTAGAATACTTTCCATTTACATTCTCATTATATCTAACTGCTTCTAATGCACTGCTTAGTTTAACAACTGGCATGTTTTTAGGGTAGATTTTATAGTAGATATACACCCACTGTGTTCTTAACTCGAGACTTTAAATTGCAGTATCTGTGTTGGACAATCTTTTCTTATACCTTCTTGGCTGAAGGCAGGAAGAAAGCAATAGTGATAGGAACCTAATTAAGCCTGTAGTCTAATTACACCAGGAGCTGTGTGCTTGAAATGCTGCTCAGTTCAATGAGTGCTACATGGCACTACCATGTTAAGTCCCGGCAGAGAATGGCATATATTTTTTTAATAGGATCACTGTCATTCTTACAAAGCCACCATGGTTTTCTCTTTCTTTTTAGCTGCCAAGGCAGTTGGACTTTGAACTACAGCCACTCAGACTGAGTCCCTGAGAAAGTCTGGAGAAGTCTTGCTAGCGTGTGCATGTGATTAAGGCGAATGAGCATAGGGCAGTGTGTTTATGCTATAAATACGCATAACATCTTCAGGCCTCCACAGCTTTTCTCCCTGTCTTCTCAAGTTTGTTTTTTTTTTTTGTTAGTTTGGTGTTTTGGGGGTTTTTTTTCTTTGTTTTGTTACCTTGATGTTTTTTTTGTTATCTTGGTGATGTTTAGCCTGGACAGAGGGTGAATTGCGGGGGAAAAGGTGCTAATCCTTCTCTTGAAGGTGTGTGTATCAGTGTCTACAGAATTGGGCCATTTTTAGGAGCAGAATATGCAGGGCACATTGAAAAGTTCCTGTGTGTCCAGAGGCTTTGCATTGCTTTAGACGCAAAACTGGGCTCTCTGTGCATGCTCAATGTTGCTTGACTTTTTTTTCCAAAAAAGGCTTTACCAAGCATTGTCTGTTGGCCTTTGACTGTCCATGATTGCAGAAATCAGATCTTCTGGATGATGAAACTCAAGATAGGCAGCAGTAACTCACTGTGATGCTCAAACTTTTTTTAAAACGGTATACATTTCACTGCATCAAGTATTTAGTGAGGTACGATAAGGGGTGATTTAATTTTAAGTAAAATGAGAGATTAATTATGATTTAATGCTTACCATGCAAATTAGAGTGGGTGCAAAGAGTTGTACTACCCAGCCCCATTTTTTCCCCCTGTAAGGTTTATTTACTCTCAGGAAAAAGAGGGCCAGTTCTTGTCATACGCGTGTTTTTTCCTTTTGTGAAGTGGTTTTTGGTGAAGTGCTGTGTGGAGCAGGAGAGTCAAGAGATGTATAATAATTCATTTCTAAAAAAGAAAATCATCTATCATTGATTGAGCACTGACTTTCACATGCCCAGCTTTAATCCTGGAAGCTACATAGCTCTGCACAGTCCAGGTTTTGAATGCAAGCATTTTTTTTCCTTTGTTTTTGGGGGGAATAGCTTTCTCATACTTATCCAAAACCCCTCCCAGCCTTCCTGTACCACAGCAGTTAACATCATCATGGAGTCTTCTATCTCAGCATGCTGAGGAGATCTCACCTTCCCTTCTGTGTGGACTGTTCCCTGCAACTAGTATTGCTGCGGGAATCTGAAGTCTTGGTCTCTGCAGAAAACTGCCTGAAGTCTTGCACACAGTTAGCATGCCAAAGACAAATTTTCCCCATTGGCTGGATTACCCTGGTAATACCGTTTTTACCTGTGAGGGTTTTTTTTATTTTTTTTAATCAAAACAAGTATTACAGAATAGCGCACACTCTGTGTGTATAGGAGGGAAGGGGTGGGCATACAGGTGTGTCTCAGACCAGGTATTCAGAAAGTTTGTATCTATTATTCAGCTACAGTTTCTACTACATTGCCAGGATGTAGAAATCATAAAAGATGCTGCCAGGTAAAGGAGAGAAGAGATTATTCCTTCTGCATTTGAAGGAAGGGTTTGTTCTTTATTAGAAACTAGAAAAGCCACTGGGGAAAGAATCCCATATAAATGTTCCAAACTAATAAAAAAACCCCATACTCCAGTTGGAGAGCTCACATTTACTTCAGTGTGAAAGTCAGTCTTTGCATGACACAAAAGCTGGAGAAAACCAGGCTTCATTAGTTCCACTGCTTGCAAAACTGGTTGTTCATATTCCTCTTTCCCCTCTAGAATTACTGATTATTTCTTTTCAAAAAAAAAATTTTTTTTTTAAACTTATGCCTTGAATGACTTTCATTTTGGGCTATCCTATCCTTTACTCATTTTTCATGGTGGTTTCACAGGGGCTAAACTTTTACCTCTGTCTTAATGGCAAAGGCAAACTTCCCTTACTCCCACCATTGCGTGAATGACGAGTATTAATTTTTACCACTGTGGTTTATTCTCCATTGATTATCTTTAATGTGATACTGTCTTGTTTAGTTAATAAACTACCATTAACCTGCTAATATGTAATTATCCCACTCCCCCAAATTTTAATAGATGTTGTAAATGCATTTATTTTGCCTGACACATTAAAATCACGGTTTAAGTTCCTTCACTTTCAAATTGCACTCTCACTAAAGTGTATTTTGTGGCAATCGTCGTGTCATTACACTTCTAACAGTCTAAAATAAGTATCACTACTTCATGACTTCAGCAATATTTTTTTGGCCCCTGTTACAACTGCCACAGTCCTGATACAGCTTTGGTGCCCAGAAGAGGTTGGATAAGCTATGTTCTGGACAAAACCCTCATAAGGGAGACTAGGAGGCTCACCTAAAGATTTATCATTAATTCTCTATTGCTGTTCTTTGGTGTGAATTGGTACCCAGAGCCTGCAAGCTGCCCCTTTGCAAGCCAGAAGGACAAAGCTAGGATAAGAGCCTTACCACAGATAAGGCTGACCTGTGTCTGACAGAGGAGGAGAGAGGCCAAGGCAGAGCTGCAAGACCTGTGCTCATAGCTTCCCTTGGCTGACTGTTTGAAGTATGACCCAGGGTATTTACCCAGTTTGTGCTCTAAACATTTTTAGGGATCTCTGTCAATACATGCAAAATTTACAGGGCAATTCTATACCAGATCCAGCGATAAAACCATCTGCCTACAGGTACACTGTGGAAATGAACACCCCTATTTGAGAACTGCTGTAAATGAGTGAATGGGTTACAGCTACATTCAGCAGCTATAATGTGGCTATTAATTTACAAAGTTGTCCAAGTGGAACTCAACACAAATTATTAGTGTAGATTAAAAGTATTTTTCATTTATCTGCTTGTTCCTAAGAACCCAGCAGAACGGCAATTAGTTAAAGGAAATAAGAGGGAAAGAGAACAGCAAAATATTGCAGCTCAGGTTGATTATTTATTTCCTTTCTGGATTCTGTTTGGCTTTAGATCTGTCTTGATAACCAGCATCTTGGGCTGTGAGACTAAAGGGTTATGTTACCATAAAATAAGTAAGTGCGGTCATTTTTGTGCTGACTTTTATAAATTATAGTTGAAAAATATGTATATATATACATACACACAGAAACACATATCTAGATAAAGGAGGAAGACTAGTGAAAAGACTGGACAAGATGTCACTGAGGTTAGAAAAGCTTAATAAATGGGAGAAGAAATTTACAGCCATATTAGGAGCAACCTGGTCAAAAAAGGGAGAAAATATTCAGTACTACAACTGTCATTAAAAAGGTAAAAATTGAAAGCATTTGATGTATCTTGTTCTTTCCTTGTTTTAACTTTGTATCTTCATCCAAAAGCATCTCATAGTTGAGTTTGCTTCCTTCCTATCCCCTCCTTCTCACAGTGGAAGATTGGTTTGGGCTTGAGAGGTTGTGATGGTATTGATGGAAACTCTTCTGCTGGACATAATGGGTTATCAAAAGTGAGGTACGTCTTGCTTGGGGATGTGGGAATTCTCCTCTTTGGTTGTACTTGCAGGAGTAAAACCTTTGCTCTTGAATAAATTGCCTCTGATATATTACAGCAAGGGTTGAAAAATAAAATAAAAATGTAGAAAAACCAAGTCAACGAAATTAAATCTTCCAAGAAAACAGATGGATAAGTGAAAGATAAAGTGATGAAAGTCTACAGCGCTGTTTGCACTGAAGGAATGTCTTGTATTTATTATTGCGAAGAGATGTTTCCCCTTCCTTTGTTCTCTTTTGAAACAGTCCAACCTTGGGCTTGTTAAATATGTCGCTACAGAAGTTGGCACATACCGACCTTGTTTGCTGCAGTCTGCTCTTCCGTAGCTTCTGGATTCTAGTGGCGTGAGCCAGATGGACAGAGCCCTAAAGCTAAATGCTGTGTAGCATAATTGAGTGCTCTAGTATTGAAGGCTGGAGCTGACTGAGACAAACTTTGGCCAATACCTCTTTGTTTAAGTTATGTCTCTAGTGTCAAAGTAATTATTGTTTTTTTTTTTTCTTTCATATTATATTCCTTGTGTATGAGGATGTTAAATTATATACCAGTAATATTTTCATCAACATAATACAGAGCTTTCTCTACTACTTTGTGTCCTGATAGCATGATGGGAACATTTTACAACCTTGTGGAAGCTCACCTGAATTTCCCCCTCATATCTATACAGCCTTTTTCCTGCTGTTTTTCGGAGTCATGGTGTTTAGTAGTGATTGTCACATGAACCTCTGCCCCATGCCAGCATGGTCCTGGCCAAACACGTGGACGCTGGAATGTGGCTCTGCAGCTCTCATTGTGAGCTGGGGGTTTGAGGAGCCTGGAAACCGTATCAGGGATCTGTATGCCATCCTGCAGCATTTCGTCTTCCTGCTTATATATGCCATTTGCAGCAAGTGAATTGTGCCTCCCACCTTCCCTTCTCCTCCCCTTCTTCGACAGGTGGCTTAGCAGGGTGCTACAGGCAGAGTAGCACTGAGATTTGCTCACAGGCAGCCTGTAGCACCCTGCTCTAACACGGACAGCTGTGCTAGGCTGAGATCCTTCCACATAAAGAGTGCTTCTGTCCTTCATGGGCAAACTCTTACAGGTGCCCTATGGAGGCAGTATCTGCAGGTGGAATTCTCCAGTCCTGCTTCAGCAAACAGGAGTCCTTGTCACAGAGCTTTGCAGCTCTTACCCTCTGAGGACTAATCTTAGGTTGGTCTGAGTTTGCAATTGCCAGTCTTTTGAGGCCTGGTTCACAGAGGAGATTGAGCTTTCTTACATTACAGTCTTGGTTAATTACAGTCATGCAAAGATGAGGTTTTACCTTGGGACTTGGTTTAATTAAAAAACAGTGCTGGGAAATTTATTAAATGTCTGATATGTTCTATCTGGGTGCCAAGTGCTAACGCTGATGTTTTCTTCAGGTGCTCTACCAGCTTCAGTCAAAAAGGACCTTCTTAGCTTGACATCTGCACTGGCGAAAGGGGAGGGAGGACAGACTGTCATTCTCAGTCCACCAGGTTAAATCCTGGCAGCTCGCTTTGCACAGCTTGGGCTTGTGTCTGGGCTTTGGGGAAAGGTTTGTGTGGGTAGTAGTGTCAGAGAAAAACTTGCAGTACAGAACCTAAGGCTTTCCCTGTGTAGTGGAAAAGTCAGGATCATGCATGTGAAATGTGGACTTAGAGGAACTTTGTGTGGGTGGTCTTGTTTTGACTCTTTCTGCCCTACTCCCTTTCACTTCCCACTCATGTATGCTGAAGCCTGTCATCTATTTAACTTGAGCTTTTCTAATAATCATAGATAATATACAACAAAAACAATAACAAGGTCCCTGCATATACAATCTCTCTGAACTGTAGAAGCCTCAAGATCTCCTAGACATGCTTTTTGTTAGTACTGGCTTGTGAGAGACCTAGCGCTCCATGATGCCCATCTGTTAGCAGCATGTTTAAATGTGATTAATGTGAAAGTTGCAAGAATTGCAATAGCTTTTGCTAGTCTACAAGAGAATCTGTCACTGTTAATCTCTTCAAGTATTAAAAGCTTTGTATACTAAATCTAACGTTATGGAAAGCTGTAGCTTTGCTTTTGTTACCAAGACCTTAGTGCATTATTAAAGTAATGTTTCCTTTTCCTCTGTAGTTCACAGGCTTAGAGGGAGAGTAGATACCATTCACATGCAGAAGAATATTTAAATGATCATTTAAGTATGAAGTCTAGAGAGACATGTTCCCACATAAAAGGTTATGGGGCAACATTAAGTTTGATTGCTATTCCTGAGTGGGTGTGGCCATAATAGGATATATTAGGAGTTAGTCCTTTCCCAAAATGCTGGTAGAGGCTGGAAAAGTCACAAGCAGCATCCTGATGTGGTATTTCTTTGCTGTAGCTGGGTAGACATTAGAAATCATTTTGGCTTATCCACCCATGAAAGTATTTATTTAGAACTGCTGCATCTTTAGAAGACACATTTTATTCAAAGAGAACAATTTATTAAAAGAAAGAAAGAGAGACAAAGAGACAAAGACAGAGAAAAAAAGAAAGAAAAAAAGAAAATAGAGAAAGAGAGAAAGAGAAAGAAAGAGAAAGAAAGAGGAAAAGAGAGAAAGAAAGAAAGAGAAAGAAAGAGGAAAAGAGAGAGAGAAAGAAAGAGAAAGAAAGAGGAAAAGAGAGAAAGAAAGAAAGAGAAAGAAAGAGGAAAAGAGAGAAAGAAAGAAA
>JAYRBT010000001.1:101203143-101310210 GCA_036023395.1 Myiotriccus ornatus
AGAAAGAAAGAAAGAGAAAGAAAGAGGAAAAGAGAGAAAGAAAGAAAGAGAAAGAAAGAGGAAAAGAGAGAAAGAAAAAAGAAAGGGAAAAGAAAGAGAAACAGAAAGAAAGAGAAAGAGGAAGAAAGAAAGAGAGAAACAGAAAGAAGGAAAGAAAGAAAGAGAAACAGAAAGAAGGAAAGAAAGGAAGAAAGAGAAAGAAAAGGAAGGAAAGAAATAAAGAGAAAGAAAGAGAAAGAAAAAAAGAAAGAGAAAGAAAAAGAAAGAGAAAAAAGAGAAAAAAAGAAAGAGAAAGAAAGAAAAAGAAAGAGAGAAAGAAAGAAGGGAGGGAAGGAGGTAGAAAAAGGTGGTTAGCAGGTGGTGGTGTTGATCCAGCTGATGGGATGTCAATCCTGATCCCAGTGTCGATCCACATGATAGGATGGTTAATCCTGGTCCCAGCATTGATCCAGCTGGGTCGATCTGGCCGATGGGAAGTCCAGGAAGCTGGGGGTTCTTTCCCCAGTCTGTGGAAGCCTGAGGTCCATCCACAGGGAAGCGGAGGAGGCGGAGGAGGCAGAGGATGCTTGGGCAGGCTTCTCCTCATCCATGTTCATTGTCCTGTTCTCGTCTATTGCCGTCGTCCTTTCCTGCAGAGGGAGAGAGAGAGAGGCGCTCCTGGGGAGCAGCACCACTAGTGGGAAGGGCAATTTCCCAATTCAAGGTTTTGAATTTAGAACTTTAAAAGACATGGTGGATAGGATAAGCAGTGTTACTGCATGAGTGGGGATTGCCTCCTGGAGCAAGATGACACTTCAGGAAGCAAATAGGAGAGAACACAGGGAAGGAAAATTACTTTCTTCACATAGCTGCTTTATGTTGGAAAGGATCAAAGAAACTATAATGAGTCAGTATATTTCTTTCTCTTTAAAGGAAATTTCAGAAGAATGATTCAATTAAATAGTAGTTTACTCAAGATCTGCAGGTGGCTTGTGAAGTGTAATCAGATCCCCCTTACCTTTTAAGCCCAAATCTACAGCTTTTTTAATTTTAGTGGAGCGTTATCAAACTGCTTGTTTTGTGGCATGGTTATGAGGTGCTTTTGTTTCCAGCAGGGACAGCAATAGTGCTTTGGTCAAGACATTTCAAAACTGCTTGCAATCTCTTCTTGTAAGATCATTAGACACTGTAGGACAAATTGAAACCTGCCTTTCACTGAAACACCCCCTCGCTCCATCACACATGGCGTCTTCGCAGCATCCAAACAGATTGTCCACTTCTGCTCATTTCAAAAATTAAAAATCAGATCAGATAGGATAGTTACAGACTGGACTTCATGGGATTTTCTCGTTATTTTGTGTGCCCCGCTACAGTCTGATCTTTGAGGCATTTAATGGCTTGAGGTGCCTTAATTAAAAGCTTCTAGGACCATGCTTTTTCATTTATCCTCTAAAAGGACAGTCACCAATTCCACTGCTCTGAGCCATTAAGAAGACTTGCAAGGAAGACAGAACCCACCTGCCTTTAGTAGCCTTTCAGTCAGACCAAGTGCAGTAAAGGGACTTTCTCCCTTTTGTGTAACATTCACACTGCTCAAGTGATGAAGCTCTTCTTTTTTGGTCTCTCAGGGCTGCTGTGGCACACCCTGCACCTGTGGGTCTCACTATTGCTTCTGTCCTGTTGTCCTGTGAATTGAAGAGTGATGCCTAGTATCCTCCATCTGTTCTCAACAGCAGTCATGTCCCAAAACCTTCAAGTAGTGGGCTGAGGTGAAGAGCATACAGCATGTTATCAAATTGTGAGCCTGCTTTGCTCTGTCCCTTCCCCCCTCAGTTCTTTTGCAGTCAGAGACTATTAGCTCACACTGTGAGAAATCCCAAAAGCTTCTAGCTATTTCAAAGCTTTGCAAAGCTGTGCATGGTAGGTTAAAATCTGTTTACGGGACTCCTGATGGATCAGCTCCTTCCTGTACTCATGATTGCAGGAGTACTCCTGAAAAGGGCATTTTTTCATGATTTGGAATTATCTTGAAGATGAAGTAGCAAGGGAAAGGAGGATTTAGGTGCACCTTGAATTCCTTGCTGTTGACTTATGTTTTCAGTTCACTTTTTAGCTGTTAAAACGGGAAGGAAAGTGGATTGAGTAAGCAACTCTGTGTGTGTGTGTGTTTGTCTCCAGCGAGTGCCTGCTCAGGCAAGGCAAGCATGATTCAGCTGCTAGTTAGTGCTGATGTTCCCGAATTGGCAAGCACTGAACACTCCTGCTACTGGATCTGCCCCAGTTGCTTGATGTTCAGCGATGAATGGATGAACATTCACCAATGCTGTTGCACAAACAAATAAGTTAATAAAAAGCAGCTGATTGTGTCATTGTATGCTGTGAAAACTCTAAAGCAGCACTGGTATTATTTAAAACTAGATGTTCGTATCTGGAAACCCTTAGAAACCTTGAGTGGTGAGGTTTTTTAGGGAAAAAACTCCCAACAGGATAGACACAAAACAAACTTTCTACCTTGTCCTCAAATGATTTCAGGGTGAAGACTTTTATAAGGGGTTTTTTCTTGAAGCCTTAGTCTGGGTCTGAGTTTAACAGTGAACTTAGCTTTGGATTGTCTCACAGATAATTGGAGCTGTGCTGCCATTCTCCAGTGAGAGAACTGACTCGCAGGGAAAAGCTTTTTTAAGGGGACTTACTGGAAAGAAAATGCTCTGTGAAAACTGGAATTATCCAAACCAACTGTCTGGCCTCATATAAAATTATACTGGCCTTTTGTACCTCCATGTAAGTGGTATTTAACCCTTGCCATCATTACTGCATACTGCTGAGACAGATGAACCTCCTCAGCTGATGGCTGAGCGGGCCGAGAACAAAGCGCAGACTGACGCGATTGTAAGAGGACGCGGGGCTGTCGGCAGGGCCAACCGTTAGTTCATTATTCAGGCGGACAAAGCTTCACTCCCTCATGAATCACTTCTGGGATTTGCTTTCCCTCCCTCTCCGAGGGAGCTCACTAAAAGGACCGGGCATACGGAGGAGTCCCTTCAAGCTGGATCATTTCCATTTATGTTTCTCTGCCCTCTGGAGGCAAAAGCTGTCCCGTGCTTATGGCCTGAGTTTTACTGAGGGTGCCCCTTTGCCCTGTGCTCCCCAGATGCTGATGTTGTGCAGGACTGACTCCTCTGCCTGTTTCCCTGGGGAGAACCTTGTTTTCTTTTCAGTTGTGAAAATGAACCCAGAACACTGGTCCTGTGCCTACTGCGACATTTTTAATTGCTTCTGCAGCTTGAGGAGGACTCTGTAGCTATGGCCAGTGGCAGGAGACTTACATTAGCTTCCCCATTTTATCAGCTCTTAAGAAAAGATGTGGAGCTGTGTCCATGCGCACTCTCTTCAGTTGCTGAGAAAATGCTTGAGGATGACAGCCAGGTTGGGATGTTACATTTAGCCTTGCTGCTGCTGGAGAAGGAATGAAGTGCCTCTGGGGGTTGTTCCAGGACCATGGAAACAAACACATGGCAATGTTAGTGTTCCTGCTGTAACAGTGGAGGAAGCAGTGCAGGGTCTCCCCCATCACAGGCCTGGGCTGCTTCAGGCTGAGGTAGCACAGGGAGAGGGATCAGGGGAGGGGAAGGTATTCTTCCTACCATGAGCCTAATGGTAATTCTCAGATACTTAGTAAAATAGTTTTGATCGGAAATATCGTGGCTGGTACCAGATGGTGCAAGCAAAGTGTAAGAAGTACTGTAGTAAAAAGTAGTAACAACTGCCCACACATGAAGCTTTATCCTGGAGTAGGAGGGCTTGGCTTTGACAGGTCTTTGAAGCCTGAGCTTCTTATGTGTTGTTTGTTGACTCTGTATGTTGTCATCGCACAAGCTACTATTAATTGAGCGAGTTGTGTGTGTGTGTGTGTTTTCTAAATTCTTGGCCTCGGTGATGAAACATGGCCAGCAGCTCTGCAGGTTACCTGTACATTGCCTGGGAACTCTCTGGAATTTGTCTCATTTCTCTGAATACACACTTGTTCTTGCATTACAAAGCTGGATGATTAAAGAATCCTGGAGTTCTTTCTCTGCGCTATTCATTACTTTGTGTACCTCTTTCATGTGTCCTTATATCTAAATTAAACACATCAGACCTCTTCAGTGTCTTCCCATCTGTAGATCTTTTCATGCCACTAATTATTTTTATAAGCTTCTTCTGGAACTCTTTTGTTTCTTAGTATCGTTCACCGCTCAAAGGAGGCCACAGACAGCAGTATCCTTATGTGTCTGTTCTGGGGGCTCCTTTCTCCTTAGTTTCTCTCCATCCTCCCCATTTCTCCAGGCTCAGTGCTGTAGTCTTTCCTCACTGTGCCATCTAATTCCAATGACTTCAGCCATTGTAAGTGAAGACTACAGAACTCTTCATTTATATGTATTAATCTGATAAGTGACTGCAGCTACAGGCCTAAGCATCTTGGTGAGCTGCCATATTCATTTGCTAATCATTAACACAGCTGAAAGACTTTTTCCTTTATTAAAAAACAAAGTACTGCCTTTAAAGAGCAGTAGTTTGCAAGAAGAGAAAGCTGTGTTTGTTTTGAAAGGAAGATTTATTGGGATGATATAATCCAACTTGTGCTATCTCCTCACCTGTTTTTCCTCAGGGAGACTATCAATCTTTATTAACATTTCTAAATCAAAAGATAAAAATGATAGACAAATTCCAAAATGGGATGAAAATGCTAGCAAGAGCTGAAAGAGAAATCCCTTCCTTTTAATACCTGCTGAAATTGAATTCAAAGAGGATGTAGTTCACTATAGATGTGTGGGATCTGAGAGCAGTTTTGTGGCTTCAGTTCTTTGTAACAAGAGATTGGACAGAAAGAACAGTGGTGCATGGGTCCCATCTGGAAGGATTTATCATCTGAACTCTTAATGCTGGGCTTACTTTTAATTTTTCCATCTAATCTTTTTGCAGTCACATGCCTCACATGAAACAGCTTAGAGTGGCTCCTGGACCTGGCTGGGTCCGGTTTCTCACCTTGTTTTACCATTTCTGTCCTTGAGTTGCCTCTGGCACAGCTGATGCCTTCCTCATCCTTCAGCCTGTCCCTACTTCTGGCTTTGGCAGTGCTGGCTCCACCACAGCATTAGTACACGCGGCTAGATGTTGCCGGTTCTGCATCTGGAGATGAATGTTGTGCTGCAGTCTCAAAGCTAGCACAGGTTTGGCAGAACGTAATGTTTTAGTCCCCTCATTTGTGCAATGCCTGCACCTGACCTGTGAGGCCCTGTCACTGCTGGGGGGACAACTGGGTTAAACAGGAGCAAGACGTATCATGCAGGAAAAGATGGATACATAGTTGGTGAGTAACCTTCATTTTCTTACAAAAATGGGCTGAGGGAAAAGCTCCTCCCAGGGAAGGAGAGTTTGAAATGCATTCAAAGAAAAATGAGGCTTGCTAAGTGCTTGGAGGATGATGGTTTCAGAGAGCTGTCCCTCAACTTGCCCTTGAGAGATATTTGCTGAAAAAGCAGCAGTTAGGCCTGCAGTGTTGGAATTTACTCTTATTTCAGGAGAACACTTCAGTAGGCTTCACACGGAGATGTTTAGTAGTTCTTCTAGGGCTACCAGAGGTCTCTCCTCCCTCTGAAATTAGTCTATGATACCTGTCCTGTGCAGGCAGAAAAATATTTGCTCCACAAATTAGGAAGAAAATTAGAGAAGGAAAAGTTTGCTTTCAGTAGACCACGCACAGACGAGTCTATCAGACAGAAAAGTGGCAATTCAGATTGAAACAAAAAGATTGTTTTCAAAATTCTTCTTCCCTTTCCTTTCTCCACTCTCACAAAAAATAGTCGCCTGACCCCAGCAAGGGAAAGAGCTGGGGAGCTGGGAAAGCAGGCAGCTTGTCAGATTGTTGTCTTTAACAAGGTTTGAGTATGGCAACCTTAGCTCTAACACCCACAGATACATACATGCAGGTTAAATATCTGTCCATCCATATATTTAATTGTAGTATCTTCAATTATTAGATTTATTCACATGTTTCAATTTTCTTTTCAAGATTCTTTGCATCAGTTTGTACATCAGGTCTTCAGTATATGGAAGGCAAGGGTAGACCCTGGGTTTTTTCTTATTTACAGATAAAGGATACACTGTGATCCAGTGACTGATTTTCTTTCTTGACTCACTAACCATGAATTAGTCCACAGCTCTTCAGCACTGAACTACACTGGGTCAGGGTTGAAACTGTGGGCTGTGTTGGAGGATCAGAGCAGGAAAACGCATTTTCTGATTTGTTTTTCCCTTTTGATCTCGTGCAGTATGTTGCACGTGTTGAAACTAAACAGAATTAACTTTGTAATCTCTAGTGTACAGCATCAATTTCTTTTGCAAATAAGCTTTGAATAACAAGATATAGTTACTGTTGACATTTGATCAACAACAAAACAGTTTTTGAATGCCTAATAAATAGAAATGTCTGATAGTACTTATTTTTTGATACAGAAACTAAGGAATGACTGCTCAATAGGGAAATGAGACACTGTTTGGCAGCCCTGAAACAGCCAACCTCTGTGAGACAGTGGAGCACACCCTGAATTTGTGGTGTGTAACAGAACTGTTTACAGAGCAGAACTGCCATAAATGAAGCTGATGGACCTGTGTCATATCTCTCCTATAGAAGCAATTGTTGCCAGCTAATCTCCCCAAAGGTAGTCAAGGAGGTAATTTCTTTCCAGGTTGGCTCTTCAAGACACCTTTTTGTGTTGGGAGCAAAGGAGACAGATTTAGTTTTATAGTTTAGGCTTGGTGTATTTTCTTTGCCATGTCTTTCTGGAAAAAGCCTAATCCCTAATTACTGGTTCCCCTGTGAAAGCATAAAAGAAGTCATCAGGTTTTAGCAATAGAAATTTTGTCTCAGAGATGTTCACTAACACTGAATTTTGGTTCAACACCAGGAGATAAGTTGGTTTGGTTTTTTTGTTTTTGTGTGTGTGTGTTTTGTTTTTGAGTTTTGTTTGGGTTTTGTTTGTTTTCTTTTTGTTTGTTGGTTTTTATCTCTGGAGAGTTGTAAAATATTAATGTTCTTTGTGTGTGGATATTTGTCAGAGGGTGACAGATGGGTGAGACTTCCTTATGGGTCAGGCTTTGCTACTGTGGCTTCTCTTGCCTGTTCAAAGCCACTGTGAAATTGGAGGAATTTCTGCTGACAGTTTGAGAGGTTCTAAGGTGAGGAATGGGGCAAAGCACATTGATTGGTACTAGTCTGTTCTTCTGTAGCAAAAAGGCTACCTTCAGTGAATATGAACCATTATGAACACACTGAGTGGATATATAAAATGTCTCAGAGGAAAGAAACAATTTTAAATGAAGTTTTCAAAGGCAATAAGGGAAAGAAAATGAGAGTGGAATAGACACAGAAGTCTCAGGGAGAACAGGTGCCTTGTTTTAAACAATGGATGTATATTTTACAGCAGCAGCCTTGGCTGATCTTTTCTTTCAGTCAAATCTTAACACGGTGGTGGTCTTTACATAGCACTACTTATGTTTTAATTAGGTTCCCACATTAGTACCCGGGAATGAAGGGAAATGGAAAACGTATTCAAAATTCCAAAGTATATGATTAGAAATTGGACTAGTCTGAGCAGGGAATAAAATCTGTCTTTTCCTCTTTGTCTCTCTCACGAGTGCAGCGGCTGGTGGGGGGAAATTTACTTCTCATGATTGAGTGACCTGATTTTGTCTCCCACTTGCACAACACAGCCTCTTGTAAGAAAACCACTAGTCTTAAATTCATACATAATTGCACAGCAGGGAGACTGAGTTTAAAAATGCAGATTTCTGTGTATTAAGAAACTGAAGTCTGTTTTGAACCCTTGAACTTCCTTTGTTGTTTCAATGGCCACCTACAGAACCCGTCTGCAGAGAGCCAGCGAAATACAGTAGCTTCTTTTATATGGAAAAAGTATCTTCCCCCACCCCTCTCCTTCTCCCCTTCATTCTGACATGAATGTATACTCTATCTTTGTAACAGAGGACACTAATTATGGAACTTAGGGCCTGTGTATGTCTAGGCTATACAGTAGCAGTAGATAAGGGTATATTCTGCTAATCAGTGGTAGTGAGCTTGGGAACAGTGTTACCTTTCTTCTCCTGAGAAAATGGGCTACTTGCTTCATTTTACATGCTTTCTCACTGAACGTTAGGAGCTCAGTCAGCAGGTACAAGCCTCCTCCTATCTGTATCAAAGGGGCTAATGTTTACAACTTTGTCTTCAGATGTTCAAAATCACGT
The DNA here is from genome assembly GCA_036023395.1 of Myiotriccus ornatus. Classification (NCBI taxonomy): domain Eukaryota; kingdom Metazoa; phylum Chordata; class Aves; order Passeriformes; family Tyrannidae; genus Myiotriccus; species Myiotriccus ornatus. Next base: position 101,211,406 of record JAYRBT010000001.1, read on the forward strand.
CTTTTTTTGCTACAATTCAGCAACTTAAGAAAAAATATGCACCCTACTGTTGCTGTCCTCTGTATTAAGTGCTATAAAGATAAATTTGGCTGTGAATATGGTTTTATAGAGCAATGTAAAGGGCAATGTTTGACAAATGTGCTGTGAGGAACACATGTGAATATCAGCAAGAAAATTAAAACAGTGCAGGATACTTTGTTTCATATAAACAGCTTCCTAAACATTCACTTTTACAATTTTGCATTTTTCGTTTCAAGAACAAACCAAAAAACAAAGATCAAACAAATCACCTTAACTCTAAGCATGTGGAAAAAAATTTTGTGGAATGGATGATTTGGAGGTAAAAAGGCTTTGGTCCTTGTAGACATGGGTTAGCATATACCTGTGCTGCAGAATTACCTTCTTTTACTCCACTTACGGTAAAAACGAAGAAAAATACCCACACCGAGACAACTAACTCTCTCACAGTTGTGTTCTTGACCCCATGTTGATGCAAAACTGGATAAAGTGGTGTTCTAGCCCTGCTGGGAATTTCCTTAAGTGTGACCTGCCTTTTGGAACATTTTGGATGATACTGCAGGGAGAAAGTGGCTGTCCTGTCTTGGCATGGAGGTAGAAGTGATGTCAGTGATGTTAACATGGCCACTTGCTGCAGTATGCAGCTAGGAATTGATTGTCTAGAGCCTGAATGACCTGAATGGCCTTCAAGATGCCATGTCCCATAGCAGAATAGCCACCTACTGTCTATCAGCCACCAGGGCGTGTGGATTTCTTGTTCCAATGACAGGAGACACATGGGAGGGCCTTTCAGAAGGAGATGTTTGCCCTCAGGGTAACCTCACTTGAGAGACAGGCTGCATGTAGCAGTGATGGGGGAGTGAGGATGTCTGCAAATATTCGTGGAGAAAGGAGGCTAATGGCTGTTTTTGGAATATGGTTACAAGTGTGTGGAGTGGGGCTGCATCCCTGTGCAGGTCTAAAGTCAGGCTAGGACTGGAACTGAGCTTGTGTGGGGTTTGGAAGTACTGCAGCAGCATTTCAGCATGGGGCCATATATGTTTCTTGTGGGTTGCTATTGTTTTCTGGAAGCTGGCCCCTTTGAATGGCATTTCTTCTTGAAGACTAGCATGGTAATGGTCTTGTAGCGAACTGCTGAGAAAATTTGGTGCTAACTTTTCTCCTTTATGTACTGTATGCATGGCTAAGGTCATCTAGCTTAGAAGTGAGAACATCAGACTAATATGTTCTTCATTACCTCCTAGTACCCATATCTTGTTACTTCCTCCATGTTTATCTTAGTTTTATCACAGAGTTAGGTCTGCTAGGTGCAGAATTCCTAGCTACAAATAAATGTATTTACTTTGGAGAAAACCTCAATACTCAGGCTTCAGAAACTGTGATTTCTGTCTAGCTTGGGGCAGACCGGTGCTTCTCTTACATTGAGACCCCATGCTTGACTTCTGCCTGCTCCTTCCTAGCAGCCAGGCCTGAATTTCATACATATTTCAGTAGCATCCTGTGACTGACCATATGTACTGGAATTAGCTGGGTCTGGTGGAAGGGGATTACTGTGATGTAGCTGGGTTACACCATCTAACAGGAAACGCCTAATGAGATGTGGGTCTGCTCAGTGGCAGACCAGAGGCAAGGGTTGTGACACTCCTCCCAACAAGTCCTGTAGTACTGAGATGCATCCCCTTTTCCATGACATGACTTAGGGCTTTTCTGCTAGTTGGGAAGGAAGACGCCTGAGAGGTCTGCTGTTGTGGGACAGGCATAGTGGACCTGTGTGGCCACTCCACAACCTGTGGCGCAGTTCTAAAGATTTCTGTGCCTATGGTTTGACCCCACCCCCCTCTTGGGTTTTTTTGTATCTTTGTTTTTTTGCAAGCAGAGACTCAGTTTTGTGCTCAAAACACTGAAGCATTAAGAGAGATGTCTTTGCAGTTAAAAAAGTATGTAATTGTGCTGCTTGCCTCATCTGTGTGGAAATTAGTTTGATTGTTTTTGAACCCTTTGTCACTTCATGATGTGGAAAAAGGGGATAGCCTAGGAATAGTTTGTGGCCTCCAAAGGATAAGAATGAGTGAAACAGTGAAGCTGAGGCACTCTATAAGGTCTTCACTGCGTTTAAGTGAAAGCTGTGCACAAGAAAAATGCAGTGTGTCATGCACACTTTGCTAAGCACGCAAATGAAGCTAAAGTATTTTGTTCTCTTTTTGTTACAACATTGTCCCTGAATGCCATTAACAGCTATTTTATTAATCTTATTCACTTTGTGCTAGCATAGGCTGTATTATTTGAGAGGTGCTGCTAGTAACTCTTTGGAAAAACACTGATGGAAAGGGACCTTGTAAAATGGTAGATGAACTGTGGCCCTTGGTTCAAGGCTTGCTGTCACTCTGGGCAGTGTTGCCAACTTCTGTGATTTGACTGACCATCCTGGACTGCCAAAAACTAGAATCATATGTTCATTTGAGCATTAGCTCTTCATGTTTAAGAAGAAACAAGTTACTAGCTAGTTTGTTTGTAAACATTAGTATTTTGAACTCTAGAGTTTCACATCCCTGAAGGTAAATGAAAAGCACTAAACTACCCTTTAATAAACAACCTACAGAGCCCTGGCACTTTTATCTAGATGATATGTATGCAGACTCTGTTTTAGGAGCCAATAACATTTGACTACTGATCTCTGAATACTTGCACTTGGCAATAATGGACAGAGATTAGCATATGATCGGCCTTTTAAGGTGAATTTACTTGAAACTGATCTCAGAACCTTAAAATATCCAAAACATAAATAAATAGTGGGTTGTCTGTCTAGAGGACTTCCTGATGGGAATATTGCTATTTTCTGTAATTGCAATAAGAGGCAGTTTTCCATCCTGCTCAAAGGATTTTTGTTGCTGCTTTCACTGTGTACTTTTTCCTCCTCTATTTTTATGGGGGAGGTCTTGGTAGATTTTGCTGTTTAATCTGGAAGTGGTAGTGATACCTGGCAGTGACAGTACCTTCTATTTTTGCAAAGAAAGTGAAAGATTATAGAAGAATAACAGTTAAAACTGGTTGAATTAAGATATTTTTCTTTTAAAATTGGCCAATGCATGTGACAGTGCTTAGATATTTTTCTCTTGACATTCCTCTTGATAACTCATTTCTAAATTACAGGAATCTGGATGAATGGTAAGGAGCTGCCATATTTTTAGTTCTTCCCCCCTAACACTCTTCTTTAATGCTTTAATCTCTTAAGTTACTGAATAGACTTAGTTAAAACCTGTCTTCATTTTATGAATCAGAGGTTGCATATTTTATGACCAACATTTCATATCATGCATTCCATCTATCTGGAAATAACGTGATAAAGGAAGCAAGGAACACTGTCTGGTTTTGATAGCTGTAAATTTACTTCTAGAAAACACAACTCAGTGTTTACATCTCCATCTGAATGTGTTTTAATTAGGGAGTTGGAGCAGCACCACCATCAATACCATTGTCCATGTACAGACTGAGTAAAACAACTATTGCCATTAGGATTAGACCTGTAAATAGATATGTTTGGTTATGTCCTTAAATCTGTCTGTTTTTCTGTAAACCATTTCCTTTGATCTAATGAATCTTAAGACTTGTGAGTTTGGCTTCAGGCTTTAAAATACAAAAGGCTTTTAGTGTAGCGATTGATAGTAGAAGAACAATAACCGCTTTGGATTCACTTGGAGCCCTCTGCTTCTTAGTATTAGTGCCATTAAACTTATTCTACTTTTGTGACATGTGCTGCCTTTTTTTTGTCTCTGGCAGAACTGCAGTTATTAAAACAAAGTCAGTTTTGCCCTCCTATCTCAAGGCTAGGTTATGTCTTTCCTTGCTAAACTGGGATTTCTGTGATTTTAGCCATTTTGTTCCACCTCCTCTTTCAACTCCACTATGGCAGGCCTTGCCTCCAAGCATTGCTGGCCATGCCTTCCCATGCATATCACATCTCATGATGGAAATTCCTCACTTGGTGGGGTTTGCTTGTAGTGGCAGAGCCTTAATTGTTGTTGAGTCTGACTGAAGGCTGTTGAAAGCAGTAGCAGGAAGCCTGCTGATTTCAAGAGGCACTGGATGAGGTTGGCAGTGGAAAGAAAAGAGGTGAGAAGGTCCAAGGAGGTAAAAGGGAGCTGGTGCAGAATCAGGAAAGTAGTGGTACTCCTAAGTACTACTATTGTGTACATCTGTTCTGTTTTCCATTCTTTTGGGAGGATGGACGCCCGGCTGGTCACGTAGCATAGTTTGTTGTGTGGGTTTGTCTGCCATTAGGTGTGCTCTGTGGCTCTTTCCAGTGCCCACTTTTTTACCCTTTCATTGCAATGTGCACTTGAAAAGCACTAAATGAGTTTAAAAATTATCTACTCCTTTGTGTCAGTGGTGCATTGGAATGTGAGCATTATTTTCCCGGCACTTAAATTTATTTTCATGATTATCGCTTTCCCTGGCAATCTTAAGTTTTTAAAGCCTCCACGTCGGCAGGAGAGCCCTTTCACTGGCAGTCATGGGGACACTTGAGGTAACTCTGGGGTAAGACTGCGTTGCTCATTTTGGTTCAGGGGAATCTCTGTGCTGGTACCCATATACCCTTTCATCACGTTCAGGAGCACAGTTTTGGCACTGCTAAAATTTCGGGTTAGTTTTACCAGGCCCTGCAAGTAGAGAAGGTTGTATGCTGGTTCTTTCTCCAAAAGCAGGGGCTCTGGATTTTTTTTTTTTTTTATCCTTTCCCAAACTGCTAACTGGGATTGTTTATATTTTACAATATTATTACTCCTGTTATGAGCTGCCTAAGGTAGCCACATCAAAGTACTGCACATGGTGCCAGCTCAAATAATAGCAACAAATGCTGGTCTCCCGAACCTTGGTTTGATTTCATTGTTCCAGTAGGAAATGAGTTGGTGTGATCCCTCCGTCTGTGAGAGTCTTTGACTAGAGATTATTGTTCTGGTACTCAAATCCCTATTTTAATTAGAAAAGAAGGAAATACTTTGAGCTGATGCTTAGATAAAAGCTGCGAATCATATTTGTCACTCTCTCTGAAGGAGTTTTAATTTTTTTTTTTTTTTTTGTGTCTCCTGCTCTCTCTGAGGTGGCTGAAGTGATGGCATTGTTGTCTCAGCTTCCACTGGACATCCAGTATGATGTCCTGGCCGTGTGGGTTTAATGTCAGTGGGGATGCCGTCTTGGCCATTGTCCACACTGAAGGAACTAATAAGTGGTCCCACAAGGGCTGTTCTTACTGTTGGTTGGCGTGGGCCTCTGGTAACTGGCTTTGGGTGTGGTGGGGGTACAGCTGCCTATTGAAGTCCTTTTCTGTCCTGGGGCTCCTTCAGCCACCACAAGCCACAGGGCTGGGAGGAAAGCCTTTATTACACGTCTCAGCTTATGTATCTGAACTGAAACCATTTGTTTAGTGCTTACAATGGCAGGAAGTATCATATTTAGGTCCTGATAATGTGTAAGCACACTGATTTTTGAAGCGTAGGTTCTGAAGTGAAAAACTGACTTAATTCTGAATGGAGACTGTGTTTCAGCCTAGTGGCCACTGCTGTCCAAAGAAGGATTAAGATGAGGGCTGCAATCTGTGGCTTTTCCTTTCCTTATTATGTTATTTCCTGGCTTTCCCTTTTGAAGAGATGGTATGTGTTGTCTTATATCTTAGTGGCTGGCAGCAGCCTTTAAATGTGCTTAAATGAAAAGGATTAACTTCCACCACAGTCTTTAATATCTTGCTTGCAGAAATCCAGCCTGTTCCTAGCAGGAATCTGACTGAACACAAGTAGTCCCAAGGCAGGACAAATTGAGTGTATGTTGAAGTTGTTCATTTTGTTGTTAATTTTTAGAAACCTGTGTTTTCCTGGGGCAAAATTGATAATATTTAGTGAACATGACATTTTGTTCCACTGGTAACATACAAGTTCATCACAACTGACTTGTGAGCTCCTTGTATTTAAGTTTCACATGTCTGACTTTCCAAACATGGCCCAACTGCAGTCCCGGTTAGTGCTAAACTGTTAGTTGCAAACTGTGCTCGCCCAGACCTCCTTGATTGATTTCATTGTATTCTGCCAACTGTGCCACCTTTCTTCAAAAGTTGTGGAGTGTAGATGTTCAATAAGAGTAAGCTTGAAAAATATATCATTCTCACATAGATAAGAAAGCCCTCAAGACTTCAATTCTATGATTTTTTGAACAATCTTTCTGACCAAACCATTAGAAGTAATCAAGCAGCTGTACATGAATGCTTTAAAAAATAAATGCTTAAAAAAGCTAATTGAAGGCAATCTAGCTATTTGCTAGGACCCTTAGCTGTATTGGTAAGAGATGATGTTTGCCGCTTTGTCTCAGGCTATCCTTTAAAACAGAATCCTTGGCAAACATCTTTTTATAGTAAAATGTTGTATAACTTTATTTTCTCTGTAATTTGCATCTGATTAAGCAAGGGAGAGGAGTTTGTTTCAGTGCAGAGGAAAGAATGAAAGACACTAGGTCAGGTTTTCTTCTTTCATTTACATCAGCACAGTTTGGAAGCAGTGATTTCACAAAAATTTCCATTAGAATGGAAGCTTTATTACTGAAAACTCCAAAATTTCTGTGAAGTTCTTATAAAAATCTGAGAAATGAAGAATGAAAAATAACAAGTTTTTAAAATGCTTACACTGTGGTGTAAACATTTTTTATAATGTGAAAGGTCACAAGTATGTGAAAAAATGGATCTGGAAAATTAATTCTTATTTTTAATGCTATTTTCTTGTAAAATAATGTGAATATAAAACATATATAAAAAAGTGGAAATATTGAACTTAAAGTCACATAAAATTTACACTATTACTCTATTAGGCCACTGACCACAGCCCTGAATTACTGTAGTTTGTCACGGAGGAAATCAGAAGAGTTGGGTACAGTACAGGGATATTGGAAACATAGAAGCAAATTAGGAAGTGACAAGTTCAAAACTATGCCAAGTGGGTCCTTGGGCAACTGGGGAGCTCCTCACCTCAACTTTTGAGCCACTAATGAAAGGGAGATCTACTGAGCGCTGGTAAATACAGAGGCATCTGCTCTGTTCCAGGAAATTCCAGAGGGGCACCTTACTGGAAATGGGGTGCTCTGGAGAAAAGTCATGGCACATTCTTTTTCATTGGCTTGGTCAACTTCTGGTGACATTGCTTATTTATTGGGAGGTGCTGCCACATCAGATTTGTGTAGAGTGGATGGAGCAAGCTTCTGCACTGTCTCACAGGCCCGTGTGAAATGATGTCTTGTAATCTAGAAGCCCAGTCAAAGGACCGAAGACAGGGTGCTCAACTTAAGCAGTCAGTAGGAGGGCAGAAGATGGTGTGATTTGTGCAATGATCACTTCGACCTCCAGTTTAACATTTTGTTTTCCCATTTCTTTTGGAGTTAAGACGGTCTTGTAGAATATAATTTACCCAAGTATAGTTTATACCAGTTTTACAAGCCTTGCTTCTGGATTTGGCCCAGAATCTATAAACCTCTGGCTTCTAGAAGGTAGTGAAACCACAAATAATGAATGAGTGGTGTTAATAAAGAATAAATCAGAGCATTGGCTTAGTTATTACAGCTAATAAAATTGCTTGAATAAGGTAAATGCAGTGCTCAGACAGCTAAACATTGTGCAACTGAAGTCAGTTTCACAGCTTTCACTGACTTCTCCCTTTATCTTCCAGAAAGCATATGACAGTGTTCCTCAAAACTTGCATGGAACTAATTTTAATTTATCTGGGCTTATGCACTGCCTAGCTGATTGAAAAAGCTGGCAGCGTTTCCTGACATTGAAGTCTTATTGCAGTAAGGAATAGGCAGTTCACACTAAAGTGTTCTGGTGCCTACAGCTCTGTGTGTGTCTGTGTGTGTGCAGGGTGGGGACAACACAGAGGTCCAGGCCAGGTTTGCAGCTGAAGCATGCCCGTGATTGAGGGAGGAAGGTGACATGGTCTTCTTTCATAGCTCTTCTCATCTCTGCTTTCTGAGACTTCTTCACATTTGTTTCACTCCTCAGCTGAATAACAGATGACTGTGTCCTTCCTAGTAAAGTGTCTTGTCCATTCTTCTGTTTATCCTTTCTTTATGTCTTATTGAGCATTTCCAGAACTCACTTGCAGTGATGGCCTGGGAGTGTGATTAAATCATGATTTACTAAACCCTGCCAAATCTAAAGTAAAATATGTTTAACATTCTCCAGCTGTTCATCATACATAATCCTTGACTTATTTTTATTTTTTTTATATATTGAACTGGTGTCCTGTAAAAACACTCCTGGGAGAGCTGCTCATTTGCTTCCATGCCAGCAAGAGTCTCTTTACTTGCTCAAAAAGCAGCATTATATGCTTGACACCTTGGTCCTGATGGGTAACGAACACCAGCCAGTAGCTTCCCAAAACACATTGCTCCTCCAGGATGGAATGGTGAGCTCAGTCTTACATAATAATGCTCACAACACACACAAAATTAGACCTGTAATGTTGTGATGGTGTGCAGGTGCTCTGGCTCCAGGAACAGAGGAAAACAAAGGTGGTCAAAAATTACAATGCATGTAGATAATTTTGTCATTCCTTAAACATTAGGAGGTGCTTTCATTGAGACAAAGCATTTCTCTCCTGTTATTTTCTGTGATCCATTCTGTATTTTGAGCCTGTGCTATTAGAATTTGAATTGTGGGAGCTCCAGGCACCTGCTAAAACCCAGGCTTCTGATTTTTGTATTGAATTATTTGCTGCATTCCTTAGCTCTATGTGTCTGCCTGGATATGTCCCCGCACACTGAGTGCCAGGTGACTGCTTCCTTGTTTTCCTCCTAAAAGTAGCTGTGCACATCATTAAGACTGTGGAACAAGCGAGCAAATATCCACGTTTGTAACGTCATCCTGTCAGATGGCTTTGGGGAAGACAAAAAGTACAAGATGGTTTTGCAAGATCTTTGCAAGGTTTGGAGCCAGACCCTTTGGGTACTCAGTGGGGGCAAGTCTTCACCATTTGATGGAAGGCTTCATGGATCTTCTTCAAGGGACCTCTTCATGAAATTTTCTCCTGATTCTACTGAGACTGTTGCAGTCAATAATATTTAAAATCAAACTTGCTTCGGCCCATGGTGCCTCTTGACTAAGGTAGCACTAAGTGATGAGGCAGACAGGTTTTTGATAGCCTCTATACTGTCTTACTCATGGTGAAGTTCTGATTTTGTTTGTTAATGCAAGTTTAGCAAAAATATAAACCTTCTTTGAGCCAGCCACACCTAAGAACAACCTCTGAAGAGGCTGTGTCTGGTTACTTGGGGTCTATTTTGAAGGAATGGAGCTCATTTTAAAGTTGTATGTTTTACATTTGAGAAAGGGCCCTATGTCATCTAAGTACAATTTCCAGTTGATCATAAGGTAATTGAAATCCCATTCAAACAGCAGATCATGCAGCAGTGGAGCCTATTTACATATACTCAAGTGCAGTATCTATTCAAGTGCTGTGTATAGATTTCAGTTTCTTTAGTGGCTCATAGGGTGAGTGATTAATTTGAGGGAAAAACTCTGCTGGAGTAAAAGAAGAATCTGCTTCTTGTCATCATGTTCTGTTTTGGTAGGAAGTGAAATCTGGGATTTTAATGACTTGACAGTCAGTGAGACAGTCTTGCTTTCAGCTGAGGAAATTCAAACAGAGCAAGGAGAAAAGAATACAAACCTGAGCAAGGGATATGAGCCTCTTGCCGTTTGATTTTAGCAGCACCAAGCACCTCATAAAAGTAACAGTTTTCCTTAGTGTGCAAATCAGGGGAGTGATGACGCGTTAGTTCAATAGCAATTATTGGTGCACTTTTATGTTCATTGCTGTGGTTTTGGTAGGGGGGAACATTTTCATTAGAACTGTCTCTGCTTAAGCTGTCTCCTTAACCACGTGGTGCAAAAACAGAGTGTGCCTAGGCAGCCTAGGAGCACAATGGTGTCTTGGGGCTCTGTCGAGCTGACTTCACTCACTGGCGTAGCTGCTGTAGAACTATTGGCTTCAGTAGTACTGGGCTGGAGAGTAAGTGGCCTCTCACTTGGCTGCTCAGCACAGCCATTGTGACTGCTTCTGCTATTAGAGAATAAAAAGAGATTTTTTTCCATGGTTACAGTACAGCTAGTCTTTAATGTTCTTGCTGATTACCACTGACCCAAAAAGTCTGCCTAGCATGCCTTTTATATGGAGTATATGTCAGTGAAGCTTAAAGTCTCTTCTCCTCCCCTAGGCTTCACTCTGCAGTCATGTCTTTCAGACAGTTGAAATGCCATACCTCATTCGTTGGGCTTTGTAGGGAAATGTTTGATCTAATCATGTCTGAATATTTTAAAAAACGGAATGCTAGAAATGTGCCTTAAAAAGGTCTGCATCCCTGGAAAGTGTGTGCATATAATTTTAAGCTCTCCCTCTGCTGTCTCCCAGATTTTTGCCTATGAAAGTATTTCCTGTTTTCCATTGTAATTATAAACCCTTGCCATAGTGGTCCCTGTTTCTAGTGCCTTTTATGGTTTTATTTGTATTTTTAGGTGTGAGTTGCAACATTTGAAACCCATGGTGACAGAGACTCTGTCAGTGGAACACAGTTCTGCCATCACTTCTGCAAAGTACATGAACCTGTTGAAATAAGTCCAGAGGAGGACCACAAAAGTGATCACAGGGCTGGACCACCTCTCCTATGAAGACTGGCTGAGAGAGATGGAGTTGTTAAGCCTGGGGAAGAAAGGCTCTGGGGAGATCTTATAGCAGCCTTGCAGTACCTAAAAGAGGTCTACAAGAGAGCTGGGAAGGGACTTTTTATAAGTGCTTGTAGTGATAGGACAAGAGGGAATGTCTCCAGACTGAAAGACAGTAGATTTAGATTAAATATTAGGAAGAAATTCTTTATTGTAAGGGTGGTAAGCCACTGGAACAGGTTACCCAGAGAAGCTGGGGATGCCCTATCCCTGGAAATGTTGAAGGCCAGGGTAGATGGGGCTTCGAGCAACCTGGTCTATCAGAAGGTGTTCCAACCCTCCTGCCATAAGCAGGAAGTAGGTGATCTTTAAGCTCCCTTCCAATCCAAAGCATTCTATGGTGTTGTGATTCTATAAATAATTTGCATTAGCTCATCTAATACTGTAATATGGAACATGCTTTGTCTATCTGTCACAGTTATGCTCATGCTAAATAAGAAGTTTGGGGAATTTTATCTAGAGGGCAGTTTAAATGAGACTTCTGATGTTTCTGTCCTTCTGCACTGAGTTTTGAACTTCTGACATCAAAATACGGCCTTTGCTGTATTAACCGGATGCTTTCATGTGGTCCATTATTAAGTCAGAATTTCCCAGTATAAAATTCCTTATGGCTGCATAATTCCTGAAAATAAACAGGGTAAGAAATCTTACACTCAAACTTATGCTTCAACTACGCTGCAAAACAGATCCTGTCTGAGATAAAGGTGGCCCTCAGTTGTTCTTGGTACTTTTCCACTATTTACATATGGAGCCCTTTGGTCTATGGAAGTCACCCACGTGATGTTATAGCAAAAGTGTAGTTCCATTCACCTGCGTGTGCTCAAAGCGTTACTGCTGCAAATAAAAGTATCTGGGTGTTCTTTGAGGCTTGTGTGACAGGTCAGGATGCCAGGGGTGGAAAGGAGGAAGAATACAGTAAGGAAAGAGGATAAACCTGGGGTGCTCCCTGAGGGAAAAAAAAGAGGTAGGTCCGATGCAGGCATATAAATGGCATGTAAACCTATAGCTGGAATTGAGCTTCAGCAGAAATTCCATGTGTGCAGGGGGCTGCTGCCCTTTTGGAAGGGTAGGGCGTTGGGAGACCTTTTGAAATGTTCTTACTGAAAATTCATGTCCTTGACTCTGCTGAGAAGTGCAATGATTACAGCGGTGAGAAAAGGGGACTAGCCACACTACACACATTGGTGTCTTGGTGAATCAAGATACTTGCTTTTTTATCGTGGTTTTTGTTTGTAGGCCTGTTTCTTTGTTTGATTGTGGGGGGTTTTTGTGGGTTTTTTTTGGTTTTTTTTTCTTTTTTTCTTGAGAGAGGGTGGTGTCGGATTATTATTATCCTTTTGTTGCTCTCTAAATCAGCAGTTTGCCTGAGGAGTATACAGACTTTTCTCAGAATTGATTTTCAGGGGAAAAAAGCCAAACAGTTCCTGTCAATAAAAACTTCCATTCTGAGAGAACACTTCAAAACCAAAGTTAAATACCTAGATTGGTAAGCTTAAACAAGCTCTCTTCAAATCTCTATACATACACTTTTCTATATTTTGGTATCCCCTGTTTAACCAAGTAAATTCTTTTGTTAGCTGCAGAACCTCTCTTGAAGGATAATGCCAACCAGTGAAAGGGACAAAGAAGCTGTGAGTTAATAGAACTCCGGTATCTCATATGCAGTGGAGAAGAGCCACCTTCACTGAGTCAGCCTGAATCACTAGCAGTATATTGGTGAAACCTATTGCAGAGCGTGCAGCAATATGGCAAGACACCACCATCCCTGTTGAGAGGCAGGAGATATGGATTATGTTCTGTGCCTGGCTAGTAGCCTGCTTCGGTTGGCAGGCAGGCTGGTTCACCCCTTTGTATCTCAGCTTTTCGTGAGTGTTTCGATTATGAAACTCTTAGGGGAGAAATAGTCTTTTTCATAGATATTGGCTAATACTTGGGTCAAGAAGGCTCTGATGTTAGTGAGGAGTTTGGGCACTTAATGTAAATCAGTGAAGGCCATTTAAGCTGCTTATCAATCAAAGAAGCAATTTTTTGAATCAATGATGCACCCATTCATCTTGATTAGGCACATTCATGTTTATAGTCAGAAATCAGAGCAGAAGCAGCCAAGGATTTTCATAAATAATTGATAGTGCATACTTTCTGTGGCTATGCTCTCAAAGCAAAGTGAAGATGGAGGAAGAATGCATACAGAATGTTTGAAAGATAATAGATGAACTTAAGATATAAAACTTCATCCTGCCTTCACATTAGTATCACTACAACAACACATTTGATGTTCTTTTTCCTCAGTGCTGATGCTCCACAAAACTTTGTACTCAAAATAATAATAACAGGGGGGAAAAAAGGAATCTGATCTGCCAGTTTCTGATCAAGGTCATGTATGAGCTTTTTGGCTTGCTCCTAGTGCATTTCTGTATGTTTATCTGTTGAAATAAAAAGTAGTACTCACCTTGGATATTTCTATGTCCTTCCCACCTTTCTTTTCCAATGTGGAAATATTATTTCCAAACATAGTACAAGGTAGGTCGTATCTTAGTGACAGTGGGGATCTATGCATGAGTACTGTGTCCTTTCTTCGGGAACATGGCTGAACATTATTTGGCTGAGGTGTTCAACTGGAGTTGACCCAGATATATATGTGTATATATATATATATGTATATACACGTATACAGATATATACATATATATGTTGCATCTCCTTTTTGCAATGGTGGGGGGACCATAACAAAGATGTAAAGCAATCTCTTTGATTATGCAAAATCATCCTTCTGAAGTAAAGTTAGCTGTGAAATTAAGGTCTGCAGTATGAAAACAGGGCAAGGAATGGGTTTACCAGTGCTGAAAGAGGCTTTGAACTTTCTGTCCAGCATAATAATTAATCAAAATCATCTTTAAATTACCTGCTAAATATTTCTAAAGAGAATAAGGATGGAATCTGAATCATGTTCATCTGCTCAGATCTTGCTGGTCAGGGCTTGATAGCCATGGATGTGACATGCTGAGAGAGAGAGGGAAATGTGTGGGAGGGGAGGGAATCATCAAAATGCCCAGAGGGAATCGGAGCTTCTCCAGATGACCTAGCCCCCATGAACCTTAATGCAGCTGAGCTTTAAACTGCCTTGCAGCTTCTCTCTTGAAAAAAAACCCACAACCTACTGCAAAAGTTACATGAAATCATTTTGAGTGATGGTTTCATTATTCAGCTCCAGTGGATAAACTTCCTGTGGGCTTAATGAAGTGCAGAGTTCTTCTATATGGAAGTCAAGGCACTGGCTAGAGTCTCTCCCTTTAGCTGGCCTTAAGAATTATTTCTCTTTGCTGCTTCTCTAGTGTGCTCTCCTGAATTACTTCTTTCATTTCTTTCCAGAAGCTCCAGCTTTTGCAGTTGTTGTGTGCAGATGCCAAACTCTTCTTTGTTACATCTGCGTGTGGAGTTGGTTTCTGTAGAGCCTTTACTAGCAGTGTGAGTGCCGGCTCCCCTGGACATTTTACCAGTCCTTGTTTCTCTCCCATTTTGTAATCTTGCAGGGTTGGCTGAGGGACCAAGGGAAAACAGTCAGGGAGTGTCTACAGTCATGAAAGGGGCAGAAGGAGCCAAGCAGAAATCTGACTACAGAAAACACCTGGTCATCTCCGGTCAGCTTGCCAGCTCCATTGTGAATCAGATAGGAGAATGGGAGTCACTACAAGGTGCTCCAGGGTCTCACCTGTGAATAACACATTTCTTTGATGCTTTTTATCAAAGCATCATTTTATCGTCATCCCAGGCCCTGGGATGGAAGAAGGTTGGTGGTAACAGTGTTCAAACAGTGGGTGTTTATACGCCCCTTATCCCTCCATTAAAGGAAGAGGGATTCCTCTTCCAAGCACTGTTTGGGATTCAGTTAGTGTGCTGCCTTTTAATGAGGGAGTATTGGAAAGCACTGTCTGTGAGTACACATCAGAATGCAGCATGTCCCACAGCTGGTGTGTATGTAACTGTGTCATGCAATATGCAGAAAATTCAAAGTACCAGACCAATGTAAGGAGAGAGTTATACTGGAAGAAGATTTCACTGCTTTGCACTGAAGGATGCCTGAATGAACTAATAAATAATTAAATATGTCTGAAAAAGAAGGAGAAGCAGGAGAAGGAAAGTCCAGTCCACTGCTTCATAAACTTTAGTGCCACATTAACCAGTTTCACTCCTATAGCAGACCTGCTATGCTATCACAGTGCTTTAATGTTTAATTCACTTTGATTTGCACTACAGAAATATCAAGTGTTTCTGCAGGCAAACCAAGGCATCTAAGGAGCACTGCTGGGAATAAAACTCTAGAAAGACCTTCAGAGAAATTAGACAGGGGGCACTTTGTTGGTTTTTATTCCAGTCCTGCAGTTCTGCTCTGTGGCTTTGTTTTTTACCCTCTGTTTAAATGAGTATGAGGGGCAGATTGATTTTAATATCATGTCCTCATTCCTGCGTGTGACCTGTGGAGGCTGTCTATAGCAAGATTAGAAAAATGAGCAAATGTTTAATTTTTTGAGGGGGGAGGGGAAAGGCTTCAAAGGCCCTGCTGCTGTTGGGGAACATGATGGCTGCAAAACAGACCCACTGAAATCTGCTCATCAGGAAAAAGAATTGTGATCAACCCTTTTATTCCTGCTACCTTCAGACATCTAGGTCATGTGCATTTCATAAGGAGTCATCAGGAAAAAATTAAGAACCATTGACTCTTATATTAATGTCCTGTCAAGTATGTGGTCAATTACAAATGAATCATGTCACAGAGACACTGCAGACTCTCTCCAGCTCTTGTTTAGGAAGGCTATTGATGAGTCTAGTTCTTTCTGCATTGTGTGACACTGTGAAGGGTTTGAGGGTTGTCAGGTAGAGACATCAGAGAGCTCTGAGCAATTAGATGTGCTGTACATGCTCAGTTCCTCCTGAGGGCATGGTATGATGAAAGGGGTAAAGAGCCAAAGCTACCTCGGTGTTCCCACCTCCCTAAAGGACATGGTGGAGTTTCTGAGTGTGCTGTGTTGGATTGAAAAACATGTACGAGGATCCCCAAAAGACAATTTTTAAACAATCATTTAGCTCAAGATTCAAAGTTCTGCAGCAGACATGCCCACTAATTTTGTTCTGAGCTTCACCAAGCTCATTCAGCGCATACCCAGCTTTTGGGCCACCATGGCACTAGGAAACACTTGCACACTGAAAGCAGAGGTTGAAGGCCAGCAGCCTTTCATGTATCATGGAGGGGATGAGCCTGCTGGACTTCACACCTGGAGGGAGTGAAGCAATGCCCCTTAGGGCTGACACAGTGGGGATAGAAGGCCCATGTCCATCAGCTCACCTGGAGACATCTCTTTGTTCATTCTGGCTGAGGGAAACTGCAATGGTACCTCCTGAGGCCAGCAGCCCGTGGATCAGCTCCAGGTCTCACATACATCATAGGATGTGATCACCTTAAAACCCTTGTGCCATGTGAACAGAATCAGAAAATCCTAGTGTGTATGAAGGGAAATAAAGACCCAATAATGGTCCACAGAATTACTATAATTCACCCTATTTTTTTTCCAGTCTGTCTCCACAGTTATCGTGGTGGTGCCGGCAGACTGCGGAAGTACATGTGCAAATAGCTAAGTTGTAATTTGCAAGTGCAATTAGCTGGTTTTGTGAGTGCAATCACAGTAATTGCAGGAGCCTAACTTATGTGCTTCACTGTTTTTCATCTTCAGAGCAAAGACTAATTAAACATTAATAATAACATTAACAGCAAAATTAACATATATATATTTGAGACCATGAATTATTTGCTTTACTGCAAGTAACATAAGTGTGAGGGAGACAAAATGTGTGCTGAACAAAAAAGAAGCTTGCTGCACTTTTTTGGACTCCCCCCATGCAGCTGCTTTATCGCCATGCTGGTGTCATAGCTGTAGCAGCAGACAGATTTAGGCATGACTGTGCAAGGATTAGGGCTCTTTGTAATGAAATCTAGAGAGCGCGTGCTGTAAGATGGCACGTAATGCAGGAAGTTATCATCAAGATTCCTGTTGCATACAACACTGCATAAATGCACATGGGCTTGATGTGAGGAAATACAGCCCTCTTCCAGGTAGTTTACCAGCACCACGATGAGATTTTGGGCCATGAAGTACTGCAAAGACACTGACAGATGTAGGAAGGTTTCAAGGGGAAAATAGGTTCTGTGGAGATTTAGGTCATTAGGTGAAAAGGAAATTGGAAGCTGTTCTGGGTGTTGTGGGTGGTATGGAAAAAAAGGCACAGAGCTGAGAGTGGGAGAACACTACAGCTGTAAAAACCAAACTCAAATGTCTATTTTTGGTCACAAGGACAGGAAGTTGCTTTTTCGTTTCTTATCTTGCCCTACGATGGATGCAAACAATACAGTATAAGGACATTGGATGTTTCTGGATACCTTTCTGCTCTTTGCTTACTTCACCGCAGCTCTGTCAGTCTGCCGCTGCTTTGAACAGCACAGGGAGTGAAATGTTGGCCAGAAATTACATCTTCTTTTCTTCTGACAAGTTGGGGTGAAGTAAGTTTCACTAGTTAATAATAATTAGTGAAATAATGGATAATTAATTCACTGGTGGTCTGTTAACCCCTTATCTAAGTCATGCATAAACCAGCTGTTTATGATAAACTTCCATTCATGTTTTTAAACCTGGAGATTTAGTTTTCATCTCACTACTGGTCACCCTCGTAGTCTTCAGGTTCTCTGTCTTCTTTAATTGGACCTTTCTGTTCATACTCTATCATTTGCTTAGTTTCTGCAAAACAAGTTGAAGTCAACATCGATTAGGACAAACTGTGCCTGTCATTGGGAATTTCAAGAGGTACAAATGATCCATAGCTTTTGTAATGGCTGAAGAAATAAAACCCAATAAAACTGAGCTTAAAACATAAAATGAGACTATAGAGGAGAGAGGGGCACAGAAATAGAATTCCTTAATACCATGCTATCATGGTTGAAGAAGCCATCATGACTCAATCACAGGCTGAGATGGCTGCTTTATCAGGCGCGAACCTCCATTTATCCTTCTTTCTGTGAAAGTGTATGAAAAATGACTCCTTGTTCCTCATAGGTGGGCTGTCGTGCTGTGGAGATAAGCACTTCTGACATTCCAAAACAGAGGGGCTGTTACCTGACTTTGGCTTTTATGAGTTGCTGGAAATACTATTCCAGATCTTATAGGTGAACAGTTTAGGTCACTGTTGGGTGCAAAGAAAGGAAGGTGGTTTATGGAAAGAGGCAATATTGGGGTAAAGATAGCTTATGCCTGCTCTTATATTTGTGTTCCCTGGCAAAAGCCCTGCTTCTAATGAAAAGTTCCTTGTAAGCGTGTGTGTCTGGTACACCTTAGAGAAGCCAAGCTACAGAGCAAAGGGAGAGAGATGAAGTGCTTTGCAGTGTCTGCAGAGGTAGGTAGGGAGGCAAGTCTTGGACCAGAGGCATCACCTTTGAAACCCTTTCAAAATCTGGGATTTTGTATTTGTCTTTATGTAGTTAATTGGCAGATGCTTGCTCTCTTATGGAGACATAGACTACCAGACGAAATGGCCCCTACTAATTGAGCTAAAGGTGGATTTTCTTTCTTCTCTTTGAACAAGTACAAGGGGGAGGGGAAAGCAAGAGCCCCAGGCTGTGTGCAAAATTCATGTGAGACCTCAACATTTCGGACAGCTGGTTTCTCCTGCAATTATAGGTGTTTTGATGATGGGTTTACAGTTCCTGTATAAGTAATCCTTATCTCTTGTTTAGTGAATGCTCCAGCTGAGCCAGCAATCTGATATTTGTCAGTAGCTTATGGGAGATTGAGTGTAAAACAAGAGCAAGGAGAGGGAGCAACCCTCCACCTTTCCTCTCCCCTCATCTTGCAGATAGAAAAACTGCTGAAAAGCATAAGGAAGAGAGGAGGTTTGTTTCGGCTTTGCCCTATTGTGCAACTTGTAGCATTTTGTTATTGTGCATGTGGGTGACATGAAAAACTGCTTGAAGTTTTTCATAAAGAGAGAACTCAGAGGTATTGTTAATAAGATAGATCTAGGGACATGGAGAACCAGCAAAACAAACCGTGAATCTGTGCTTTTCCTTCCTATGCCCCCAAAGTTAGTTATTAGCTTTGCAGTACCCATCTGCATTCTCTGTCTCTAATCAGGCTTATTGCAAGAAAGAGTGCTTCCAAAGAAAAGGCTGAAACAGTTCAAGGGATAGAGCAAGAGGTGACCTTTGCCAGTGCAGTACTTGGCCACTGGAAGTAAGATGCTGAAGTGAAATGCTTCATGGAAAATCACTTGAAGATAAAGCCAAGCATTTGTTATTTCATTGAAGTAATATTTTCACCCACATATACCTCCATTTACTAGGGTTAGTAAGGCCAACTCTGCATTTTTTAAAGTCTGGTTTTAATATTTAATAATCTGTAGTGGCTGCTGATCTAGCAGGTGACATTAATAGGGAAAGTTTTTTAGTCGCTTTCTTAGGTTGGCGGCAGGTCACATGTGGTGTTCCTCAAAGCTCAGTGTTGGGGCCAGTCCTGCTTTATATCTTTATCAGTGACATGGCCGAGGGCATCAAGGGCACCCTCAGTCAGTTTGCAGATGACACCAAGTTGATTGTTGGTATTGATCTGCTGGAGGGTAGGAAGGGTCTGCAGAGGGATCTGGACAGGCTGGATTGATGGGATGATGCCATTTGTATGAGGTTCAATAAAGCCGAGTGCTGGGTCCTACACTTGAATCACAACAGGGCCATGCAGTGCTGCTGTCTTGGGGAACAGTGGCTGGAAAACTGTGTGAAAAGGACGTGGGGGTGTTGATTGACAGCAGCTGAACATGAGCCATCAGTGTCCCCAGCAGCCAAGAAGGCCAGTGACATCCTGGCCCGTATCAGAAATAGTGTGGCCAGCAGTACTAGGGGTGCAATTGTCCCTCTGTACTTGGCACTGGTGAGGCTCCAGCTCAAATCCTGTGGTCAGTTTTGGGCTCCTCACTACAAGAAAGACATTGAGGTGCTGGAGTGTGCCCAGAGAGGGTCAACAAAGCTGGTGAAGGGCCTGGAGCATAAGTCTCATGTGGAGCAGCTGAGGAAGCTGGTGCTGTTTGGCCTGGAGAAGATGAGGCTCAGGGCAGACTTTAGTGCTTTATACGCCTACCTGAAAGGAGCTTGTAGCTAGGTTGGGTAGATCTCTTCTCCAGAGTAACAAGTGACAGGACAAGAAGTGGCCTCAAGTTGCACCAAGTGAGGTTAAGATTGGACATTAAGAAAAATTCTTCACCGAGAGGGTTGTCAGGCATTGAAACAGGTTTCTGAGGGAAGTGGTTGAGTTATCACTCCTGGAAGTATTTAAAAGACTTGTAGTTGGAGCACTTAGAGACATGGTTTAGCGGTGGACTTGGCAGTGCTGGGTTGTCCTGGTTCCGGCGAGGACAGGGCTGATTTTTGCAGTAGTCAGGAGGGGGCATGGCTAGGACCCAGAGGTTATTCTGTACCACCTCATGTCATTACTGGGGGCAGGGGAAGGGAGTCTCTTGCAATGAGAAGGGGTTCCTTACAGTCAAGTAAATGTGGTGGCAGTTCTGACCCAGAGCGAGTGGTTGGATAACACCAGTTCTGACATGGAGGGAGCAGCTGGGTGGCTCCAGTTCAGAGCCAGAAGGAACAGTCAGGGTGGCATGGCTGCAGTCAGGCCAAGCTTCATGGTGATCACTTTTGCACTCTCTCTTTTGTACACCCTAATTAATGTTCTTAATATTGCGGCTTTTACTATTTGTTTTCTTATCTCATTGCTGTTTCCAGTAAATTGTTCTTATCTCAACCCAGGATCTTTCTGTTTTGTGCCTCCAGTTCTCATCTCCAGCCACAAGCAGGGGGAGTGGAGAGGGAGAGGAGGAGCAAGCAAGCAGCACATGGTTTGGAGAGTCTCAGTGGGAACTCTAAACTGGGGAGTACCATTCTTAAACCATGACATGGGTTAACAGTTGGACTCGATGATTTTAGTGATATTTTCCAAATTAAACAGTTCTATTATTCTGTTTAGTTTAATCAAAAAGCTACAACAATATAAGTGAAAGTCATGCGATCTCCCTCTGGGCTCTTCAGAGCTGTTAAAATCAAAATGGGCATGTCCTGTTCAGAAAACTTTCAGTGCATAATTCAGAGACCTAAGAACACAATGATTTCTCTGGAAACATTAAGGTTTATCTGGTCAGTGATATGCCAGCCTTTGACACAATGGAGCTGTTTCAGGTCTAGTTGTTTTAATATTCCCTCAAGAGGCCAATTGTCCAAAATGTACTGTTCTCCAAAGAGCAACAGCTACCTCCTAAGTGTCAGATGTGCTCATTACAGTAGAATGCAGAAGTCTGTAAGAACAATTAAAAGCCACTATAATAGTTTCTGCTCACTTAATTTATAAATCTCTTCACTCTCTCCCCTGTGAACCTAGCTATTCAGGAGCCCTACAATAAAGATAACGGTATTCAAAACTATTTTTTTTTGTTGTAAGTGCAACACATTACTGATGAATGGTGGGAAATAATCCTGACTGGTTGGGAGGTAGCTTGGATACCTGGGAGGTCTCCCGCTTTTATAATCCCTTATGCATCATACCATATTTTTGTAACCTCTCTTTCAAACTATTTGCTCCCAGACTGAGATTCGTTATGAACTTGTGAAGGTGCTGGTGATTACCATTTCTCTACTCTGGTGGAGAACACAACAGCTTCACCTTTTTGCTCATCTTCTCTTCTTACTAATCTTAAACTATTTTTCTGTGAATGGCCTTTCTTTGGGATCCCTTGCCCTTGGGCTACCCACATTTTGATGGCAATCTCATTGACTACTGTCTAACATGAGAACTTTGCCTTGGAGGGTAGAGCTGGGTCTGACACATTATTAAGTAGCATCCTCTCCCTTATCTCTTCTCACAGAGGTGTTTAAAAGAAAGGTGGCACTTCTGGGAAGAAAACTTGCCTATACCAGTGTGTTGTGATGAAGAGAATTTGCTGTGCCTCCCATTTCTTTCTCAGTGGAAGAGGGAGAAAGAGCGTGGTACAGTCCCTGTGATGTTTCAGAGCTGGGCTGAACTTATGAATGAGAGAAATTTTCAGATTTATTTGTCAGGGTTTGAGGAAGAGAGGGGTAATCCTGTAAAGGGAGACTTGGCCACCTTTGAAGGGTTTTGTTACATCATGCCATCAGTTCACAGTACTGTTGACAAATGTTCCCACATACTTGACTGAATTGTGGTTGCAGATCATTGTCTGGGCTTGAGTCCTGACTGACTCCTTGAAACTGGGATGAGTTTCTGGCATATTCCCATTCTGAAATCTCATTTACCACTACCTGAATGATCTGCTTGTATTTTACTCTCTTAACGTCCATGTCAGCAAAATCTAGAGAGAGTGTTTTAGGGAGAGATGCCATCAATCCTCAAGTGGGGGGAAGGTCAACTACACATGCATTTGGGACATACTTTTACTCTTCCAGTGTAGCAGAGAGGTGGAAATGAAACTAAGGGAGGAGTTCCCTTGTATAGCCGTTGTGAGGACAAGAATCATCTGAGGAAAGAGAAGGTAAGACAACCACTAGTGGTCTGAAAAACAGACAAAATATTAGAGAAGGAGAGAGTAGTAATTTTAAGCTTTCACTTTTATTAAAAGGAATGCTCTGTAAGCCTTTCACCTTGCTACAGAAAAATGAGACCAGTGAGTAAATACTGCTGCCACAATAAAGAAGAAAACTAGAAAAAAAATTTTTTTCTCTTTTAATGGAGAATAGTTATTTGCAAAGGATAGTTCTTCCACAAACTAATATGGTTTTAGAGGTTATTTCATGTTATATGGCAGAGTTAAACAACATTTCTGAAGTGCAAGTAGTTTTAGTTTAATAAACAATTCAAAGAATCATGGAATCATTTATATTGGAAAAGACCTTTAAGATCATCAAGCCCAACTGCTAAAACTCATGCATTCACAGACAGCTCAGGCTGGAGGGGACCTTGGAGGATCATGCAGTCCATCTCCTTACCCTGAGGCAGATCAACTGTACCAATGTCATTTCTCAGAAGGTGTTTGTTTAACCTATGTTGCAAAGCCTCTGATATTGAAGTCTTCATGGTCAGCATGTTCCAGGGCTTTGCTATTTTTATAATTAGAAAGTGTCCCCAGCTATCAAACTGGAATTGTACTCTCCATGATGTAAGCCCACTACTTACTGTTCGTCATGAATATAGAAAATCAACTTTTTTCTACAGCAGACTTTATGTATTTGAAGACTGTTGTCCTACTCCCCTCTTTTTCCTCAGACTAGGCAATGCCAGTTCTTTCACTTTGAACTCTCAGATAACTTTTTTATACATCCCATCTTTCTCATTCTCTTCTTTGGACTATTTGCAGAAAATATTTTTTTGAGAGTGATCCCTTATCTGTCAGTCTGTTAAGGAGGGGTGGTGAACAAAGTGTAGGTTCTTGGTGTTTCCTTTTAATTTAAGGCTTCAAATTCTGAAATGGGGATTGGTGCAGGTTGCTCTGCAATGTCAAGCAGTCAAGGATTGCAGAGAAGCAGATTCATTATGCTTGGCCTTATTAGTCTATTTGAAGTGAGTTTCAATATCCAGTAGTCAAAATGTAGTCTTACAACAGTGGCATTTATTAAAAAAAAAAAAAAAAACCTAAACTTTGCGAATACTTTGGTTTATTTCAAATTTTTCTCTATTGTGAAATTTTTGCTTACCTCTAACTGCTTCTCCACAGTTATAAGGTTTAATTTTTAATGCCTTTTTTTCCTTTCCTCTCACTAAATGATAATCTTAGCTTCCACTTAATCACCTGACTCCAGAAGCCTGGGTTGTAAGAAAACCACCATATGCAATTAATAAACTTGCTGGATGTGGTTACTGGGTTTTCTTGAGAGGTGTCATCTTGATTAGTAATTGTGGTCTCTATCAGGATAAAATTTAAATAGATTATTTTTAAAAAAATACTACAGATGTAGTAAAAAAAATAGTTCTGATAAAAAAATCCACTGTATTCAGCTGGATGTACATTTCCTTGCCGGTAGTTAAAAGGCAGAGTGGAGTTATAACTCTTTGCCAATATTTGGCCCATTCACTTCAGTCTCCCTCCCTATCCTTTGTGGAAAAGATTAGGAGGTGACTATAGCTATAGCCTGTGAGGTTATTCCCCACCCATGTTTGGGGGTTGTGTTACTCCTGTACTCCTGCACTCTCGGTACAGAGAGTATTTTATGACAATGCCATGAACTGATTTGTTGTTTTAAAGATTATCTTCTGCTGAAAACCGTTACATCCCACTGCTGGCTTTTCTGCCCTGCCAGTCCCTTCAGCCTCTACTTTTACTGCTGACATTTTATATTCTTCTCCTTGTTGCCTGCTTTGGCTGACCTGATCACTTTTGTAGTTTTGTTGTCCTTTTTCCCTTCCTGCCCTCCTCCTCACTTTTGTTTTCTGCCCATGATATATTACCGTTTCCAGCACAGCAGGAAAGAAAGATGGAAGGATTAATCAAGAGAATCTAAATTAAAAACTATAAAATCTAAAAGCTAGATGGGACGGCTTAGGATATATAACCTCACTTTCCAAGTCACTAGCGATGACTGCAAAGCCTCCAATGAAATGGATGTGTGGTCTTGTCTGGGTAATTGGCAGAAAAATTTGTACACATTCCCCACAGTCCCCTCTGACAGCTTCTTTCTGGCAGCTGTGGTGGGGATGCCAGGATTGAGATGGAGCATTAGTATCTTCTCACCCTGTTAAAATGTGTCCTTCAGAGCTGGTCTCCTGCCTGCTGGTAGACAAATGTGTCTGGCACTGCTCTTGAAAGAGGGGTTTGTTTTTGTCTTACTGAATGTGCACACACCCTGCTTACAACAAGCAGCTTCTCTTCAGTCCAAACAGCATGTGCTCACATGTCTCCACAAAGAAATCACCTATTCAAGTGACACTGAGAACCTAGGAGAAAAGTTTCCTTGCTCTCTGCCCCTTCATACTCACACTGCCCATGTTTGTGCTTCATGATGGGAAATGCACCTGCTTGGCTCAGGGGTAAGGGGGAAAGGCAGGTTGCATTGAATAAAACCTACCAGGGACGTGGTCTCACTGCTTTGGAGCTGTGGAGGCCATCAAATGAGGGCTCCTGTCACCTGGGCTTATCCCCACCTTTGCCTTTCCATCACTGTGCCACCTGCAGCTGCACAGGAGAGAGCATTTTCAGAAGTTGCTGAGTTACACAGGGACTGCAATACAGAGCGGGGACCAGTACAAATGGTTGAGGCAGGACACACTTGAATAAGCCTGCTTGCAGGGCATGGGTTTGTTTTTTTGTTGTTGTTGGTGGCAGTGTTTTTTGGTGGTTTTCTTTTATTTTATTTTTTTTTGGCTTTGTTTGTTTTTTTTTTTTTTTTAGAAAGTACTTTCATTATGTTGGTTTGAAAGCAGAAGTCTTAGAATGGCATCATCTCTTTGGTATAGAACCATAGAATAGTTTGGATTGGAAGGGACTCTTAAAGCTCACCTAGCCCAACCCTCCTGCAATTAAAATTAACGGGGTCATCTTCCACTAGATAGGTTTCTCAGAACTGCATCCAACGTGAGATTGAATGTTTCCAGGGATGGGGCATCTACCACCTCTCCAGGCAAGCTGTTCCAGAGTTTCACCAACCTCACTGTAAAAAATTTCTTCCTTATAGTTTAAAAGCATTAGTTCTCGTCCTATCACTATACTCATAAAGAGCCCCTCCCCATCTTTCCTGTAGGCCCACTTTAAGTACTGAAAAGCTGCTAAAAGGTCTGCCTAGAGCCTTCTCTTCTCCAGGCTGAAAAACCCCAACTCTCAGCCTATCTTCATACATGAGGCGCTCCAGTCCTCAGATCATCTTCATGGCTTTCTTCTGAACCTGCTCCAACAGGTTCATGTCTTTCCTACGCTGAGGACCCCACAGCTGGATGTAGTACTCTGAGTGGGGTCTTGCCAGAAAAGAGCAGAGGGGACAGAATCACCTCCCTCGACCTGCTGGCCATACTGCTTTTGATGTAGCCCAGCACACGGTTGGCTCTCTGGGTTGCAAGAGCATGTTGCTGGATCATGTCCAGCTTTTCATCCACCAGCACCCCCAAGTCCTTCTCAGCAGGGCTGCTCTTGATCTGTTCATCCATCAGCCTGTTATTGATACTGGGGTCTTCCTTGACCAGGTGCAGCACCTCATACTTGGACTTGTTGAACCTCATGACATTCACACTGGATGTTCATGGATGTTCTAGTGACAATGCAAAGGTGTTCCCACTGCTGCAGGTATTCACAGCACAAAGGAGAAATAAATTACTGTGCTGCAAAATATTTTATATCAGTGTGACTACATCTATGCTACCACTTTAATTTTACAGGTAAAGCATCGCACCCTCAGCTGAAGTAGTCAGACTATTATAGAGACTTTGGGTAGAACAAGTCTTAGAGGAACTAAAACCCAGAGGGACTGGCTTAGCTCGAACCACCAAGTAATTTAAACTAACCCAGCTGATTTTTGCCTGAGACAATTGAGGGAGATCCTTGCCTTTCAGGGTGCAGTGGGGAAGAGGAAGAATAGTGTCTGGGAACTGCAGTATAGTGTCAAGTGGCTGAAGACAATGGTAGAGGGCCTCTCCATAAGCAGGTGTATCCATAAGAAGACTACTGTTCAGGGACTTAGCCATATTAACAAGCATTTAAATGTGTACCAAGCATGTATAGCCTTTTCTCAAGGACACGATTGCAGGATTTGGTGGTCGTATATTATTGCACTCTCTTGAACAGAGGGGAAGATGTCTCCCTACATTGTTTGTAGCCCACTGTATAAAAAAGAAAATTACTCTCCCAAACATTAGGCTCTGGCTGAAATGTGTAAATTGATAAATAAAAACATGCCAGAGTCCTGCTAGCACTTAGGATCTTAATGCAGTGACCAGTGCATTGCAAATGCAAGTCCTAAGCTCATTACAGATATTTGGATTTTTGTAATGAGTACGGTTAAAAGTGATGAGATGTAGCTAAAGGGGCACTGTTTGAAATTTCCATTTGCTTTTAGCACACCCCAGAATAAACATGTATAAATCCATCAGCTCTTCACATATTCCTGCTCTATTTTTATTGCTATGGTGCTGTATCTGCACATCAGTGGGCCATTAGGAAGTAGTTCTAGACATTAGGAAGAAGTTCTTCACAGAAAGAGTTATTGGGCTTTGGAATGGGCTGCCCACGCATGTGGTGGAACCACCGTACCTGGAGGTGTTAAGGAAATATTGGATGTGGCACTGAGTGCCATGGTCTAGTTGACAAGGTGGTGTGAGGTCATAGGTTGGACTCAACGATCTCAGAGGTCTTTTCCAACCTAGCTGATTCTGTGATTCTGTGATTCTGTGATTTCAGAAGCTTTAGTAACTCCATCCTCAGAAGAAAAGTGTGTGTCCTCATAGTTCACCAGATTATTAGTTTGCTCCTAGGCTGGACTAGTTGCGCAATAACCTTTGTTGGTTCCTCTTATGAGAGCTTTGGCAAACATTTGACTGGTATTCTTTACTTTGTGGCTATTAATATGTTGGCTTTCCTCTGTGAAGCTGACATGGTGCAGTGGGCTCAATCTCAGCAGCCCATGTGGCAGCTCCAGCTGCAGAACCTCTTTCCTCTCTCCTCCTTGTATGAGGTTGTACCTGCAGAGGTAGAGATGTGCCCCAGCCCTGTCTTTTTGTCCCATGTGAGCTGTGGGGATTCTTTAGCTTTGTGCTAGGCAGTTCATGAAGATGGAGGAAATACTAAGTTGCTAGGGCAAAAATTTCTTTTTGAAACATTGAGTTTCCTGACACTTTTTTTTCTGAAGAGGGAGGACTCAATTTGGACTGTGCTGATCTTTTCATCATCCTTTCTCTGGTGAAAGTTTCGTTATCCTAACTGGCAAAATCATGTCGTTCTCAGGACAACTCGCCACCTTGACATGGCCAGTGAAACCATATGAATAGAGAACAATAAAACTAAAGAAACAGGTGAAAGCAACAAAGAAATTGTTCTTTATGTATAGATAGTACAGAGCTGGGTGACATGAGACTTCTTCTGTACAAAGGGATGAAGGCCTGCGAGGGATACTGCTGGCATCACCCTTATTTGTCTTTTTCTAAAGGGTGACTGTTCTATATCTGCACATTCACCTTTCATGTTGTTATGGGCTCCTAGAGTAAGGCCATTACTGTTAATGTTTGACTTAGATATGTGGGAATGAATATTTGTTTCAGAAAGCAAATCAAAGAAGCCCGCTCATGTCTATCCACCCTCCCTCAGCTGTGAAGCTAGTAGGCAGTTTTCCAAAAGGAAAACAGTTCTTTCAATCTTAAAACCTACCCTATGCGACCTTTGGAAAGAAATAGCCAAGAGACGTGGAGCTTTTTAAATGCAGCAATTTGGGGGGGGCTTTTTAAATTTTTTTTTTTTTTTTTAAACAAATCTCTTTCTGATCCTGACAGGGTTTGGGAAAGTTTATGTTTGATAGTTTGAGAAACTGAGTGCTGACTACTTCATCTTCTAACTTGAATGGAGAAGTACCACACCACCTGTGCTCTACAGAGCCTGCTGAAATACAGCCAAGTCTTTAGCCATACTGATATTGATAGCTGTCTCCCTGCCACAACCCCATTTTTGCAGCTTGCAAAAGAGTCTGAAAAGGCTTGTCAAATACCACAGCAGGCAGCTTCACTCAAGAACCCTGATGCACCCAGAGTACTACAAGAACACAAGCCCATTTAGCATAAATCTTGTGGAGGTACATGTGACAAGGCAGTGACTGTGTCACAGCTGCACCCTGAGGACAGCATGGGCTGGCTTCCCTCAAAGGCTGCAGGTGTTGGGCTCAGCACCCATCGGGGCAGCTCCAGGGGGAACAATGTCAGAAGCCGTAAAACAAATAGTAACCTGTTTAGGGAAGTGTGACACCCTATTTCTTGAGGTCCTTATGATAACTTCAGCTCTTAAACTGAAGTATCCCTGTTTCCCATGGACTGCCATAGCTCTTATGATTTTTAAGCACTCTGTATGCGTGCAGAGCTCATAGCCTTATTTGTTCTCTGTCATTAACCAGTGCAGTCAGAGGGTAGGCATGCAAGCATACAAATATGGGGATGGACACACAGGCACACACACAGACACTCCCTACATACTGCTCAGTGTGTGTGTGCTCTTTCTGGCCCTTCCTCTTTGACTTTCTGTGCACAGTTGTGTTACTCTCAGTTGGTCTGTGAAGGCTCAGTTAGCTTTGCCGTTGGTCCCTGCAAGGAATCAAACCTGACAGGCTTCATTGGTGCTTGTATGTGCTTATGAATATGAGCTAGCTTGGGAGCTAATCTGTACATTTTGCACTAAGATAATTCAGTTTAATGAAACACCATCTTAAAACTGCAGGTGGGGCATTGTTCAGGCGCCATGTCTTGCCTGAGCCAAGACAGTTACCGTGCTTGGTGGGTTGAGGCTGGACTGAGACCATCACCAGGAGGAAAGTTCATTCAGCTCCTCTTTGGACATAAAGAAAATTAGATCATCTGTGGTCAGTGGGGTTTCTTCATAAAAATGTTATGCTGCAGTGGCCCTGGTGTTGAGGCAATTTTAGTCTGCGGGGTTATTTTCTTACTTCTTTTTTAGTTGGTTCCCCACGAAGTGCCAGTTGCTGTCATTCTGGTCTATGTTTCTGAATATCCTTTTAGTGTTCCCAGTTAGCCAGTGTCACTGAACCAGGACTGTAACAGTCTTGCTCCATTAGCTATTACTGTTTGCTGAGGAGTTAATGTAAATGAGGGCAGTCAGGAGGAGAAAAGCAAGGGGAAATTGACTGTTCCTTCTGTTACAGCTCTGCCCAACACTACATATTTTATTGTAGGTCTGGCACTAAGGGAGATTGATAATATAAGATGAAAGGTCTGTGTGATCTCACGGCTGGTAATAATGACTGAGGGACCACTTATTCCTTCCCCCTGTGCTCCCAGTCTCAATCCCATTGTGAATGTTCTTCACTTCAGTGCATTGTTTAAAGCCCACGGGTCTGGGTTTTTTTACAAGGCTTTTTTGTGGTGCAGTTTGGTCTGATTGAAACCACATTTTTATATGTGTCAAAACCAGTTCAGCACTTAAAAAGAAATCACAGTATCGATTGGATCATATTTCCTAAGTGAATGTCACTGGCTAATTCTTTTGTTATACCATTTAGCTACACAGTATTAAGCAAGTGGTTACTATTAAGCAGTTACATATGGGTCCTATTAATTCACACATTCTGGCACTGCTTTTTGAGTAATATCTCGTCAAATAGGTTAGGATTTCAAAATGTCTAAGTCAGGGATCCTTCATTTCCCAAGCTAAAGTTAGTCTGCATAGGGGTCCACAGGTTAGGTATTGACATATGAAGGACTTCTGTTTCTTAAAAAAATAACTTGCAGAACAAAGTCACCTTTTTTTCTTTCTTTTTTTTTTTCTTTCTTTTTCTATCCCTCATTATGCTTCTTGCAGTGCAAGAAAATGAATATATATGGTTTGCAAAAAGAGCTAAGGATAAAGAAGATGACTTCTGCGCCTCCTGTCATCTTTCAGCACACATCTCCAGGAGTGAAATGCTTACCTTCGCGCCAAACTTTCTTTCACTCCTTCTAGATCAAGGTCCTTGTTTTTTTTTGTCAGTCTAAATGAACATCTTTTTATCTTTTGATGGGTATTGGATTATCTCTGCTGTCATGGCCTGTGATAACCCTTTACTCTCATTGTTCTTCCTACTGACAAGCTCTGGGGCCTATTTGAAAGTGCTCACATCCTTTTTGGAGTCAAGTTTACAGGGCGGGGAGAAAAAGAGGGGAAGCTCTGAGGCTTCAGAGCATGGAGGGCAGTGCAGTTTGAGGGGCAGCCTCAGTGTTATTTTAGCCCTTACTTTCTGATGGGCTAAAGTGTGTTTCTCTAGAGGCCTCTGTTCTTGCAGCTCTTTTTGGTGGGAGAACAGCATTTCTTTGGAGAAGCCAGGGTGAGGAGCAACTGAAGTGGGGCTGTCTCACAGCCCTGGGACCTGCCACCTCTGCAAGTTCAGAGAGGAGCATGAACTCTGCCTCTGGGGTTATGCTGCTGCCAAAAAAACAGTGGCAGCAAAAGGAGAATCTTGCAGTTTCTTGGTAAGGGATGAGAGGAGACATCCAAAGTAGATTAGAGGAATGAAATTGCACTGACTCGGGACATGAAGTAGCAATCACAGGACTAAACAGAAAGGCACATTTACTCAAGGGAATCTCAGCTGTAAAAAAATCAGGAGCCACTGACCTAAAATATAACATGCTTTTCTTGAGCCCTTCAACCGGAGCACCCATAAAGTCCTGCTTTTTCTGTTGGTTGTTATGAATTGGTTCAATCTGTAGAAACAAAAAAACACCCATCCCACCACAAGCCCAAATGTAGTCTCCATCTAATTGCTTCATCTCCCAGTCATTGCTAACATCTCCAGGGAGGAACACTGTCTTCTTTGGTGTCTGCAGAATGAGTAGTATATGGCAGGTATGGCCCTAAAACCTGCAGTGGCAATATACTACTCATGTTCTGACCTCTTCTGATTTACTCTGGGGTTTGTTCCTTTTTGATATGTTTTTGGTGCTGAGGTATGAGTGTGTCTTGTGGAGACAGGACAGAGTTAATTTTCTCCTGTTGGCTGATACTTTAAAGCGGACAGAGCTGCACTTCTTTTGCGTCCTGCCCAGCTCTTCCTCAGAAGGGAGCTTTTCTTTTCCCTCTTTTTATGTGTTTTTGGTAAACATGCCATGTTGCAACAGAACAAGCCAATGAAAGTCAAAACTCCCTCTTTTCCAGCCTGTAAACATTTCCTGGAACAATATGCTCAGCTTTGAAATCCTTTCCAGAGAGTATCTTAAGACCTCCCTCCCTCTTTCTATGAGTCACTTGATCAGAGCAGCATTCCCTTTACTTCTGTTCAAGCCACTTCCAGGCAACCTTGTTAAAGCAATAAGGATTTAGTATATGGGAAACCACTGCCAGGTTAGCCATTCCCTCAGGACATGCAGCTGTTTACCGTCTGGTGGAGCTTCTTGGGAGTCTCTGGGCTCCGGTCCCAGGTTGCAGACTCTCAGAGCAGGAAATTTTTCTTGGACATCGTGTGTTATTCAGAAGGATAAAGTTCATGGGCACAATACTGTAGGTTGCACGCTTTTCATTGTGTTACTCCATCTAAAACAAATAAGTTAGCTATTTGCTTGTTCTGCCCTGCTGGTAATCCATTACATATTAGACTTTACTTCATTGTGTAGCAGAAGTGAAAACTGAAGAGGAATTTAGAAAATAAAAGGAAATAAGCTGTCTTTTAAGTTGTCTACTCTTGTTAGAATTGCGCAGGGGTTAGCCCTGTGATGGGGTCATGCAATGGCAAGCACTGCAGGTGAATGAAGTGAGCTGGGAGTTTTATAAACTGGGAAAACTGGAGCTTTGCACCACACCTGCGTTATGAGAACTCGCCAGTGGCTGTGGCTGAGCCCAGTGGGGCACACAGGAGGTGCAGCAAGGGCAGCCTGACCACATGCTCCAAGGCCATGGGAGACGTTATGCCACTGCTCCCAGATGGCTGTCCTTCTTCATTGCTTATTGAGGCTGACAGGGAGGTTCAAGGTCCCAAGCTCTCCCTGAGTTCTGAGCTATCACAGAACACAGGGACAGAACTAACCTGGACTTGTGTCCAGGCAAGAGAAAACTCCCATCCTTTGGATGTGGAGCTCATTTAGGGCGGATTATGATTAATATTATTACATACACCAGAAGCAACCTTCTGCTATTGTTAGGGATAAGTGCTGACGCTCCAGCTGTAATCAAGGCTGATATTTACCATAAAGAAAACTAGATTTAAGGAGATTTAACACCTCCTTAAATTCCAGATTTAAGGAGGTGCTGGGGGAAAAGAGTTAAAGGACTTCTGAAGCCTTACTCTTACACTTCCACCTTTTGGAGAAGAGTAGCGTGCATCAGTTAACAGCAGCTTTGTGAAGTCACCCGTGACCATGTGTAGTGTTTTGTCCCTGAAGTATCACTTAATGTATTTATTCTTACTTAACTTGAGGAGAAAAGGTGCTCCCCTATTCTCTTTCGCTCTTCCTTCTCCTCGTGGTCATTTCAAGCTGACACACTGTGCTGCAGAGAGAGATGGGTGCTGACAGGATGTGCCTCTGTAGGGACTGTGCATCTCTGGAATTTATTTCCCTGGTTTGGTCTGAGTCCAGATCTGCGAGTACTGTGAGGAAGATATCAGTTTAAGAGCTGTTTCTCTGCTTCCCAGACCAATTAAGGGAAAGGATCTCACATTTTTAGCAAGGTGTTTGGCTGGAAGATTTTCTTTCTAATGATGATTTGAAGGCTCATGGGGTTTGATACTATGATTAATTATGCGTTAAGATGCCTAGAGCCTCCAAGAAGCATGCAATTATTATTTATTAAAGTCAGAATATCAGTAAATATAATGAAGTGGAGCTTTAAATAAGCATGGAAGAAAAGTGGAGGACATTTTCTGCTGAACACATGCACTTCTGCATTGGGCTGAGACTGCGTGGAAGACTGAAACTTGAAAGGGAGCTTACCCAAGGGACTCAAGTCACTGAAGATCAAGACATATCAAGACAGAAGAAGACAGAGACAGAAGTGGTCTTCCTGCAGAGCAGGAGTCTAACTTTGGGAGACTCAGTTCTCCCTAGACAAAGGCTAGTCTTTTTTAATATCCCTTCCTTTACTTGTTTCTTCTCCAGTATAACCGAACACCTCCAACACTCAACAACTTGCACAGCACTGCCATGCTCCCAGACACACTCCAAAGACTGATAGATGGAAGAGCACAGTTGAAAGGAAGGTGCTTTGTGTTATTCTGGGGAGCTTTAATATGAATTTCAGCCTTGAAGGTTAAAAAAGTGCATCAAGCTCATCAATTTTCAGCCTCTTTCTATCCATATTCAAATAATTGAAATTTCCATACTTCCATAATTGAAATCACTCCTTCATTTTCACAGAAATAATGTAAAGGGTGTGACTGAATAGCAGCTTTGAGAAAGTAATAACACTTTGTTCTGCTTGATGATCCATCTGATATAGACTTTGCCCTATACAAGTGTGGCTGGAGTCTGTTCCAAGAGCTATCGAGTCTGAGAATGCTTGAATGTAAAAACAAATACTTGAGTGCAGGAGAGGCAGCCTGGTTGTTGTAAATGGCTTTGCCTGCCAAAAAGCTGGTAATAGCATGTTGGCCAGGCATCTTTGCTTTCCTAATTGGAACCACAGGCTTTTTATTACAAACCTGAAGAATAACAGTACCTCCTCTAATTTAAACTCCCTTTCTAGCTCCCATGGTGTGATTTCTTTCTGGAGTGTTTACCAGTGCAGGCTGCCTGCATTTGTCTCCCTTTCTATCCCTGGGCCCCCTTTATTTGTACTTCAGACCACTGCATCCTTTCGTCAGCTCAGCTATTCCGAGCACCCGATTTCTGCATGGACTGACATTTAATGAGAGTCTGAGATTGATGTGAGAGGTTTGTGCAACTTTGTAGAAAGATGTAATTCACTGAAAAGAGAAATCAGTTAGTAAATAGGCTAGGATGGCTGCTATTTGACACTAGATAGTGTACTGAGTTCATATGGTACTTTCTTAGATTTTCTTTTTTTATTATTATTATTTTTCAAAAGCTGATAGTGTCACTGTAATTGTGGATGCACCAGTACTGTGAAGTTTTGGTGGTTTTGACCAGGCAAGGAAGGTGTGCCATAAGTACAGAAGGTTGGTTAATTTTCTAGAGTTCCTCTAAAGTTCTCTAGGCAGAAATGGCTTTAAAAGGCTATGTGACTTTTCAGATGGCCTGCCCCAAGACACAGTGGACTCAATGAAATTCCTTCCTCATTTTATATTCAGATGTGTTGTTTGGGCATATTCTGATACAAAACTTTTTCTATCAGACAATGCCAACTTGAAATCAGACAAGTCTGTGACTCTGAGTTGGTGATGAGGTAATTTTGACAGGCACTAGTCAGATTCTCAAGAAAACTTTCTCTGCAATGCAGGATCTGAAACCTGCCTTGTTCCCTGCCAGATCCCTACCTAGCCAGCAGTCCCATGGAAGCCAGCAGCAGGGAAGTCTCAGGTCTGTGTCCTTGGCAGCCTGGTCCTGCAGCACCTGAGCTGTGGCTGCAATGAGACCCAGGAGATAGAATGCTCTGAAGTCACCGTAATTCCTCAGAAGCTCTGCATGTGCCATATCCTTGAGCATTTCCATCCCCAGACGGCTCAGGGAGCTGTAGGAAGATTTTTCAAGAAATGCTGACATTAAATATGGATATTGCATGCCATGCCAAGCACTGACTATGCCAACCCACTCTTGCAGATGAGTGTGGCAAGTTATTTACCTTGGACCTATACGTCTCCATCAATATGTTTGCAGTAGGTTCAAGAAATACATTTTCAAATAGATTTAAATCAGTGGTTCTTTCATCACCTGTGGGCTGTGCAGTACCAGTACGTGCCACACTTGCTCTCTCTCCTGCAAGTGCTGTGAAAATATTTCAGTAGTAATTCCACTTAGCAGTACCAGCCTCTAGTCCCCAAGTACCTTCAGTGGCAGCATGTGTGGAATTAATTCCGTCTACAATAGCAATGACTAAGACACCTCCCCCTTCATAGCCACCCCACAAAAAAGAGCTGACATGGTAGCTAAGACAGTGCCTGTTACAGAAAATATAGACATTTATGCCTACCACTGGCTTGGCTTTTAGCTTTCCCATTTAATTTTCCTAGGCTCTCCCATATCAGAGGCTCTGCTGCTTTGGGCCAGTAAATTTTAAATGGGCGAAATGGGAAGATCAGTAAAAATTTGATATTGTGAGGGCCTTTCTGCTTTCATGGTTGTCTTTGGAAACCTGCAGAACCCTGAGTTTGGGATTTAGAGACCATGGTGTACTGTTTAGATGAGCCAGCACTTGGTAAACTAGTTGTACTTTCAGATTCTCACTGAAGAGCTAGATTTGTGTACAAGTTGTCCATCTGTGTTATCTTAAGCTGATCTCTGTTCCTTTGCCTTTTTTTCTTTAATCACGTATGTTTGCCAGCAGAGGCAAAAGTGGAATGTCTCTACCTCAGCTAAACCAAGGGGAAGGAATAAACCCTCTTTTTGTTTCTGAGACTTTCTTTGCCCATGTGAGCACCTAAATGGTACCAATCAACAGCTTTGAAATGCTGGCAGCAGCAGCTGGGAGAGATGGCATGCCAGTGTGGGACCTGACACCACCACCTTTTCTGCCATCAGAGCTAAAAATCTCATTTTTAACACTCTGGAACAAATATTATGTTTAAATAGCCGTTAATTTGTAGCTGACACCTTCTCTCCGTGCCTCTGACAGCCTGCATATTTCCTTTGCAGAGTGTCATGCTGCTTCTGTTTAGAAGCTAATAATACAGTTTTCATAGTTATTACACAAGCTGTTTGGCTCTGAGGTTTCCTTAGAGTCTAAGCAGTGCCAGAAATTCTTAGTGGAAGCTTTGGCAAGCTTTAAGTGAATGACATTCATTGGTCACTGTGCTGATGAGGGCTGGGATAGGGAAGTGGGCAAGATACCTACAGAAACTTCAATATTGAAATCTTAGCAATTCAAGGTTTAGTTAGAATGAAGCCCTCTCACTATCCTACAAATATTTGTGGGTTTAATTAATGGTTCACAGTGTGTCACTTGATTCAGTTTGAATACAAGAGGATGTTCCGTGTTATGATAAGTTATGAGCTTTTTTCCTCTGGTAACAGTTCCCTTTGCCAAAGGTATGGGAAGGAGGATTATTTGGACTTGGCCAGGCCACATTATTTTTTGTGATGTTTCTTGTCTGACTGATATAGGAGTTCCACCTAAATTTGAGATTTCCTTGAGTCTCAAGAGCAATAAAAATCCAGTGCATATGCAAGAACAGAAAATATGTTCTGGTAAAGTTTACATCCCTGCTGATATTGGCTGATGCCCATCAAGTCTGGGAGAATTTGAATGCTCATGTTCAGGCTGAGAGACTTAAGCCTTCCTCCTCCTTCAGCTGTTACTAGAAACAAAACTGAGTAAGGTTGCAGAGGCACACACTCAGAAGTTAGGAAAGGCCCTTGTGTTTCTGAACTACAGCAAGCTTTAATTACCAGAATAGTAGCAATTATGGCATGGAAAATTTCAGCCTGTGCACTTAGAAGTTTGACCAGAAAGCCTCAATAAGCAGCTGAAAAGCTACACTGACAAGGGTTGCTTTCTACCTCTAATGACATGTTATCAGATCCCATATGCCATATCAAATCTTACCGAATCTCTGGCTCCCTTTCCACACACTAATTAACATAAATGCTCCCACTCCTGCTTGCTTCGTAGCCTGTTAAGTTCTGGGGGCAGTTGGGCAGCTTGGGCTGTGGCAGTGTGTTCCCTTGAGCGGGAAAGAATAATTTTTTATATTTTTTTTTTTAATATCTGAGACTGTATACTTCAGCAAAGGGAGGTTACTCTTGATGAAGCTGTAACAGGTCCCTCAGCTTACCTGGCAGGTGACAGCTAATTTCACTACAGAATTACATATACAAATTTAATTCCTGTTCTTGACAAAGTTTCGATCATGACTGATGCAGCTTTCATTAAAAGAAAAAAAAAAGTCAGCCTGATAGTACAAACCTGACTACAAACCCAAACTACACACGAAAAGGAGGTGAGACAGTAGCTGAGAGACTTATCCATGGACTTTTACGCAAATAGATATGTCTGATGTTTGCAGTGTAAAGAACACTGGTAAGGATGTGCCGTAGGGTACAAAAAAATCCACTTGTCCTTGAGGTTGCCTAAAGAGCTGTCTGCAATAATTGTCCTCCACTTTTGCAGGTTTCGAAGCTTGCAGTCTGAGAAGTTTCTAACCCTTGCAGGACCTGCAGAAAATGGAGTGAACGTGAGCCGGTCCCGCGCTGCGGCAGAGCGGCCGCTGACGAGCGCCTTGGCAGTTTTCACTGCTGCTATTTCAGATTCTGTGGGTGGCAGGGAAACAAGCAGGAATTAGGTCAATTTAGCTCTCGCTGCTGCTTGGGAAAGCGAGGAGCAGCTGCTGAGACAACCGCAGGAGTTATTCCCTCTAGAAGAGCAGACAAAAATTGAAGCTGGGGGATGGGTTAGGACAGCAAGCAGCAATGTGAGGAGAAGGGAGATCAGCTGCTGGAGTTACCTAGACCAGGAATGGGCATTGCCTCAGGTGAATGGGGTATATGTTGGCTGCACATTCGTGTAAACAGGTCTGGGCATGTAATAACAGCACCGTCCTGCATTCTAGGGAGGGAGAAGGAGGGAGATGTGTTTGGTTTCCCCCCTGTAACTGCTTTGAAGATGGTTCCTCTTCCCTAATCCTCTTCTATTGATATCTGCAATGTTGAGGCAGGGCTAAAATCTGTATTTATGGAAAAACATAAATGTAGTTTAGTAGTGGTTGGATCTTTGGTAACTGAGAAGATATAGAGTTGGATTTCTAGCTAGAGCATATGCAAAGCTACCTGCAGGACGTGCTCTTTGCAGGGCATTACAGGGTTGTTGTAGAGCTTACGGTGCGGGGGGTGGCCTTTGGGAAGGAGCAGGTACCGTGAATAATACATTGCATGGAGACAAACAGGCTGCATTTGTTTCCAGTTTAGGGTGACTTAATCTCAAATTAATTTTCTTAATACTTTGTTTTCTGCTCTTCATCCATCAAGAAGAGTTCCTTGGTCCAGTCTCAGTAAGCCTGCAGAACTAGCTTTATCAGCAGGATTGGAAGGGCACTGCAGTGGGTGGGAGCAGGCAGTGGGCAAGGAGGAAAGGATGTGGCAGCACAGGGAGCCTATGGGGCTGCCCAGCTCTCCTCTGAAATCCAACCTAAGAGGGAAAGATTGCTTATGATAAATGTAAGATGTCTCTTACTTGCCCCCTTTAGATAAGGCACCTGAAAATAGATATTGTCTGGAACTTCACAAAAGAGTAAATCCTTACATTCATTTGCTCTCTCCCAGGTAGCTGCCAAGGGGGCAGTCAAGCAACCACCGTATGCACAGCCCTAAAGATAGACTGCAGTTTTGCTAACAGCAGTAGCACAAAAAAAAGAAAGAGAACTTACTCTTCTGTTTTATAATCCATTGACTTTCAGACATAGTCAATTGGTAAAACAAAACACTCACAGAAAGTCTGGGTTTACAGAAGGTGAAAATCTGCCACGAAGAATGGTAATGTTGTTTTAATTATGCCAGTGCTTGAATGAGGGTTGCAAGCAGGCTTTTTTCTCCGCTCTCCAGGGCTTGATGGGTGCCAGAGTTATTGTCTTTGTATATCTCACCCAGTCCCACCAGCTGCCAGGACGCAATAAAGTTACATCTGAGTCACTGGTTCCTAAAAGGATGACAAGTAGGTTGTGTGTAGCTGAATAGGACGATGCTGGTCCTCCACTGATCCTGCCAGCTCAGGGTTGGACTCGGGCCATAACTACACGATAAATCCAAATGAATGCTGTCGGCTGTTTAAGCGAGCTGGTCGGCTGGGGATAGAAGGAGAGAACAAGGCATGCAACTGAAAAGAGGGCTGGGATGCCAGCAGAAGAGCCACTGGCCCTGTTTCAGCTTTCAGCAAACAGAATGGATCACTGGAAAGACACAATGGATGTTGTTTGCAGCCAGGCTGTGCAGGAGAGGGGGGATGCCTCTTTCAGAGACTGTGCCAGGCAGGCTGGCGACTGCTGACGTGGGTCACTGGTCTCTGTGTGGTTTGGTCCTGTTGACACCACCTCTCCTAGTGACTCTGTAAGTTGCCGAGTTTGCTGTGCAATTGTGGAGAAGTAGGATGCTTTTGAGGTTTTGGGTGGTGTGTTTCAGTTTTGCTCTTTTAGTTTGCTTAGACCAATAAAGGAACCTGGTGTTGTGGGGCAAAATCTAGCACATACGTAGCTGATGGGGCAGATATACAAGTATCCACAGAGGTGAGCCAGGCCTAGGTCTGCTCCCCTCCTACGGGTCCACTCTCCAGACTGGATTAGTTCTTGTGGGTGGAGGCACCCTGCATCTGTGGCTGCTCTGCAAAGCCTGCTGGTGGTGAGCCCAGGAAGCCTCTGCTCAGGTGCATGGCAGCCTGTGGTGACTCTACATGCAGCAGGGGAATGCCTGCTGTTTTGGCATTTTACATTGCTGTTATGATGTCTTTTGACTACCTCCTTACCCCAAGAAGAGGTCTGGGCTCCACTCTTCCAGGTGAAACACATAATTCCCAGTTTTGCAGATTGCTGGGTTTTCTGCCTTCTTAGCTTTCTTTCCACACAGGAGGTATGCTCAGGGCTTGAGCACGTAAGTCCTCATTTCTCATGCTTAATACTGCCCTGTTTATTTGCTGATAAGCTGCGTGTGCACTAAAGTAGAATAGGGGAGAGTCTCCTGATAGCATGCTGTATCTTTTTCCCATAGTTAGATTTGGTTGCACAGCCCAAACACAAGTGATGTCTTCAGCTGTGACAGAGCTGCTTTCTTCCAGCTTACTTTTACAGTAGTGTGCATTCAAACATAATGCAGTGACTTGTGGCAAATATCTGCAGCATATTATTTTACGGTCAAGTTGGTCAAAGTCTAGAATAACAGACAAATACCTGAATGAATATTTAATTTTTAAAAACAATGCCAGAATTTGCACAAAATATTTCCTACAAATACATTACAATCTGATTCCTAGCTTGTAGCTGTGCTTTGAATTTGGCAAAGCAAAGGTATTTTAGTATTGCAGACAAAAGCTGTAGAGTTCAGTCCTGGCTGATTATTTGTAATGGTTGACATAGGTTATGGGAACTAGTTCATTAGCTGAGAGAGATAAAGGAGGTGAAAGATAAAGGTCATGCTATCACTAGGATTAGTTGGGTGAATTAAAGGACATGTGGAAACACAGCTAATCAGGATAAGGGCCACACAAATGATACCTTCTACGAATATCTTTCTGCACTCTGATGCCTTGAAATACAACTCCTGCACAAAGCAAGCAGGAGAAGTAAAGATGCAACGTCCAACAAGCCACAGGGCTGAGCACCAAAGATCAAAGGAATACAAAAGTAAGTATTTTGGGGTATTTGACTGTCAGCTAATTTTAAAATTCTGCACTGCAAGGAACATCTTCATGTCCCCTGAAAGCTATTCCTCACTGTTTTTCCTGAAAGCACTATCTTGCTCTTGCTGCCTGTAGTTATTAACTTCCATCAAGTCCAACTGGATGTGTAGAGTAAAGGTCCTGGTACAGTAGTGTCAAGCTTAATTTACATACTGCAAAACCAGAACATCTTTTAAATAATGACTGACAGGCTTACCAGCTCGAGTGAACTGGTTTTCTTCAGCTGTGCCGCCAGGGAGAGGCAGCTCTTCTGGAAAGCACCAGGGTGTTCGCATTGCTGAAAAGAATATGGGTAGAGGTGAGAGGACAGCAGAGTAACTGGTGAAATGTGGCAGAGGCAGCTAGTACTAGCGGAGAGGGTGAAGCCTGTCCTAGGCCCTTGCTGCTGCCATCCTCCCTCAGTAAAGCTGAGCCCACTCTATCACTTCGGCATTTGCCACTGTGGTGAGAAGCTCGATACTGGCAGAGAGAAGCATTTTTGGCACACCGTGTAAAAAATCTTGGGAAGTGCCAAGAGAAACAGGAGTGGTGTAGCATGTTCACATTTGTAATTTGTCTGTGTTTGACTGGTGTATCTAGAGAGGAACAGGGTGTGTCAGGTTGGGGCTTAGACAGACTTTTCCAGGGAAAGAATGCTGCTTGTACAGATTTTACATGTACATGGTGTATAGACATACGCATGGAATGGAGCACAGGGAGACATCACCACATATCTGATCAGTGTGCAAGTGCACTTATTTTTAATTAAAAAACAAAACAAGATGAGATTTACTTCGTTATTCTGGCTGCCATCAGGCTCTCTTCGTTTACCATGGGATAACAGAAATGGCGAGATGTTCAAAGCCATATGGAATCTCTGGGGAAATGGATGATGGCAGTCTGCAACATGTTGCTTCTCAGGTGTATGGAATGTCTAAGAAAGGAGAAATTACAAGGAACTCCTATACACAAAGAAACCTAAGCGTTAAAAGCAGATTTGGAAGCAGATTTGGTGTAGATGGGTGAGATTGAAAATGATCTTGCAGTAATACACTGTAATTAGTAGTCTGTTAGTAACTAGCAAGTTAGTGCTTTGTGATAAAAGGATTACAAAAGGCAGAGCTTGACTAGACTCCGGTTTGAAATAGGCCTTGGAAGAATAAGCATCACCAGAAGCAAATAATCTCTGCATCTTAAATTCAGGGAAAACTATAAATTGGAAAGGACCTCTGGAGGTTACCTGGTCAAGCCTCACAGAGGCTCACTGCAGGGCTGATTTCACAGTACTTAGCTTAATAATTCAAAATATTAACATGAAAAGCAGTGCTGAGAATGATTTCCACAACGTGCCATTTGAAGAGACTACAACACCATCAAAATGCAGTGGCAATTGCATTGAAGCAATGTTAGGATCTAAAGTAAATCCGTGTCCTGCCAGTCATATTTTCTTCTGTACAAGATATCCACATGAAGTGCTCATACTGGGCTTATATTTCCCACAGAACTGAATCTTTCCCTTTCAAAAATCCTGTGCACAGACTTTCGGAAGCATCGTTGTTGCTCACGTGGTGGGAATTCCCTGCAGGAGCTTTTCTTCCCGATAAGCTGTCCAGAAGAGAGCCCAGCTCTTCCTGACTGCTGAGCCAAAACTATTCCAGGTATGTGCTGGTGCAGCTCCATTGACTTCTGTGGAACTGCTGTGGCATAAAATGAGGATGAATCAGGCTTGCAGTCTTTCTACTGAACTATGAATGTCAGTACTAGCCTGGAGAAATACA
Source organism: Myiotriccus ornatus (assembly GCA_036023395.1). NCBI lineage: Eukaryota > Metazoa > Chordata > Aves > Passeriformes > Tyrannidae > Myiotriccus > Myiotriccus ornatus. The sequence goes on from JAYRBT010000001.1 coordinate 101,254,147, forward strand.
GTTTTCAGGCTGATGTGGTTTGACAACGAATTCTACAGCAGAGGCACTGGACAGCCCAATGGCTGAATTGACTCCTGCGGGACAGCGATGAGTGATGGGCAGGCATTTTTTTCATACACAGGGGCATTCTCCGTTCAGGCTTAGTGACATCCAAACCCGACTGATCTTCATGAAGAGTTGCAGTTTGGGCTCTGTGCCACAGAAATCTCTCCCTTTTCTCTCTGCATTACTCATCTTCCTGAGGGCCTTTTGCTCTCAGATTTGCTGCTGCTGTTTCTGGAAAGTGTCCTGTTGTAGATCCTGCAGAGAACACACACCTTCCATCATGCAGTGAAAAAGGCCGGTCACAAGTTCCTGTTGTCAAGTCCACAAGCAAAACAGACTAAAAACGGAGAAGAGCAACACCTTTGCTAAATCATGGTAGCATGTTAAGGATTTCTTTTTATATGTATATAAGCTAAAATGAGCACAGTACTCCAAGAAGGAAAAGCTATATTCTAATGAGACAAATAACTCTGTTCTCACTGCTGAAAGGTCTGGGGTTATGGACCTTCAGGTACCTCCCAGTAGGGCTTGTGTGTTTATATCCCACATCCTAAGCTCAAGGAGGAAGTTGGAGCTGTCTAAAGTGTTCCCTGTTGTTACCTTGTTCATTGCTAACAAGTGCTGCCCGCTGTAAAGAGGGCAGCAGAGACCCTCCAGTCACCATTTGGGTCCCCACTTTAGAAAAGTGGTACCAGGAGAGGGCATTTTCATGTCTCTTGTTTTCCACTCTCCAAACACAAAGCTGCTGAAGCACATTTTGTCTCATATCCCTCCTTCATAGGAGGAAAAAAACCTTTTTTTTTTTTTTGGATTTGACCTTGCTTCTGGCTATTTCTGGTGTAACCTGCTTATGGCAGGGAGATGTGACACATGGTCCTGGAAGGTCAAGTAAGAGTGTCATCTTGTTTCTGCTTAGCCTTCAAGTAATAATTTTCAGCTACTAATGGCTATGATTTGTTATGTATAAGCTGTAATAACATACTGCTCAAATTAATGAAGTCCTGCTTCCAGTACTCTAGGCTAACCAAAACTTAACTCTTAAGAACTCTACTTAGGGCTTAACTGTTTGCTAGGGTTGTTATGCTTCAGATGATTAAAAAAAGAACATAATAACAAAAAGTAAACCCACCAAGTGTTACAGAGTGAAATTTCATTGTGGTTTCTCTAATACTTGGTAAATATTTGTTGAAAAAGCTCATAATTCAAGCCTTTTTTCACACAAGTAACAAATTACAGTAATTTTCAAAAGCATCATGAAACAACAATTGTGAGACCATCTGAAGCTAAAGAACCCCTAATGAGATGCAATGGTTGCAATAGCAAGACAGACAGAAAATCTATATAGATAATTAAGAAATTATCAATTTGAGAGAAGTTTAGCTATCTTTTACATTCTCATCTGTGAAAGCCAATACACTAACTTGCCTCTCACATCTTCTCCACCTCTGATTATTTAACAATAACACAGGAATTGCTACAGTGTAAAGAGGCATCTGGGAATAAAGCATGGGGGCTCAAGCATTGGTTAACACTGTCTAACTGACTCTTCTATTGGCAGAGCAAAAATTCCAGTACAAAGTACTAGCCCCAGGGGTAAACAAACTCAGAAAAAGACTTTAGGAACATTTTTCAGAAATAACGCTATGATGCTTACAATGGACTAGAAAAGAAGAATAATAAGTGCCAGCAAAATCATGATGTCCTGATTTGGTTTGCGCTGTGCCTAGAATTGGTTTTACCCACTCTGTCCTTTTACTCTCTTCTCATAGTATGAAACCCAGTGATTTTATTATACAAGTGTCTCACAGATAAAAAGGAATCAATAATATCTCAGCTACAGATTTCTGTGAAATAGACAGATCTTTTCATATATATATATAAAAAAAAGTAAGAACCCTCCCCCAAATGCCATTCTTGGTAAGATGTGTAGGGACCCTCAGAAAATCAGGTGATATATGCAATGAACACATATGAGAGAGCATCTGTTTTTATATAGATAATACTATTTGAATGGGGACCCATCTTCTTTAGAAGAAGTACGTTTAGAACAAAAATAATCCAAGATAATGAGACAGTTGAAGCCCAGTTGTTGGGCCTGCTTAGACTGGAGCCGTTGGGGACTGAAGAGAAAACAAAGGAATTCATGACTCTGGGTTTGAGAAGAAAAAGATAGGGCAGTGCTGTGGGAGTGCCTGCTACAATCCCTCTATCTGCCACAGTGTGACCCCAACACATTTGTCACTGAAGTAGGTCATTCCATATCTGCTCTTCAGCAGGAAAAAAACAGGCTGACTGAAACATATCTTTTAAAGACCAGTTTTAACTAATAAACTTTGCTGCTTTACGTCTGAATAAAAACCAAGGCATTTTGTTTTGAGGGAGTGAATCTCATTGTTGTCCCTCTTCTTCCCTCTTGTCCTTCTCTTTCCCACAATTTCCCTTCTCCAAACTCTCCCAAAATAATGTATCAGGATCTGAAAGCAGTTCAATTAGGTAAAGATAAACTATTGCATCACTTATGTTGGTGTTAGATTCCTTACTACCAGAACAGTGGGGAGATCATAGCTGTGCAGTGTGATACATATTGCTGGGATTGCACAATGATCCTAAATTACCATTCTAATGCAAATAAAAATATGTAAATTATGTCACCCCTGATGAATGTAAAACTGAGCCAAGCAAATATGTGAGCACCAATAAAAAGCTAGATGCCTTTTTCTAGGATAATAAAGACTTGCTAATTTGTCTCCATTTTTAGGAAGTAAGAAAGAATCATTGTAGTGATACAAGCACATTTTATCAGAAGTGCTTCTTTATCAAATGTAATTATACAAAGATGTATTCTTATACAGCCTAACTTCAGCGGTTTAAGACTTTTTATTTATCATTGAGAAGCCAAAAGTAAAGGAGTCTCATGGTAACATGAAGGAGTGAAGAGATTCTACTTGAGATTTCAGAGTTCAAGTCTTTCTCCTGCTCTCAGATTCATGGCCAAGTTCTTTGTGAGCAGCCCCACAGTGTTAGATGCATTAGATTACTTAGGTTGGGCATCTGTTGATAATTTATTCTTCAAAACAGTAAACTTGCTCCTGTCAATGGCCTAGAAATAGTGAAGGAACTTTCTGAATGATCTCTGTGAAGTATTCTTTAAACTATACTAAAAAAGATAGTAAAATATTGCTTATGCTGGCTGTGGCTTTCTCTTGGTGCCCTGCTGTGTGGATCATTTTGGTTTGGGTGAGAAAGGGGAGCAGTATGATTATGTCATGCAAATTGCACTATAGAAGTAACCAACTTTTTTTGCATAGTGATGAAAAATGGTGAATTCAGACTGCTTGGATGGTTATGCTTTTTGATTACTAAATAAACTATCAAATTTAATGCACCTTTTTTTCCCTCCAAACTTTGCTGTGATATGTTTGTATTATAAGAATCATGGAAAATTCCATCACGTTTATGTAGCTGTGTAAAGGCTGGACCCACACAGCATGGATGATTTTCAGAATTCTACAGAGCCAACCCTTGAGTGCTGCATTTGTCACTGCAGTTTTTATTTGAGCAGGTCCTCAGGATCCCTGCTGCTGCCTGGCTTATCTGTAAGTTCCCTCCCCTTAGACCAGTCTGATTCTCCACTGTAGGTCTGGAAGAAGTTATTCAGACCACCTCAATGTCTTCAGGCTGTGTCCATCTGCATCATTCCTGACAGCTGATTTTCTATATTCTTCCTGAAAACCCCTGGTGACAGATCCCCTAGCGTCCCTTGAAAATTTATTCAAGTAAATTCCTGTTCTTACTGTTCTTTTCCCCTTACACCTAACCTAGATGTCTTCTGCTACAACTTAATTATTCCTTAATTGCTCCCATTATTTCTTGTCCTATCCTCTCTGTTCATGGAGCACAGTCTCTTTCTCCTTGCTGTAATCTTTTATGTACTTATGGCTTAACATGGAAGTTGCATGGAATATTTTAGTCAAATTCCACTAACCATTCAGAATTCTGGGGAGACAAAGAAGAGACAAAATAGGGACTTAAGACTTTGTGAAGAAGACTTCTAAGTATGTGGAAGTCATCTCTAACCACTAACAGGCTCTCGACCTCTGCTCTGAACACTAAAATGTGAAACAGTTTGGACCAGATTTCCATCTTGCTTATGTTCATTTTAGATAAAAGTTGTTCAGTGGAGTGATCCCTAATGGGAATGAAAAAATTGAAGATGGTGATGTCCTGTGTTCTTTACCCCCCTGGAGAAGAAAATCATGACTGGGAAGTGGTTGCATGGCCAGTGTTAAGTATCAACAACAGCAACAGTATCTCTGAATTCTGCACTGGAGGTAAAATACTCTCTGTCTTGTGGTTTTAAGTATGTCTGGAGTTCTGCTTTCCAGAGTTTTGTATTGCATTGTGGCTTTCAAAGACACTAAGTCCTTGAAGTAGTGGAAGTGCAGGATCTCAGAAACCTTTGTGTGGCTCATTGTTCTGTAAACAACACCAATCCCAAAATGATGCATGTGCAGCGGCAGGGGCAGGAGTGGGAGGATAAGGGAGGAAGGTGGGGGTCTGAGACTGCAAGAAAATGGGACAATTAGGCATGAACCCAGACCTGACACCCTGCCCTGATTAATTTAACAATAATTAAAGACTTTCAGTGGAGATAGCGTTCTGCCTGTTCCCAGCCGTGCAGAGAAAGATGAGTTGTGCAACGGTAACCAGCCCCTATTCATCACAGGCAACACACACAGCAATTACCAGTGCTGTCTATAAACTGAAGCAGACTTTTGCATTAATTGATTTACTGGGACCTTTTATTCCCTTTCTCTTTTGTTTCCTTCTTTTGTCCTTTATGTTTTTATTTGAAGGGCTGGTTCATTCGGGCACATTGCGCAGCAGTGCCTGGCCATGGGGAATGTGTCCTTGGGATATAGGGTGGAGCTGCCCAGATTTGAGACACTGCGCTCTGCAACTGTCCCATCCTTCTGAGTCTGTGTTTCGCGGGGTGCTGCCTGTGAGACAGTCTTTCTTCTGCAATCCACTGTAATAAGCAAAGTGGATTAGACATCCACTCTTTCTACCTCCCTTCCCACATCTCTTCTTGCACTCCTCTGTTTTCAGCAGTGTTGTCGTTTGCCTCTCATTTCACGCTGAATATGAGAGAGAAATCTCATTATTTCTGACTTAGCTATTCACATATGTCTCTATACAACATGTCATTCCAGTTGCCAGCTTGTTACAACATCAGAAGAAGAATTCAAAGTGCTGATTTATCTGCTATTGGAAATGTCTCAAGGGATGAAAGCAGATATGGGAAGGAGGGGGAAAAGGAGAGAAAACAGGGGAGGCAGCACAGGGCTGCAGCTTTCCAGGACAAAAATCTATCCTTATCTTAGTTTTCTTGTTTATTTGCTTCTGTTCTGCTAGGTGGACAGGCAAAATGATCAATGGATGTGAAATAACCAAAGATGTAATGGGCAGGAGGGTTTTTTTATCTATGAAGGAAAACTGTGGCAGAAGGATGCTACGAAGTCTGGCTGTTAGCTGCTGAACAAAAAGAAGAGAAAAAAAAAAAGAAAAAAGTTTGATACTTGATCCCAGTCTTTTGTTGGAGAATGAACAGTAGTTTTATTTTAGAGCTAAAAGGCTTCCAAACACAAAGAACACCCGTCTGCTCCTTGCACTGAATATTGGAATCAGATGTCTAGTTTTGGTCCTCTGTGTATGCTTTTTTGTTTCATGTGTCTGGCTCCCTTTATAATTTGTTGCTGGAGTGGGCAGTTGATGACATCTGTAGCCATGGGCATGACATTTCTAGCTGTACTCACAGATTTGGTGTTCTCAAACCTTAGTATTTATTTTGCATGAGCATGTAGCAGTTCAAATGAGAGATTACCAACTTCTTTATGCAAAAGACACAGACAACTGAGGAAAGAAGGCATCTCTGGAGAGTATACAGGCCAATACCTTCTTAAGGCAGAGGCAGATGCAGCAGGTTGCTCGAAACTGTGTTCAGCTGGATTTTCAGTATCTCAAAGGACAGAGACTCCACAAGCTTGCCAGGCAACCCGTGCCAGTGTTTGACCCCCTTCACCACAAGAAAGCTTTCTCCCTGTGTTTTATTTTGTGCCCAGGATACGTGCCTGTCCCTGTGTGGGAGTGGCAGAGCATAGGTAGCCACAAAGATGTACCTGCAGGTGCCAAAAAGATGTATTGCTGCTGCCCAGCCTCATGTCCTGTGGGAAAGAAGGCACTAGGAGATAGCACGCAGTGGTGTCTCCTGTTTCCTGTGTGTTTGTGGGGAAATAGAAGCTTTCAGTATCCAAAGGGAAAGGCAGCACAACCCAGTAATGCTACATGGCAGTTCTGTTATAAAAATGCTTTCTGGCTTTCTTCTAAAATAGGAAATAGTAGGCTTCAGCTTCATTTTTTTGGGGGAAGGGGGCAAATATGCTTTGCCCAGTCTTGCAAATATAGGTTATATATCAGAATGTATGTTCTTCTGTGGGTGATATACAAAATTATTCCTACAGGTCTTAAGCCACACATGAATCTAAATGGTTAAACTACCAGAGAACATTAAACAAACCAATGAAGTGGTTAAACTACTTTCCTCAATGCTTAGAGGGATGTTGTGAAAACAAACTGATACTTATGCAGTTCTTTGAAGGTTTAAAGTGTGCATTATTTATTTACTGTTATCATCAGAGAAGTGATTGATAGCTTCTGCTTATGCTGGTATTGACATGAACCTGTGAATAATATATATCAGAAGAATGTCAGTTTGTCTGCAAATGGAAAAACCAAATGGAAGGGATCCTTTGAAATGATAAAAAAGTAAGAAAACAAAGCTATGGAGCAACCTTAAAAACCTATGGCAGTGTTACAATTTCTATTAAATGTGTGTTCTGTGTTATCAACAGCCTTGCACACTGGCTAGTGAGGTCTCAAATCTTCATATTTTCACACAGGGAGCATTTTTCATTCAGAAAGAAATTACAAACAAAGAAAAAAAACATTAGTATTTTTGAATTAATAGAAGACTGTCAGTAACTCTCTGTGACATCTACTTAATAAGCTGTTGAAGTGATTTAGTGATCAATAAGCACTGACATTCCAAAAAGGGAAAGGCAAACTTTGGCACTCCTTTTGGCACTGCCCCCTGCCTCTTTGCTGTGTGGGTGGTAAGAGGGACACCCTGGGAACCTGGGTCTGCTCCAGCCAGAACACTTTTGCCATTGCTTGCAGGAGGCTGCTGGGAGGAACTGTGCAACAGATCTTCTCTTTTTCTGTTGGAAAAACAAAATTCTCTGAAACGTTGATTGAGCAAAGCATTTATCTCAGGCATGAAGGATAAGTCTAATCCAACGTGGGCATAAGTTTAGGCTTCTTGTATACAATTGGCTTGTGCTTATTCCCTTTTTGCATCTTAAGCAAAGTTGTGTGTAACTCAGGAGGAGCGAAGCATGCAGGATCTGGCTTTCTCTTGCTCCAAGGAACATGCTTTGGTACACATGCTGAAAGCTACCATTAAATGAGTGAGAAAAGCACACATCAAGAGAAGCCTCCATCATACACAGAACACATTGCTTCTCCTAGAACATATTTAACAATGAAAAAGAAATTCCTCAGGTTGTAACTGCTGCCTCCCTTTCAAAATATCTGACAACGCACAGATAATTATGGTTTGCCATGTTAGCACAAAGAGTTAGAAGGCACAAACAAAGCATTCACTGAGAGTAAATCCTTCTCCAAAGAACTTTCTCTCCTTCTAGGTGTAAGGTCCCGTGCTTGTGGTTAACCCCTGTGTCACTTGTCTACTCTCACTGGTCCTTGCTCAGCCCCACTCCAGAGGGACATGCAGCCATCATGGTGGCAGTGGTGGCAGCAGCACAATGATGACCCAGAGTCCATTGGAACTGGGGCAGGATGGCCTGTGGCTGTCCCCCAGTGCACCCCCCAGGTGTCCCTTGTGCTGCCAAAGTGACAGAGCTGCCATGGCCCCTCTGCTCTTGCTGCCTATGAAAAATGTCAGACAAGATATGCTGAGGTGAGACCTGTCAGGCTTCACTGAAGGAACTCTAAAAATGCAAAGGATTTAGTAGGGAACGGCTCTGTCTGAGAACCTTACTGGAGGATGGGGAAGGGATGGAAATCCCTGCTTAAATGCTCTGCAACAGCTGACCCTACAGAAAGGAAAATTTTCTGTTCCACAAGGTCACTGAGGGATGTCTATCCTGGGGCCTGGTGAGGCCATGCCTGAAAGTCTGGACTGCATGATGACTTCTCTGTGCCTTCTCTCCAGACATCTCTGCCACAAGTATCTACATACAAATATGCAGGCCCATGTATATACTCTGTGCGTGTGTGTGGGATGCATGTGAATATATATGGTATGTGTATGGTGTATGCCATATGTCATATGCCACATATATGGGATTTTTTTAATCTATCCATACATATATATACACAACCTTACTTGTTTTATTTTTGCATATGCAGTGCTGTAAGTGTTTTTGAAAAATGAGTAATTTCCGCTGCTCACTTTTCACTGAATTCAAAAACAGATGCTTGACAGTGAGAAGGAAGTTTATAAACTTATAAAATTTTAAAAAAGGAGCCTATTTCCCCAAATCCAGTGAAGGAAAATAAAACCCAAGGACAGTGTTAACATGTAATGGACAAGACCTTTAAGTAGGAATAAATTGTTGTAACTTGACTAGTATCACTTAAGCTGCACTGATTTCCTATGCCTGAGAACATGAGCCCAGGCTGTTTGTTTGTTTGGCCTGTTTTAATGTCCTCAAATGAGTCTTACTTTATTATTAGCAGAAGGTAGTATGCTAAGGATCACATCTGTGCACACAGCATTCTGCTCTCTTTGTTGTCACATACATGTGCCAACATGTGGGGCTTGACACTAGTGGAGCAGGGATTGGCTGCTGTGATCAGACAGTAAAATTTTGCACGTTGGCTGTTTCCTATTCCTTCTTTTAGGTTTATAGCTATAGAAGTAGTGAGTAAAGACAGTTCTACTCTGGAGGCACTTTTATAGCTCATTATAAGGATTAATAGTCCCCATGATATTTATCAACATACCCTTCAAATAATAATAATTACCTCCACCTGAGTTTAGTAGCTGGTCCCTGAGCTTCTGCTCTTCTGTTGTCCACCTCCTCATTCTGAGGTCCCCCTCAACATTAAATACTTGGGTTCCAAAACTGAGGAAAGTGGAATAAAGGATGTGCTGTGCATTGGTATTTGTAGGTCACTTTAGCCAGGCAGGTTTTTCAGGAAGCCCATCAAAATGCTTCAAGCATGTAGAGCTACTCTTGGGAGATCAGGTGAGGCTTGAAATGCATTCCGTACTTGGCTTTCCTTGTCAGGTTTGATTGTGGGAGGTTAGGGTGGGACTGGATGAGCTTTGACTGGGATTTCCAGTCTGCAGAAAATGTTATTGGGCAGGTCATTGTGAGCCTTCCCCTTTCTGCTGGCCTCCCATTTGGATGGCTGGAGTGATGTGCTGCAAACTGACAGCTCAGGGACGTGCAAGTGAGATGCTCTCTGGAGTGCAGCTGCTCTGCTGGGCATTGCTAAGGTAAAGTTGGAATCTGCTGAGATGCCGCTGGCTCTCTGCAGTGTGGAAGAGGAATTAATACTTGGATAGCAGTGCTGCAGCTCTTGAAAGGCACCCTAGCATAACACCCACATTGCTAGAGAAGTTCCATTTCTTTGGCTCTTTCTTCCTTTCTTTCAAACTCTGTGAAGCAAAGAAGAGCCTTTGGTCTGCACTGTAGAAATTACTGCATGGTGCTGTCTTCTTAGAGGATGAAAAGAGAACTTATCTCTTTTTTCTCCTCTGCCTTAATCTCTTCTAAGGTTTTCACTGTCTTACAGTCCTTTTTCCCATCTTCTACTAAGTAATTTTTGTCTTTTAGGGTAAATATATTCTTGAATTTGCTGTCACTTTTGGGTTAAAATGCTAGTCAGTACGAATGTTACTCTCTTGTCTTCTTCAGTTTTGATTTGTATGCATGATTTCGGGAGAAGGTAAACCTTAATCTAAAAAACGTCACACTGAATCTTTGGGACCTTGATAGCTGTACCCCATTTTGCAGTGGGTTGTGTCTCAAACAGATCTGACACATGCTTCAGCTATCAATAAATGTTGCTTCTCTGTCAGGGAATGGTAATCAAAGACATGGATGCTGAAATTTAACTCCTGAAGATAGATCCTACCCTTTTTGAAACAATGGTCTAGAAACACTTTTGAGGAACTGTTGCAGTAGTGTTTATGTCATGCAAGAAGGAGATGGACCAGTGTGTGAATAAATGGTCAGGGCACTCAGGGACCAGAGGGAATTGTCCTACAAGCCACCAGCAGTACCTGAGATAACATGGAAGCCTGTCTTCTAGCACAGGAGGTTGAGCAGTTCTGCCTTTGATGCCTTTTCTTCATACCGTTGCTATGTTATCTTCCTGATACTAGGATTTCTGCCAAAAATAAACACTATTGATGTTTTCTTTTATTAGCATGCATTTATGGAGGCTTAAGACTCTGATTCACTCCTTACTTTCATGCTAAACAGGTTAAGTTAGGTGGCTACCGCAAAACAGGGTTCAAGAGGGAGGTCAGAGAAACATTTTTTTATAATCTTAATACACAGCCTGTTCTAGACAGCTCTTTTAGCCTCATTCTACTCTCCTTCATTTGTTTTACTTTTTGAAAAGTAAACAAATGAAATGAAGCAGAGTTACCAATATCCCACAAATAATATGGATTTGAGGTTTCTTTTCTATTTTTTTTTTTAACCTCCAGCACAAGTAATTATTTGCTTTGAAACTATATTACTTTAGAGGCAAAAGTCTCCCCAGGAGTTCACCCAGTGATGGAGTTTGAAGTGGCTTAATTGTAGCAATGTGAGAATTATTTTCTGGCCTGTTGCACTGTATAAACCTGCTAAATACCTGTAGAACACTGAGTGTCATAAGCATCACCAGCTTCACCCAGAGATAGGAAGCATAATGTTTAAAAAGAAGTAAACTAGCCACTCTCTGTCACTCCAGGAAACCTACAGAATAAACAAAATATTTTGAGAATTGTGCAAGCAACTGTTTTGTAAAGGAAAATATGTATTGAGATACTGTACAGGATACTCATCTCACACACTGAGTGCCTCTTCAGCTATTTGAATAGCCCAACAACCCCTGTTACACCAGTTTGCTAATATTCAGCGCTGGCCCACAGGCAAGTCTCACTTTTCTACCTGGTTGTTTCACTGTGCGTCACCATTTCAGCCCTGTGTCACCACTCCCTAAAAGCAAAGTCAATTCCTTTCCAACTATGTCTCCTATTGTGGAACACCGAACAGCTGTGTTGAACACCAAACAGCTCTTCAGTTTTCTCTGCCTCTTCTGGTTTCATCAGCTTAGGAGGTGGGGTTTTCTGTGAATGGGATGAAAAAAACCCATTGATTTACTACATAGAGGATCCTGTCTGGCATCTGTTATTAAATATCTTATGTATGAAAAAAAACCAAAATCCCAAGGCCCTAAAACTCATGAACATCTTTATTGAAATACTACTGTTAAGGTTGCAAAAAAAGTGGGTGGAAAATGCCAGAACTGATGTTGTTCATGCAGCCTTACTTCAGCCAACAGAAATATGTGAATTACGCTGCAGTCTTCATTCACACAATGACATGTTGCACTCTTGGGTGCAGGAGGATTAATATGACTGAAGGCCTTTTATACTTGGAAGGAGTGAGTGACAATGTCATAGACCCACCCAGCTCTATTTTAGGAAGATAGGGAAGCAGTCCTCTGGGCTCCTTGCATATTCATTGGAAAGAGGTGGGTGTTTCTAAGAAAGGTCATCTGTGTCCCGCTTAGATTTAAGGCGTGTATGTTAGGAAGGCTGGATCCTCCCCTCCGGTCTTCTCATGTTTTTTCTCCGTGTAAATAAAAGATTGCATACTGTTTTTCTGCCCTCCTTTCTAACCCCACCTTCTGCTGCTTTTATGCTGTTGTGAAATAAAGCCTGTACGGAGCACCTCTGTCGTGGTCTGCTAAGGAGGCAACACCCACTGGCCTTGAAAGCCTCATGCATCTCTCTCCTTGGCGTCCCACAGGTGGGTGGTGCGTGGCGGCCAGGTTTTGACCTGCTTCTCACAGCCTCCCAGTGCAGGCAGCAGGGTCTCTTCATCGCTTCATCTCCAGCTGTCCCCCTCCCAGCCGGCTCATTTCTCCCTGGAGATATTGGCGTCAGGGCAGGGGCACTGGTGGCTGCTGCACGTTACAGGCAGCGGGGCAGAGAGCAGGTGAAGGGCTGTGACTTCGCCGTGTGTTGAAACAGTTGAGGGAGGAGAACTGCATGTTGCAGGCAGAGCTGGCTTTGCAGAAGTCATTAGAAAGCGCTTTTATGAGGAAAGCAAAGGGGTGGGAAAATCCCATCTGTCTTGCTTCAAGAGGTTTGAAATGAAAAGCTAAAGCTCTGAGTGCCGGTCCAGGACATGAGCTGCACCTCCACCCAAAATCCTAATGTCTTCCAAATGAGCCTGAGTTTCAAGCAAGTATCAGAAGACTTGACCAAGGAAAGGAAATGTGAATGTGGCTCTGTGTTAACCCTGGAGTGGCTGCCAGAGGCCCTGCCTGAGACTGATCTGGGGACTTGCCACAGCTCCCTGAGAGCACTGCTGTGTTCACACTGCCACTGCCAGGGGAAGGCCAGATTCAATTGTGCCAGCCTGGAGTTTGTGGTGCAGTGGAGTTATGAGCTGGGACAGAAGATGACCTAGCAAAGACAGGATATTCTTTGGGAGAGAAGAGAGTGCACTGTCCCATGAAACACTCGCTGTCCTCACGCTCTCTTGCTGCTGAGAATACGGTCCCACTGTGGTCAGGGCATTAGGAGGTGGAGACCAGTAACTAGGTCTGGTCAAATCATAGGTTTCCCCTGTGATTTTGGGCTAGCTGGTTCAACTCTCTGCACTTTTCTCAAGCAGGTTCTGTCTTACCCATTTATGCCATCCTAAGATATAGCACCCTAAAGGGCTGGAAGAGTTGCTCCCATGGTGTTTGTGTGGTGCCTGTATCCATAAGTGTGTGTGTCGCAGCTGGTGAAACTAATTGCCACCACTAGACATAAGTGCCTGACACAAGTGGGGGAAGAGGAGGAGAGGGACACTGAACCTTCCTTGTTCTCTAGACATCGTTGTTTCTGCTTGTCAGGTTTCCCTGGGAATGAGTCTAATGATAGCTGAGCCATTGTGTGAGCTGTATGAGCAGTAGCTTCTTTGGGACACTGTGCAGCCAAATTGAGCTCTTGCTTGCTGGACTGAAGTCCTTCTTGGTTGTTTGGCAGCTTCTGGTCTGCACTGGAGCAGGGAGAGGTGAAATAACACAAAAGAAGGGTACAAACAGCAGAGAAATCTAGAAGCAGCTTTGTCATGAAGAACTGAATTGTGTCTTGTTGTTTCTTAACCATGTCCTTGGTTTTAATGTAATTAGTGTAGTCTGAAGTAATGTGAATTCATTCAGCGTCTTTGCCTACAGGACTAAATTGGTTTCTCAGGGACAATCTGGAAATCCCTTCCTAAACCATTACTGTGCAACATGATATGATGTGTATAAAGGCACTGCAACTGAGCTTAAGAGGATAGACTCAACTGCATGAAAAAACCTGCAAGTCCAAACTCCCACTAATAAGGTGTCCAAGTATATTTGTTTTCTGGGCTGAGGTGATACAGTTTGGAAAGAGGCAATAGGGCAAAGAAAGCTTCCCCTTTTTTTCCCTAGAAGGATAAAAGCAATTTTCATCGTAACATTTACTTGTATTTATTAAATCTTGCTGCCTTTCTGGTAATGGCTTATCTGCTCTCCTATATCCTCCAGCCTGCTGACCAGGCTCTCCAGCCAGGCCTGCATGTGCATGAGGGGAACGGCATGGTGTTGCTACATGATCAGAGCTGCATCACCTAGGCAAAGGGCATGGGTTACAGAAAGAGATTGAAGTATTTAGACAGACAATCTTGCCTGCTCTTGTGAGAAAGAAGGGAGGAAACTGTTTTAAAGGAGGAGTCAAGACCAATGTCTTGTTACAGGAAATATAAAAGTTTGTTTTGTATCAAAACAAAACAGTATCTGTCAGCCTTTTGAAATGGAAAACCACTTTTTAGCTCAGAATCAGTTTCATTTTCTGGATGCCAAAATCTCTTTGGTGAATATCTCTGAAAATCGGAAAATTTCAGCCAAAAGCACACAATTCAAGATAAAACTCTGTTCCATTTGAAAAAGCAGTCTGAATAGGAGAACTGTGTGGTTGTTTCTTGGTATCACAGTATTCATACAGCAGCATTGGAATGTGCATTCTGTGTATAAGTGCAGAAACGCTCATTTTAGAATGTTGTTAACTGTCGCTAGGGACCTGCAGGAGAAGGGGATGTGCTGGCACAGATCATTCTATAAAATGCTAACTATGAAGATGGGGAGAGAATACTTACGCTAGTTTTACTGCTCTAACAGAATTAAATGTACTTTTTTTGTTATTCCCATTAAGAAAGAGGGGAGATGCTATTTCATGTGGGACATAGGTGCTGATTTGCTGTAACGGAACATTTCCCTTGCTGTTCCTCTGTTGACATTGATTATTTATACCCTTTGTGCCGTAGTTGCTGTACAAGGTTTCTGCCTTGTAAACCTGACAGTTCCCTGGGGACACAGTGCTGTTTCCCACTCCAGGAGACATAGCCCCAGCTGGGAGTTGGCAGCTGGAGGAATCCCGAGGTCTCCTGTTCCTCCTCCCCGTGTGCCGTAGTGGGTAGGAGGGAGAGGGAGGATGTGGTGCCACCAAGTGCAGTGTCTGCTTCCGGTCTTGTGGCCACAGAATTCTTGGGGTGGCACACTGGAGAGGGAAAGAGGGAATAGTTCTACCTTGCCTTCTCCTGCCCTTGCTGCCTGCTGACTTGTAAGGAAACGGGGTGGCTCAGTGGCTTCAGTTCTCCTTTTCCCATACCTTTTCTCCCAGTTCTACACAGAGGAATGGGAAAGTGTATCCCTTGAGACTCCCTCGGGTGGACTGGCAAGACTGTAGTGTAGTCAAGCCCCAAATAAGCAGTGAAGGAAGTGGGAAAGGACAGGAACTTGGATATTGTGTCACAGCGGGTTCAGTTAAGTGTCTATCTTGGGATATGTTTGTTTGTTTGGGGTTTTTTACTTGTTTTTTTAAAACTTTGATAGGGCTTTTGCTCTCACTGCTGATTTTGGCCATCAGCCTGCACATGCATCTAAGCAAGAACAGACTTCACTTTTATTTTCTTTAAAAGGAAATCAGAGCTTTTTATAGACACTTACGGTAGGGAAGCAAAAAATCTGATGCAGATAGTTCATTATAACCATTACTCCTCCCACCTTCTCAGAGCACTGCTGTATGCCAAGGTGAGGAGGGGGAAAAAATTCCTCATGTAACCCACTTCACTTTGCTGGGACTAAATGATATGGAGACTGGTGGGAAAGGGGAGGCTCCCAGCCCCAGTCTGCCTTTCAGTGGGCTCCTTGCCTGTTCCTATTTCTATCACAAGCAGTTGGCTCCATGTGCTCCTGCCGTGTGAAGTAGATGATGTGTTTCTCTGTCGGTTGCTGTGCCAATATGGAACAATAAACTTTGTTCCTCTTCTTTTTCAAAATAGATTCATAGTTTGGAGATATATATATATATGTACACACACTTTTACATATTTGGAAATGAGCAGTTGTTACTGGTGGAAATTGCGGTGAGGGCATTATCTGATTATTTTAGGTTCCATCCTGGACACATGTATCACAGAAATATTTATCAAACTGTTTCTGGTTTTCAGGTCATCTGAAGATTGTTAAGAGCAGCCTGGATTATAATTAATCTTTTACATCTTGTTTTACAGCACTTCTGCCACTTATGTGTGCCATTTTGTTCGGTGCTTAAACTGGATATGTGCTTCATGTTTCTCTTCCAGAATGACTTCTAGAAAGGCAGAACGATAATTTCTCAACCTACACCTAGTTGTGCAGAGCACAGCATAGGTATAATGATTATCAATATAATTTATCAGCATATAATTGAAACCAGAAAACTGAAATTAATCACTCAGTTCTTGCAGTCAAAAGACATATCCTGAATAAATCTTGGATATGAAGAAAATTTGTCTCAAACCAGGAACAAATGCAAAATACACATTTTTACTAGAAATGGTTTACTCTAGAGCAACACATTTGAGCAAAGGAGTGTGTGACATTACCCATCATTTGGTTTTCTTACTGATTGTCTCTTGGCCTGAGTAATGCCAGTTGTCTTCTGTAGGCAACTGGAGTCATAGGTATTTAATCTGGTCATCTCAATAATACCACTCACATGAGAACTTTCTAATGGAAGAATGGACGGATTTGGAAGGAATTTGCTTACAGTTCTAAATAAAGATGATCATCATTGAGGTGTCTGCAGTGAATGCTGGAGCACAGATGGAGGATGCTGGCAGTTTACAGGCTCTCCAAAAGACAAATTCCACCTTCCAATAAATGGTCAAAAGTCCCTTTACACCTGTGGGGAATGTGGTCTGTCATTATCCCAAATAACGTTAACTGTTTTCACACCCTGGCTAATAATATTAACTTTCCCCAGAGGTCTCTGTTATCCCTGTCAGTGACAGTGTGATGACTGGGGCCAGTTAAAGGCATTTTCTGGGGAGCTGGATGTGATCAGGAGGGATAAGGAATTCTTTGCCTGAGATTTACAAGCCAGAAGAACTCGATGGACTTTCACATTTGATATGGATTATACAGCAGGTATTGTGAGCAATAATATGGACAGCCTGAGGAAAGCAAGCTGGGAGATATACTGACTGGGCTTTTGAACTCGTGGTTGTTTGGATTCAGTGCCTGCTGAACAGGATAACACACCCATCCAAGGAATATTTGAAGGTAGCATCATTGGCTAAACTGTGTCTGAAGGAACAGTAACACAATTTAAAAATAAAAAAATAAAAATGTATCATTTACCTTTTGCCTTCTTCCAAATCCTGTCTCTCCTATTACCACTGTAGTTAGGACAGAATGCTCATGTTTGATAGGACAGCTCCTTCTACTTTATTGTTCCTCTTGTATACAGTTGTGATATTTATGTCGCTCTTTATGCTTTTCTGCACAGCTCTGATGTTTGCTTTTTTTATAATAAAATGAAATAAACACCAGGAACCAATGATGTTTCTTCAGTAAGAAATCAGGGTGTCAGGTAATAGCAGAAGAAATATCAGAAGAGAGAACCTGTTTCAATCAAAGGGTTACATATTTCTGTAAATAACAGCAAATATAAGAAAAAAAATTTCTGTGGTGGTGAATTATCTATTAGAAAGAAACACTCGCACATTTCCAAAACAGTGACCTAATTTCTGCATGCTACAGCTCATTCACAAGAAATAGCTCGAAGCTAAACTGGTGGGTGTAAATTTCTAAACCAGGAAATGCTATTTTTTTTAATCTTAACAAAACTGAAGCTAATTCTGAGGTGGCTATTCTAAAATAAGGAGGAAATTTAGGCAGAAAGAGTTGAGATCCTCATATACCTCCTTTTAACTATTCTGCTTACCTAGACATGATTCTGGTGAGAACTGCATCTCGTAGCTGTTGGTATTGCAGGGACGTTACTCTGGGCTGATGCCCAACATGGAGGGCATCAGATCCTGTGCTCAGGATGGGAACAGTGAGTGCATATCCTTCGAGAGCACACATGTCCAGCACTTTTTTCTTTTTTGTTTTAGCTCAAAATGCAGCAAAGAAGACAGGTAAACAGACAAGTGTTAGGGTACCTGCAATGGATCCGTGGCAGCAGGGAGTCCTACAGCCCCCACCCTCCTGCAGTTCAGAGCCTTTGACTGTGTCTGTGGCAGCCTGGAGTTGTGGCAGCTTTGGTGTTGCAGGGAGCCTGACCCATAAACCTTATGGCCTTTTCAGGTCTTGAAAGGCTAAGGGCCTGGGAAGATCCCCCTGAAATGTGAGCACAGGGTTGTTTCTGGATGCTCCTTTCCTCTTGGACCTCAGCCAGTGTTTGGGGGGACCGTACAGCAAATGCAGCAGCAGCCACAGGCACGGTCTGTGCTTCAGTCATTGCCACTGGGACTTGGTGACACTCCTGCAGCTCATTTCTGCCTTTGTTCAGTTATTTGTAGCCTTGAGGTATTTGGGAGAAGAGCTCTTCTCCGAGTTAAGTGGTTTGACCAAAAGAAGCTGCAGGAAGGAAGATTTCTATGCAGAGATATTTCTCTTAACTGTGGCTCCGGGGTAAAGGTGTGGCAGTAATGCAGGGAATTCTCTCTCAAGCGTTTGATAGTAAGAACAATTTTAGGCACCCTGACTTGGCTTGGCATACTTACTGTTTTATGGTGCATCTTAATCCCAAGATTCTGGTTTTCACAAAATTCTCCAAATCCCTCTCTCCTCTCGAAATAAGTCCAAGTGTCTTTTGAATTTATATACAGCCTTTTTTTCAGCTGGCTCTCCTGGTAACTTCTTCCACATGTTTTTAACCTTTCAGATGAAGCAGTTCTGCCTGACAACTTCCCTGTTTTCTCCCAGTTGTTTTATTTCAAATGTTTGCAGCCTATTTTGACATACCTTGCCTTCCTTCCCCCTGCTGCTCCACTCTAGCTTGGTAGAGATTACCTTGATCACCATGATTTTGAAAATCATCTACTAGGTCACATCAAAGTATTCTCTTTAACAATGAGAATAAATTGCAAAGTTACCCCAACATACAAGTACAAACTTGGTTCTGTGAACCAGAAGCAACTCTAAAGGCCATTGTTTATTGCTGCCATAATGTAAGAGCCTTAATCACAGGTAGTGCAGGTCATGTGGACATTTTGGTCTGGAAGATGCTGAAACAGAAACAGAAACAATGTTTGGGGCAAGTGGGATGGGATAACCCTTGTAAATCTGCAAACCTTTGAACCCTGCACTCAGTACCCTTTTCCCAAAACACTTTTTAATATCTTATTTGAACTCTTGCTCCACAGCCACTGTTCTGTCCTTTTACTTTGCAATCCATAACTCTCTGTTTGTCTCCATTAGTCATCTCTGACACTGGACCTTGTCAAAACTTTGTTTGAAAAATCTAACCTCAATGTGCTATACAGCATCTGTCATGTTTTTCTCGTCTGCCACGGCAGCATTATCTTCAAAGATATCCAGCAGGTTAGTTAAGCATGACCTCCTGTGTCTAAATGTATGCTGTATGTCCTTAATCAAACTGTCTTTACAGGTGCTGTCATGTCACATCCCTGACAATTTTCCTGTGCCAGATGTTAATCCTGCCTCTCTGTAATTTCCTTTTTTTGCTCCTGACTTTTTCTGGGGATGAGGGAAAGAAGCCAGAGTGCAACTTTAAGCTTTAAGATTTCTGCCAGACTCAGGGTATTTTAATATAGTATCTTCCTTACCCTCTCTTGTCTCACCATTCTTGCCCAGTCTCATTAATGGGACCTGACATTTAATGGGCACTTAAACCATATTCCCTTTTCCAAACCAGTCAGTGTCTCAGAGGCATCACAAGTTTTTATATGTGAGAGAATACCTTGGTGCCTTGCCAGAAAACCAAAGGCCAAAACTGATGTACTCAAAAGGAACAATTTGTAGCTGCCCTTATTTACTAAAGGTGAAAAAATGGCTCAGACCTCCTGCACCACGATGCAGTGCCTTGGGTTTTTTTCAAAGACAGGTGTTGGTGGATGGCTTATTTCTTTGAACTGCATTAGTTATGATGGTAGGAATGGTGTTGGTACCTTGTTTTGGCCTTGGATAAAAAAACTGCAGTGCAGAAATAAGGTGAATTGTCCTGTAGGTGACGAGTATTCCCCTCTCCATATGCCAGACTGGAGATTCCAGTCTAGATTTCCTATTGCAGGAAGCCATACCATTTCTTAACTCCTCTCTTCTTATGTGCTAATGAACTATAGTCCATGAAAACAGTTTTTTCACACTGATTTACTTTTAAACTGGAGGCTTGAATGGAGAAACTGAACCACAGACCAGCTGCATGGATCTCCATTCACCTTTCTCAGTGAGTCAAAGATTCACGTTTCTCATCTTATCGCTGTGGGTGAGACATCAGTACCAAGAAAGATAATTAGCGTGAGTATGTGTGGCAGGGCCTTGTTCTTCTCTGTGGCTCTACAGAAACAGAGAGTAGAAATGAAAGAATGAAGTTACAGATTAATTATCTCATATCGTAATAGGAAATATTGAAAATATGTGTTATAAAACATATTAGTAAAGACAAATGCCATTCTTCACTGATTTTCAAATTCATGGCTCTTTTTGAAATCTAGATTATGGCCATTTTACCTCCTTGAGAAATGAAAGCATACTCCTGTGTTTCCATACTAAATGCTATAATCTTCAAGAGGCCATGATAATATTTAACTAAACCACTTTCCCTGTCTATTAAATACACAGAGCAAAAGCCTTGTATGCCTTTACAGGTCAGAGCAACTAGAATGGCCTTTATGGAGTGCCCTCATTTGCTTTTTAATTAACCTCCATACACTTAATGTTGTGATAATTAAGGGATGTATTTAAGATCTCAGATCAGCAGCACATGTATTGTACTGTGCTCAAGTACAGGAGATCTTCTCTGGATAAGGGGATTTGTTGAATCAAGGCCAAACAGCAGACTGTTTCTTTTCATGGGTCAGTATGATAAATGGGATTTAGTCTTTGTCCACACAAGAGCAAAAGCTCACAGATAATTTTATGCATACAAGTGATACGAGTTTTGCTGTTGGTTGTCACTGCATGAACAGGGGCTGTTTGTAGCATTTAAAGAAAAGTGAGTACGTAAGGGTTTGAGTCACTGGTGCCATAGGATGAATTTGGCCTTGAATAAACCAAGTCTTGCTCTCTTGCCCTTGGTTCCTATTCATTGCTGCTTCACTAAGAAAGCTGCTGATATCTCTAGGAGTTGAGGGTGGGACTGTGCCTCCAGGTCAGGCTCTTCAAAGCCCAAAGGATGGTTGAAATGCCTAGGAGATTCCCAAATAATCATTAACATTTTGGTCCCTAATCTCTGGCAACTAACTGTATAGTTTTATGCGTTTCTCTTATAAAGCCTTCACAGACCTTTCCCCCCTCCAGTTTTGCATTTGTTGCCTCCATATACGAATCTCCTTTAGAGATATGCCAAAAAAATAGAGGCAGAAGCAGGAATATGCAACAGAGAATAACTCTGTCAACAAACATTATTACCACAAACCTGCGTACCTGTGTGTTTCATTACTAGAGCAGCAGCACTAGTGAGGTGTGCTCAAGAGGTGAGACCATAAATCAAGTGTAAACTATCTAGTTGTGTCCAGTAGGATCTTGTCCTGTTCTTCAATCTTCCCCTCACTGTGCTTACCGTGTAAATCTTGTTTGGATAGTGGAATATCTAAAGCATGATTTGTGAGGAAATCACTCTCCTCTCCAGCCATAAGCCAGAAATACCAAATTTTATGTCTCCATCATCTGAGAAGACATTTTTTCTTTTGAGTCCGCTTCATTCTGGTTATTTAATAGATATTAGTAAGTGTGGAGGCCTGAAAGCCTCCAACTAATTCTTTTTAAAAACTACCAGCACATAAAACTATATTCAATATTTGTTTGGAAACAATCCAGAAGAATTTGGATTGCCTCATCATTGTTAGGCAAATAACTGTATTAACGGGCTGTTTAGTTTTGTTAGAGGAACAAATGTGGACTGAAATGACTGGCAAGACACAAATAATTGGTTTGGCCAGTGGCCTGGTTTGGCTGGTTGGTCAGTTTGTCTGTCTTTGTTTCTTTCTCCAAGAAAAATAAATGAACTTCCCAGTTCATCTTTCATTTTCAGTAGAGCAAGTCTAGCTAGTCAGTTTTCTTCTGTGATTGATCAAAAGATCCAGAATCAGAAACGCAACCAAACCATGTGGAAAATTTGAAGGAAGGCTGTCAAATTTTTTTTTTATTAAATTGATTACTTGCAGGAAATTCCAGTTTCTGACTGAGATACTATACTACAGATGCTCTTCAGAGAAAGGGATTGTGCCTTCAAGAAGCTTACCATGTCTTGGGTTTCTTTGGGCCTTTTTCTATAGTGACCATCTTTGAGTCTGTAGTCTGTCATTTTGTCTTTCTTTTTGAAGCAGGATAAAATATAGGTGAGTAGAAATTTGTGCTAACATAACTCAGCTTTCTTTGGCTCACAGTTATCTTAATGTGATAAAATGTCAGTGGAGCGAACATAGTCAGTGTGGTCTTTTGCTGATGGACATGGCATCTATGCTGGCAAGACTTGCACATCTAACTTCCACTGGCAAATTGGAAGGCTTAAACATGACTAGAGATGACAAGTCATGAGCTTGGTAGGGGCACGAACATGCCACTCAGAAAATATATAGAATGAGCTGCGTTATAATGGAGGAAAACCTCTTTTTCCAGAATAAAGGAGAAAAACGTCCTTCCTCAGTGACTCCTTTCCCTGTGCCCCCCCTCCCCATCCTCATTTGCTTTGATCTTGGGTGGCTGGTGTGGAGTCAATATATAAAGATGTGTTTTTTCTGGCTGACTAAGTTTAATTGAAGCCACTGGTCAAAATAGTTGCTGGTGAACCGTTTGATTTAGCATTCAGAGCAGTGTAATCTTCACACTAAATATAAGCCTGCACTAGGTGGTTTGGTGATTTCACTGCTTTTGCTCTCCCCATCCTCATCTTCATCCTCTCTGTTTTCAAAGCACTACAAATGAACTTACGAGACTCCCTCCCTGCACATTCCCTTGCCTACATCTGTGGAGGACACAATTAATTTGAGATGAGCTTGGAGCAGGTAGCAACTGGACAGTAAAAGCTCAGCCCTTAATGAATGTGAGATCATTCTTTCTGCAGAAATGGCTCACCTGGTTTTCAGGCATCCAAACAGCTACAATTTTAGTATGATCTCATACATTGTTTCCCCAAGGCAGTTTACAGATGGTTTATCTCCCCTTGGCTTCAATCCCCATACCTGTGCAATTCCACTGCATTATATTTCTTTGTCACCTATGTACGTTTAATGTACCACCTGGGTTTTATTTTCAAGCTGAATCTCCTTTGTGTCTTGGATTTTTACTGTGGATTCAAATGGACACACCCAAATGCATCCTTTTTTTCCTGTATGCTTACCTTTTTTTTTCTGTTAATGCTTTATTTAAACATGTGACAAGTGTAGTCCTTTTAAGCCATGTAGTTGTTCTTGTCACTTGTGCTGAACATAACGCATTACATATGATTTTGCAAGGAGACTAAAAGTTTGTACTTTTTATTACGTTTGCTGTTGTTACTGCCTTAGAGTACAGTTCAAGATTTGTGTGGTGGGATGTACATCTGTGCATGTGAGATAGTTGTATCACATGTGTTTATGATTACCTTGGAGTACATTCCTAGGTTTCTGCACCAGTGGAATAAATTGCATTTAGTTTGCAGTTCTGACCTTCTCACCTGCACTCTGCTCACTATAATCTTACTCTGCAGGAATTGCTTTGAACACCTCAATTCAATAAGGCTGTTTTTATACAACACACTATTTTCTAATAAAAATAACCTGCTATAAAAATACTTTTCTTTTTTCCCCTCTGCCATCTCTTGCAGCCTCCACTGAGTCACAGCAAGGAACGAATATTGTGCTGATCTAAAACTTAAGTGCTACAGGCTTAAGGCTGTGTATATCAAGAACAGATTATCTCATGAAGCAGCTAGGTTAGAATAGAAGATGTTTCACCAATGTTCTTGAAAGCTTTCTTTTACAACTGACAGGAATAAGGAAATGTTATCACACCATAGAAATAAAAGAATCATGTGGTTCAAGATGTAGGACAGAAATTGTTTGTTCTACTAGGAAAAAGCAGACTAAGGCAAAAAGCAAGGTGAAACAGTAGGCCAGGAGATGAGCCAGGTTGTCTCTCTGCCTTTCTCTTCCATTTGTTCCCTTCACTGTCACAAGAAGAATGGCAGAATTGCTGTTCAGGGCCCTGCTCAAACTACTTCACTTCTATGAGCCTCCCCATGTGAGGAACCTATGGCTTTTATTTCCTAGAACTTTATGGTTTTCCTCCTAATTATCTGTTTGGGATCCAATCCAAGAAGTTTGAGTACTGTTTAATTGGATCTAGTAAAAGATAACTGGTGTGATGGCTGTTTCAGAAAACTTATTCTATTTTTAATCTGAATATGAAAACATTTGGCTAAAGCTCATGTTGGAATGGCATGTGTAGATATTGTCACCCAGACATTAGAGGAAAACAGTGCATTGTGTTGTCTGCTATAGACACCCTCCACTTTGAACACTTCCCAGTTTTCTATATTTGAGCTAACTACTATGTTGAACTCTATTAAAGTCCTATAATATATGGTATTTTAAAATGGTTTGCACTGGCACACACAGCAGATATTTTGGGAGCTCATTTTCAAGAAGAGATAGCCGCTGATGGTGGCTGTTTTGGTGCAATAGAATAGTAAGCAATGGACAGGAGATCTGTCATCCTGCCTCCTCCTCCTCCCAATATTTGGTTTGATGGTGCAAAAACTCAATATGAAAGCCACAGGTTAAATCAGCTGTATATCAAGAGAGTTTTCTTATTTTCTTTTATGTGCCCAAAAGGGTAAGACAGTTTGTTTCCAAAATGCAGAGGGAGGAGTGAGAGCATGATTCTGCTTGTTTTAGACTGGAGAACCATGGATTTGCCCTGAGCAGACCCAGCAAGGAAGGAGACAAACCTAAGAAGGTACCATGTGTTTGTTTACACCCAGTCTAGGTGAATTTGGATTCTTCTAACTTGTGGAACAACTCTGCTCTAAGGACTGAAATGTGATTTGACTAAGTCTGATTGCCCTGACTTCATAATTAAGTGAGACTTAGTCAGTCTACCTCTGACTAAGTATAACTGGATCAAAAATGCAGCAACCAGTCTGTGTGCAGGGCAGGTTCCAGGGGACTGATGTGGCTCTACTGGTTCATATTTGTTCCAAAAACAGCACTGGGGTAACTTTGTGCTGGCAGGCTTTGTGTGGGATATGGTGTCGTTTGTCCTCCCACAGCTGGCGTGAGGCCAGCATAAACTCTGTATCATGTGTTCTAGCTAATTCATCTTAAATGTGATTATGTGCCCTGGGCTGATCCAGATCAAATGTGTACTGAGAGCAAAGAGCCAGGATTAATGATCATAGAGGCGTGACCTGAATTCAGCCATTGAAGAGAAAGCTTGTGCTATAATCTGGTTGCTCTGACAGAGCTGCTTGGCACTTCTTTCCTTGGGGATCAAGACTGGGAGCAGGAAAGGACAAAGTCACTTACAGGAAAGAGTTTTCATGGCGGTGGTGTCACTTTGTTCCTCTCCAAAAGTGTCTGTGTTTATTCTCCTCCTTTGAACTATGTAACAGAACACATAGATTGACATGGGAGTTAGGAGATTTCTGTAAAATACCAGCTTCTGTTTTGCTGTGGTCTCTCTAGAAGTGATGGCAAAGTTGGACCTTTCAATTTCTAGGACAAACCTGAGTCTCTCCTGAACGCTGTATTTAAGATGGTTTCTTCCTGAACACACTGCCCGCCAGCCTGCAGTGATTGCTCTCCAGAAGTCCCAGCAGTGCTGCTCTCTGCTGCCTGGCTATGTGGTTCCTGGCTGTCCTGGGTGCCTGTGATGGATAAGCCTTTGGCCAGGAGACTTGTCAGGACATGGCTTTTTGTGGCAGGTTTCTGCTAGGAGGACAGGAGGAGGATTTGTAGGTCCAGGGGACCTTCTGATTGCAGAGCCTTTGCAAGGTGTGAAAGTTAACATCAAGCATTCCCTGGGGGAAAGGAAAAGCCCGGATGTTAGTCCTAGCATTGCAAGGAATATAGCAATGGAAAGCATACAGCAATGATCTCTATCCCCTTACAATCCAAATACAACTGCCCAAACATCCGTGTTGTAAAATGAAGCTCAGATGGTGATTGGAGAGAAGCCAAGGCTGCTTGAGCTCAGTATGTAAAACTGGAGGTAGTTTTGCAGTGAGGACTGGACAAAGGTACCTGTTTTGGAAACATGCGGCTGTACTTCATCATCCTGCTTCTCCACTGCTCTGACCCTCATGCCAAAAGCCATTGATCACCTTTGGCTTCTCTTGTTCTCATGTCTCAAACCATCTGCAGTAGAAGCTTTGGTCAGACTCCCATCTTCCACCCAGAACTTGCCCATCTCTGTGTAACCCATCCCTATTCTTCCACAGCAGTACTTCTCTCTTCTCCCTCTCTATAGCCATTTTGCCATCCACTTTAAATGGCTACTTCTGTTTCATCCCTTCATGCTCAAGTCCCTTATCCCCTTAGAGGTTTACTCCTCTGCGTGCTTCTCTTCCGCACTGTCCTCTGACTCATTTGCCCCACCAGTGCTGCTAACATTGTCTGCACATTTTTGTTTTTCTTTTACCATCCATACTTTAGATGTGAAATCTGCAGTTGATCTGTAACTAAAGTCATTTCCTGGCCCTGAAGACACTCCTTAACCCTGTTTTGTACATAGAATTACGCAGCTGAGAAGCACTGGCTGAGAGGAGTCAGCACTTCGTAATATTTTAGATATACAAATTGAAGCATTTGCTTACATCTTTCTTACCATACCTTTGCATATTACTTTGGCAGACAGTGGTGAAATACTTAGATCACAAACTCCCCCAGGCAGAGAGCAGGTCCTCCTATCTGCTTTTTACTTGGCACTGGCACTGTTATCCCATAAGCTTCTCATGACGGTAATTGGACCTGAAAATGGAGGGATTTCTTTTTCTCTACATAAAGTTTGCAAAGTATATTCCCTAAAATCTAAATATATTGCTTCTGAAACACTGCCAGAACACTTTATGACTTTTATAGTTATAGATACTTCAGGCTTCCAGTCTCCTCTTTAACCTGGTCGAACCAATGGCTCCCACGTGGCAAAGGGACACAGCCCATCCCGGACAGGCACCTAGTGTGGGGTTGTGAGGGGTGTAGGATATAACCCCAAGGCGAGAGCATGAGCAACACGTGAAAATAGTTCCCAGGTTCACTGCAGCAACATTTAACACCTCTGCTCTACAGGATTTAGTGTACTGACATTTTTCAATAGAAAACAGAAGTTTAGTAGAAAGTATTCCTTAAGCAGAAACCCAGTTTTCTGCATACTTGTCTTCCAGAGGAAAAATTTCTGTCAGTTCCCATAATAATAATAATATCTGAACCCTTATATGCTGCTGTACTTTTATGCTCCAGGATCTTGGGAGCCATTGTTGAAGTCTGGACATAATTGTACAGTATTGAAGACTCTACATATCCTACTGTACATAGTGGGGATGCAAAGCTATCTTTGGAGAAAATAAAGGTGGTCAGACTATCTGTATAATTAGCAGCAAGATCAAGGGAGGTTTGGAAATTCTTTCCGTCATATTTCTAATCCATTTTTAAAATGACCTGGGAAATACCATCTCTCAGCGTTGGAGGCTACTGGCATAAACGACCTCTCATTCATATCTCAGACACTGAGGGATGAGAGATCGTTTCTTTTTCGCAAAATTATGTTAAAAAAACACTGAACATATCTGTGTGTGCAACTGCCAGTGGGCAAATTTAAAGTAGTGGATTGCTCTTCAGTATTAATCATGTTAATTTATATCTAGATGTGACTCACTTGATTACTTATGGAAATCAAAGCTGAGTGATTTTCTTTACTGTATGTAGGAAGTGGGCAAGTGCGCGTGCATGTACGTGTGCATGCATGTGCGTGCCTTATCAAAAGAGGGAGTTACTTCACTAGTCACACTACTTTACTGTCTTTCATCTCTGAAATCCCTGAAACAAGAATGAATGTAAAATCAGTTTTCAGTGCCTATTTTTTTTTTTAATTTATTTTTTTTAAGGACTGCCTGTCCCAGTAGTTTGTTTCATTTGTTTCCTGGGGATTTCTCAACTCAAGATGTCTGACAAAAGGACAGGAGATTTCACATTCAGAATTTTGATGTTTCCCATGTTCTGTTCTTTATTTTCAGAAATTATCACAAGAATAGCTTGAACCAGTTTGACCTGTTTGTACATCTCATAGCACAATGGGGCTCTAATTGAGGCATCACATATTACTGAGCTGATGCCATTATTATTTAAAAGCAAGTAGGTACCTATTAGGAATATTTATTCTCTGTCTTTTATCAAGAAAATAATTTTCTAAAGAGACTAGTGTTTTTATCTTATTTAGGGTATTGATTACCTACTGCTTTGAAATAAAAGGAGATTTATATGCTCTGCTGCTAGATAATCTGTGAAGGACTGTTTTGGTAAGACTGAGCTCCTAGGCTGGGACCTAAGAAGAGAGAGGATGTTTTGTAGCTTGGCTTTACCTTTCTCACATGATTCATCGAATGCTATTTACATCTCTTTGTACCTCTGTTCAGTTCTCGATTTCACAAGAAAGTGTAATTGTGGTAATTGTCATGATGCTGAGCTCTCTGGCCTCCCAGGCCTGCAAGAACTCTTTGCCATAAGGAGACAACAAGCAGACAGCTCTTCTACTCTGCTGGCAGCCTTAGACGTGCAGAAGTCATACCCAAGTCACCTGAGATTTGTAATAACAACAACAACAACTACCTCTTCCTCTTCTTTTTGTTATTCTTCTCTTTCACCTTCTCCTTCCCCTCTTCCTTATAGGTCTTGAAACATTTTGAAGTGTTTCTAGTCTTTTTTATTAATCTACAGTGAGTTTAACTAGAAAAATTCTTAGTTTTAAGTTAAAACAGGGTCTCTTGCAATCACATGATTTCAAGACCCGAGGCTTCTGGCAGAGCAGCAGATACCATAGTTAAAATGGTAAGGGTCAGTGCACACTAGTATGCAGTTTTGTATATCATAGAATCATTAAGGTTGGAAAAGACCTCTAAGATCACTGATTCCAACCATTATGATGTTGTTCTTACCAGGAAAAGAGACAAAGAGCTGCAAGAGGAGCAGTGAAGGAACTTGGATGTTCCATAGTGGCAGTAAAAATTTCCTAAAGCTCCCCTCAGCTTTGGTGAATGGAGACACTGGGTGAATTTACGGGCAGGAAAAAAAAAAAAGAAAAAAAAAGAAAAAAACATAGTTTGAAAAAAAGGTGAAGGAATGAAATCTTCCTGCTTTCAGACAGATGCAGAGTTAAGGGCTTGTGAGGGTATTGAAGAATTTAAAGTTCTTACCAGCGTGTCAGTAGGTGTGTTTTGCACAGCTCATACTAACTGCATCTGAAGGGAGCACTGACTAACAAGTTTCTGGTAGTAGTATATGCAGAGATGGAGGTAAGGGAGCACTGTCTCCCAGGCTGTTCTTGAAGTAGTAACACCATACTTTGTGTTGGCGTGAGCAACTCCGAGTGCAGGCTGTGGATTCTCCACACCCCAGAATCACCTACCTACTCAGGGCTGCTTACAGATTGCCTTGCTGAAAAGACTGCTTCCCAAGCTAGTGGCATGTGCAGTTGAGAGATTGTCCTACCTATTTTTGTTTGGTTGTTTACTGTACACGTTGACTTTGATTCAGGGGAAGATGGGAGCAGAACTTCTAAGAACTCAAAGCAGAAGATGATAAATATAATGGTCTGCAAGGGGGTCATAAGAAACACAGCTGGGAAGGATTTTCTGCTGCTATGTTTTCATAGCCTCACTGACCACAGCTGGTTGCTGGCATGAGCTTTCCAGGCACCTCAGCAGGAGGGCAGAGCCCCATCTGACAGGTTCACCCTTGCCTGCATGCAGCCTGGCCAGCAGCATGCTCGTGCTTCTTGGGGCAAAAAGATGAAATCTTCAGAAGGTGAAAGCTCCCACAGGTGACCTTTTCTCCAGGGTGCTCCAAAATTCATATTTCCCCTGTGAGCAGCAAGATGCCTTGCCAAAATTGCCAGTGCTGGCACATAAAGATAGGTCTTGCACCGATGGAAAAACCTGCTGAACGTCCACCCCTCATCCAAGGCCTGCAAACTTGAAGCTGCCATGCACTGAAAAACACGATTTGGATTCTAAAGCCCATACAGAGACAGAGCCCCAGCAGGAGAGCATCCTAGTTTGTGGCAGCATCTGCAGGGATGTTTTCATGCTTCCTCTCTGAAAATTAGTTTTATGAAATTCACATGGTTGCTTTTAATTTTCTCTCTTTGCTCCAGTGAGTATTGTGGTGAGGCAATGATGGGGCAGGAGGTGGTGTGGGGGTGGTTGGGAACCCCAGCCTTTGTGCGTGCCAGAAGTTCAGTGTTGCTGACAACATTTTGGACACCACCACTTGTGCCCAGTGTC
This sequence comes from Myiotriccus ornatus, assembly GCA_036023395.1. Classification (NCBI taxonomy): domain Eukaryota; kingdom Metazoa; phylum Chordata; class Aves; order Passeriformes; family Tyrannidae; genus Myiotriccus; species Myiotriccus ornatus. Next base: position 101,284,514 of record JAYRBT010000001.1, read on the forward strand.
TGCTGTAGGTTGCATTTTCACTAGGAAAATCACCTACAGTGGGTTATTGAGTCTGCAAAAACCCAGTTGGGGTCTGGGAGTGACATGTATTTAAAATGAAATAAAGGAGGATGTCATTTGAGTTCAGCCTTTTCCAGAGTTGTTGGAGATTAATGATTTATTTCAAATTCCTGACATAGTTCTCAGTCTCAGATTCTGGCTGCATCTGTTAATCCTCCTGGCTGTGTGAAAATCTGGCAAATAGGAATCCTGAAGTTTCAAAAGACAGAATGTGAATTAAGATCTCCTCAAGACAATTTCTCAAACTTTTTTTTTTTTTAAATTGAGATTTTAAAAGTACTCTCATTCCAGCTTGAAGTATAAGTCATAGGTTTTACATTGCCTGGGGCAGAAAACTCTGCATAGTCTGTTTTGAAATTTCCAGTAATTTGCTATGTGTATACATGATTGTATTAATTGGATTATAGTCTGAATGTATAAATACTGAACTATATTTGTGGAAAATGAATCTACCAAACACTAATCCTAACAATATGCCAAAAGAGAAAAAAGTGGTACATTATAAACAACTGATAAGACAGGTTTAAATGATTTGTCCCCAAAGTGGTAGTAGAGATGCGACTTGAACTGTTACTATTACTGTTCTTAAAATTCTCTTTCTAGATAGGATTGATCTTTCTCCTCCAAGCCTCTTACTATGATCTGAAACTCCCATTTGTTTTAATTTCCTTCCTTTTCGAGTCTTTATACATCTCCTTTTGAAAGGGCTGTCATAATGTGTGGAGCAAAATGTCAGTTTGCATAGTAATCCTTGAATGTCATTGTTTTCAGAAGTTTTGTTATGGGCTTTTTTCAAACTCCTTGCTGATTCTTGGCTGGACTGATCAGGTTTCACTTTTGCTTTTCAGCTCAATGCACATATAAAGCAGGTTCTTAAATATATTTTGCAACTCATGAGTGGCCCCTGGCCTGCAATAATGTGTTGCCATGTTTACATCCACTAGAGCTCCAGTTTCAACAATTTGCATCCCACCAAAGTTTTCTGATTCATAACAAGCAGTTGCTGCTCTAGTTGGGAACGTCTTTGTATGGAATGAGATGAAGAAGTCTAGAAATGAAAAGATACTACAAACATTATAGGTATTACAAGCCCAGCATTTTTGCCAATGAAGCATAGTTGTGTTTGTGGTATAGGTTTGGACTGTGTCTCACCAGACAAAGTCTTTTTTCTGTGCATGGCAATGCCAAGAAGAGCTGCTGAAAGAGGGCTGCAGGGTGTCCTTTGCTCAATGGGGGACCAGTGGTGTGCTCCCTTTTGCACCCTCCTTGTGCAGAACTCACCTGGCAGAAAACATGAAATGGCCAAATGATTTTTATAGGTCAGCTTATGCATTGTCCATACCAGTGGGGCAACAGGCACTAGGTGGGAATTTAGGAGCACTCAGAAACTCTTTCTGCCACTGTCTTCCCTTCTGCTGTCTAATTTCCTTTCTATAAGTGCCATAGCCTTGAAACAGGGATAAACAGCAATAAGCCATATAGTGATACATACGGGAGATGCTTAATTATTTTAGGTTCGAGCAGCACATGGAACAGGTCAAACATGCAAAAGTAATGTTTCTCTCCAAATTTTACAGTCTTATTATTTCCTAAAATTCTTCACTTTGTGACTAGGAAAATTGAGAGAGGAAAAGAGCTGCTATGCAGTGAAAGTATTTCTTCTGCTGCAATTATGGCAGCTCATGTGAGTTTGTAATTTCTCGAGCTTTAATCTGCACAAGTCACAAAAAGAAATTGTCTGAGGATGAAAAAGCTTTTTTTTTTTTAAAAAAAAAAGTAATTTGATTTGTGTTTTTGCTTAAAGGACATTTGCCCTTTTTACATGCAGTGCATTCATAATGTTTCCATAGAGCAATTCTATCCTTTCAGTCAGGATGACCTTTACTTTATATTTAAATGCAATAGCAAAACAAGAAGAAAAAAAGAAGTGAGTTTTTCTTGAGAGCTCCTTCGCTGCCTCACTCCCTGCACATGAATGTAAAATGGCAGCTGCCACTGCAGTGCAGTTGAAAGTTCCCATTTAAAAATGCAGTGCTTACAAAAGAAGCCAAAACAGCCATAAGCTACAAAACCCAACATCTGATAAATAGAAAAGGACAAAATCAGGTCATGGAGGCAGCACGTATCTCTTGCCTTTGTAGCACATCTTTCATCTGTGGATCTACAGTCACTGTGCAGGCATCATCCTCCCTCCCAAGTGAATTGGGAAGGGGCACAGAGAGAACCTTGGATCCCAGGAAGATGGTTCAGCTGTGTGTTTGAATACAGCACCATTTTTTAAAGAGGGGAGGTAAAGAATTTCAGACCTGGCTGAAGCTGCAAGTGGCATTTCTTTAGGCACAGGTGATTAACTGATCTGGAATTAATGCTCCTGTGTGCTACAAGAAGCGCCCTAGGATTTTAATCAAGGCTATTAGTCAGCATATTGGTAAAGCGACACTGAATTCTGCAGCCCTCCTTCTGTGGCAGTCTCAGTTGATTAAAAATTCACCAAGAGTCTTCATTTTACTTGAACTGCACGTCCAAAGGTACCACATGGTAGAAACATTTTGCCAGGTCCCAGCACTCCCCAGAAGCCCCCCTGTGAATGGGAAGCTCTTCACTTGGGGGCGATGCAGAGGGTCTCCTTCCAGCCCAGGAGCCCTGTAGCCTGGCTTAGCCCTGCCTGCCCTGGACCCCCAGACGGGGAGCCCCAGGTGAGCAGCGGGGGCAGGTGAGGAGCTGGGCTTTTATTTTTCCTGCTGATCTGTGTAGTACAGAAAAGTTAAAGTGTTTTTTGCATTTATGCAGTGCCACGTTACAAAGAGCCCTCACGGGTGAGTTCCTGGCTGTCCAAAAATGGACTGGAAGGAGAATATCCCTACTACTGGAAAAAGCAAATGGCTGCCCTTCCCACTGGCTCCACTCCCTGTGCATTTCAGGGGACTTCTGGCCCATTCACTACTGATAGCCAGTGAAGTCGCAGCACCATAAGCCAGCAGTTACGGTGTTAGGCATATTTTACATTTCTAAGTGCCGGTGATTGGCAATTTATGATTTTGGCTATTTTACTGTTCAGCCTGAAATGTTAAGACGTTGCCCAAAATTAGATTTGAACACTTGCACATGCGTGCATGCAACTATGTGTATGTGTGCATATGCACCAAATTTCCATCATGTATCTGAGTCACTGGTGCATACAAGCTCCAATTTTTATTGATAGGAAGAGCTGAGCTCTGCTGCTTGGGGTTAGGAAGTTTGTAACTGCTGAAGGAGACTGCCCAGTTCAAAATAGAAGTACAGATCACCCCTAGGTTCATGTTTTCGGGCTTAGATTTCTTGAGGAACGAGCTATGGCAATACCAGTTTCCTTTGCATAGTATCTTTTACTGAAAGAGCCTCATGCAACATCTGTGTGACATTCCTACTGCCACACCTGGCTTTTGAAAGCAAGATACCTTGGTCTCCACTAATCCTAAAGAAATAAACATGAAACAGAAGCTATAATTGCTTTCCTCTGAGTGATTCTTTTGCCCCACCCCCTCTTCTTGCTGTTTGGTCACCTTTATTTTTCCCTCTTTCCCTGAGGTTTGATGTCTTTGCTCAGCATTTTAACTGTCAACAGTACACAGCAAGCTTTGTGGAGCAGGGACCTTGGATCTGGCTTTGATCTCATTTCACAGGTATAAAGGGAGATACTCAGAGTTTCTGGTGGTGCAACTGAGAGCAGAATTGAACCGTCCTCTGAGGTATCAGGAACATCCACTCCTTGCATCACAGAACTGCTTGTTACTGCCATAGTGACTCTGCAGAGAGAGCCTAAGAGTTAACTTGTGAGTTAACAGCAAACTTTTGTGTGTCTGTGCATTCTTCTGTCTTTTCCTCTCTTTTTTACTCCATGGCATTAATTTAGGATTAAGTATCATTTACCTACACTATGTTGCAAACTAATTACTAAAAAATGCATTTTTCTAATCCACTTCCTTCCTTCCTTCCTCCCTCCCTCCCTCCCTCCCTCCCTCCCTTCCTCCCTTCCTCCCTCCCTCCATCTCTCCCTCCATCCCTCCTTCCTTCCTTCCTTCCTTGCTTCCTTCCTTCCTTTTTTTCCTCTTTCCCCACTTTTCCCCGTCCTTTGTTAAGGGTGAAGTTTACTGCAGTGACTTTCCTTGCTCATGTCACAGTGAACTGCTAGAGGAGCACATAGGGGTCTTAAATGCACCCTTATCAGATAAACTGAATATTATCTCCGGGGCATTTTTGGCTGCTATGGAGCCAGCCCAGTTTGATGTCAGTTCCCCTTGGTTTTCCCTGTTGCAGGAAGCATGTCAAGGTGACGGATACTGCATTCCAGTGGCTGCAGAGCGCTGCACTTGGATCTACCTTCACAACATAATGGCTCCTGAGAAACCACTGCAAGTCAGCAGTCATTAACAGCCCCCAGTTTGCTCTGGTTTCTTCCAGCAACAGATTTAGCCCTGGATTTGGTGAAAACAACACAGTGTCTTAGAGCTGAGCTGGGCACAGAGAGGCTTTGGAGTGAAAAAGACACTGCAGTGTTAATTAGGGGTGGGTCTAGTTTATTTCTGCTGTAATTCTTTGGTAGCCAACATGGCTATACCATAAATAAATGCTGTTTTAAATCGGAGGTGTCTGGAGAGGAACATCAATAGTTAGTACAAGGAAATAATTTCTTGTGACTGATTCTAGGGAGGCAGTGCTTCTCTCGGTGTTCTTAAAGGCTGTTTACAAATGGCAGAAATGGGGGGAAAAGAAGTTTAAATTCCTGGTGCTCTTCGCATTTGGAACGTCAATTTGAGTTTGAAGAAATGGCACCAGCTCTAGTTCTTGACCTATACTTGCAGTGTTTAATTCTCTGTGGCGACTATGATGGATGCAAATGCACTGGAGCTGGCACTAAATCACGGCTAACTGTGTAGCTGCATCAGCACAGAGTTAACTGCTTGAATATTTAGCCGCCTTGTCAAGCAGAGTCTGCTGCATGTGCTGAGCTCTGTGCTTTCTCATCTCCAATGCTAGCAAGCATCCAAGGCACTGAGCTTAAAGTCCCTGTGTGCCTGTGGCCACATGAACCCTTTCCCTGCTATGATAGCATCTGCACTCACAGGTAGGGACTCTTAACACTATTGTTCTGTTCAGGATGACCCCTCGGGGTACTGTTGCTGAGGGAGGCTGATTTTACCCTTCCCATTGCCTTGGCTGTGCATTCCTGCTCATGTGCTGTAATTCGTTTTTGCTAGATTAGTTTCAGCTTGGATTAGTTCCCCTGGTCCAGCTCACTGCAGAGCTGAGCAAATGCTTGTGCCAGCACATGGCAGAGCAAAGGTGGGGCTGAAGGGGAATGAAGGGATGTCTTTGAGAAGCAGGGCTGGGGAAAAACACCTGTGAATTTTGGCCTCTTGCTCTCACTTGCTCCTCCTTGTTTGATGAAGAGGTATTGCTGTTGTGCCTCCTTGTTTGCTTTTAATTTCCTTTCTCATCCTGATTGTAGAAATGGAGGTATGGTGATAGGTATTATACCTAAAGGCTTATACCTAAAGCTTATCTCTGGATGAGCTTTTAGTTACACCATTTTGCTTACAGGGCTTCATACATTCACTGTTGAATGGTTTCCCCATGTGCCTGGCAAGTTTGGCTGAGCATGTTTCCAGTAGTCTCCCTAAGTACCTGCCATCCGTCAGTGCCCCAAGCCCCCTCATTGCCCCAGATGAACCCCAGTGCTCCTCCTGCAGCCCGAGCCTGGCGCTGAGCTGCACAGGAGCCAAGTCATGTGATGTGATGGTGATCTGTAAGTCTCTGACCATCCCTTCTCAGCACATGAGCTGCCATGTGCCTTGCCTTTGGAAGGCATTCAGGCACTCAGCACACCCCTGTGCAGGTCCAGGTGATGGAGCACTATGTTTGGGGATTCCCGAGAGAGCTCCTTGCCTGTTTCCTCCACTGCAGCACAAACCAAGGACGGGATTTATTTTTCTGAGCACATCAGGTCTTCTAGCACAGCGTGGTGTTCTGCATACTGTCAACTACTTTGGGCTGCTTGTCAAGGAGGGGTGTGGTGCAAGCTGAAACGCTGCTCTAATTTTTGCATTATCTTTCCTGTTGTAAATGTCATTATTTAATTAGGCTGTGCAGTACTTTCAGAGGAAGTATTTTGAAGGGAAGGCACAGTGTTCCTGCATCTTGATGCCTCTGTAACATCTGGGCTAGCTGAAAGCAACATGCAATAAGAAAACGGAATTAGTGGCTTGAGTCCAATGAAAGAAATGGCTGCAGCAACTTCAGACAGGCTCCATATTTGGCCATGGTGTGTTCCTCTTACTGCAGCTGCAGCCATAAAAGGGTGGCTGACCAATTGGTTTCCAAGGAAAAGTGTGACCACCTTTCCTACAACATACGGGCTAATCGCTTAAGGATCCTTATGAAAACAAGTTTAGAGTTTTTAAATCACTGAGTGAGTGGGTGAGTAAGTGAATCTTCGCAGCACTTCACAGATAACTATTGCTTTTCTTCTTTTTTTTTTTTTTTTTTCCATAATGGGCCTTTTGGCAGTAGCAAGAAAAAGAGATTTAGTTCCACGTTATCCTTAAAAAATAAGTCATACTCAACTCCTTTCTTCCAGAGAAAAGTCCCAACCACTTATCAGATTGCTGGAGTGTTGTAGAAAGGATTGTCAAATAAATCCCCACATTTTCCCTCTGTTGCTAGTTCATGCAATAACTACTTTCATTTTTTTGCCTGGTGTCCTTTTGTTTCTATCAGTGCCTTCATTTTCCAGAGCCCAGAATTACTCAAGACTTGCTGTGGTGTTGCAGATAGCAAAGCCCAGAATGCTTTGCTGTGTTGGCTTTGCAGTAAGGATTTATTTATTATACCTTTCAAAAGGTGACTCTAAAGTCACTATTATTTAAATATTAGTGTGTGTAGCTGCTGGCTGTTGCTTTTTTATTGCCAAAGTATTTTTCTTATACCAAAAGGGCCCATGCTTGGTGGTAACAAGTATATGAAGTGCTCTGACATGCAAAGTTCCTCCTGAAGGGAGGACTAGGCTGTTCACTGTACTGTATTAAAATTAATATTTTCTAAGTTATTGCAAGGTGTAGAAGTTATAATAACCAGAGGCCTGTTGCTGCAAAGTTTTATGCGAGTAATATCTCGTATTTACGTAAATAAGATTTAATAATGATGCTCAGATTAGGCTAAATCCCACTGCGCTTGCTCAGATTGAGTGGGATGTTTACTTGGAGGACAGCTGGTTGCTTTCAGTGGAACTGTTGCATTTGCTACCTTTGCCAAGACTGATTACTCAAATAGGTCTTGGCAGACTTGAACCTGGTGTTGATTTGACCTGACTTATAACACTTCCCTGCAAAACCCAGATGAAGAAAGAGGTCACCTGGACTCCATCTTTGGATTCCCCCTCATCCCACCACTGTGGCAGAGACAGAGATTCAGGTCTCTGTTGGAATCCTGTGAAGTATCTCCAATAGGTTGTTAAAATTGAATGGTTTGAGTCTGTCCCTCATTTCCAAGTTTCCAGTGAATAAGTGTATGCAGATGATCTTTTAGAAATTTACCTGTACGGACAGAAAAAGAATTTTTAAGGTTTGCAAGATGTTATTTGTTCACAGACACCTATAGGAAAACATAATAAATTTTTACTTCTTGAACTCTGCTTTTCTCCTAAATAATAAAGTAATAGCCAGCTATACTTTCTGGGAAGTTTATCTGTACCTGATTGCTTTTTACTGAATCTCATCCTACCTTCAGAGATGAGGGGTTTTTCTTTCAAACATACCTCTACTTGAGGATAGAGTCATCATATGAAGAAATTCTCCAGCATCAATAACAATTATTGTTATAAAAACAAAAATATGAAATCCCAATAAACTTTTTTTTTTTTTTTTTGCTATGTAGCCAAATAATCAGTGTAAGTAGACATTAAAGGAGATCTAGGACCTTACACATGATTGTACTTTTGCAGATCTCTTTGTCCATTCTGGAGTATGGGGGAACAGTAGAGTTAAGGTTATTTTTTTTTTTTGCCTTTGGCTTTCTTTTCTCCTGTGTTGTAACCCAACCCACCTAAGGGCTTAATTTGATCCTTTACCTCTTCCCAGGTTAGTTGTCAACCTTTTAGAGAGTCCTAGAGGAATGCATCCACCCTCACGGTAGTCAGAGCAGGTACAGACCAGGATGTCTGCTGCTCTGCAGGACCACACATCCCCAAGGTCCACAGCATTCAACACTTAGGCAGCTTGCAGGGAGTCCTCCAACTTGCAAATGCTCAACAAAAGGAAAAGCAAAAGGTATTGCTTGGCAAGAGGGTGAGAGTAGGTAACAGCTGTTCTTCCAGGTGAGTTGTGCTCCCCTGCCTGTGAAGGAAGAAGATAGTCATTCAAAAGCACATCAAGCAAGAGCTTTCGCAGCAAGAAAAGGGAATGGAAACTGGGGGCAGGAAGAGAAGACATTTGAACTACTGGAGTGTACCCCACAGACAGACTGCATTATTTCAGGCTGAAAAACTGAACACTTGCATTGAAAGAGCCTGTTTTCCCTCCCCCACTGCTCATTCCCTTATTAGCGGTGATGTGCACATTTGAGAACTACATTAGTCTGGAAAGGTGTGACTCTGACATTTCTGGCACATGCTTATATGCCGGTGAGAGCTTTCTACTCTAGAGCATAGTGATTGGAGTGATTTCTGCAAAGCTCTTGGTAAATGCAAGCTGGAGAAGATTACAGAAAGAACAATATCACAAGCTCTGATTGAGACTACTTTTTTTTCTGTATGTAAGGAAAGACTTCTCCCTTCCCTCCTGTTTGCAGCTCCAGCTCTTCTCCTCCTCCCTTTCCCAGCATCACCCTTTGCCAAAGTGTAACACTCTTGGGGGATATAGATGGTAATGTAATGACTTGGTTTTGTTTGTCCTGGCAGCTAGTAAGGCATGCCATGCTTGGTGGCACGTATTTCAGAGGCATTTAATAATCTTCACTGTCTCGTGTTTTCAAGAAGAGTAGCTATGAAGTGTAATGACAGCCTTTGTCCAGTGCAGTGCCCGCGCTGATGAACCCATGAGAGTTTCACAGCATCTGTGCCTGGGTGGGTGCCACAGCCATGTCCAAACTCCATGCTGGGGCATGACTAGAGCATGCACCACTCTTTCTCATTCCCTGCTGTGCCAAGGAGATGGAGCACGCAGGCTGGGTGTGAGCCACATATCATTCTTGCAGATCTCATGCATGTCCCTTGAGACTTGCTGGGGCATGCCCTACCAGATAACCTCCATACAACCACTATGGCACATAGGGAAGGTGACAGAGAGTGGATTTGTAACACTATACCCAAGGGAATAGTGCTCAAGTGTCAGCTTCATGCTGGGATGCAGAGATGAAGGTGAGGAGGAATAAGGGATGCTCGCATGAATGGCTGTTTATATCCTACAGCCTGCAGGATCTAGGAGTGGTGTGCACCAGCTCAAGTGAGTAAGTAGTTTGGCTGTCAGATGAAGAGCTGGGTGAGTTGCCAGCACACCAGTTATAACTGATGAAGGTAGGAACTGAGGGTTTGGAATGAGGTAGGAGAAAATCCCACAGTTGAAAATGCTGTGCAGCAGAGTAGCGTAAATCATAATTGCTAAGAAAAGCCCTGCAGGTAAAGGATGTGGGCACAGGAAAAATGCTGCAGCAGCTAAAAAACACCAAAAAGAACAATGACTTTGAAGCTGCGGTTTCCACAAAGACTCAGTAAGCCATGGAGAATGAATGCTGGGCATGACCAGCCATCTGAATCTCAGGTATGATTAGTGGAGATGAGTGAGGATTTGGAGAGGGACATATGTACTTTGCTAACCTTATCTGCTGAGAGCATCTCTAAGTGAAATAGGTGGAAAAGACTTGCAAAATTATTTTTTTCAGGGGAAACGTTGGAGGAAAAAAAGTCATCCTACCCATAACATATTTTTTTCTTGTGAGTTCTGAGCTCTTCTTAGGGTTTGTGGAACCAGTAATACAATACTCCTGTCACATAAAGGGTTTTGTATGCTAAGATATTCATTCCTTCTAAGACAATACTGAACACATAGGCCAAGCAATCTCTCAAAAGAGTGTGTACACAGTTTATGTGCATGTCCATATTGTTATTCTTCTGGTACTAATAGTTCTGCATGCATAACCATATACAAATTTTATATACATTTACTATGATTAATTATTCAGACACCATCACCAAGTCCTAACAGCCTTAAAAAAAAAAAAAAAGGAACATGAAGTCTTTGCTCTACAGATTTTCTGCACAGAAAAGGGGAGGAGAGGAGGAAATCTGAAGGCCAGGTTTGATAATGTAGTCTATAAATTTAGAGTGGGAAGGCTGCATCCTCCCTTTTAATGTATTCTGAATTTCTGAGTTTTCCAGCTTGTCAAAAGAAAACTGGGATAAGTGTTTATCTTCCCCAAATGATCTTTGGTTAGGCTTATCTTGACTATAGATTGAAAATCAAAATATAAATCATGAGCCTTTCTTATGCAAATACCCATTGTTAACATTTGTCAGACACAGAGAGAAAACACTCAAAGTCCTCTCTCATCTTTATGGAGGATGAAAACAAATCACAGAAGTAAGTAATGCTGAAACTGCTAATATTCTTTGAAGCCTCTGAACAGCAATGAAAACCCAAGAAACCTGAAGGTGAACTGTCTATAAAAATAAATAAAAAAACCACTTGGCATACTAATGACCCAAAGCCACATTTTTGTAGGAATCTTCATACACTGAAAGGGTTGTCAAGCATTGAAATAGGGTAACTAGGAAAGTGGTGGAGTCACTATCCCCAAAGGTATTTAAAAGACGAGTAGATGTGGCAATTAGGGGCAGGTTTAGTGGTGGATGTGACAGTTCTGGGTTAACAGTTGGACTGAACGATCTCAAAGGTCTTTTCCAACCTAAATGATTCTATGATTCTAAAAGTACCCCTGGGACAATGGCAATTGGAATCGTGGGATTTCATGTTTCTGTTGTAAGGTATGATGTTCTCCAAGATTACAAAAAAAAAAAAAAGGCAGAAAATGGAAAAGTTTACATTGGCTGCATCAGGAGGAAGTCAGAGAAAAATTAAATCTGCTAACTGAGGAAATATTTCTGACTATTCTCTACCCCTAGAGCACTCTAAATTTCTTATTTGAAAACTGCCACTTTGTAAATATGAAGTACTTGGAATTCTCAAGTTATTACTGTCACCAGCTTGGAGAGGCTTACTTGTCTGAGTAGGGTTAGTGAAGGCCTTTTGTAATATTTTTTTTTTCTCTTAATTTGGACAGTGTTACCTAGCTCTTAGTCAGAGCTTCATAAATGCAGATGAATAGCAACATCACAGTCTCAGTGACTACGGTGGGAGAAGACAATATGTAGATGAACCAAACCAAACTCTGTATTTATAGACTTGGCAGTCTCGAGCCCTTCTACTTTTTAATGTGTCTGATTTAATGAATCTTCCTTCCTTTCTTCCTTCCTTCCTTCCTTCCTTCCTGCCTGCCTGCCTTCCTGCCTTCTTTCTTTCCTGCCTTCCTGCCTTCCAGCCTTTTTAGTTCCCTTATTTAGCAGTAGCAGGTCTGGTGGTCTTCAGTGGCCGAGTCATTACAGAGTTGCTCCTAGGTGATTGTATCCGTGGTCACAGGAAGTCTCATGGACTTCTTGTAGAAATGGACTTAGTATTTCAGAGTGCCAAGCATCTGGATGGAAGTAAATAAATCACATGGTTCGGTTAGGTGCTGATTAAACATCTTTAGCTATGAATGATTCTCAGGACTCATTTTCTTTCTGAGACCTGTGAGTGATCAGTGTCTATGCTGAGCTTAAATGGCACAGGGTGATGTAGATAAGAGGAAGCCAGCTCAGCTCCTCAGCCTTCTGGTCAGACTTCACCAGCACAGTGTGAGGAGAGACTTGCCTTGTGCTGGGGTCTTGGCCTGTACCTGGTCCAAGCACTTCCCATGGCCCATGATGCTGTAGCGTTCAAATATGTCGCTGCTCTTAAGGTCTTCTACCTCTCAGAGGTCCTGAGAGGTGGGGAGGGTTTTGTATGTGGCAGTGATAAATGATTTGTCCTGATCTGTGCAGGAAACTTCTGATGGGGCAGATTTAGTCTAATGTCTCTCTCCATCAAAACTCTGCTGTACATGTAGATGTCTATTATACATATTTGTGTGCTGTTACCATCCCCATTTTGAACTAATCCTTAGCTCATTTTGGCTGGGAATTCCTTTTTCTTACTGTAAAATCCATTCTTCTTCCCAGTTTTCTGTTCTGGATCAGTAGCAACTTGATCGTTATATATTTGTGCATGACTGGTACAGTAGGTCCTGTATAAGTAGGTACCCTGTATAATATCACAGTGAAAGTTAACAAAAATTCCCAGTCAAGAACCGAAAAAGTCTAAGTAGGTGTCTATAATATAGAATAAGTATTTCCTGCATGTCTTTTTCAGTGCTTTTCTCTTATCTTCTCAAGTGCAAGCCAGATCCCTTTGGACAGTCAGAAGTTTTAATCTCTTCTTTCTCTAGATTTTTTTCACTTTCATCCTTTTATCCTTAGTTTGCAAATGAGACCTTCATTTTCCATCCCATGCTTCCATATTGATGAGTAGAAATTAAGGATAAGCATGCTGAGGTTGTGTGGCTGTGCTCTGATCCATCACTGCAGGGAATGCAGGGATGCAGTTTCACAGAAATGTTGCCTTTCCTGCACTGTTGTTTGTTAGTTTTCAAGCTGAGACAGCTTAGAAGGACTCAGGCACTTCTGAGCTCTGCCAGCTCCTTGGTGGGTCCCAGTGTGGGTCAGGAGGAATGTTGAAGTGCACACTGGGGTGAGGATGCCCTTTGTTGTGCTTATTTGACATGAGGTCAGCACCGCTGAACAAATCCTAAAGAGCTGAATGTCCAAGTTCAGCTGCCTTTGCTGTGGGGCTGATGTCAGAAGGATTTACCCAGCTCTGGGGACCTTTGTTTAGAAAGACTGACTGCTTTCCCAGAGACAATGGCAGTGCTGGGGTCGGGGCTCGGAGCAGTGGGAGACAGGCACACGGCTGCTGAATGGGCCCAGCCGCTGTGCAGATGGAGGGATCAGCCAGCAAAACAAAAGTAAAGCTGCTGCCAGCACATTGCTGAAAGGAAAGGGGCAGGACAATGCACCCAGGCCAGCCTGGGAGCTGCCTGTGTGGGTGCTGTGGAGTCCGTGGGGCTTAGCAGTAACTTAGGTCCACTGAGAGGAAGAACACAGCCCCATTTTAAATGGGGAGAATGAAAGCAAGCTTGCCTACTGTCTCTCAGCCTCAGAAGTGTCAAATTCCAACAGGGACTGGCATTACCCTCATACCTGCCCAGCCACTTTTCTAAGGTTTGTGATGAGCTGAGCGGGTTTTTGCTGGATAATGGGGCTGCAGTAAAATTGCTAGGATCACCATTGTCACTGAAGCAAATCCTGTGCCTCTGTGGGCATGCTATGGCTTCCAAGGAATTTTTGGCTTTGTTCCCGAGAGGTAAAATGGTATTTTTGACCAGGGTTAGTTGGACAAGGCATCTTTGCAGGTAGAGTGTTTGGTTTCTCTCTGCTCCAGGTAAGGGACATAGTCACTACAAGCCAACCACTGAGTGCAGGCGGGGAGCAAATCTGTGCCTCCTGTTAGCAAACCATACATAGCAAACCTCCAAACATACATAACCTCCTGTTAGCAGACCATACAGGTCTGGGGCAGAGGCATGTGAGCAAGATGCAAGGCCAAGGCCCCAACACAGCTGCCTGCTTGGGGCAGGAAGGTACCAAACACTGTGGAGGGGTGCCTTGTTGTCTGGCCAGCCCAGACATTCATAAATGTGCTTTTTCATAGAATCATAGAATGGTTTGGGTTGGAAGGGACCTTAAAGATCACCTCCTTCCAACCTCACTGCCAAAGGCTGGAACACCTTCCAGTAGACCAGCTTGCTCAAAGTCCCATCCAACTTGGTATTGGTTGGACTGTTTTTTTCCCTCCTGCAACTAAATCCTTCCTTTTGAAGACACCAAAATATCTTCTTTTGCCCTGGTGATGGAGTAGATCATGGGGTCACTAGAATTTTAACTCTGCCAGTGGAAGGGTTGGCTGTAGCCAGCCAGGAGATAACTTTAAGAAAAATAGCAACTATGTAGGCAGTCTTTTGAGTAGCTTTGAAGAATTTCCAGTTCACTACTCTAAAACTTACAGGGCTTCTAATTTTTGGCCTAAATTAATTTTGTCCAGATTATAACAATTTATTCTTCAACCATCTTCCATAGTTTGCCTTTGCTTTTGGCTTTTATCTTCACAATGAATTTAGAGAAGGCACTAATATAATCCCTCAACCTTCCTTTTGGAAGAGTAAAGTGGAAGTCTCCTAGCCTCCTCTTGTTAAACAGGTTCACAAATCCTCAGTAGTTTTTGTGTTCCAGAGCTTATCTTAAGAACATTCTTGGAAATATTACCCCAAAAGGACTGTGGGATTTCATAGTGATACATCCCTGTATGTCTTGTCACTTCTACTAGGCTAACATAAATGTGTGTATGAATATGTAGAGCGCACGCACACATGCCTAGTGCAGATGTGATATCTGGGAGTTGCTATACATATCACATTTTCGTACTTTTACCTATACTGTCTTTTTTACTCCCTACTATATCAAAGAACACGAGTAACTGTAATTTTGGAAAGTCCCAGATCAAAATTACATGCTACAGTTAATATAGAAAAGGCAAAAAATACAGCCTTGGAAATCCCACTGATCTACACTTTTCATCTCTTACAGAGAAATACTTGATGAAGCAATTTTACCCATCAGAGAAGCAAGTGAAGAAAGTGTTTCCAGGGAAGTTGGTATTTCAGAGATACAGAGTTTCAGAGCAATTTTAAAAAGTTACTCTTTTAAAGCTGCTGGTGCTGGCAAGCAAGAAAACAGGCTTGTTTTGCCATCTAGTCTTTTTAATTCTGATTGCAAAGAGTCTTACCATCATGAATGTGGGGCATTTGGGAGTGGGGTTCTTTTAAAGCAGTGTTGAAAAATGAGAGCAGATAGAATAAAAATATGTTCGTGAGCAAAGGGTAGCAGCCACTGGAAATGCCCCTTCTTTGCACCCTGGTCCTGTGAGGTGAGCTCTTCCTAGCTGATCCGTGCTGCCTCAGAACTATTGCCACACTGCCAGCAGGGGAATCCCTTTGTTTTGGTTTCCATGAGTATTAGGCATGCTTCTTCTTAATAGTGCCTCCATTTGGAAGCTAACTATCCTCTCACTGAGCTCCAAAGGGCATTTTCTTCCATAGCTGGTCTCCAGGGTCACCTAATGTTATTTAGTGTGTAAAAACGCTGCATTTTCTATCTGTTTATTTACAATGCAGTGGTTTAACTGGTGGCAAGTATACTGAACCCAGCCTGTGGCACACTTCAGTCTCCCAGAGAGACACTGGAAATGCCTGTGCCAGACGAACTAGACACCGATATCTACCTGCATTTGGGATCTGGCCTGATCTGCTCTTGAGGATCTCATTTCTGGATGCCAGAATTAAACCATCTTGTCTTTGAAGAGGTAAACCAGGGTGTTAAAGTCTCACAAAAGCAACAGTAGTGGAAGTTGAGATCCTACACTGATGCTGTGCAAGTGTCAGTGGAAAAATATATGAGCTCCTGTTATGTACTGAAACTTAGAGATGACCAAGATCCAGTTTGTCTCTTGCCTGTGTTCTGCTCTGCCATTTGCTGGCTACCCACAAGTTCAGTTGGTAATTATGTCAAGAAGAGGGGACTTTGCCAAGTGGAAGGATGCTTGGACTTTGTGCTGTTTCCCAAAAAAATGTTTATGACAGCTTTGCACAACCAGACTCTTTATCGATGACTTTAGTCCCCAGCCTTCTCATAAACAGGATAGTTATTCTGAGATCACCAATCTCGGCAATAAGGCAAGGGATGCTTTCTAAAGTTGTGCATCACGAGAAACGTCCATCTGCTTCTATAAAATGGAAGTAAAGTCCTGTAATGTGCCAATTTCGTTCCTCTGATGATCATACCGAACAAGGACACAAGGAGCTCTGTTTAGAGACCTTCCTACTTTCCCGTGATATGATTCCCAAGAGCTCTCAGCAAACTTTCAAGCCTGTCATGTTACCAAGAGTTCAATAGCCATTAGACTGGGAGGAAGGAGGGCATCCCAACTGATTAATATGCAGTGCTTATTTCAACAGAATATGGTGGGTCTCTGGAGTCAGAGGTGTTAATGTGTCCTTGATGTGGTCTGGTGTTTAATGGTCAAGTGAGGTTTCAGAGTTTGAACATAGAAATCTCTGCCTGCTTGGGCATGTTGCCAACAACTTCTGTTAAAGTCTCTGACTTATAAAGACTTCACATTATCACATAGTACTCACTTTACCATACTGCATTGTTAAAGATACAGATAAAAAAGCAGGGGAGCAACTGAAGGCATCTGAAAGATGTTGTATGAACAGATCTCATTTTGCTTCTGAAGAACAAGCTGTTTTCCTTTAGCTGAGGAGATTTAGAAGGAAAATCCAGTTTAGGAAGTTAGAATTAACATTAAATATAGCATTAAAGATCATCTTGTTGGAAGGCAAAGTCACTCAAGGTAAGCCAGATAGTTACTGCTGCCTTTTTTTTTTTTTTTAAATTGTATTCTAGCTTGAAAGATAAAGAGGGGAAAAAGGCAAATAGAAATGATAAAAAATGCTACTTCCACTGCTGTTGCTGAGAATCCTGGCAGCCTCAGCACAGGGAGAAGACTGAACACAGCCTTATCACTCACTCCAAGACTTGGCAAATTAGGACCAGAATTAAGCTGTTTATGACTGCTTTTAGCTGTCTTTTTTGTTATGAGCTCACTACAAAATTGTCAGTTAAATACTATTGGCAGCCAGCTGGTCTTCCTTAGACAAAAAGAGAAAAGAGAGAATTAAGAAGTGGAAGAGTCTTTACTCTCATTTTTGCTCAGACCTAGGACCAACATTCATCGTGCAAATACTGGTGGATTGATTTCTGGTCCTGAGGTCTTCTTGCTCATCAAAGACGACTTCACAGAAATCCTGGTGCTAGTTCAGCTGCTATGTGGACTTACTCCAGCCTTTAATTTTTACTGTGATTTTTATTTTCATAAATAGTTGCACTTAACAAATGAAGCTCCATTGATTTCCCTTAAAATCTGGATGTATTAGCAGCAGGGAGGCAGCACCACTGAAATAGGAGCCTGCCTCAAAATCAAGCCTTAGGGAAAGCACTTAGGCAAGCCTGTCTTGTGTCACCATTGTGTGGTCAATAATTCATCCATTTGTTCGACATAATCATGGAGTGGACAAGAGTCACGGTCTTAGGGTGGATGAGGCCTGCCCTGTTACTGGAAGAGGGACAGGTCAGGTTCAGTCCCTTCACAGAAACTGTAGCCAGGAGATATGTTGCATCTTTTAATTCATTAAAAAAATGTTAATATTAGAAGATCTTTCATTTTGTCCATATACTGTTGAACTGATCCAACACACAGTTTACAGTTGGGAAACAAGACTTGCCTACCTGGTCCAGGCTGAAATTGAATGGATTTCCTGAAGATGGATGAGAAGGGAGTTTATTCTATTGAGGACATTGTGGCAGGTGGCTGCCATGTTGCAAAGGAAACCTTTTTATAACCATTAGAATAGCTTTCTAAAGTGGCTTTCAGATTGTAATATGAGAGAAACAGGAGTGAAGATGCACACACACAATTAATTTTGATGGAATCATAATTTGTCAAAGGAAGAATGGATATAGACATAAACTTTGATGACACTCTTAAGAAAAATGAAAGAAAATAAAAATTAAAAATGTGTGCCCAGTGGTGCCCCACAGTTTCACACCTGCACCACTCGTGTATCTCTGCATACATATTTTCAATGCTAACGTGAATGTCACAGCATGCGTCTACAAAGTCAGCTTGAATTTTAGGTTTCATTTACACAGGACTAAGCATAAAAATGACTGTCTATCTGTCATCTTTCTCTCTCCCTCTGTGCACACACATCAACGATGAAATGAATTGCAAAAATTTATGAGCAAAAATCTAATGAAAATTAGAATGGGTTATGCAATAAACATTTAACTGCATAAATAGAAGTTTATTGATGCACTATTGCATCTTTCAACATTGAATTTGAGGTTATGAAACACGAATAAACATTGTAATTGTGAAGTTTTTAAACACAAGCAGTTGGAGATTGGTACTGAGGCTTGAGAAAATGGCTACTTGACTTTTTCATGTAATGGAATAGGCTAGTCAGAAAAATCTGATGGATGTATATAAATTTAGGAATTACTGATCACCAGAAGAAATTAGTATATTCCTAAATTTAAAAAGCAATTTCTCAGTTTATTCTGATTACTGGTATACTGACCATCAGAAGAAGATGGATCCAGATTCTTCTCATTGGTATCCTGTGACACAGGATACCTCCTTTGACAGGACAAACTCAAACCACAGGAAATTCCATCCTAAAACAGGAAAAAGCTTTTCTATGGTGAGTGTAATCAAGCACCGGAGCAGGTTGCCCAGAGAGGTTATGTAGTCTCTATCCATGGAAATACTCAAAACCCAACTGAAAATGGCTCTGAGCAACATGCTGCAGCTGCCCCTGCCTTGAGCAAGGTTTGGGCTGGATTTACCCCAGATGTGCTCTCCAGTCTCTGTCTGCCTGTTAGTCTGATCCAGAGAGTTTCTGTCTCCTGTGGCTGGTCAACACTGTACCAGAAAACCTTTCTTCTGGGAGACTGTCTGAAAACTCCCTGGCTTCTGCTGTGTGTTTAGAAGTTAGACACTTAAATCTCAGCTGGTCACTGGATTTCCATTATGGTCAGTATCAGTTTATGGAAGAGCCACCTCTCCTGTATGCTGGGTGTTTAAGGTGGACAAGATATGAGTCATCTCACGAAGATCTCTGTTTCTCTTTCTTGACCAACTCAGATGTTTAGCTTTTAGATTCCCCCAGTTGGGTGATTCCTACCATGAGTTTCTCTCAGTGCCTGCCTAGCCATGATGTATGCAAAATTAGCAACCACCTGGGAGAATACCAACTGTAAATGCACTGTGCCAGCTGCACTTTCTCCATGTGCCAAACAGGAATGGTGTCACTGAGCCAGCTTTATAAAACATGTCAAGAGCTGAGAACAGACATTCCCTGGGGGACTTTGGGCTCTGTCTGCACATCAGTAGTGTAGGGCAGCAGTAGTAGGCACACAAATTAATAAAAGTCAGTGCTGAGAACTTGTCCCTACAGTGTGCCTGTTGCTGGGCCTCACCAGATCCAGCCTCATGGACTGAACACCCTTTAGCAGCTGCAATATGCTAGGTGTTCTCCTTGTGTACGTCTTGCAGTTTGGTTTTGTATGAAAGAAATCCAGTTTGCATGCTCCCAAAGCACTCTGTGGTGTTAACCAAGACATAGTGTGTGAGAATAAGATGAAAATTCACTTCTAAAGAACACTTGTGATCAGGCCACCGAAAGTTAGAGAAGATCAAAATAATTAAAAATAAAAACCAGCAAAAACAGTCAAAGTGCACTGCTGTTATATCATTACTATGACTGTCTTAAGAAAGGTGATAATACTGTAGGGAGTAGTTTTATCAATACATCATAGAATCATAGAATCACTGAATGGTTTGGGTTGGAAGGGACCTCATCGATCACTTAGTTTCAAACCCTCTGCCACAGGCTGGAACACCTCCCACTAAACCGGGTTGCTCAAAGCCCCATCCAACCTGGCCTTCAACACTTCCAGGGATGGGACATCCACAGCTTCTTTGGGTAACTGTTCCAGTGCCTCACCACCCTCACAGTAAAGAATTTCTTCATAATATCTAATCTAAAGCTACTCTCTTTCAGTTTAAAGCCATTCTCTTTTCTCCTGTCCCTACATGCCCTTGTAAAAGGTCCCTCTCCAGCTCTCCTGAAGGCCCCTTTAGGTACTGAAAGGCTGAAATAAGGTCACCCTGGAGTTTTCTCTTCTCCAGGTTGAACAGTCCCAACTCTCTCAGCCTGTTCTCAGAGGAGAGGTGCTCCAACCCTCTGATCATCTTGGTGTCCTTCCTCTGGACTTGCTCCAACAAGTCAATGTTCTTGTGCTGAGTTCTGGATGCAGTACTGCAGGTGGGGTCTCACCAGAGCGGAGTAGAAGGGCAGAATCCCCTCCCTCGACTTGTTGCCCATGATGCTTTTGATGCAGCCCAGGGCACGTTTGGCTTTCTGGGCTATGGACACATTCTTCTGGCTCATGTCCAGCCTCTCATCCACCAGCACCTCCAAGTCTTTCTCAGCAGGGCTACTCTTGATCCATTCGTTCCCCAGCCTATATTGATACCCTGACCCAAGTGCAGCACCTTGCACTGGGTTTGTTAAACTGCATGAGGTTCCCATGGGCCCTCTTCTTGAGCTTGTCCAGGTCCCTTTGGATAGCATCCTGTCCTCCAGGAGTGTCAATACATAGTTCATTCTGCCTAAAATGTAATTTTGGATGTACTAAAATTGTTCAAGAAAATGGATTACATTTGATTAGTACTTTTGACAGAAAAGAGGAGGAAGTGAAGGTTTAACGAAGTCAAAACATTTCATTGCAGCAATTTCCTGAACACAAAAATATGTCATTTTCAGATTTGATAAGTGAAACTTTTCAACCTTTAATTCCGAAACAGTATGATAATTTAAATATATG
Source organism: Myiotriccus ornatus (assembly GCA_036023395.1). Taxonomy (NCBI): domain Eukaryota; kingdom Metazoa; phylum Chordata; class Aves; order Passeriformes; family Tyrannidae; genus Myiotriccus; species Myiotriccus ornatus. Next base: position 101,305,305 of record JAYRBT010000001.1, read on the forward strand.
ATCTGAATTTTGGAAAATCATAGAAGAAGGCTTTAAACTATACTAGGTATACCAAAATGGAACCAAAGGATTTGGTATTAGTGTAATGTGATATAATCTGCATAATTTTGTGGTATAAGAAATCTTCTTTTCTTTTTTTTATTTTGGCTGAGGGAAGGTGTAAAGAAAGAATACTGAATTAATAACAAGTGTTTTGTTTGGTCATTGAATGTATTTCCTATCCATACCACATGAAAATTGTATGTGGCATTTAGTCAATTCTGTAAAACGCAACTGTGAGTTTTGCTGTCAAGAAGACACTTTCTTTGAGTGAAATTTATCAATAATTTTCTATCTTCATTTTTGGAAAAAAAAAAAAAAAGAAAGAAACCAGAGGATATGGCATAGGAATTTCTGCGTAGTTTTGTGGCACAGATTTTGACCACATGCTTATATAGATAATTATGACCTCTCTGCTCGTGTACAGCAGGGGTTTCCAGGAATGTCACTGCATTTAGTTGTGCCCTGTGAAGTATTCTTGTACTATGATTTTGCCATTAAGTGTTTCATTGCTAAAAACTGCACCTGTGAACAAACCCACATCCTGCATCAGTCTGCAGGTAGGTTGGCTAGCACCTCACAGAGGGGTTTCTCTGTGCAGAGGCTTTCCTCCAGTTTGTTGCTTTTCACCATTTTTCACATTCCCTATCCTGCCAGCTGCCAAGAAATGGCATGCAAGCACTCTGTTACCAAAGGTGCTGTGCCGTGAACCCATTCAATGCAAGAGGCCCTGCTGACAGCAAGCTGGTGCCATTGCCTTTGTCTGTGGTGGGACCCAAAGTGGGGCACACCTTGGCACTGGGAAGTGAAGGTAGGAGGTGGAGTGGATGGCTACACTCTTATCTTACGGTGAAACGGATGAATTCACACATTGGTGCAAACCCTCTTGGTCACACATGAAGTTTTCAGAAACACACAGAAGAAGAGATTTCCCTAAAACTGACAACAAGATATCAGAGAAATTCACACTTGAATTTTGCATGACCTCTGATCATCTCTTGAATCAAACAACTTGTTCGGAATTGGCGGACCTGGATCTCTGTGGGTGGCATGTTCCTTCCTGCCACAGAGAAGAAAACACTGACACTCACCTGGCACTGTAATGTAGGTCATGCATGTTGCAGCACAGCAGCTGAGCAAATGTGAGCACTGCTGAATGGGTCTGCAGATGGTCCTGAGAGAAATAACAAGCAGTTTCTTGTATTTCCACCTTCCTATCATCCCCTTTTTTTTTCATTTCCCCCCACCTCCAGATCCAATGAGGTATAAAACAAACGCCATGGCTGTCAAAAAATGTGCTAGTTCTGTTTTCTGTCTGTGCCTGCTCACTTCAGAGCCTACAGAGTTTAGATACGTGCAGCATATGCAAAGTTCAGCTTTTTTTCATGTGTCAGACTCTGAGTCTTTAAAATATGCACTGCTTTGATTTCTGTCCTTACCTCTGTATGTTCTTAATGTGCACACAGCTGTTGAGTTGGAGGAAGGAGATCTCTGGCTGGTTTTAGCTTGGCCATATATGAGACTGAATTTTAAGGCACTGAATACTTGGAGCACACTTGTGAGCATGCATATGTGAGCATGTGTTTGTGTGCATCCCTGTCCAAGCAGGGATTTTATCGAGGTCTTTGAAGGGTTTTGAATGCAGCTGACTCTGCATCAGAGCAGAAGCAGAATGCTGGCTTTTCAGGCTTGAAAGCCTGGGGAGATGAAGCCGCAAGAGATGGTTCCATTTACCAGTAGGAATTGAGGAGACAGTCATATTAGTCAGGTGACACTGTCATAATGAAAGGTATATGGTAAAGGGGTCTTTCCTGTGAATATGTTTCAATGACTTAATAGCATGGGGGACTGTCAAGACAGAAGACCTGCGAACAAAATATTGAGACAGATGTCTTGGAGAAAAGCAAGACATCTATCTGGATGTCTATATTCCTCACTGGAACTATGAAAAAATGTTCATATTGCGTGAAACCAAGTCAGTAAATCCATCTCCAAGCTGCTTTTCCTCTGAAAAAGCTGGAGGAAAGGCAGAGCGATGTAATGCTCCTTCTCAGCACTCACATGGCATTGTGAGGATCTGGGAATACGTGCTGTGGGTTGGTCTGTCATGAAGGCTTATCTTCACAGTGCACAGCTACTTCTCCCAGGGTGCAGCAGAAGTACAAGCCAGCCCTGATAAGGGGGAAAAAACCAGAAGTTAGCATCAAATGTCCTTTTTCATTTCAGCTGCTTTCCACGTTGCCATGCACCAAATTGTCTGTTTATTTGCCCCTGGAGCACTTAGTTCCAGTGTATATTATTACATACTACTTTTTTGGCCCTGTTTGGAGACAATGAGTGGGTGTGTTTGTTCTGGTAGCTTTAGGGTAAGAAATAGCAAAAGAGGTACCATCTCCTCTATATTTGGGAGGAAGGCAAGCACTGCTTCTGTTATTACAACAGACTCCATCCTGAGGTTTGCCAACTCCATGCATGGACATGCACAAGTAAGAGGAAGAGCAGGGAAATGAATAAATGGAAACAGAACAGCAGTACTAAGCACATTTAAATGTTCAGTGTTATTTTTCAAGGCAGCCTTTTTCATTTCATAGAGGACACTGCTGGTTGCATGTTCAAGGGTAATTCACCCACAAAATTTAGCCCATCTCCAGGATGGAATATGAGGGTCACTTCCCAGCACACCACACTGCTTTACAAATTATGTGTTTTTAGCAAAAGAGGGGAAGAGGTTGTCAATTTGGCATTTAAAAATCTGAGAAGTGTACTTTCAGTGTGAGGATGATCTTCTGGCACTCAAATAACAGCAGATGTGACATCCAGACACTGAACTTGCTCCCAGAGTGCTCTGGTCCACAGTAGAGCTATTTCTATTAAAACTATAAGACTGTTTCTAGATCCCATTGGAAACAGCATCTAGGTGAAAAGCAGAGAGGAAAGCCTAATTTTCATACTTGGCTAGGGTAGTTTTAGTTAGGTTTCTGGTGGCAGTTTCCTCACCTCCTCACCTCACTCATTATTCCCACAGGAAGACTTGGAAGGCATGCAGTGGGAAAGATGAATATTATTCACTGCTCAGCCCTTCAGGAATACCCATAGATTGGCACAATCTGTTAAACCAGGGGCACAGCCATTTTCTTCTCCCCTCTCTTGCTGTCTCTTAGCCAAGACTGAGTTTTCAAATCCTGTCACTTGAGATTGTATCATTTTCTCTGCTGACTTTCCCTTGAAAGGAGGGGTGGCTTTCTCTCCAAGTCCCCAAAAGCCAGAGGAGAAAGACAAGAAGAATTGGAGAAAATAGGCCTTCTCCCTAGATTTGCCCTCAAACCTTAAACAGACCTATAAACCACAAAGTTGATGTCTTCGAAGATGGAGAGGCCCCTCAGGCAGAAGCTGTCACTGGCAGCCAGGGATGAATGTGCTGTGGAGGGGTGCAGGGGGGAAACCCTGTGTGCAGAGGACAACCTTTGCTTTCGGTGCAAAGGAACCCTGTGCCCCAGCCTCCAGGGGAACCCACACCCTGTCTTGCTATCTATCTATTGCTTTCTATCCGCTGCCCCACTCCTCCCAGCTGACTGCAGCTTGTGCCCTGAGGAACAACATAGCTTCCCCCACATTTTGTGATCTTATCTGGGGAATTCTGAATGTTTTCTTTCACTGGCTTGGGTTGTTTTGGTTTGTTTTCTAGGACGGCACACTTCCAGAAAGGATCAAATTAGGAGGCATCACCAACTACATTTTTTGTTCCTTCCTTGTTTTCTTCCAGTCCCTGTTTTCTCCTTCTCTTTTTTTGTGGATAGATTTTAGATGTGATACTCAGTGGCACTGAAAGTAATTTCTGAGAGCTGGAAGAACCAGTAAACCACAGGAACCTCACTGCAATTTAGAAAAGGCTGGAGAAGCAGGGAGGCAAGGAGCAGCTGTTATCAGAACTGAAATAACTGCAGAACACAGCTGACAGTTTCTGTGGAAGAAGCAGGACCGTGCACAGATAAGCTTCCGTAATCATCAAGAAACTAAAGGGAAAAAAATCTCAAGTCCATAGGTGGTATTCAAGAGGAATGTATTGTTGCCTGTTGGCTCACCCATACTTGGGTTAAATAAGTCTGGGATGAGACGGAAAAATGTGCCACAAGGACACACTTCAATTCTTTTCCGCTATAACCAGTCTGCAAGATCTTGCTGACTTTTTCTTATATAAGAAGAAAAATAAAGAGTGAATTGACCAACAGATACAGGATTCTGAAAACAGTTGATTTGTTTCATGTCTCTGAAAGTTCGGAGTTTATCTCTGATTGTCTGCATGTAGTTGTTACCCATTAAAATAAACCTCCTAGCCCTGGTTCATCAAGGTGTAGATCACAGAATCTAAGAATCAACCAGGTTGGAAAAGACCTCTGAGATTATCAAGTACAACCGTTGATCCAACACCACCATGGTTACTAGACCATGGCACTAAGTGCCACATCCAATCTCATCTTAAAAACCTCCAAGGACAGTAAATCCATCACCTCCCTGGGCAACCCATTCCAATGTCTGATTATTCTTTCTGTAAAAACTTTTTTCCTAATATCCAACCTAAACCTCCCCTGACAGAGCTTAAGACCATGCCCTCTTGTCTTCTAGACAGTGCCTGGGAGAAGAGACCGACCCCCACCTGGCTACAGTCTCCTCTCAGGTAGTTGTAGAGGGTGATGAGGTCCCCCCTGAGCCTTCTCTTGTCCAGACTAAACAACCCCAGCTCCCTCAGCCTCTCCTCGTAGGACTTATGTTCAAGTCTCTTCACCAGCCTTGTTGCTCTTCTCTGGACCTGCTCCAGCACCTCAATATCCTTCCTGAACTGAGGGACCCAGAACTGGACACAGCACTC
>JAYRBT010000001.1:101315472-101338079 GCA_036023395.1 Myiotriccus ornatus
TGTTCCTATTTTGCATTAACCTGATTTAGACACTGTTCCTTCTAACGCGTTGGCTGTCAAAATTTCTTCTAGCTTTTTAGACACCTGGAGTTGCAGACAATTTTTGGAAAGTGCATACAGTGTCTGAAAAAATAGAAGCTAAATGAAAGAAATATCCTAACATATCATAATACATCGTGAATTATTCAGGCCAATGTTGTGAATGCTTAGTGTCTGATTTAAAAAAAAAAAAATAATTAAAAGTTGTTAACAGTTTCCCCATCCACAGCACTGGGATGATCAGTGAAAGTCACTTGACTTGAGAAATTGATGAGTTTCAGTGACTGAATTTATCCTAAGCGAAAAGCACAGGAGACCCAAAATGATTTATTAACATAGTGGTCTTCCTTTATCTCAGAAGACGAGCAGTTGTCAGACTGCAAAAATGTGGGGTTTGCCCTTTGTCATTTATTTTTAAAATCACATTATTCTGAGTACTTTCATTCTTGCCCATTCTTCTTTTCACGTCAGTATGAATATAGTTGCCATTCACAAGACCCACTGTGAAGATGCCTTGTGAAGTTCTGAAAACAGTGAGTGGACTTAGACTGCAAAAGCCTTTGTGTGGACCTCTGTCAGCTCCTGATGTGGGAGAATGGAACTGGGGGAAGAGCCAAAAGAGGGGTGCTTTTCAGAGGGGTGGTTGCCTCGTCACCTGGCAGGAACTCAAAGCTTGGGACAGCAGGCCAGCTTTTCTAAGAGTGGCCAGCTTTTCCAAGCTCTCCTCATGCACTGGTGGCCAGAAGAAAAATGGAAGCATCCCCTTCTGTGATAGACAGCATGAGCTTCAATTCAAAGTTTAGGAGGACACAAATTTTAGGTATTTATACAATTGGTTACAAATATATAAAATGCAGTGTTTAAAAAAGGTGTATGCACATTGGTTTGAGCATGGAGATGACCTGTGTCATTTTGCCACTTTTACATCAGACCAACATTTTTGGAAGCCATTATCAGGACAGGCTGATGTTTTTGCAGTCTTTGCTAGTTGTAAAATAAATGTTTTTGTGAACACAGGATTGGTGTGGGTTTTGTCTTCTTGAAGTAAGATAGCTATGGCAGTGATTTGTGTCAACTCAGAAGTAACTGATGCAGATACACAAAACTCAAGATCTGACAGGATAGGGAAAGGTTGCTGAACCTGGCAGAACTGGAGGCCAGAGTTCTTTATTCACGCTGAGTGTGAATTCAAAATACAGTATGCAGATTTCTATTACAACGATGATGCAAGCTGTAGACACCTATGTGTGAGACAAGAAAAGGTAGGTTTCTACAAAACACGTTACATTTGGGACTTCTGGATGTGGATCAGAACCCTTTTAGGTTGGGCTCACTCTAATTCAGTCACTCTACCTTTGATCACTCCTTGTCATTACTGAAACATGCCTATCTGAAACATGCTCTCTGTTAATCCTGCCTCAGAGATCTGGCTTCCCAGGCAAAGGAGTGTCCCTTTTAGTCCTTTTGGTCTCCTTTTAGCAGTGGAGATGATTTCCTGACAGGGTGAGTGGACTGTTGTGGCTGTCCAGGTGACTCTTTGAGGGAACTGTGGGGCCATGTGGACATGCCTCATTCATCCCACAAGCTTCTGTGTTTAGTCACCCATGCACAAGGCGAAGAAGCGGTGCAATAATGGGTACCAGATGGGGGGTTATGTGTTTAAACAAAGACACATTCTGTACAATCAGAAACAACTGAGTGGCCGTTTATATATTAAACCCTGATTTAACAGCAGCACTTGCTCACTGACCTAGAAGAAACAGGGCAGAGGCCCTTTGGTGTTGCCCTGATCAAGTGATTCCGCATCACCCCTGCTTCTTACAGGGGAGCATGTGGACATAAAGAGAGGGTGTATGTTGGAGCATCACTTTCACAGCTTGTGGAAAGCCTCCCTTTAAAGGGACATGGGCATGGTCATTATTCATTAGCTTTAGAGTCAAGCTACGTTGTTGGCCACCCTTGTCATGTTCTCATTTTTATGTCTCCCTAGACTGCAGGAGGGAATGTTATTATGTTAATTCCCACTGTGGGTCTCTGCTGCAGAGCGTAGGTGTGTGTTTTAAACCAAACCCCTGGCAGTATATGAGTGGTTGCTATGGATCCTGACATAGAAGACAGGATGAGTTTGGTTATAGCTAAGCACCATTCATCTATATATCTGCAAACTGAGTTGATTGAATGAATGGAAGATCTATCGTGTGCTACTGGGTGAATGTTGAATACAAAAAAAGAAACTGTCAGCTTCTCCAGCAGCTGTAACATCACCCTCTTGTGTATACTGTGTAACTTGTTTGACTGCATGTATTGGTAAATTCCTACACTTAATCTCTCAAAAACCAAACAATAGCATTTAACCTGAACTCTGTCCATTTGGATTATGGTAAAATAAACTTCCTCACATGTTATTCTCAAATAATATAACCTGTCAGCACGTGTATCAGTCAGCAAAGATGGTGTATTCTTTAAGAAAACAGTTCTGTCAGTAGGAATTGAACATGCTCATCACTTTGCAGGAATACATTTTCTCCTTTCATGAGTGGAAACCAGTTTTTGTTCCCCTAAATGCCTCAAAAGCACCTAAGCATTTCTAAAAAGCAAAAGAAGGAAAGAAGAGTGGTCACTTGCTGTCATGCTAAAGCTTGCTTAGCTTGAAAGAGAGTCACTAAAAGGGCATAGGAAGCTCCCAGCTCCTCTAAGCTTCTTCATCAGTAGAGCAGTTTCCTTCAGACCAGGTAGAAGTGCTTTGCCCTTCCAGTGGTTTGTGTGTTACTTGTCTTTATAGTGTTTATCACACAGGATTTTGTACATATGGCTACAGTATAAAAGTGCTTTCTCCACTAACTATACCAGACCACAGTGATCTGTTTCATCTGCTCAACCTGACTCTCAATATTTCGCTGCATATGTGTTGGAGAAGAGATGAAACAGATAGACTTCCTTGATGGCTCACATGATGGATGTTAGCTCCTGTCTTGAGTATGTTAAGCAAAGATGTTTCTCTGTTTCCTCAGGGATCGCAAAGAAATGGAGGGAAAGGATGCTCATTCCTGAAGTGCTTGTGTATTGGTGCCCGAGCTGTGGTTCCCAGGCACCAGCATCTGTAGGAGGAATAAGGAGAAAACATTCCTTTGAAATAAGTCCTTTCCGAAGGAAGGAAAAGGAAAACCCCACTCAGTCTGTATCCGTTAACTGTATGGGGCAAGCTATATATAGAGTGTGGTTATAATTGACTATGTGCTATTGTGTTCTGGGGTTGGGCAAACCAGAGAAAATAAAACTACAGTATTAGCAGGATAGTCTTCCTGGAACTGTGTTACAGAGACAAGGTCCTGAAGTAAATAAACCACTGGTGGAACATCTAACCTAGATGTCAGTGTCCCCAGCTGAGACCCTTATGATCCTGAAAAAGATGTGGGTAGCACTTTCCTGTGGCCCTTTTCTGTGCTTTTGTCAACATCATGTCTAAGACAAAGTGCACCAGTTATGCCATGTTTTGAAAGAGACAGAAGTTGGGATATTTCTGGTCCAGCAAGAAGCAGGAAGTCTTAGTTTCCTGCTTCCTCATCAGTGGAAACCTTTGCTTTCTTTTGTGGCTTCTTGCCATCTTTTTTTTTGCCTCGAAAATTATTCTTCTGCTTCAGGAATTCTTACTGTAGCTACCTACAAATGAACTAAAAATCCCTTTTGTTTCATGGACCAAGAGCCTTGTGAGTCCAGCACTTGCAGCTGGGATACTGTTGCAAATCCCGTGATATTTGACAAATGTGTGTGTGCTCCATCTTCTGCAGTCACATGACAAAGTTAGACTTCCAGCTTTTAATGCAGAAATACGGACCATGCATGTTGCAGCCCTTCAGAATGCAGATGAAATGCAGAACCTACACTGCTTTCCAATCCCCAGTTTTCCAGCAGTGTAGTTAAGATGCCTGCAATACTGTCATTCCTATCTGCTGGACCATTTGCCACTCCCTGTTGCAAACTGGCACTCTAATGAGTGTAGACTTTGAGTGGATTTTGGTGTGTGTGCACACTCATCTGACTCACAGCCATAGAGGCAGCTGACCATGAGCAAACTGTCCCTCCCCAGTGCGAGTCTGTCTCTGGGTCCAGAAATGTACATGCCTTGCCCAGTTTGTCACTATCTACTGTCTTTTCAAGACCTGTAGATGCCAACTGGTTTCTTGAAGCTCTGGTGTTGTTGCAATGTCAGACTATTTTGTAGGGAGCATGGAACTGAGCTTGAGTAGAGCCTCCTTGTTTGTGTTGCTTTTACAGGCAGTGATGGCATCTGTAGAGATCTCAGACCTTCCCAACCCTTTCCTTTCCTTCTCTGAGGACTGGGTAAAGAGCTGAGTTTGACCCTTTACAGAAGTGGATGGCATTCCAAATGGGATTTTGCACAGAGTAGATAAGAGGTTTGAAATCCCATCCACTTCACTCCCAGGATGCCAGAGCCACTCCAAGGCTGAAACACATACCACAAGCAAACTTCATGCTTGGGTGAGTTCTGTCTCAGGGTTAGTTGAAGACAACAGTGAGCTTTTCCTCACGAAGGGAGGTCTGTTTAAAACCAAACAAAACAACTTTTTGGATCACTTATGAATTAGGATAATTTTGAAAAGAACAGTGTAATAACAGGGTAGAACAACTTGTCAGGTCTGCAATTAACATCAATATATGCTGCTTAGCTCTCTTTATAGACATATAAACACATTTCAAACAGCCAACTCATTAGAAAAATCATGACTCCTATACATACAGCATAAAGATTTCAGGCTGTTGAGCACTGCTCACCATTATTTTTAGTTTATGAAAACAAAAGTCTTAATTATGCTGCCAATGACAACAGCATCATTAGCAGCCAGATGTTTTTACCTTAAATTAAAACACACAGATTGTTTGGGGGCTTATCTGAAAACAGAGGTACACTTAATGAAGTTGGCATTGAAACATAAGGCCCTCTACGTGACAAGATGACATTGCAAAGTCTTTTAAGACCTCTGCAAACCTGGCATCCCAGTCACATGCTGTCCATAGCTGTTTCTCAGCCTTGCTTGGAATAACAGTCATCTGCAAGACAGGAATCTTATGTCATTTCCCGGGATACCTCTAGAGCAGTGCAATAATCCAGAGCCAGGGCACAGGGCTGATAATTTTCACATTATCACTGTGGTGTTACACTGTTCGGTGTATGTCCATTAGTTCAATATCAGCTAGCACCAGGGTATCCTGGTCTGGGTCTCAGGTTGTTATACACTGTCCTGGGCCTTGGGGCAAACTGCTCGTCATGAGCTGCTGTCCCTAGCATTTTTGGACACTAGGAAATCCTGGAAAACATCCACTGCACACCAAGAGTGATGCTGGCTACTTCTACTTCCACATACAGGACATTTTCCACCTGCCTCTTTCAAATCTGCCAATACCATCATGCGGATATTTGGGGGAGGGAGGAGGGTTTTAGCTCTTCCCAGAGCCTAGTAGTATACTCTCAAAACCTGGAAGATGGACCTTTGTGTTGCGGCTGAAGATCAAGCTGCCAGAAAGCAGGTGCCAGCTCCATGCTTTCTGCCTCCTCTCCATTCCTGAGGGAGGTTGCTCCTCTGTGCAGTATGTTTCTTGCCCAAAAGTGCCATGGCACAGTCCCAGAGACCAGCTGCCCCCACATTTTTCTACCCACCCCTTTCTTAAGGGTCCCCACCTCCCTCCAAAGTCACCCTCTCTGGGTTGCTGTTGTGGCACAAGGTAAGGGAGGGGAGCCAAAACATGGCTAGTGGGGCCCTGGCAGGGCTGTGCACTGCCACAGGTGTAGAGGGGCTGGCTGGGGCCTGGTGGTTTGGGTGGACAAGGGTGCATGCTCTCTTTTCCCTGATTTATCACTCCTGGAAGAATGGCCACAGTTGCCATGCTGGAGGAGCTGCTATCTTGATTAACAGAGCAGGCAAGAAGCAAGAGACAGCCCTCCTGGCCCCTCTCCCTGCATCTCTGCAGCTTTTCCTTGCCCAGAAGATTAGAGATGACTGTGTTCTCTGGCTGTGTCGTCCCTGTCCCCCAGGTCAGACCCATACTGCACAGCCGAGCTGTCCCATGCCCCACTGAGCAGGGGACCCTTGCCCATGCCATGGCGTGGTGGCAGATTATTTGCACCAACTCCATTTCTCCTCTGTGTTTTCTGTCAAAAGCAACTGTTTGCTTTTGTGCACTGGCTCTTGCATGTCCCAAACTGCAGAGTAAGGCTGTAGAGAATAATTGTTGTGACTGCTTCTTGTGGTGTAGACTTTTTTTGTGTGTACATTACAGTATTTGCAATTTGAAGATTTATCTTTACACCATTTCTGCATCAGAAACAGTATTTCTCCTAGTCTTCTCACTTAAGCCTGTCACTGGGTCATTTTGCTATTTACCAAATTTCTTCTATTTTGACAACATCTCTCTGACATTGCACAATCCATGTGAAAATTGCAAGTACAGTAAGAGCATCCCTCCCTGCTTCTTGCTAGGATGTCTTTTAACACTCAGCCTCCTTTTTCATGCTGCCATATCAAAATATTTACAACCCATGTTTTCCCATCATCAGATTGTATGTTTTTAAATTCAGTTTCAAAATTAAGGGCAGGGAAAATTATGATCATTTCCACATTAGTCACTCTATCCAGTTCCTTTGGAGTGATGAATGAATCAACACCCATTCTGACTTACTGTAGGGGTAAGTATGTGTAATTTGAGTGATTTTTGGTTGCTTGATAAAAGTGTTTGCTGCTGTGCTGCAATGCAAAATGCGGGGATGTGTGAGGAAATACTTGCAGCAGGCACATGCTTCTTGCCTTTGGTCTCTGCCAGTTTCAGTTTTGCAATGCCAAGTTTGATGACAGCCTGCCTTAGGATGTAAATGAGCTTGGTAAAAGGACCTGGTAGATGGTTTCCAATGCACCGTCTCTGCATCGTGTAGGGCTGCATGTTGAAGAGACGATTTATTTTGCATTCCCCTGTACTGTTTGCCAAGGTGTGGTTCAGTGAGAGGATGGGATATGTCAGCAGCAAATGCCACAATTCAGACCTGCTGAGGAAGGGGTCCCCTTGTTTGGCAGCCGTGGGTGTGGCAGGGGTGTGGGTGCCAGCTGTCCTTGGTGCAGCCAGGGCTGGCAGTCACGATGTGGGATATCCAGGGAGCATGGTGGACATGGTGGCACCCCCAGGACAGGCGCTGCCATTGGAATGCCTGACTCTGTTCAGAGCGAGCCTAGAAGTGAGAAAATTTTGAGGCTTGGCATGAGCTACAACTTGTATGGCAACAAAAGATAAGCTCACTGGAGTGTATGAGCCAAAAATGAAAATAAATTTCACTGGGTGTTTCAGTGCTGTCAGGTTGGTTCACTCCCTGCTTTGCCCTTGGGCACGGCTCTGCTCTTCACCCACGCTGTAGGTATAAGTGTTTGCATTCAGAGTTCCAGTCATAAACAAGCCAAATATTTCTCTTGGCAGGGAACTTTCTGGACCCCACATTGAGAGCAGTCATGAACCAGCACACATCGTTTGGCCCTGGGGTGAGGGTTGACTCATGCCATGGAGAACTGACTAGGACTGAACTTGCCACTGATCACCAAGGCTTTTGCGCAAGGCTGGTGCACAACAGCATCACTGAAGACGTTAATAATTTGGCATGACTTTGTTGCAGCAGGTCTGCTGAAGCAATGGGTTCATTATTCAGTTGCCAGCCTGAAAGCTGTGGCTGCTGCTCTGCTGGTACTTGCTCATCTGCTTTCTGGGAGAAAGCCTCTTCCAGTGACTGACAGTGCACCCAGACAAAGCAGATGAGTCAGGCTGGTTTTATATTTGTGTTTCAGGTAGACCAAGGGGCTGAAACCATGCCAGATTAGCAGCCCTGGTTCTTGAGAGAGGTTGCAAAAGAGCTGGACTTCAAGGCATGGCTTTCATATCTGAGGGCTTTTCTAATGACTTCTTAACTAATTGACTTGACTTTGGCGGGGAGACAGCTAGTGGCTGAAAAGGATTAAAACTGTTAGAAATGAACAGCTTTGAAGTGGTTGAAACCCTATTAAAATTTGGATGGCAGATTTCTTTCTAATAGTGTTTTTTAACTGCTACAACCTGGTAGGGTGAGCTCGTCATGCAAAACTCTATGGAGAAAAAAGGAAAGTCTAGGTAAGTGAAGCAGAGTCTCAGGTCTGCTGCCACTCAGTTATTTGATAGCTGTTGGATACCATGTGTAACCCACGTATCACACAGATGTTGTTTTCAAGAGAGAGTATTCTTTGTCATGGGAATATTTTCCTTTTATCATATTTCTGATCTGACATAGCATGACTCCACTGTGGTGCAACTAAATACTATATCATTTTCCGTGGCCAAATGAAGCTTGCTTGGAGAAACAATCTGCTGTAGAAATTACTCCAATTAGGACTTTCAGCACCAACCAAATGGTGATCCAATTCTGCAAGGCTCTAAGCAAGACTGTGGCAGATGATAGCCTTTAAGTAGAGGTTACGGAAATTTTCCGAAAGAATGATTTTATCTTAGAATATGCTGATTTTCTCAGCTGTAAAACATCATATGGAAACATGCTCCTTTCAGCTGATTTTCTGTCAGTCACCCGGAGCTCCAACACGACCTTGCCTGTCAGGCAGTTTCAAAACTTTCCTGCCAGCCAGGTTTCCTCAGAAACTTTGCGGGCTTACTGCCAGCTTACCTCTCCAGTGACTTAGAAAACTGCCTGAAAGATGGCATCAAAGTAAGTACTGCAGGGGCTTTTGGGGTCCTCAGCTCAAGGAAATACCCACTGGATACTCTGCCCCAAGGAAATGCACGTTATGGTTTCCAGACTCCCAAGCCAGCTGGCATCTTCACTGTCACTATGGAAGGAGCTTTGGTGTCAGACCCAGCCCTCCAAGGGCTCTGAAGCTTCCTTCTTGGCTTGGGTTCCCCCCGCAGTTCATGGTCTGGAAGTCCTATGTCCATGGTCCTTGTGTGGTTCCCATTGTGGTGCTGACAGGGCTGTGACTTTCCAAACTCCTCAGTGCACAAGCAGTTAGCTTGGCTGTTGCTGGAAACCTGGAAGACATGCTGTGCATCATGAACAAAGTTATTCTGGATTTTAGTTCCCTGAAAATGTCTGTCATTTGTCTTTTTGCCCATGTTAAAATGTGAAAAAGGCCTTGGGCTGTCCAAAAGCGATCATGGAGCACGTATTTGGTTTCTCAGGCCAATCCACTATTAGGTCTGGGTTCAGCAAGTACGTGCAGGAGCATGGTTTTAAGTTCATGAGTAGTTCTGCTGAGACAAGTCAGCGTATCCACTAACTTAAAACCAGGCTTGTGCTCAACACTGCCCTGAACTGGGCCTATGGGAGTAAAGTGTGTTTTCTACAGATCACAGAGTAGGTCATAGTTTCCTTGGGGGCATTTCAAACCAAGACCTGATGGCTAATGAAAGGCAAATTGTATTACTCTAATTTACATGGGCACTCAGCTGCAGACCTCTGACACATGTTCAAGGAGATCATGTCTGGAACTACTTTTAATCAATCATAACTCCTGCTGGCATGAATCTGTAACAGGAGTAACTTAATTAATTCAGTGCAAATGAACTTTACAGCTACCACATAATGAGAACAGACATTATATAGCTATTCTCCATATAGCTGTGTAGCCTCCCATGTAAAAGGATCATCAGGTCTACACAATGCACTAGGTGCTTGTGTACAGTCATAATGTCAGTCAAGGAGAACATAACAGTGGTCTGGTCTGTGCTCAGTGAGTGTCTGTATCTCAGTACCACATATGCATGTTTTATGGAGTTCTACATCATAGCTATAGATTAAAACCTCTTCTTATTATAAACCAAAAGGAGAAGTTATTCCTATAAATGAGATTGATTTTGTGGTTTCTCATCTTCTTTCACAACACTGTGTGCTCTCATTGTGAAAAAAACTTCTGGAAAGCCTCTGTAGGTAAGGATCAATGAGTGTTTCTTTGATAATGGCCTTATGTATGCATTTTTACACAATAGTTTTGCATTATTTTGGCTAGAGAAAGGGAGAGGTTCAGAGGGAGGCAGGAAGGAAGGAAGGCAGGCAAGAGGAAGGCAGGAAGGAAGGAAAGAAGAAATAATGTAAAAAGCTGAAACTCAGACTGTAAAAATGTGGATGGGAAGCTCTCCCATTTCACCATCATTTTTAGAGTGGATGGGACTGGCACTTAGCCATTCCCTTTCCATAGTCCCCGTGCCATTAACTAACCCAGCTGCCAAGCAGAAAGGGTTTGTGCATCCTTTCTGGCAGTATTTTTCCAAAGGTCATATCCAATCTTTCTATGAATAATCTAGCGAACGTGATAGTGCATTTTATCGTGCACTCTCTATATGACCTTACTGGTTTTGGCCACAGTGCTATAAGAGACTCCTCATAAGCACTGGCAGAGCCATTTCTGAGTAGCTCACACCCCTTCGGCTCAGAAGCAGAGCTGTTGCTTTCCTTCATGCAGGAAAGGTGTTATTCTGCTCTGATGGGAAAAGGAAGCCTAAGGCTGTTACCATCCTGTTCTTGTCAGACATTTCTCATGGATACACTCCCGCTGAAGTGCACAGGGTATTTCTACCAAGAAGGGCTCTTAACAGGTTTGGCAGTGCTGTGCAGGCTCATGGTAATTACAGAGACATCACTCAGTTTTCAGAACATTATACAAGTCCTCAGCCACAAAAGTCCACTTGATTTTAGGGAGTAAAACCTTGTGAAAATTACTTTCAGGGTTCATGTGTTCCAAGCATAAGGAGGGGGCCATGCTTTTCTGTGATTAATTGTATGTTTACAGTTTTACTGAACAAAACCTGGCTTAAGTTTGCAATACGAAATATGTCCACTGAACAAAAACATCCAATTAACATGGTCCAATTAAAACTTTAAAAGAAATAATCTTCAGTTAACAAACACCAGATGTATTTTTCAGGGTTCTCTCACTGCTATTATATTAATAATTTATAAGCTATGTCCATTTGAGCACTTATTTGGTAAAGAATACTATTGCAAGATTGTCTTTCTAAATATTATGCCAAAAATAACTACTTCCCTGATCTTGAAACTGTTAAAACATCAGATTAAAAAAGAGGGAGAGAGTTTGGGAGGGAAAGCATACTCAATATTTTTTAAATACAAAATCACCATTTAATCTATTAAACAGATTGAGTTTTTGCTGCTTACAAAAGTCAGAAATGTTACATGTTACAGCTTTGTGGGGAAAATTACGTTACTCATCTGCTAAAGCAGCACACGTGTTACAAGTGTAGAACTGATGTGCCAGCAGAGAGAATGAGCAATTTTCCAAGAAATGTAGACCACAGCCAAGAAGAGCAAATCAAGGGACAAAAAATTCAGAGATTTACTGTAGTCTTTTTGCACTCCAGATATTCACAATATGTGGGTACAGAGCTGCAGTTTCACCTTCCAAGATCTCCATGTCTTCTGATCTTCGAAAAGTACTTCTAGACAAAGAGATGTGTACAAAAAGACATTTTTTCCTCCCACCTTACACAAGGTCCTGAATGATCAGTGCATTCACCTGAGGCTTAAGACATCAGATGCTTTCTGAAGGTGCCTTACATCCAGCTGCAGGAGGGACTAACATGACTGTGTTTCTCATCTCAGCCCAGGAGGCAGATACACAACGTTAGGTCAGATGAATTTGGACACAAAACCCCAGTTCACAAAATGGGGTTTTCAGTCATTTGCTGGATGTTTCTTCAAATGTGCAGGGTGGCAGTGTATGTCAGTGGCTGTCATTTCTTTTGGAGACTGTAGGTCAATTCTGCAGCAGGCCAGTGTGTTTTGATGGGATCTGGTGTGTAGCAATGAGGCTCTGAGCACACTCTGCCCCAGTTACAGCCATCACTTTGGCCACAACTCCTCAGGTCCCCCCACTGGTCTGCTTGGGGGACCTTTGTGGAAACTGTATATAGGAAAAGGAAGAGTTCCTTTTTTTTTTTTTTTTTTCCCCCAGCTCCAGTTTATTCAACATGGTCACACAGATGAAAGAAGGGCTCTATGTGGGTGTGCATTAGTGTCCATATTGGATTTATGTTTGGGAGCACATTATACTGGTATTATTTTGTGTTGTAATACATCTATGTCTCAGATCTACAGATAGATAGATCTATGTTTTGTTTTGTAATCTGTTTTTCCACTTTTGACGAACATTATCACTACTGCACTGGACAGCACTGGGAGGGCAGTGGATCAAGAATGATCAGTCAAAGAGGAAAGTAACCTTTCAAACCACCATGCTGTGTATCTGGATTTGAATGCCTTCAAAACGACAAGGGAGAGATAATCTGATGAAATAGGAGCCATTTGAAAAGACAAGATTCTCTGTGGAGCTGGAAATTAAGTGGAAAAAATGAAGATTCAAACCCGAATTGTTTCTGGAGTGATATTGGGAAATGAAAACTACAAGGTCTCTGTGGTCAGAGAAGACACATTCTTGGATTTCCTTGTCTTGTGCCATGACAGGGAGGCTGCACAAATCCAGAGCAAACCTCTTCAAGTGACACCTCCTCATGCTCTTAGTTTGGTCTTCATCCCATTTCCAGCAATTTCACTTAACTGCCCATCAGCCTGAAATCTTCTTCAAGGATGATAAACACTAGATTATCTCACCTCCTCAGGAAACTGTTGTAAGAACAAAAAACAGTGATTGTCTAGAGTGTGGCTGGGTCTGTTTTTCCTGTGTATTGTCAAAGTTCCTGCCTACTACTGCTGCCCCTTGTATGGGTCCTTTACTCTGTTTTGTCTCACTCCCTGGTTCAAGGTACAGACATCATTTTCCTCGTCTCCATCTCTTTTTCCCTTCTGCTCTCCACAGTATTTAGGGCACTATTTTACCGATATGGACTTTGTCTTTTAAGGGGAAGATGTCAAAGGTTTAAAAATGACATGTCTTTGCATCATGACAGGGCCTCATGTGACAGTGCATTTTGGTGATCATGCCATAGTCACTTAATTCTTTTCCCAGAGTATGAAATTACATTATCTCCCAAGATTGGGACAAAGGTGCATTATCTTAATGGTTAATAGCGATTCCGTAGGATGGGGGCAAAGGGACTCAGCTCAGGTCACAGGTATTCTCATGCAGCATCTCATTAGCAAGACAAGCCTTCCTCCAACCAAATGCATCAAAAGGCATTTTACATCCTTCTAAGAGGCTAAAAAAGTACCATGGATGACACTTGCTTTAAAAAATAGCCACAGTGCCTTGTGCTGAACCAAAGACACAGCACACCCAACAGTAACCTGACTTTGGTGATTGGTTTCTCTTTTTGGCAGAAATGGAGGTGTTGAAAATTCTTCTGATCTTGAGCAGTGAGTTGAGAGGAAAACCTGGTAGAGAATCCAGGAGAGAAATCAGGGTCCTGAAGTTGGTGGGAGTCTGCTGAATGGGGAGGGCATTTCATCTGAGAAGCCCAGCTTACCTGTACCTCAGCCTTTCCCTAGCCTTCTGTATTTTGTGGTTGTGTTTAAGTAATTTTCTAGTGTAAGCTTATAATAATTTAATTCATCATATTATTAACTGTTATTTTAGATGACTGATTGATTCATTTGAGTTCAGAATGGAGAGTGATGGTGCTCTTTATTCTACATGGTAGTTTTCCAAAAGGTCATGGACAAATATATTTGTTCCTGATGTTCTCTCCCCTCTCATTTTTCAGGATTCCTAATTGTTTTGCATAAACTGACTTTGTTATAAACAACAAATGGCAATGGTAGAAAGCACTGCCACATGCATTATGGCACAGAGAAAAATACATTCTTTTTCTCTCTGAACACATGCCAGTTTTAGTGGAAATCATACATATGCAGGCAAGGAATTGGAAGAGGTGTATTCAGGAGGTCTGTTGAGTCTGTGGGAGTATTTGTGTACGTACTTGTCTGCAAAAAGATAGAGAGAATGTTGAAAACTGGGAACAGTATCATCTGACAGCTCTGTGGTGACTTATATAGTCTTGATTTAACAATTTACTTTAAAAGACAACGTGGGATCCTGTTTTGGGATCCTGTGGGATCTCCATTTATGCAAGGCACAGTTTTGTTTCCTCTGTCTTCTCTAGTAAGCTGCAACATACCAAAGTTAGCATTACCTGGGCTGTTTATTTTCAAACTAATTTTGAAGTGAATGCAGTGCCAATACAAATTACCAAATGGACAGGAGAGAAACTAAAGTCTTCTGGTTTTTGGTTTTACTGCATTGGCTGTGGTAGTGCACACTGCCCCCTCATATGCATGCCTAAAGGTTGTAAGCTGAGCTGGAGAAGACACACTTAAATTCCTGTGACATGTCACAGATAATTAAAGGCATTGGGGACTCTCCCTGTACATCACATCACCCTTATGCCCCAGCCCCTATCCTGTCTCCACATGTTAGCTGTGGTTGAGGTTAAGATGGATTTCACCTGGTGAAACTATTTCTTACAGGCTTCCTACAGGTGGAAGCAAACACCTGTTCTTTGGCTCATTTATAAGTATTTCCTTTGTAACAGTGGGGAACAGGAATATATTTTTTGCAAAATGAAGGTTATAGTCTCACCAAGTGAAGGAGCTTAGATCTTTGACATGCCCCTGTGGTTACCATGGCTAACTCTGATCCTGGTTGCTGCATACTGCTTGCTGTTCTCCTCAGAGATCAGGCCAGAATTGCTCAAGTCTATGAATTTTTTAGACCTATTGGTTAGTCATATTTTCATTTTGGGAACCAATTTGGTATAAAAAGAGAAAGTGCTCCTGCAGCTCATATTCTGTGAAAGCCAAGTCAAAGGTGACTCCAGGGTCCTACCTCATTACCTGCTCATTTCTTCTGCTACATTCTTGGTCCTTGAGGAGCAATTGAGATTCTAGTTTGACATGACATAGAAATCAGATAAAACTGTGTGATCAGTTCTTTGACAACCTCATTGTGAGAGCTTACTTACCTTCAGATGCCAGGGAAGACTTGGTGTCTCTGTACTGCCCCCCTCTTTCTTCAACTGTACTTACTCATCGTTTCTTCTCCACATGCTGTAACACCACTGAGCAGGGATACTGAAAGAACATGTGCTTTAACAGTGCCCTGAAAACCTAGACTGAGTTTTTCTAATCAAAGAGCAACAGAAAAATGTTAGGAATTCAATAAACTAAAGCCTCAGAAAGAATGTGAAGACTATGAATAAGAATTCACTCTGCCAAGCCATCCTGTACCCAAATCTTGATTTGTTTTTACTTTTCCAAGAGATGTTTCCATTCTTTAGTTGCTTTCAGTTATCCCAAAGGGATCTGTACAGCCTTAAGCAATAAGGCAATGTTAAAAAAGAAAGCAAAACTACTGAGACACCCAACCTCCAGCCAGGCTTCTAAGAGATAATTAAAATGCAGTCCTTCTGGATAGACAGGGTGTTAAGAACTTTCCTGTATCATACCAGTGGAATAAAATCTTTTAGAAATATAAGAAACTGTGACAGTGAGTAGCGCATGTGATCTGCTTCCCAGTTTCTGGCAACAACTGATACTGGTGGGTTTTTGCATTGCACAGAGCACGAGATGAACATAGCACGAGTCACTGTGTGCAACAGCATTTCCCACTGGTAGCAACAGTAAGGTCAGTGTTTAACTAAAAGTTCTACATTAGTTTTTCTGTTTTTTTTTTTTTTCAGTTCTAACTTGTAGCCTCTATTATTTTTTTGTAGTCCCTATTTCCCCCTCCCCCCACTCCCCACCCCAAACTGAAAGCTTTCATGCTCGTAAAAATAAGTATTAACTGCATAGGACAATGGAGAGCCTCTAATAAAAAAAATATACACATTTTGCAGAGAAAAAAAATGCACAGATGAAACCAATTTAAGTAGCAGAATGCTGCTTAGTGACTGTACCCTCAGCATTGCTGGTTTGTGTATCTGTAGGTAACAAATTCCTTTTATTCCCCATTATAAGCATAATTGTTCTGATCATCAAGAAACCTTCTATCTAAAACCAGACAGGTAAAATAAAGCTTTTAGCTGTGTGCATTGTAAGTAATTTAAAAGATCTTTTTAAAAGAATTTTTATCCAGCTGTATTGCATGAATAATAGGAAAATTATTTATAACTTCCTTTTTTTTAATCATTGCTTTTTCCCCTTTTAAGTATATCAAAAGCACAGGCTTCTGCTCACATTTTGGTTTTCATTTGCTAAGATTAAGTGTTTCCTTTTTTTTTCTTTTCTTGTTAATGTTGTTTCTGATGATCTGCGCTGTTTCTATGTGCTCCTAAACTCCATAATTAATTTTTCAGATATATAGATCCATTGGCACATGCAAGTGTTAGTCTTAAAAAAACAAGGCCAACTGTGCACAGCATCAAAGCGTGTCCATAAAAAGAGTAACCAGGGCCTTGGCTGTGAGCAGGGAAATACAGGTCTGCCCTGTCTTTGGCCAGCTGTGACCAAGTCTCTTCATTTCTTCTTCCCTTTCCACAAGTACCTTGCTGGCAGTACAACATGATGCTTTCCTGATGTGACAAAAGTTGGAATCTGCTGCCTTAGGAAATGTATGAGGCAAGCAGGGCCTCACACGATCAATGATGGCACAGGCAACCATCACAGTAGGTTTCAGACTCACTTGGTCCATTGAAATAAAAGTGTACTTCACAAGGCCAATATTGCTGACACAACAGAACATGACTATATCAACTTGCTGCTTTAAGTCCTCAGCTTCCTAAATCATTTCAAGGTGTAGAAACAGCTTTCTACCTTGTTTGTTTTTAATCTGGTTCGGTGGGAAGGTCTGGATTTTACAGGAAAATCTGTAGCACTGTGGCATGACAGGGTCAGGGAGCCAAGGTCGTCATCTATCCACCTTGGATATGAGAGACTTAAAACTGTTTTTGGAAGGGACGATTGCTTTATCAAAATGAGGGAGGCTGTCCTGGAATGCAGTGCCTTTTATGTGAGGCAGGCATGCATCTGATCTGGTTTTCCATCTCTCTGTCAATCGGCAGCAGCGCTTTGCTGCTCGGCACCATTAAATTTCTGGCAGTGGAGACAGAGATAGCTGCAGGTTTCCCTTGAAGTCTGTCCAAGCCCCCTTTGGCCAGACCCATGAGCTACACACAGAGGGATCTCTGGGTTCCTTGGAAACAGAGTAAGCCTGAAACATTTCTACAAAATTTATTAACTTTTTCTACCACTTCACATTTCTTTAGTGGCTTGGCCCTCCTGGATTTCACACTGCTGTCTTTACTGGCTGCTCAGAACTTGTCTAGTTTTGTGGTTAACATTAATAACACAATATATCTGGTTTATGTTTGAAGTCTGTGAGTAAATGAAGATGGCATCTGTGGGTACCCACCCCCGCGCCGGCACCAGCACATGCTGCTCTCGGGCGGCTGCTCCATCTCTGTACTGCCCCAGGACCTTGGCACAGACAGATGCTCAAGTGCACGCCTGACTCTGGGCCCTCAGACCATACACTAACACCACAGCTCTTGGCTTCTCATTCTCGTGTGAGCTGTAGGGCTTTGTCCTCTCCCGCACGGATGAGGGTGTGACAGGTCACATCCCCACGGTGTTTGCAGAACAGGATTCCCACCTGCCTGGCATTGAGGGGAGCTCACCTCCTTTCACACACAAACCTGGGCCACCCCTCTCTCATGGTGTGGGCAGTGGTGTGAGCTCTTGCCATGGGACGTGCTCTGTGCTCCGAGCTGTGAACACAGGATTCTCTCACATAAACTCCGCTGCTGCTTTTTTTGCTTATTGCTCTTTCCCACTGTGCAACTAAACGGGACATGTTTGCTCCTTGTCAGTAGAAGAGAACACTGACCACAGAAAGAGTGAGTTTATCAGGGAATGTATCCAAGTCCTCAGAGTCCAGATGATAAGAAAGTACATAGAAATATCGCAGCTCCACATTCTCCTTTCTGTTTCCCATTACAAATATTTATCAGTTTGTCTTCCCCTGAATAGGAAATATAAAGGATGCTTTTTAGTTAAAAAAAATAGCAGACTTGCAACTTTTCAGCATAAGCCAGATTTATGAAAATTATAATTACAGTATTAAGTTCTGCTATTCTAGTCCTATATTAACTCTGCAGGAAAAATTGTATCCAAGAAACTCATAGGAAACTGATATTAAACTGTGAATCCCCATTCTTTTCAAAGAGTAGCAAATCTGTATATGTATCATATCCTGAAGAGACACTGGTTTCTGCAGTATTTTCTCTCCCAGAGCACTGATGAACCTTAGAAACAGTGATTTTTTTCCGGAAAGGAACATAAAATTAAGTCAAATCTTTGCAACAAACTCACTGCAAGTTGGGATCAAGTTGTGTATGTCCTCCAATGATGTTTTGAACCTCACATTGGAATGGTCTGTTTGCTCTGGCCCTTGTGAACCAGGCCTCTCCCCGAAAGGCGGTGTTTTGATTTAATGGTCAAACAATGAGTTGAAGAGGGCAAAGGGTTTCTTGATGCCAGTGAGATAAATGGGAGGCAATATGCTTCAAGGGAGGTCCTGCAGTGATTTACAGTGGACAGCAATTGTTAATAGGCCAAGATTAGCTTTCTACTTCTCCAATAAATGTGTCGGGTTGGAATGCAAGTGTGCAGCCCCAGTGTCAGCTTTATGGCCCAAGGAACTTATGTTATTGAAAGCACAACAGCTTTCTCAGCCCACTTGTGTTGGTTGCCTTTTTCCTTGATCAATCTCTTCCCTTGATGACCCTTCTGAGTCTTGTTATTTTCTGTGCTGTCTCTGTTCTGATGTCCTTGCATTGGCTGCACTGAGGCCAGAGGGTTTGTGGCAGAGAGAAATATATGTAAGAGGGCTATGCAACAGGTTTTGTGTCTGCAAGCAAAGGCCAGAGATCACCACAGCTTGGAGCTTTCTTCAGGTGGTGTGTGTGCATGCATATGTTTTTGTGTGTGAATGCTATTGTTTGCTTTATTTGAATAAGAAATTACCACAACTTTTAAGAAAATGTTTGCCTACCAGGCAGCACAGATTAGGCTGAGAGTCAGACTCCTTGTTTTTCTCTACTTCTTTTGAGAAAGAGGTAAAATCCTTCAAAATCTTTAAGCAGTGTTCTATTTTTCATGGTCCAGTGGCCCATGAGGCTATTTATTATAGTGTGATACTGCTTTCAGGTAGGGGATGTGAATTTGTTTTGTGTCCCCAGCGTCCTCCTGTACCCTGCCAGTGGCTGCACCTGCTGAAGAGGCAATACACTTGAAATGATCACTCCTCCCATGTCTGGGCTTTTTTTTGCTACTGGATTCCCAGCTGATTAAGGCTGGTATCAGCCAAGATGGGGCTTGTTAACCTGGTACATTAGCAGGATGTGGGAAGAAGTATAAAGGGGAAAAGAACAAAATGGACACGTGTCAGAGAAGGAAAATTTTTTCTAGAAGTTCACCAGTGAGGTGAGAGCAGAGAGTCTCAGAACAACTGCAGCAAAAGTCAACTAAGGCAAAGTAAATGCTTAAGGAAGTTCAACCAGGAAACAAAGGTGCTGTAAAAACATCATGGATGTGACTTGTTCCCAAGAACAGTGTCACAACTAGTTGTCTGGGCTGGTTCCCACATACCAGTGACTCCTCCACCTGCCCATCCATGCTCTGCCCATACGCAGTCTATCGTAAAGGCTTCCTGTCTTCGTGTAGAAACTGAAAATAGGAAAATGTGAATAATCTCCCAAAACAAAACCTTACAAAAACACTTCACTGCATTACACAGCTTTCCCATTTGAGAGCAGGTAAGGGGGAGGATGGAGCATACGTACCAGATGGCAGGTGCACTGCTGGGCGCGTTGTTTAAAGTGAGTTCAGATCTTCTGCTGATGGGACAGGGCTGAGAGCTGTAGGGAAGTGAGGTAATGCAGAAAAGATGTCAAAGACAGCCAATACTTTTGAAGATAGATGTTTGTCTTTCTGCACAAGTAAAAGCTCTGTATTTGACTGTCTTTAGGGTTTTTTGGGGGAAGAGATGTTTTCCTGTGGGGAGGAGGAGCAGATGAATTTGACAGCTGCTTAAAGTGGAGCATGCTTTAATTTTTAAAATGTTTCATAATTCATTATTTTTAGTCTATTTTTTAAAAAAATGTTGTGCCCACAGATACACTGAAGTTGTGTTGAACACAGACGGCAAATTACCAGAAAAGAAAATCTAGTGTCTCTTATTTTCTGAAACTCATTGATAACTATGTCACTGAAATTGAGGCTGGGAGAAGGGAAGGGGGAAAAAATATAAAAATACTGTTCAACTTATTAATGAGATAGGATTTTCTGATGAAGCAAATTCACTGGTTATGGAGGAGGGAACACAAGCTTCATTTTCATGTTCATCTATTCACTATATAAAATCATTTAGGAGAGGTTGTTGATGGTGACAGCAGAGAACCTTTCTTGTTCACTCCACCCTCATGTATCCCCTGCCTTGTCACACCCCAAGCACTGCATTCCTGCATGCTCTCCCTTTGCTGTTGCCTCTGAGAAGACTGGCTTTTCCTGCCAGAAGGACAAAGGGGATTCCCCGCCTCACATGCATTTGTGCTCAGAAATGACCATGCTGAGCAGACATGTGCCTCTGTAGGCACAATTCATTCAGAAATATTGTTCTGAATCATGATTTTTAAAAAGTGTTTACTCCCATCCTTGGTGCAGCTCAGCAGTGACTCGAGTAGGATTCTGCTTGCAGCAGAGTCACTGTGGTTCTGGGAGATGTCTCGAAAGATAATTAAGCAAAACCCAGAGAGAGAGGGAACCTCTCCTTTCCTCATGAGGAATTTTCTAGGCTTCAGTGTACACTTGCTAGTACTGCAATGCCCTGAGGACATGCAGTATCTAGGAGTTAATGTGGAGTTGTATGGATTAGTAACTGTTCAGTTTTCTAATGTGGCAATGTAAAAAAAAAAAATCCTTAATGGGGATTATTGTCTTGGTTGTGTAAATATGTAGTTAGCTATACTTAAAATGCATTTTATCAGCCTCTTTGGAATCATTGCATTCTCTCATGTAAATATGTATTTAGGGCATTTTTAAAATGCAGGGTTTTGCCCTGATTATGTAAATATGCTTGTACACTAAAAATGGCAATTTCTTCTTCAACCCCCATGCCCCCCTTTTTTCTTCTTTAGAATATGAAAGTGAATTTCATGCTTAAGAAAGTGAGGAAGTACTAATACAGAATGGCTAAGAATATTTAGGGCAGGTCCTACATAGCCTTTCTCAAAGAGCCTGTCAGTCCACCTAATATAGCTATCTCTGCATTCCAGTCCTTGTTTTTTGCTGAGCCTGTTCATTAAGACTGTCAAAACTACCAGACTGGAAATTACTAGGCTGGCATTTTGGGCACAACTGACACGTTTTCTGTACCTCGTGAACTGGAATACAAAGCTTTCTTTATAGAAATATAATGTTCTGCTAATGACAGTACGATAGTAACCATAAATTTCATTCCTTTACATCAGAGAGAACTTGGATTCCTTTATCTTGTCTTGACTCCTATTAATCCCTTTTTTTCAATATTATCCTGAGTCAGTTCATTCCACTGATTAGTCGTATTAGTCAAATTGCAAGAATAAAAAGAGCCAGTTTTGACACCTTAGTGGAAAAAATTTCATTTTTCTTAGCTGCCTAAAAGTACATATGATGTCCTCTAGAGACAGCGGAAAAAGACTAGTACCTCTGAAGAGTGAGCTGGGGAGGTGCATTTTTGTCTTGAGTAGGCCAGATCTTTAGGCAGGTGAAATAAATGCCATCACTTCTGCTCACTCAGTTTTGTGGTACCTAAACTCTCTATAGGGCTGAGGACTCCTCATGGCTGCTACATGGAGAGGATTCCTTCAGTGGTGCACCCAAACGTCCTGATCTCAGATGACCCAGAGTAGGAATGACATTAGATTGGAGAGTGTCTTTCCTGCAGAGTGTCACCTATGTATGCCTGGGTTTCCCCCCTTTCCTCCTTCCCACCTTCCTCCCCATCCCCCTCCCAGCCAAACTCGGGAACTTTCCAGTATCTCACCCCAGGATGCAGAGAGAACTTTTCCAGGGTTTTGGGAATTACTCTGAGTCCCACTGTTGACAAGTCAGCAGCTGGTTTGAGGCTGGCACTACCCTGCAGACCGGAAGCTGTGTTTGCACAGTGCTGTCTCTACCCCATAATTCTCATGGGATCCACGCTGGAGCAGCACAGGCAGCTCAGCTGCTCTGCCCGCAGATGACTGAGTGCACTGTAGTTGCTACACTGGTTGGTGACTTTGTAACTCGTCCTTATGTGAGAAGAACTTTTGGCATAGCACATCAGCTCCACTTCAGTGCTAACCAGGTGAATCACAAGGAAAAGTGAAGCATTCGTCCTGTCCATCCCATAGCCTGCTCTGTGTGGATGCAAACTTCTGCAGTTATACTGGGCCTGGTTGCTAATGTGTCATCTTCCCTTTGAACATACGGGGCTAAAGAGGGAGGGGAAAAATTGTCGTGGTTTTGCCCTGGGTTAATTTGCTTTTACACCTCCCACACAATTACTATTAGTTGAGAGAAGGTTTATGCAGACAAAAGAGACTGG
>JAYRBT010000001.1:101338179-101400875 GCA_036023395.1 Myiotriccus ornatus
GGTTTTGTCCGGAAATCTACTTGGGCAAAACCATTCACAGCCCCAGGGACGGGCTGGTGGGCAAAACCACGACAAAATTTATGGAAAAAAGGGAAAA
Organism: Myiotriccus ornatus; assembly: GCA_036023395.1. Lineage (NCBI taxonomy): Eukaryota > Metazoa > Chordata > Aves > Passeriformes > Tyrannidae > Myiotriccus > Myiotriccus ornatus. Next base: position 101,338,277 of record JAYRBT010000001.1, read on the forward strand.
GACAAAATGGAAGGGATTAAGAAATTGTGTTTAAAAGAAAAAAAAAAAAAAAGGTAAGATCCAAATGCTTTTTTAAAAAAGAAAACCTACAATAATATGTTTTTTAGAGATGGGCTTTGCCGCCCGGTTTATTCACTGGGGTTTTCCATCATCATTTCCATGTGGTGCATTCTGACTGCTCAGTTTTGAGGGTTTCTCTCCAAGCCTCAGATAGCAAACATTTAATCTGGGGAACTCCCTTTCTGTTCTCTCCTCTTCCCAATAGTATTGACTGAGTTCCTGTACAAGTTTTTAAGATTTGGTTTGTATGGTGAAGGGAAAGGAGGGATTTTGAGCCCTGCAGATCTTTAGCTGGTGTAAATTGTCACAACTTCAGTGACTTCAGCAGAGCTCTCATGCAGTGGTTGAGGAAACTACACCCTTGTTTTGGCTTTCTCTGTCGAAGGCCTGCTGGGAAGCCCAAATTAGCAGCCAGATGAGAGAGAAAGAACAAGAGCAATGACACAAAATATTTTTTGTCTTTTTAAACAGAAGACCATTGATGTAAATGCCTTCATCCTGGAACATTTAAATTTTTTGTCACAGCTGTTGTCACTGAGACAAGTTATTCTGCAAAATGGGGCATCCCCATCCACAGATGAATAGTATTTTAACCACAATGCACAGGCAAATTTTTGTTTAAAATAAGAGAATAGTGGGTGATGAAGAAGCTTCCTTTTAATTTGTTGTTTCTTATAGGTTGCAGACTGGAAATTATCCCCAGAAAGCTGGGAGCACTGTCTTTCATAAACAAATCAATGCATATTTGAAAAACCCTAGACATAAGAAAACCAATTACCCAATAGAAGAATCTTTCTGTTGGCTTTGGTGGCCCTTGGATGGGTTTAGAAGAATTTTTCATAAGGAGAACATTTAGGGTAATAACTTCCTTGCTTCAAAAGAGAGAAATTGTGGTTGCTGTGGCAGTAATTTGAATATCATTTGAATATCATCTCTGCTAACGTCCTTGGAAATGTGCCCTTCAGCCAGCGCATGTCCTTGCTTTACTGCTTTGCTGCACTGATGGTCTTATTTCTGGTAGCTTGAGTTGAGATGCCAGCTGAGAATTCAAGCTCATTTTTGTATTCAGGTACAAAAAAATTTAAATCTAACTACCACAGAGATTTTTCATCCTGGGAAAAGGCCTCCTCTTAAAACTCTTACTGCCCAAAGCAGGGAATGCAGTATTCAGACTTGTTGATGCCTAGACTGGTTGCTAAATCCTACAATTTGCAGGATATACATTATGTAATAATAAAATATCTGTGTATAGATTTAAAATGCTACATTTAGATGCTTTTTAGAGTCTCTGTGGAACAGTTCATTAATGGATTATGGGAATCATAACTTACTAGTGGGAACACTGCTGTAGTAGTGGTGAGCTGGACAGAAGGCTGGGTAGACTGATTTCAGCTTTTTCCTTATAAAGGATCATTGCAGTGTAGGGCTCAACATCTGAAATTCCTGGTCTTCAATAACTATGGGTGCCTCAAATCTCTAAAAATTAAGCTAATAGAGTATTTCTCCAAAAGGAAAGGGAAATACATTAAGGAAAGAGGAGTAATAAGGGAACTCAGAGAAGAGGAAGTATGGATAAAACATGTTGAAGAAGTCCATATGTGGCAGTAATTGTTCAGGTCCAAAGAGAAATCTTGAGGATCCAAGATCTTTCTTATTTGATTTCTCTGTGAGGATGTTTGCTGCAGTTTATGGAAACGGAGGCTACTAGTAAATTACCTTGAAGACATACTCCTTCAACAGATCTACAAACATTTGCCTGCAGGGGAATGAATGTTTTTGCTATAGACAATCAAAGCAAATGCAAGAGAACAGACATCATCCTGCACCTTTGCTGAAGACCTGGTGGCATCAACTTCAAGATGGTCAGAGCAAGGGCCTCAGATTACCAAGTAGCCCCAAGACCAACACACTCTCCCGGCCAGACACAATACAGTGTTGGTAGGGGAGCTGCTCCCCAGCCATCACTTTTCTTCTGATCTAGGTATTATTATTTGGTCGTTATCTCTTCTTTAGTAACACTTGGACTATGCAAGAGACCATAGAGCATCAATGTCTTGGTCTTGAAGAGATTTATCTGCAGAAGTCCCTCTTCTCAGGCACACATCTGAGCATCAGAAAAAACGACTGTAAATGACAACACAATTTTGACAGTCGTAATTGATAATGCAAAGAATATTGTTTTCATTAAGTTCAGTATGATGTTGCTGGTGGTTTCCAGGGTGGATAGGAAAGGAATGTCAGGGGTTTTTCCCGTTGATTTTCTTGGGAACTATGCCTAGAAGTAATAACAAGACTGATAATTTATTTTTCTGTCCTCTGTATGGCTCAAGTTTAAAGGTTTCCTAGGGAAAGGGATATCACACAGTGACTGGAGTAATTCAAGACCAGGATTTTTTTGTGGGAGGTGTTCCTGCCCATGCAGTGGGGAAGGGTTGCGACTAGATGATCTTCAAGGTCCATTCCAACCCCTTAACATTCTATAATTCTATAATTCTTCCTCTGACTCACTAGTCCCCAGCATCTGCAAACTGGGCATACAGCCAATGTCAGAGGAGGGGAGTGAGTCTTGATGAACATCTGTAAAGCAATTTGAGATTGAAGAAGACTTTTACACAGGTGGGCTACCAGTTTGTATGTTCCTGTATATTGTTAGACATCAATAAGATCTTCTCAAGGAACAGGGGACCTAGATTTCACTGCATGGCTACTCACCCAGGCTGTTCCATATTCTGTCCAACCCCAAGACAGTTGACTTTTTAAGTCCTCTTTTAATTCTGCTGCTTCTAGATCTGCCCATGGTCATGCCACTTTCATGTCTTGGGATGTGGGGACTGACTGAAGCTACTCCTCAGAGACCATGCAAGCAGTGAGAAATGGGAGTTTTCTGCATGAATTTGAGGAACACTGTGTTACCTCTACAGTGTCTGGGTGACACCCTGTCCTGGCAGTGAATTGGACTGCATGACCTTTTTAAGGTCCCTTCCAACCCAAACCCCTCTACAACTTTCACTTGCCACCTGAATCTGGACAGGGTTTTCTGTCATTTAAGTATCCCTGCTGTAAACAGCTCTCTTGCAGGTAATGTTAGCTGAGTGTCAGATTAACTAAATTGATACGTCAGGTAGAATATCATATCAGATAAACACAGCGAATCCTCATTTTAGCTGTTATCACACACAGTATTCACACTGATCTGGTTGGTAGGTGGTGATTGCCCATCTGTGTTACCTGCTGGAGAATTTTTTTTGGAATAATGCCACTGTATTGGAAGTAAAATCCGAAGATGTGGCTAATGGCTGCTAACAGGTGTCTGTAAAATCTAGGAATCGAGCCAGCCATTATAAAATCAGGAGCCAACCTAATTTGCACTAAACTGTTACAGAAATCTTGAGTTAGATTATTTAACTTTTGGATTTAAGCACTGGTTTTGTATTCAGTCATTGCTCAATGATGTCAGTTGGAACTGAGGGAGAAGTTCATCACACAGTATTTCTCATTTGGGTAAAAGACAGCAATGCTGGGAGTATACTGGAAAGGGGCAATTCCCACAAAACCCCCAAGAATATTGTGCTTGCAGCTGAAGAGAAGAGTGCCAGAAGGCATTAAGCAACTGCTAGAAATTTCAAGAGCTGATAGAGACTTCAACAAGAGGAGAACTTCAAAATGTTTGATCTCATTTGGACAGACTCCAAATTTTTATGCTCACCTGAGCTGATCCTCACCATCTTCCCTCATCATTAATAGAAAATTACTTTTAAAAGCTTGTTTCATAGAAGAGCTTGTTAGGAGAAATCTAGTTTTTAGGTTCTATTCCAATCAGACTTAGTGTAGCTGGAATCCCCGAGCCTGCAGCCTCCAATCAGCTGGGTCTGTACCAGGCACAGGAGATACTGAGTACAGGAGTCTGCCCTTTACTGAGACGGGAAATAAGCACGTCCCTGGAAGTTGTCTGGAGGCCTCTTGTCTCCAGCTCCAATCAGAGCAGCAAAGACATTTTGAATATTGCAAAAACACAGTGGGAAAACAGTTTCTTCTGGAAAAACTTCAGACAGTTGGCTCTCAGTAGGTCTTTGAACAATTGACGAAGCAAATGTGTGTGCAGTGGATATCTGACTGGGAATGACAAGTTTTCCCTTCCAAATTATAGGCAGGAGGGTGATGTCATGCAGACACGCTGGGTCAGATTTTGTGGCTTCCAAAATGTAGAAAGAAAGAAAGATGCAAACATGAAGGGCAATGTACTTCACTGGAATTTTTATTCCAGAGACAAAGGCATGGTACTTTGCCAATGTCCTAAAAGCGACTGCATAAAAGTGAGACCTTTTAGATTTAGGTAGCATTATCTCAAATCCCATTTGAAGTGTTTTGCTGATTGTTTCTTTTACCATTTCCCCCTAGAAGATTAACTTGTGTTCAGGTCCTCAGAAGATGCTTTTGTGAGGCTGTTAATTGCAGAGCTGAGGAAAACGGGTCACACAGTACACTCAGCACTTCCCTAATTAATACACAACCGCACATGCTCGTGTCAAACTGGCTGCAAATTCAGCTCTGGCTGACTGAGCGCTAATGACAGCACCTACTGTAATAAGCCAGTACTAGTAAAGAAAGCAAAATAGCCTGTTAAAACCCCAAATGGGTGATGAAAGTTCTACATCATCCAGATCTTTTAATGTAATTGTGTAATGCCACAGACTGGCACTCAGCCTACCAGCATCCATTTAATTAGTAAATAAAACACTCTGAAGGCCTTGGCTATATAGTGACACACTTAGCAATCCATCTGAAGGTTCTTGACTACATCCAATAAACCCAACCAAAACTTTATGGTTGACAGTAAAAGTCATTCTCTGAAAGTACATCGGGGAGATGTAGTTTATTTATGTATTTCTTTTATTTATAACATGTTTAAATACCATTTCTGCTGATTGTCCGTATATTTAAAGGACCTTTATTTTCACTATATTGCTTTTGAGCCATTTGGAGGTTTCTGTCTTGTGATGTCCACGTTTCAGTGTGTGACTGATACAGAAGGCAGCTGTGTTGTCCTATGGGTTATGCAGTTCAGAAAGGCAGCTTCTGTCGAAGGCTTGGCAAAGCTGCAGAGGGGCCATCTGAAATGCTTTTTATGATCAATTCTGACAAAAAGAGCTGGCTGGAGGATATTGCCAGCCCATCACTTATTACTGTAACTAGTCAAAATAATGGGTTTTCTGCAAGGTTTAAGCTTGCCTTTTCTCTTTGTCTCTAAAAAATTTATTTGACCTCTGTAAAAATTCTGTTGTGAATTTAGAAGATATTTAGCCTCAAACCTCGAATACATTTTATATTGTGTTCTTCTGAACCATAAGCAAAACTGTTTTGTTTTCCCTTCCTCAAAAATGCTGGCCCTGAACAAATAGCTCACCATTATTTTTTATTTTTTTTGTCTGTGATCTAATTAATCTGCATTTTCCCCTCAGTACCCTGTTGTGCATATACTTTTACAGGGCTGTTTCCTGCCACGCTCTCGGCAGCATTAGTGATAGGGAAGATCAGCACAACCATCCCTCGTGGCTTCCCCCAGGGCAGCACAGGAGCTGAAGCAGGTGCTGGTGGTGGCTTCTGCCCAGGTCTAGGCAGGCAGTCACTCCTCTTGCCAGTGGCTGCAATACTTGATTTTCTGCTGGAGAGACCCCTGGTCAACATGTCCCTATGGAAATGGCATTTCTCTGACTTGGGAGGTGTTTCGCTCAAGGACAAATGCTCCTAGGATTAGCAGCATCCCTTTGTGATGGTTATGGTGAGTTACTCTGCCACCTCTGGGAACTCTCAAACTTTTCCATGGGGAGCTTGCTGACATGTTCCTCTGACCCTGTTTGAGCTATACATTTCAGCAGCCCCTTCGCAAGGAAGATGTAAGGAAAGTCAGAAACTAGTTTCAGAGGCTGTGGCTACATTATCAAGTAGCACACAACAAAAGGAGAGGACCAGTTGGTGCTGAAAATTGATGTTATCACCATAGACACTCCAGGATTTTACTGTTGACTAGCTCTAGTTTGGTACTAGAGAACTGCATGTCCATTCATGGTTGGAGAACACTGAGTGCACTCTTGAGATGCATTTTCTAAATTAATTTCAAGGTAGAAAATATGCCCCATCCCTGAAAGTGTTTAAGGCTAGGTTGGTTGGAGAAAAGTTCAAAATCTCACCCTCTGTGATGTGACCCAAAATCTGGCAAGTGAAAATGACAGCTGGATTTGCTTCCAAAAAATACACCTAATATGAGTTAAAACAGTAATATAGATGCACCCAGAGAGGATAGCATCTCCTCTAGATGTGTTACAAGATAAGAACAGAGAGAGTAGCTAGAAACACTGCTCAAGTTTTTCTTTCTGCAGATTATAATTCTTTTGGGGTTTTAGTTGTTTTGATGGTTTGTTTTTTGTTTTGGTGGTGTGTTTTGGGTTTTTTTTTTGTTTGGTTGGGTGGCTTTTTTTGTGTGTGTGTGTGTTCTTCTTTTTTAATTTTAATTTATAAGAGGTTAAGAGCATCCAAAAGTGCAGAGGTCAAAATGCTGGTTGCTGGGGAGCAATGTTCCTTGGAATCTGGCTGCTGTAAATTAAAACTATGTCACCATTGTAGAGCAAGGAATTCTCAAATAGGCTGTAAAAATAGACACAAGGCATTAGTAAAACAAGTATGAATTGAGGCCATGCTGTTTGTATCCTTCAAACTCACCATGGTGGTGTACAGAACTTGAAGAATCTCAGTGCCAGATAATCGCCACATGCTGTGCATTGTATATAACTGGAGCGGAATTAAAATGAGACAGGCACACCCTTTGTGACTTTCTTTTCTTAAAAAAATATTTCTCCTCACTCATGGTAATAAAAACTTTGAGGTTGGATCTGTTTATTATTGTGGGGTGGCTGACTCTCTTTTTTAAGAACACTTTTCAAGGGGACTGGAACAGGCTTCCCAGGGAAGTGATCACATCACCAAGCCTGACAGAGTTCAAGAAGCATTTGGACAATACTCTCATGAACATGGTATGACTCTTGGGAACAGTCCTGTGCCTGGCTAAGGGTTGGACTCAATGATCCTTGTGGGTTCCTTCCAACTTGGAATATTCTGTGATTCTGTGTGATGTCTGGACTTGACAAAGCACTTAGAAATCTTCCCTTTTCTCTCTAGATTAAGTCCTTCTGTGTGTTCTTTTTTGATCTGTAGTTCAAGTAAGAGTCTTCAACTGTGCCTTGTGTCTTGCCATAAGGAATTAGGAAAAGATCTGTCTGAACCCAGAAACTGAAAGACAGCAGGTTTAGATTAGATATTAGGAAAAACTTCTTTTACCATGAGGGTGGTTGAAGCACTGGAACATGTTGCCCAGAGAAACTGTGGTGTCCTGTCCCAGGAAGTGTTTCAGGGACGGAGCACTGAGCGACCTGGTCTAGTGGAAGAGGTCTCTGTCCATGGCAGGGGAGCTGGAAGCATGTGATCTTTAGGGTCCCTTCCAACCCAGGCCATTCTATGATCTCAGGTCCTCCAAATGTTGAACCAATGCTTATGTTCTCCTGGTAGGTAAAATAGGAGGTTTCTCTTTGGCCAGTAAGAGAGACCTCTTCATTGCCGTATTACCTGGAAGCTGATCTTTACTGCAGGGTTGAGAATGAGACAACTGCAGCATTTCCTCCTTTGAGACTGAACTTCTGCCCACAGACCAGGGAAAGTTCACCTGTCTCCTCAGTCCTGCATTTGGGCACTTGCTTACAGGTTATTAGTTCTTCATCTCTTCCCAAAAGAGGCTGTGTACCATTTCTAATAATAATCTGGCACTTTTGGCATAAATGATCTCCCACAGGGGAGAAGTAGAAACCACAAAAGCAAGAGCTCAGAGCAATAGAAGCAAGGCAGAGGAATGAACAATGAGGCTTGGACATAAATTGTTAGTTCTGAGGTTTGTATTGATTTAGTGTCTTGGAAGTGATTGCCACAATGTGTGAGCTAAAAGGGGAGTACACAGGCAGACTGAGTAAGCAAGAAAAGAAGGAAGGATGGGGTAGCAAACTGGAATTCTACTCCAAGTGAAATTTAGGCTCCAGGACCCCATGAAGACCCTTACTCTTGCTGCCATGGGAGTGAGGATTTAAGCCACAGTATTTAAGGAGTATTCAGGAACAACATCAAAGGCTGAGACAACTTAGAGACTGCTTTATTTTTTAATTTTTTTTTTCCCTCAAGCTATTTCACACTGTTAAAAGACATGTTGGGAATATGCTTACCTAGGCTTTGCCATTGCAGTATTTTAAGTCACATGAAAAGCGCAGTCTCTTGATTGTTGAATCCCACTGGACAGTAAATTAACTAAAAGTTAGTTAATAAAATCCACACTTCATCATTTGCGTGGCAAGCTGCCATTTAAAAATACTCATTGGAGCTGTCTATCACTGCTGGGTTTCATCTTTCTGAATTCTGAATGTGCTGGCCCTCTTGGGATGCTGAATGGCCTTTTTCCTGGTGTTCTGAATCCCCTGCAGATTATGAGCATATCTAACTAAATCAGCATCTTAACCAAAACAGTCTCATCACTGAATTATGGGGCTTACACCACTGCATCTCGTGGTTGCATCACTAGAGTGACATAAATAGAAATGGAGCAGGATTCAACCCTACATTCCTTTCAAGTAGTTTTGGAGTTTCCTTGTCAATCTGTTGTTACAGCAGTCTATATGTGGATCAGTCTATTTTCTCCAGTACTTTAAGAGAGCCACACTAATTATGATGGGATCCACTTGGGTGTCTATTAGCATTAATTAAGGGATTGCAATTTTCAGATGAATAATCTTCTGTCTTCAGCAGACCCTGAGCAGAGTTATCAGGTACATGGAAGCAAAAAGCAAAGGAGAGACCAGAAAACATTCATTTTTCAGCATAAAGACTGTTACTGACCCTGTTGTTTTTCTATCTTCTGTCATGCTAAGAGATGATAAAAGGTGAATTATTTTCATTTCAGTTTTAGTGTCAAATTCGCATCTTCGTTTTAAAGAGCACTCAATCCTAGAAACAGTCAATTAGCCTTGCTGAAAAGGTTCACTTCCAAACAGATGTTCTTGCCAATAATGTTCATCTGATAAACCTGATTATTTCATCCTTGCTGGTGGCTGGCAGTGGGGAGAAGGAGGATGCTGAAGGGTGAAGGAAATTTTGGCATAAGGAGGACAAGAAGATCTGCTGAGATTATTTATTTAGTATTTCTCCTTGGTCTGTCCCCTTTCACAGTGCCTCTTCTCTTGCCCTGCCAAGGTTATACCTAACGGTGAAGAGTAGGGCTCATTTATCACACATGGCACCTGGTGATTTCATAGGGCTGTGGCATCCTCCCGGTAACTTTAGCAGAATAAGGCTCTGCCTTCTCCTGAACTGCTGGCAAGTATCTAGGTCATTGCATCCATGCAATAAACCTTAGTGGGATTGTTCCCAGACAGGGTGTAAAGCATGATTAGTATACTCATGGAGATCTCGGTATGTGCTTGGTACATCTGTTTATCTTGCCCAGTGGAGTTTTTAGGCTCAGACTCTGCCTTGGGGAAATTTTCTGACAGCCTTGCCAGCTGGATACATCACAGTTATCTTACCCTCAACCTCAGGAAAATAAAACCTTCTTGCTGTGCTTGTGGTACCTTGGTCAAGAGCAGGGCCTCTTTTCCTTTGTGGCATCCTTCAAGAGTATCAATCACATCTTGACTTTTGACCTTTCCATTGGGTAGCAAGCTGTGTACTATGTGCAGTAAAAATATGAGTTGTTTTTTCATTTCAGTAGAGTATCTGTGCCTGCTGCACCCTAGCTTGCCCTATGCTGCTGACCTTGCAAAAACAGCATTTGAGGCATTGTTTATACAGCTTCCTTTTAGCTGGTCCTTGGCAATGCTGCCCACATCTCGCAGCAGGGATGTGATAGCACATCAGGTGGTTTGTATGAGCAATGAGACGACTGTCTCTGAGATCCAGCTTCAGCTTCTTCCACCCCTGATGATGCAGACCCATCTAATTTTGAATACTGACTAGTGGGGAGCCCATTGGACAGACATACTTTGCCACTGGTACCTGTTAAACAGATGTTAAGTTTTTTTTTTTTACTGAGCAGATCATAACATGTAGAGAAACCATTCCTATTGGCTATGTCACTCCTTTCACACTGAAAAACCCCCCCAAATCTGTCTCATTTTATGCAGGGCTTTTTTTCAGTTTTACAGTTTATTACTTTACCTTATCTCCCCTTCCTTGCCCTATTCTTTTAGATCCTGTCAGTTAATTGGATTTGTTGCCCATTTTAAAGGGTATTCTGTTATTTGAATGTGTTCTACTTGGAGAAAATAGCTTAATCAAATAAGAAGCACTTGAGTGCCTGAAAGCTTGTCCATTTTTTCCCAGGTCTGGACTGTGGGACTAATTAACATTGCTGTTTCAAGATGCTCAGCAGCAAGGCAAAAATGATTTTTGCTACTTCAAAAGTAAAGGCTTCTGGCAAAAACTGAGCCAAAGCTGGGTGAAGAGTTGAGATGGGGAGATCTGCAGATCTGCTACCCCTGTGGAGCCTGGAGGGCTGAAAGTATCAGCTTCATCAGTGGGAGAAGATGCTTCTCGCTCCCTTCTTTGGAAATACCTTCCCTGTTTGTCCACTGCTTTTCCAAGTGGCACCCACTATGCCTTGCTGGAACTCTACAAGGTCAGTAGGAGGACTGGGGCCGTTTCACTTCTGCAAGCAGTGTGTTGCCCTCAGAGGTCATCCACTTTGCCTCAGTCTGGAGTCGGCCTTCATCTATCAAAAAAAATTGGTTCTCCTTGTGAGCCTCACCTCTGCTGTATCTCAACTGCAAGAACAAACTTAATCAACTCTGAACAGACTAGCTGAGAGCAGTTGTCAACCAGAATTGATCTAACAGTAGAGCAAGAAAATTATAATCACTACTTTACAATCATTTGAAGCAAATTCTCTAGGTAGGTGGTCATGTCAAAGATTAGTCTTTTGAAAAAGCAGGTTATTTTATTGATGCTTCGTGTCTTGAACATATTCTCAGGATGGAGGGTTAATATTCTGGGCATCACATAGATTAGACAACAATATAGTTTGTTACTTGTTCAGCTTCAGAGTGATTTTTGTCTCCAGCAAAAAAAAAAGGGAAGGGGCTGCGGGGGTGTATTACATGTGTTACATGGCATGCATTCAGCGCTGTAATGAAGGTTAAAAATTCCTTGGCCTTGGAAAACAGCCTGAGGGATGCACTGTTACACTTCTATCTGAACTACGGCTTCCATATGAATGGCATGGCTGTATCTTGACTACGATATTGATTTTCTCAGGATTACTCCAGTGAGGCAAGTGAACAAACTTGGCTCTCTTATAGGTGCTCAGCAGCAAGCAGTAAGCAAAATACCAATTTTCAAAGTAGTTGGTTTATCCTAATCCTGTCTAATACATTAGGAGTTACAGAGGAACCAGTGGCAGTACATGCTAAACCACTTAAATCCTGGGCCCCAGACAGTGGACACATGGCTCAGACCTCTGGGATGGCACTTGGACAGAGTTAGAATTGACAAATGCTTTCCAGCACTGGCACAACCAACTGATTCAAGAGTCACAACACTAAAAATACTTTCAACTTGTAAGAGTGGAAGGTGCATCCTAAACACAGGCTTTTAGTTCAGTATCCTAGCATTTAGATAGCACATTAAAGCAGATGACCTAATTTTTAACCACAGGGCAGGTGAAAGATGCTCTGTGCTTGGAAAAATCTAGTATTGCCCTGATGCAGGTGCCCTGATATGAGTGTAGGCATCTGTCTTATCTTGTTTGGCTCAAATCAGGCCAGAAATTCACATATTCTGTCTCTGTTCCCAGTGCTGTACTGTTGACACTGATATTTTAGACTCATCTAACACACATAACTTTGCAGAAAGCCAAAAGATGCTTTGGGCTAGCAAGTGAAATCCAAATGAATCTTTATTTCCAAACACATTGTATGCCTGCAATGGTAGGGTTAATGTCTTCCCAGAGTGTTTGAGAAACCCGACTAGAATTGTGCTCCAAAGTGGAGTTTTTTTAAAGGGCCAAATTCAGTAATGTTTTAGACCTTTTATTTTTTTCCTTTTTTTTCTCTTCTTTAGATAGTGTGAATAAAGTGAGAGACAAAAAACCTCTATATGTTGTAAGCTGTGATCTGGAAATTGAGGGGGCTGATGTCAATGGCTGCTGGCAGTGTGTTATAAATGTCATTTCTGTGCTGGAGTTATTCCAGTAGTGAGGGTGCTGCCAGTGCAATCCTGCTGTTAGTCAATACCCATGATTGTAATATGCTAAAAAACAATAAAAGGGCTCATAAGTGGGTGACAGGAAATGAGAAATAGTGAGAAATTTCACCCACTAGCTGCTCATCCCTTTGCCTGGTCCTTGGTTGGTGTGTGGGTTGAATTACCCCGTGTTTTGGGTACCTCACTGCCAAAGAAGGGTTTCCTCAATTATAAGTGGCTCCCAATTACAATTTTTATTTTTAAGACTCTTTGTTCCCTTTGAACAAATTTCAGTTTCAAATTTCAAACAAACAGTATTCCTGAGCCTGGAAGCAGAAGTGCCATTGACAAAATCAAAGTGGTTTGCAGGGGGAACAGAAAGGAACTTTATGCATCTGGCATCTTGCACAAGGAGCAGGGAGCACACCAATTTTCTCAGTTGCAGCAGGCAGAAGAAGTTTGAGATCTTTGCTGGGAACAAGGGAAGGAAAACTGGATACCTACAGAAACATAATTTAGTTGCTTTGAGACATACAGGTGCCAGGCTGGAGGAAGAAGGGCCAGTCACACATAAGCCGTATTCGCTCTGAGTTGGGTCAGGGGTCTCCATCACACCAACTGACCCAACGCTGCCTGTTTGATTAGTGCTGGAACTGTAACCTCCCTTTTTATTGCACTCTGATCTGCTGTTCACTGGTGCTGGCAAATTTTTGTTTTTTATTTTTAATAAATAAATATTGCAGCCCAACTTTTTAAGGCTGTTCCCTCCCTGCCTGTGTGCAGAGGACTGCAGATCCGTATGCGATATAATGAAGGCCTAGGGGAGAATATTAGCACTTCTGAAAAGAGCTCAGGGAATTCTGGTTTTTGCTCTGACAACTGAAGGCAGAGGAGAGTTTTTCCTTTCATGTTTGTTTTCAGTACATAAAGTGATTGAAAGCAGCTTCCCAAAGAGGAGGATGGGGAGGGAGCGCTGAAAATTTTTAGAATTTCTAATCTGCTGCCTTAATTTTGCTGCTGTTGCGCTCTCACAGTCAGAGTCAGAGTGAGGAGCAAAAGATGGGGATGCTCGTTTTGTGGGTACAAGCTAGGAAAGCCCACGCACTGAGAGAGAGGCCACTGCGGGAATGCGAGGGGGCTGCTTTGGCCAGACCCCGGCACCAGCAGTGCGCGGAGCCCCGAGCGGGCAGGCACCGCCGAGCTGTGCTTATCCTACCTGGTAGTACCACCCAGTGGCCACCCTGCTCCCTCCCACAGCACCTCCAGTCAGCAGGGGCTGAGCACCACTGGGCTGGTCCGAGGGGCATGAAAGGGGAAACACGGAGAGGAAGGATTGAAAACAAAGAGGAGCATGGGCTGGCAGCTATCTTTTGAAGGAATGCTCTCAGGTGGGCTGGGTGGACCACCTGGGTTTGGATCAGCTCTGCATCCTTAGAAGAAAAGCATTCAAATTCACCAACACAGACAGGGAGTGGGGAGAGGCTTGCTGTAGCCAGGATGGCACATCAAAGCTAGACTCCCTGTAATGCAGGCCACTTCTATAATGCCTGCACATTAGATTCATTTCTTATTTTTTTAGTTACTTAAGCGGTAATACTAGAGTGCTGTCCACCTTGGGATAAAATAAGCCTGAGTCATCCCTATAGAGAGGAAGTAAGGCAGGTTTCTGCAGCACTGCTGCTCAGCTGGTAATGGGAAGGCAACAAAACCAAAAGTAAAACCTTGTGGGCTCTTGTAGAGCCTTCCCAGAAGCCTGTTCCTGTCTGTAGTATTTTTGAGGAGAAAAACAGTTGAATACTTGTTTGCCCCTCAAAGTGTGCTAGATGGATATTTTAAAGAAATTGACATTTTTATGATTAACACTGCTGGATGAGGTTGACCAGATTCTGTGCTTTGGCCATTGCCATTTAGGCCCTCCCCACCTGTGTCCTGCAGCTCTGGGTGCTCCATAAGTGTTCACTGAAGAGGGACTGCAGACCCCAGTCCAGTTGCTAGTCCACATGGAGCTTCATTAAATCCTTACCCAAAACAACTCTCGTGGCCCAGGTCATGAAGTGTATTAAGAAGTCCCTCAAGCAACATTTGGATCAAGTTAGGACTGAGTCCAAAACCCCTCTACGTCACTATCAGTCATGCCTTGAGTTTTAGCTGTCTGCCTCGTCCAGCTGCAGAGAGGAACTCAGTTTCCAGGACTGGTCTGACATCTTCCTTGACACAAAACAACTGAGAGACGGTGGCCGAGAGACCTGAGAGAGCCCTGTACCTCCCTGTCGCTTGAGCTATGAATTGATCCGCTTGTTTTGTGTGATGTTGGTTGGGATGGTTACAGCCCCAGACCTGCTATTAATAATCTGTCTCTCTGCAAGCACGGAACAGAGTTTCCTCTACTTGCTGCCCTCTGGTTTATTGGACTCTTGCTGAGACCCCCTTCACCTGCGTACAATCAATCAGTACACGTGCACAATATATGTCTTCAGTATACAGCACACTGGAAATGAGTAACTGTGACTTTGTTTGATAAAAGAGATGACAAAAAAGCTACGTGGAGCAGGATAAGATAGCCACAGTTGCTCTCACCTTTTGCGTCAGGTTACTTGTTGAATAACAATTCAGCTCCAAGAGTTTAGCATGCTGAAATACCTCGCTGCTTTTAGCTAGGTCTTAATGAAAAAGGAAAAACGATGGTGTGTGTTGACATATATATGGCACAGAGAGGACTACCAGCAGCCACTTAACAATCTTTGTCTCCCTCACTGCTGGCATAGGTTTAAAATAAATGTACACAAAAACCATCTCAGGCACGTGTGCTCACAGATGTCTATGCATGCAGGCATGGTTTAGCATGAAGAATCACATAAATTAGCAGGATTATAATTACTCTTTTTAATCCTTTTGCTTTGAACAAACAAGCTTTAATCAGCAGACGGGAAGCCCATTTAAAACCTGAAATGTAATCCAAGGTCAGAAACTAAGGGTCACCACCCTTGACCGTGGACTAAACAACCAGGTGTGACCAAGAGTTGTAGTGGAAGGCAGCCTCTCCTCCTTCCCCCGGGCATCTGAAGGGGACTGTGGCCAAGCAGGGATGCAGGGCTTAGCATCTCACAGCAGCCCAGTGTTTGCAGAACCCTCAGGGCTGCGAAGGCAGCTGCAGATGGGGGCACATCAACACCTCACTCCTCAGGAACAAGGCAGGCAACCATGAAGAGGGGGTGAAAATGAGCAGGAAGCTTATAAAAGCAGTTTCCCTCTCCAGGGATAATTGGGGAGGGGGTAGAGTTAATTAGTTTATATGGGTAACAGAGGTTAATAGGGTTCTTGTTTGGTTTTTCTCTTCCTTTGATGGAGTGTGTTAGTTGTTTAAAGCTTACAAGCTGCTGAGATAAAAAGCAAATGAAATATGTGATCCAGGTGTTGCCAAAAGTTGAGCCAGAAGTGTTAAAAGGAAAATCTTAGGGAGGTGAATGGAAAAAAAAAAAAAAATCCCAACCCAAGCCTTGCATTATTTATGGATCAGGTGTTTAACTAGTGGACAAAAAAATTGCAAGAGCAAATGATGGAGTTATTAGGAACAGCCCTCCTGCATACCTTTTATTAACATGCACCAAAGTACTGCTGTACAGTTTGCTGTCATTCCTTATCAATAAACAGGAGGATACTGAGAGTTCAGTGGCTTGTTCCAAGAATCACACAAATGCTTTTTCTGCCCAGGCAGAGTAACCCATGCTCTGATGTCCCTAGACTCTGTAACATGCCTTGCAGCTATATGAAAAAGTTTCTGACTTGTATCTCAGGTCTTGAGCAGGAGCCTTCCAGAAATGCTGGATGAGTGCTCACAATCAAAGCTCTGGTCTTCCCCATAGCACCACGAGGATGTGAAAACTGGCCAGGATTTCTTCATGATGCTGTATTCACATAGAAGTCATTTAAAAGTAACGAAAGCCAAAATATCCATAACAAACTATTCCACCACTCTGCTTTGCTGATTCCTACACGAGCTCCCAATTCCTAGTGCCACTAAATTTTTAGTGAACATTTCTAAGCTCTGTTCCTCCTTTTCATCCTGCTATCTCTATTTATGTTTATGTTTACTGACCATTCTTTTCCACTGCCTCATTCATCATCTGTTTAACCTGGAACTACAGATGTGAAGATGATCAACTTTCAAAACCACTTCTTCACAGACGTACCTCTGAGGTCTCTGCTTAGGAGCAGTGGTTCACCCTTCACTCCTAATGTTAGCAGGTCAGTTTAGCAGGAAAACATTCATGTTTTGTGGGAAGGGAGCTTCCATACTGCATGGCTTGTCTTTGTAGATGTAACCAGCTTCCTTCCTAAGAGTTTGGGCCAGTTGCAAAAGCCGAAACCACCCTTTAGAAATGTATGATTCAGTGCCCCTGCAATCAGCAGGAGAATTTGCACTGCAGGTGTTGGAAAGAGAAACTCCCAGCTGGTCAGGCAAACAGCTTGTGTAATGAAGGAAATTACGAGCAAATGGCATGAAGGTGTTTTATCCTGTGTATCATCAAGTTCTGAGTTATTCAAGGATGCCCTGTTGAAACCTGCAGCATCAGGGGGGAATGGCAGTATGAGGGAGCCAAAGTTATTGAAGGAGATCCATAGGCATACAAAGACACTGAGAACTGACACCACCACTGTGGGAAAGCTTGTTAGGAAAACAGTCCTATTCTAAGCTGCACATACTGCTGGGTGCTTCTAATTCCAAAATATTTTGTACACAAGTCTCTTGGCTGTTTTACAGGAATTATCCAGTCGGAGGCTCACATAATCTGCTACTGCTTTTGCATGCTGGCTGCTTGGGGAATAATTTTAAAATATCCCCCTCAAGAAAGAGCAAATAGTACAGCTCTGTATTCAACCTTGCTAAAAAGTGAGATTTGGAGCATCACTCCCCAAGTAGCAGAGATTTTTGTGGCCAGCTCCAGCTCTTCCCTGGGACATTTATTTCATACAAGTCAGATGTGGGGAAGGAGGAGGAGACAGGATTCCTCCTACAGTCGCTGACAACTTGAAAAGAAAGTTGTGCCATCCTGTCAAATGCATCTGCCAAGTGTCCTGTGCTTCGCAGATACCCCTGCTTGCCAGGTTATTAGTAGAGCAGTGTGGTCCCTTCTGCTGCATCCAGTCTGCATCTGTCTTTTGGCCCATGTTCCTGGAGGGGAGCAGACTGTTGGAAATACTCCAAGAGAAAGTAGCCCTGAATTCGTAATTCCCAGACCTGGAATATCTTTGGAAAATGCAAGAGGAGTGTATTTGCCATCAACGGGCAGAGGGAGGAAGGTGGAGAGGCAATGGAGAACTTGTTGCCACCAACCACCTCTTCATTTTTTTGTGGAGAAAGTTCCAACACCAAAGGAGCACTAATCTGGAAAAGCACTGCTTTCCACTTGCAAAAAATTCTGTTTAGTACATGTTTATGGAACTTGTCTCGGATGTTCTAAAAATAGCCTTGCAGGAGTGAGTCTTCAGCTCCCTCCAGGAAGCCCTACACGTTCCTAGCATAGAAGCACAGCTTAATCCTAATTTTCGCAACAAAAAGAACAATTATTTTTAGCACTTTTTAAAACAGACATTATTTGCCGAGCGCCGAGTTGTCAAAGCAATACATGAAAGATGTGTCACTTCACAGGAATGTGGCACAAGTTCATGGATTCTGAATGACCAGAATGTCTGACAGTGATATGGTGGTTCAGATGTGTCAAGAGGTGTTAAGACAAAGATTTCAGACAAGGCTTGCAGGGCAACAATAAGATGGGAAAACTGGTCTGAGGAATATCCTGACAATGATGAAGGGTGAGGCAGAGGAATGGGACATCTTAGGGAGCAGTGTTGAGCCTGTGCAAATGAGAACACAACCAGACCGTGTGCCTTCCGGCTGAGGTGTCAGGATATCTTCAATAGGACAAATGTTGCACAGCCAGTTGATAGTTACAAGGAATACAATTGGGTCTAGTTATGTCAAGACAGAAGCCCAGTTTAAACCTGGTACTAGTGAAATCAGAAGCTAATCTCTCATGGACTTAAATCACTTACCGACTCATCTGGACTCTGATAGTACTGTCTGCTATGCTTTGTAGATGGGTCTTGGAGCACAAATCTTTGGGAAGCATTCCTGTTGTTATCTACTGAAACTTAGAAGATTTCCCAGATTTCCCGCCTACTACCAAGGCTGTGAACAGAGCTGTGCACACTAAAACTTTTGCAGAATGGTGAAGAACGGTGGCAGCTGGCTTCTGCCAGCAGTGCTAAAGCTCAGGTCAGAGGCTGGACTTAGTGCTGATTGCCTGACATGCACAGCACTGACTTACCTTGAAGGACCCACCAGAAGCATAGCCAAATAAAGTGCAGCACTTGCTCCTTCCTCTGTGGGTTTATCTCCAATAAACTGTTTTAACTCTCTGGCACTTTGACTACTAGTGCAGGCTAGTCATCTGAATGACTACTGCCTTTCTAAGGTGTCAGAAAACCTAATGTGTGTTGCTGAGAACATGGGGAAAGACAAAAGGAAAGCAAGTTCCTAAGCTGACTTTGCTGATACAGAAAATAGGCCATGTTACTACAGTTCAGCTCTTATTTAGGATGATCTGTATCGCTTATTTGTATCTAGCTTTCTCCAAATAGAAGTATCTCCAACAATATTTTAGACAACTACCTTACTAATGTATACTTCCCACGCATCATTTTACTGATCTGTTCCAAAGGATGCAGCTGGAAGATCTCAATTTGGCTGATATGCCTTGAAAGTGATGGGATAGTGCTCATCTGTCAAACAAACCTGGGAGAGAGATGAGATACTTATCTCTTACAGACAAAACACCTGGCTGTCTGGCTTTGTGAAAGCTAATTTTGCAAGCTTAAAAAAAACCCCAACCCCCCACCATTTTCCCCCAGAACTAAAATTAAAATATTTATATCGCATTTCCATCAGCCTGTGCTTCAGTTATATAGAATGTAACTTAAAATCCATGGAATAAGTGATAAAGAATTACATTCTTTTTCCATGGTTCTAAATATGTTTAATTAGTATTCACTTAAATATATTTATTTAATATTCACTCATGAGCTTTTTCCCTTTCTTCTTTTTTTTCCCCCTATGTTTTGTTTTCAAGCCTTTGTAGTCACATCATTCAAACTAGGCTGGGTACATAAAATCCCCCTTAATAATCCAAGCTGTCAAAACTATGAGCATTTTGTAACATATCGCAAGAGCCTCAAATTGAATAATGATGAAAATATTGAGATATATTTGGTCTGCTGTTGTAAACATGCCTTGCACATGACTCAGCAAGTGTAGTTTTCGTTATTCTTGCCTTCTGTTTTTCATGCAGTCCATTGCTTCTACTCCCCCAGGAAGATGGATGTGTCTGAAAAGTACACTGCTTATAAAAACAGGACTTCCTTATAAAAATAGGACTGACTTAATGAAACACAACTCTGTCCTAACTAATGTAGGTAAAAGAGAGATTCCTTTCTAGAGAGAAGCAGGTCAAACAGCGAAGAACCGCCCCTGCTTTTAAGAATGGGCAATGTTCAGTTTCATACTTACTGATACTTTCAGCTGTATTGTCTGTAGCTTCTCCACCATTAACTGTCAGTAAGGTAGTTCAGATTAGTGCACAGAGTTAATGGAAAAAATAGGATTTTGTGGCAGTTGCTGTTTGTGTTTCTCTCTCTTTGCTTCGCATTTAATGAGCAAAGAAATACACAGAAATCCCTGGAACAGAATCAGCAAGCTGCAGTAGCCAATTAAACAGGAGAGAGTAACACCATCTCCATTGGGCCACAAAGTCACACATGTTGATACTGCAGGTGTGAACAGAGATCTATAACCAGAGCTGACTTGTGCCTCAGATTTAAACCAGCACTGCACCTAAGGCTGGACATTAAAAATTCCATTGGACTTTCCAGAAACAAAAAGTTAATTCTTTGCCCTAAAAATAAACGGGACCTCTGAATTCCTGCTGCGTTTTCCTGCCTGCTCACTGCACAGCCACGGGGCTTGGCCCCTGGAGTCACTGGGTGCAGGAACCTCTCTGGGCGGTCATGGGTTAATCAGCTCTTGCTATAACACGAGTTGAAGCCATGCTCTTGAAACAAAGTTCTTCCACTGCATCTTCCCGAAGTAACTTATAAGCAATTACTGCCTAAGTTTTAGAGACAAGCTAAATCTTAGACGTCTGTAAGCTTAATTGCAGGCTGGAGGAAGGCGGGCAGGAGGAACATACAGCAGTATGCTAACAAGCGTCATTGTCAAACCACTCTAGCTTTGGAAGGGAGCATTAAGGTGTCATTTACTCCGTGCCCTGGCTTCCTATAGAGCACTGCTAATGAAAGACCTCTTTGTGTGTGCGGTCACTAACTACAGAGAACAGTCAAAGACTTTGTGGACATAACCATAAAAAAGAGAGCCTGTAGGCCAGAGCCGATCCTACAATTAGCTCCTGTCTGTGTGAGTGGAAGCACCTGCTCTTGCTGCAGTGCCTTTCAAAACCAGAGGCTTTTAAAACCTCTGTCTCTGCTCCAGGGGTTGCTTTTTCCCTTGAAAGACTTGCCTGTGTTCCCACATGTGCATGTATTATATAGGAAGCTCGGTGGAAAACGCTAAGAGAGAATTGCAACAGGAGGTAAAGACAAGCCTTGCATCTTCAACCACTCACTTGCAGAGGGCAGTACTTTGGAGACGGGCCATGCAGACACTGTAGATATGACTGACAATCCTACAGATCCATGGCCATGCGACATGAGGTTTTAAACATCTGTCTCTTTGTTCTTGTTGACGCTCCTTGCTGTGGTAACAGCACTCTGTGACGGGAGCAGGAGGTGTTGAAACTGCCACCACGGCCCTTCACTGGGGCCGTGCCTCTCAGACACGCTGCAGTGCACAGCTTGGGTGTCACATTTGGGGATGCCCTTCCCTCAAGATGCCAAGCAGAGAGCATGCTGATGTCTGCAGCTCAGGTGGCAGGTGTAGAAATGATTGGGTTGTGAAACAGGGGGTTGTCAGCCCTTGGTGGCATGTATATGTCAACACGAGAAAATAGCTGAACACACTTCTACGCTGAGAAAGTACAACTACATAAATATAGGTAAAATGCATGCACAAGGCCATTTTTAAATGTTCTTATAATGTGACTGAAGAGAAATGAGTGTAAATTTGCAGATATTTTAGACTTTTCAGTTGTAGACATCCACTTTGACACAAATCTGTTTTCATGCTAAATAAATCAGTACCACCTCACACTTTCCTCAGGTATCTGAATGCTTCAGTCGTTTCAAGAACATTCAGTAGATTTGCAGACCTGTGAAGTTATTATTGCTCAATAAATAGTGAGTTGCAGGTTAAAAAAAAGTCAGATTATTGGTAGGAAAATCAACTTTGCCAAAAGATATCTCTTCTAAAATCAGAGTTAATTTTGAATGTGTTGTCAGCTTACTGAGTTATTTTGCCTTTGACTGCCAAGAGAATTTAATTTTCCAGTTTCAAGTGAAATTCCTCTAAGCAAATCATCAGATAATGCCATTCATGGAAAAGATCTACCTCTGCATGCAAGGCAAATCTCTGTCTAAAGGGACAGCATATAGCTGGCTGTAGTTAAATAGCGCATCTGCCTTCACAGGTTCCCCTCCTTGCACTCACCACTGGGCAGGCTGGACTGACCTCAGCAGCAAATTCCTGGGTGCTTAAATACATTGGGCAAGCTCAATTTCAAAGGTTAAGTGTTTGAGGATAAAAATAGAATAAAAATGGGATAAAAAAACCCACACACTTTTGCGTCATGGGAGAGGATCTTTTGCTTGCCATAGAGGATGCCTGAACTTGGAAAAAGCTCAACAGAACTGAGAGCAAAGACTTTCAAAATTGCATTACATTGCAGCCTGTCTGACTTTATATTCATTTCAATGGATTTTTAAACATGTACCATAACCCACCTGTCAGTGAGGTGGTTATTTTGCAATTAAAAAAAAATTAAGCCACTCCAGCAAGGTGTTCTTTTGCCTCCAAGAGCAAATTGGTAGTAGAAGCAAGGGAAGAAAGAAAGCATTTATTGCAGTAATTGCCTAATGTTGTTGTTTATTTAGTTCCTGTGGTGCAGCATGAATTACAGGGCTGGTTGTTGAGGGTTGTCAGTCAGGAGAGAGGAAGGAAAGACAGCTCTCACAGTTGGTGGCCCTTCACCTCTGAGAACTGCAGCTCGATCCGTCACAGAGAGCTTCTCTGCGCCTTAGTATATAGACTGGCATCTACACTTTGATGGCCGATCTTCAGACAGGAGAAGCTTTGAATTAGGCAACCGAGAAGATGTAGGTTAAAGCTGAGGCAGTGGCAGAGTTTGTCAGAGGTATCTTGTATAGCTCAGAAATGGGCTAAGTTGGCACAAATGAGCACTAAAATTAATACTTCAGAAAACTCAGACTGTGGAAATATTAATGCAGGCAAACGTCCAAAGAGACCACAGTGACTGTGCTGTCTTCTCTACAGAAAGGTTGGATCACCTGTAAAGCCCGCCTACTGAAAAATGGCATATTTCATGAGAAATAGCATGATGCTGTCAGTGCTAATGAGCTCTCTGTTTCTGAAAGCTAAGCAGCTTTGCAGAGTTCTTTGACTGTGCGCCATAACCAGATTTGTTGGCATCACAGAGCAGTGAGTCCCCATGCTGAGCACCAGATAAAAAGGAACTTGGAAGTTATAAGATGTATTTCCCATCCACTCTGCAGCATTTTGTCCAACCATGTCTGACTGTTTCAGCCCCTTCTCCACCACAACCCACTGATCTGCTGGATAGAAGTGGAAAACATTTCCAGAAATGAGCATGTCATCTGCTACTGTTTGCTGAAAGGCATCCCTCCACTCTAGAGGGAATTACAGCTTCCATCTGCTCCCTAATATGAAAAACATGTACAGGCCCCCATGCTGCAGTCACTGTGTTACCAAGCTGTGGATACTCCTGGAGACTGGTGATTGTAGACATTCGATTCAAGGAAATCAGGCCACCGCTCTGTAATTACTTCATTAGGCCCACAAATAATCAGATGAAGGGTGGTCTGAGATTTGAAAAGCCAGGCTGTTGGCACTTTGAAAGACATCCAATTCTTCACCTTCTCTTTTAACTCTGTTTAGATTAAGTACAGCGTGTGCTTGAAGTTAAGAAACACAAAGTTCCAGTGCGGAAATGTTTTTAATGTGTATTCAAATAGTATGCATGATATCCACTGCCCCACATCCTTCATCTTGTGCATTTTACGCCTGTTGAAGACCTAAATGTGCATCTATGGAGATGTAGGAAGGACGTTTAGTAAGTAGGTCCCAGCTGGTTCATCTGTGAAGGGTCAGGCCTGCCATGGTGGAGTGGAATTGTCCGTCTTTACGTTGCTGTGCACTGGACAGGAGACTTTGGTGTGCTTTCAGGGGAGAACTTTCTCCAAGACTGTAAGAGGGGACCCATTTCAGCACTACAGCGGAGCACTGCAATAGATAACCAGCATGGTAGGGTGCAGGCTGTCCTCTGACAGGAGCTCCTGTGGCACTGCAAGCCCCTTAGCTGTGCACCCAGACACCTCTAGAACCATACACTCCTTGCAGGAGGAACGTCCCTGAGAGACCCCAGACACCTGGCATCCATGACCCCCATCTACATGAAGAAGCAGCCCTGGTAGGAGAAAGACCAAGAGATGAATTTTTGGCCAAGCATTGGCTTGGGGCTGTAAGAAAGATATTTGAATTGAAGAATGATGAGGGGCTCTTCACACCACTCTCTTCCTCCAACCATGCATCTATGTCCCCACCACTCATCAGAGCCCTTCTCTGCCTCTGCTGGGCTATTTGTGGCATAAAATGGTTTTCTGGTGTCTGGGGCTTTAAGACAGCAGCTCCACAGTAAATAAAGGAATTAATATAATGAGGAAAAGCCACTGTTTGGCCTAATAACTGTACAATTAGTAATACTAAGAAGCAGATGAGGGCAGGCTTCTTGTTTGGCTGTAATCTTTTGGCATATCATGTTTTAATTACAGACTGTGCTACCATCTGGAATATTAATCATCTCTTGCTGTCATTCTTCTTGATTATTTTGTCGAAAGAGAATGAAATCCACCTTTCTTTGTAGTTGTTTTATTTCTTTCTTTTAAACTGGCTCCATTATTTTGAAATACACTGTACTCATTTTGATAGAGTAGCTTAAGTCAAATCCCAGTAACCAGAACTAAATGATTTGCTCTTATTTTCATACATAAAGAGAAATTTGGGGGGTTTGGTTTTTTTCTTAATTAAATTCAAAATTCGTTTCTTTTCTCAAGCATTGTTTTATGTTCTTTGCAGTTACTCATTTCATTACTCACAGACACAGCCAACCAGAAATAGATAATCTTTAGAAAATATGTCAATGAAGTGATTTCACTAGCAATCTGAGAAGGAAGAAAGATCATAATTTTTGTTTTTGTTAATTAAACACTTGCTAAGGACTCAGTACCACAAGGGGGAATTGTGTAACTAGAGAGCAATCAGAAAAAGAAATGAAATAACTTGATATATGATGAGACACTGCAAGTGAAATCTTATCCCTGAAACCAAACTGAGTTTGGTTGTTGGTTCTCTATGGCTGATGTTGTAGAGATACTCATTTTTCCTGAACATTTAACTGAAAATCATCAAACTGTCATACGCTCTTGAGAACACTGATACTAGAGTCTAGAATCAAACTATATGCATCTATATAAATGTGTGTTTGTTTTTACAGAGCAAAAATCAGGACATCTCTCCATGAATTTTTTTTTCCCCATGCTGACTTGGGCAAATCCCTTTAAATCTCTGTGCCTTAATTTCCCTGGAAGATCAATGAATAATGCCTGCTGTTGGGAACAGCAGAGACATTACCATTTGTTTTGAGATCTTTGTTTAATTTCTTTCTCTAGGCAAAAAATAATCCTTTTGTGTTCACATTATTCTTTATCTGGTTGGTGCTCACACAGATGGCGAAGTCTGCTACTTTGGACAAGCTCTGCAACTTCTTTGCTGTCTTATTGCATCTGGTATCTTCTTCCCCTTCCCTTTCCCCTTCCCTTCCCTTCCCTTTCTCTTCTCTCTCTTCCTCATTATTAAAAAGGCTCCTTTCTCAAACAGCAGTTGAGGAATTTGGAGGTGACACTGTCTTGGAAGGAACTGGAAAAGGCAATGAGAAACATGAGCAGTACTGAACAGGGAGACAGGCAGGCCTTGCCAGGTTGGAAAAATGCACAGAAAATAACCAAGTGAGATTTGACTTGTTAAAACACAAGTTTAACCTCTAGGGAAAAACATGAAACATGGTTTTGATGTTTTGAAGTGGAACACAGTTGCGCTAAAGGAGCACGTGGGAAGGTGGGCAGCACTTCACTGACTGGCTTCAAAGAAGACTTAAAATATAAAACATTATGGGCAGACTTCAGGACCCAGGGAAGGAGGTAATTCTTGTCTCCATGAGACTTGTTTTGTAACTGGAAGTTTGGGGTTGGTTCTGATCTGCTGGCTGCCAGAAAAATAAAGGTAATTTGGTTAAAGTTCAGTACAGGCAACAGAAACTGAGCTGGAAGGTTGCTAGACTGGTGGTTGTGCTTTGCAAGAATTTAACCTAGCTTGCTTGGCAGTGCCACAGCCGAGGATGAGATGCAATAGTCTGCACCTGTAGAACATGTAAAGATCAAGGCACACGAAGATTACTCACAGGAGTAACCAGCAATTCATCGAAGGGAAAAACATCCTGATTTTTCCTGTGCTGTGCAATAATTTCCAAAAGGAATACTGAAGATAAGGCTTTTGGAACAGTTCACTTCAAACAGAAGGAAATCAGTGTGTGTATACTATACTTAGATGCATACTATCTCTGGTTTACCCCACTGAAAATAGTAGAGCAGCTCCAGGCTCAGTGGACAGAACCCTGTGTGAGCAGACATGCATTGAGTCCCAGTGTGACCCATTTTCCCTGCTATTTATGGCAAAACAGCCTGCCACACCTGCCATAGCCTGCATGCTATTTATGGCTGAAGTTTGGATAACAGTGGCATCCATGTATATGTGAATGTGCTTCCATGTGAAATTTGGGAGATGCATGAGACAGTTGCCTTCGGTCCTGTGGACAAGGCGGAGCCACAGTTGCAGTGGCAGTGGCGAGACCTGCCTGCCCTTGCCTGCCACTCACACGGCCTGGATTTGATGTGTGTTTGGCTGCAGTGAGGCTGCATGTCCTGGCAGTCTCCAGATGTGCCCCATGCTTGGCAGAGAGGAGTTGATGGTCTGGACTGCATAGGAGGGACAAGGAAATGTCATGCTCCTCCCTGACCCACGTCCCAGATGCCAGATGTTTGTCCAGGAGGGTGCTCCCCATGGTCCCCTTTTGAGTTTTGGCCCCAAACTTCAAGTCCTGTGGACACAAGGTCCTCAGCAATTTTTGGCTCTGCAGACCAGCTCCCATTGTCACGCATCACTTGCTAACATAGAGTCCAAGAGGAAGCTCTGTGAGGGCACACGTGCCCTACAGAGGTGATAGCCGTTGCCTTATCTAGAAGCAAGGCAGTAGCAAATGCTAGTTCAGTGCCCAGCCTCTGGGCTAAGGCTGCAAGTCACACTGCAACAGGATTTCTGCAGAGGTAAATTTGTTTTGTGAGAATTAACGGCATTTCAGGAGCTCTGCAAGGCAGCTGGAGCAAGTCATAAGGATGGTTGGTCACTGCTGACTTTGCATTTGAACTAGTGATTTAGAGGAAAAGCTTGATAGCACTTTAGGATTAGCCAAGGCATTCAGCCTTCCTTCCCTCCTTTTACTCCAGGCAGGCAGACCAGATAATGTAACACCATAACAACAGGAAGACTATAAATAAATACTCAAGACCTTTTTTTGCTACTTGTTTGTGTATCTGTCAAGTTATGACAATGCAAACATGGATGGTGCTTATGGGCAAAGAGGTAATGGGGAGAAGAAAGAAAACCAAATGTACAAATTATTTCAGATAACATGGTAGCAACGTCCGCATTGGAAATAACATTGTCTGGAGCCCTAGGCTTTCATTTCAGTATGCTTGATGTATATACCTCATAATAACATATGTGGGATAACAGCAGTGATTTCTGGGACCAGGAATAAATTTGGGATTAAAGAGATAAGTATCCTTGGTTGAGGCAGTTGAGAAGTCTGCCTATCTCTCTTTTCCGCACAGAGACATCAATCCCCATACTGTGACCTTTCCTGCAACCCATCTCTAAGTACTTGGAAAGGGGTACTGTCTCTGGCAGGAGGGAGGAACCCGCCCCTCCTGCTATTAGGAAGAGACCTCATGATGGCTCTGTGTCTCCCTTTGGAACAGGGCTTTAGTTTGGAGGGTGTTTTGCAGGATTTTTTTGCTTTCTAGAAGCTGAGCTGTCAGCTTCTTTTGGATTATGTTTATAGTACCCTAGCGTGCTATAGCTGATAAAATATAAATGACAGAGTCAATTCTGAGGGCTGTAAAATAAGTCTGGTGCTGGAAGTGCAAAGGCAAGCGTGCTTTTGCTTGGTGTGATATTTGTTGCTTTTCCAAAGAGGTCATTATTTCAATTTTCATGTGAATTTTCATCACTTAATAGAACATATTATTTTGCACATTTGCACAGCTTTTGAGGAAAGTGCTAGAACATAACACTGAAATAGTGCTCCAGCTTAATCCTTCCCATTTAACCGCACTGCCAACTTTGTTCGCTCAGACTGTGGAGGCAGGCAAGCCAAAAGTCAGACACCACCAAAAAAAAATGTGGAAATCCAGGATTTACAAAAATGCAGAGCTTCACAGCTTCAGAAATTTTTAGTTTCTTTCCTGGAACTCATGCTGCACCATGTCTGGGTCACTTGGAACCTGGAGGCTCACAACTTACAAACTGATTATCCATGGCTAGTTTCCTTGGCAAGTGTGGATGTGGGTTTCCTGCTTACAGCTGGCTGATGACTGAGGAGGAGATGGGTGGGTTGTGTCCCCATCCCACAGAGATCCCACCACATTCAGGGGTTAGCAAGTTTTAAAGGAAAACCATATTTTTTTCAAGGCAAACTGTCATTGAAAGGGCAACATTTCTCCTCACATCCAGTTCCAGCAGCTCAGCTTGGACTTTAATTTAAGGAGTGAATCATATTTGAAGGATTAACCAGTTTATTCCAAACCCAGCATGGGTTAATTCCCTCTGCTACTGACTGGGAAGCCCAAGTCAATCTTTTCCTGAGACACATGCTATATTTAGTCAGGAAATGATAAATAATGCTATTTGAAGTACATTTTGCTTCTTCCCTTTTCCTCCCCCAATCCGTCTTCGTCCAAAATAACTACAAGGTATAAATAATTTGTACATTTAACCTGAATATTTCTTGCCTACTTAGGTGTACTCATTTTCTCTCGCTACACAAAAAGTCACTAAGTGGGTTGAAAGTTGTTATTTTATTGATGTACAGTATAAATAAGTCACACTACATGAGATGATTTGCAGCTAACGTGTGCATGCGTGATTCTCTGTCCTGTTTTCTTATCTGACGTGCCTTTATCACTTGAACTATTCACCTTAAGAAGTGAATTCAGTGTTTTACACTTGAAAGGAAGTGTTTCTACCACAGACAGAAAAAAGCCCACTAGCTGCTATTGTGTGTTTGCCATTTCTTGCTTTGGCTTTGTATTTGTTGAAATGTCTACCTTTTTTTTGGTCCAAAATGCATAGATTGATGCCTTTCAGGAAAAGCAAGGTTGTTTACTTAATTAACCATTAGCTAATGATGACATAAGAGATTTTTAATTTGTTTCTCATCCACGGAAGTTTTGGAACAAAGTGAAATGTCTTCGTTAGTGAGAGATTTCTTCTGTGGAAGCAGAACACCTCCCCTCTAGTGTTCCTCCAAAGTGATGGTATTGATTTTGAAATCACAAGAAAATCTTTATTCCTTTCAAAAGCCATCTTTTGCTGATGGAAGTTTTCAACAGGCTCCCATAGGTGCAAACAGTTTGCTCACCATCACTTGAAAAATCCTGATAAAACCTTGGATTTATGATCTATGAAAATCTTTCAGGCCATGTGTTTTTGATGGAAATCACAGGAGACAGATTGTATGAGGTACTCAATAACTCTGGGCTGCAGGATGTTTGCATGGCAGCGGCGTAAGGGGGTTGTAAATCAAAGGAGAGCTGAGCTCTGTGTCAGCACAAAGTTCGCTGCTGAAGCCATGCTGACTGGGAGCCCTCACTCAAGGACCAGAGCTCATGTAGGTAGCAGGGGAGCTATCTGGTAAGTGTTCTTTGGCATGCAGAATCAAAAATAGTCTTACCATAAGAGGGAAAAGACCCATATCATCAGTTTTCAGCGTCAATTATTCTGCAAAAGTTGCCTTGCACATTTATTTATTTATTTATTGTGAGGAAAGACCCCCCCCCCAAAAAAGTTAAAAGTTTCTCTACATGCAGAAAGGTGCTGCCTGGCTTCCTCCAGGTATTGAATGTTTCCGTTTGAATTCACCTTTTGAAGAGAAAAATGGATTTAGGAGGAGTGGGAGGAACAGTGCTAGTGCTGTCGGAACAGACATTTCCCTGCTTAAAGCCCAAATTGGGGACTTGAGGATTTAAGAGCCTACTCAACAGGCTTCTCCACCAGGAAACAAGGAGAAAGAGGAAAAGACTCCAGCTAATTGCCAGGGATGGAACTGACCTTGTCTAAGAGCAGATCTCTGAAAGTGAGTTATCTGGTCTAGGTTCTCCAGACTTGCTCCAGAGTCAAGACAGAGCTGTGGATGCTTCCAGGAGGGTATTCACTCCACCCTGATGGAAGCGTCCAAAGAAAGCCATAGGAGTTGCCCTCCAAAGATGCCTATCTCTCTCTGTTGACTCAGAGGAGTCTGGACAACTGGATTAGAGTAGGCACTTCAGTTGTAGACAACTGGTGTTAGATGAGCTGAATTTCACCCCATCGGAAGGTTTTCAACAGGGTTTAGTCCCATGGAGGTATACGTACCTCTTAGGTGTTTTCAGAGGAGCTGCAATGTGTTACCTAAGCGTCACTGAAATCATGGGTAGCTGAATATCTATCCTTTGAGAGAAATTCATCCATACATGTGCACACATACTTTTATCCTGTAAAGCATCCATCAGGATGCTTGAGCATGCACCTCCAATGCACTTGAAAATCCGCCTCTGATACAGTTTTGCAAGCATCAAATTATGTATGTCACGTCACCTTCTGCAGCAGCTTTTATCCAGCATAATCCACTACCTAAAACTGTTGTATCTGAAAAGCCATCAAGGCAGGAATAGCAGTGCAGGCGTTTAACACAGGTACCAGGACTCACTGGAAACACAATGTTTTAGTTTAGGAACTTGAGCAGTTCATTTTTCCAATTAAAATGAAAAGGGTATATTCTTCCAAGGTGGTTTGATTTGAAGAAAAAGACCTGTAGTCATTTAGTGAGATATATCATAAAGACCTTTAATGACGACTAGCGGTTGGGACATCAGCATTTACAGCACAGCAGTTTGCCCCTCTGCTGAAGAAAGACCAAATGCAGAATAATTAGTTTAAATTCAATGTCCCTGTCACAATGAGTAACTTAAATTAGGTATCTGAGCACGAAGTAGCAAGCACAGAAATATATTCTCCTCCATAGCCAAGTCTGATAAAGAGCTCAACACTCACAACTATTGTAGAAAATGGAAACCAAGAGGATTAGTGACATATAACATACGCTTGATATTTAGGGCAATTTCCAAAGTCAGTAGGGTTTTTGTGGACTTACAGCCGTCAGCTTATGTATGTCTGTCTGTCCAGCAGAAACTGCTGCATAGGTAATCAGTGATCCTGCATATGAACACATGTGCAAGTGAGTATAGTACTGATAAATTTGTAATTCAGTTTAACAATTACTTCTGTGGGGGCAGGTGTGATCAGTATGACTAGCAACACCAAATCACGTCTTCGGCCTTCAAGTAAAAAAATCATCATTTTCACTCACTTCAAATTTATTTGCACTTGTTACTTCACTTAAACTTGCATTTTCATGTGCTGTTATAGGGAAGAAAAGTCTCTCCTGCCTCTACAGTTTCCTCTCTTTATCCTCTCTTAGTTCCAGTATCCAGAACAGCACCTTTGTACTGCAGACAGGTACTGATGGTTAGCAGGAGGGATTCAGCTTTGCATTGCAGATTACACAGCTGCATAATCTCCCCTCTAAGCAGCACAGTGATATGCAGTCAGCAGGAGGAGAGCTGGGAGTTTGGTATTTCTTACCTGTTTTCCAAATCTCTTTCATGACTCTGAAGAGATGTGAGGAAAGGCGTTAAAATATAAAGGAAGCATTTTTTTTTTTTTTTTCTCCTGATGCTGCTGAGATTGCCAGTGAATATTACCTGAGCAGCAGCTAGCAAGTTTCTGCAGGAGTGTGTTGATGGAGCAAGTAAGTAGCAGTAGCTCTGAATAAATCATTTATGTGTGCACTGCAGACTGTGTTTCAGGGACTGGCATCAATGGTGGCGCACTAACAGACAAACAGAGGAAAAGGCTTTCACCCAACTTTTTACTGAAACCTCAGAGGAATAAAACAGGTCAGCGGTGAATATTAAATTAAATTTTGGCCATCTTCCAAAGTGATCTGGCCTAGTTAGGAAACATCAAGAAGGAAGAAAGCTTTGCTTCTTCACATCCTGATTTCTCCAGGGAAGGGAGAGAAGGAGGTCTGTGCAAGACATTGCAAAGGCATCCTGATTTTGTAAGTCAGCAGTTCTTCCATGTGCACAGAGACAGCCCTGTGCAAATCCACATGTCAGCTGCATACACTTTTCTTGCAATGTTGGAGCAATATTTAACCCACTTTTTTTTTAACGCTAACTTGTATATCCTGATGAATACGACTCGATCAACAGGATGCTTCCTCAGTTTCGCAAAACAGTCAGTACAGCCCATATCAGATGGGGCATAATGTGCCTTTGCTGCCCTTGCCTCCCCGGGCATGTGATAGGATTAGTGCCTCATTGGAAAGCCTACACATCCCTGTCTCAGCCATGTCAAAGCCTAGCAAGGCTAACTCCAGTGAAAACTACTTCGCACAGAGATACCATATGGAGGTACCTCCCTCCATTTTCTGCATTTTGAATGTTTGTCCAAAACATACAATTTCTTTCAAGAAACCATATATTTTAGTATTAGCCTTGTTATTTAAGGATGAAAGAACAATGGAATTAAACTATCAGTACCTGCTGGCTGTCCCATGAAAAGAATGTAGAGCTGTATTACCTCTTCATACGTAAGGAGCCACAAGAAGAGAGTGAGAGATGGATGAGCCCTTTCCTAAATTTTCATTCAAAGGCGTGTGTCGTGAGAAATACAAATGAGCTGCTGGAGCTATTGGACAGCCTTGTGCCTCCCCAGCACCCCCCAGGGTGTGCCTGCAGACAACTTTCCACCTGATGGCGTTTGCTACATCAAGTAGATCTGCAGGGAGCAGGTCTACTGAAATGCAGAGCTAATGGATCCGCAGAGGCACCTTTCCACCACTGAGGTACTTCCTTCAAAGGGCTTAAGTTTGGTTTAGGGAGATGGGAGCCCCTGATGAGGCGAAGCAAGGTAAGTCATGGTGGAATGGAAATTCAGACAGGAATTCATGTACCCCGCCTTAGCACACGCTGCCCATGGTCACCTCTTCAGGCTCTTGCCCCACTTGCTTGTTGTGCTGCAGATGCTCTGTCAGATGGCTGTTGTTAGTGCTGGGGGTGTTCATTGGGACAGGATGAAATGCTCACGTGCAAAATAAGGAAAACACTTGCAAAATGCATCTTCCCCCTGCTTCTGTGGTCAAAGAAGGAATTAAAAGGTTTTAAGAGAATGAGTCAGAAAACACTGTGACGAGTGGGGGCTTACTACTTTTTTTCTTCCTGAAAAAGTTTTAACACAAATCGAAAACCCACAAAGCAAACATTTTCTGACGCACATCTCCAGCTAAAATTTTTTTGGAGGTGCCACTGCATGGCCACTTGTGAGCTGTGCATCTTACTAGAGGTACTGGTGTTTCCCCCATTCCTTACCAAGAGTCCTGCTCTCCATGATGGCCTGGCCAAGGGGCTCAGCTCCTGGGGAGAGAGGTGGCGGGGGTGGCCACCCTGATATCAGCTGTGGCCCATCCCACTGCTGTGTTTCCCTGTTAGTGCTCTCTAGGTACTGAATCATTCCAGTCTGGGGGAGTTTTCCAGTGGCAGAAAAACTTTTCACAACTGATCTTACTGGGTCAAACGCACAATTTTCTCTGGGATGGCAAAGAAATGACAGATTTTTAAAATTTTAGATAGCCCTCAATAATGCTACAAGCTCAAAGCCAGCTGCACTGTGTAAAAGTTTCCCTGCGGAGGGCACAGAGGTGCAAAAGCACCCAGCTCTGCCTCTGGAGCCTATCCAGGCTCCCACTTCTCACCCCCAATCCCCACTGAGAACCAGCTGTGCATTGGTGGCCATGGCAGGCAAACATAGACATCTCCAAGGCTTTAGGGCTGTTTGCAACCTCACCCAGGTCTAGGCAGTGGGCTTCCTACCCGAGGTTGAAGGGCGAGCTGCTGAGCCACTAAACCCTTAGCTATTTTCCACATCTGGTTTGATTCTCTGCAGATAAACAGCAGCCTTGCCATTAACAACAAAAACTTAATTTACTGAGGTTTGTTCAAGCACTGAGAGCAAATATTTTTCCTGTGCAGCTTGGGGTCATTTTAAGGGAAAAACAGGGCTGGAGGTATATCACCCCTTTAAAAATTATTATTACTTCCTAGAGAAAATAAAATGTAAAGCACCTCTTCCTTCAATTTGTGAGGGTTTTTTTTATGGAAGAATTGCTGGCTTTGGGAAGGAAACACTGCTTTGTGACAGACTTGGGATCAGAGCATGGGATTTGAATAAATGTGTGGATTAATTTACCTTTTGTCCTTTTTTTTTATTAATGAAAATGCTCATTCATAAGTCACACCTCAATAAAACCCTGTAGAAATGCTTGATCTGTTTTTCTCTCTGCTCCCTCTTGGTGCCAGGACTTACACATAAAGGGAGGGGACGGAGCAGCCGACAAGTATCACAATTATAAGTATTTTAGGAAACATCCGTGGCTGTATAAGCTGCTGATTCCCCTCACTGCTGCTTGGGAGGCTGAAGCCTCTATGTAGGTCACGTTCTCCAAGACTGCTGCCTCCCTTACAGCCAGACCTGCTGTTGACTTGGGCTTTCTTAATGCATCAAAGAGCCTCTGCTATGCTTCAGCTCCCCTTCTGAACTCAAGCTGCATCGCTCAGCTCTTCATGTAATCGCTGAGGTGGGTAACCTGACCAGGGGAGCTCGAGCATTAATCACAGTCTTTCTGGTTTCCCAGGCGGAGAAGGAAATTTCTCATTTTACCGTCCCTGTTGTTATTTTTAAATCTTTGAAATCTCTCTCTAAATCTCCTTTCCCACCTTTTCTCTCTTTTTGGTTTCAATGTGGGTTTTTTTTTTGTTTTGTTTTGGTTTTTTTTGTTTGTTTTTTTTTTTTTGTTTTTTTTTTTTTTTTTTTTTTTTTTTTTTTTTTTTTAATTTTAAAAATACTTTTAAGAGAAGAAATGGAGACCCACAGAAAATGAAAATAGGGATGCTGCCAGAGAACATCTCTCTGCCACACTGTGATAATAACATTGGAGGTCTCATTACATGATGGAGCGGCCCACAGAACAGCCAGTGGGTTTGGGGTAGGGGCTGCTCTTTAGCTGAAAATGACTTTGTCCTCCTTGCAGTTCTGCGCAGCATCACCATCCAGACACGGGGATCAGAAACTGAGAGGCTGGAAGTACGCAGCTGACAATTCCCAGGAAGCCTGAGGAAGTATTACTGAGGGGCACTGTTTGGTTGCCTCTCTGCTGTAGTTTGTGTTTCTGGCATGGCAGTGCCGAGGCTTCTAAGCAGTGCAAGGTGTGACCAGGTTCTGCTGGCCTTGTCCTGGCCTTCTCCCAGGATCTGCCCGATGCCCAGGAAGTCACAGTCATCGGAGATGCTGGGGGCATGAGGCCTAGAAATGGTTGCGTTTAATCACATCTGAGGGTTTTTTTTCCTTTTGCTTCCTAGCAAATTTTACCAGTCGTGAGTTTTCTTTTTTTTTTTTTTTTCCTCCCTCCTCTCCCAGCCATGGCAGGAATGTTTCCCCATGTCTTTGCTTTAGCCGGAGCAGAAGCCAAGTGAGAAAGCTGAGCTGCTGCGGGGCAGGAAAGCGTTAACCCCCGCACAGAGGGCGGGAGGGGGGGATTACTGCTCCCCACGCCGGGCGGGGACGGGGTCGAGGGGGGATTAGGCGGTCGGAGCCCCGGGCCGGGCCATCTGCGTGCCGGCTGCTTCCCCACGCCCCTTCCTCCCCCGGCACGGCCGGGGCTCGGTGGGTGCCACGAGGGACAGAGGAACCTCCCGGGCATGGGGGCACTTTGCCGAAAGGCGGAGCCGCAAGCAGAGCCGCTTTTTCCCTGCCGGGGTCTCCTCGGGGCACCACGGGCGGAGGGAAGATGAGGATGCTTTCCCCAAACCCCTGCGGAGCTCTGCAGAACTTGCTGTCCTGCTCAGAGTCGCATCTCGTTTTAAAGATGCCTCCTCCCTTTCCTTTTTTCCATTCCCAGAGCCAAAGAATGCAGTAAAACTTCCACTAATGTGTACTTTTATCAAACCCGATTTACAGAGTGCTCAGGCTTCTCAGTGTCTTTCCTCGTCTTCTGCGAGCTGGCAAACCTACTCGAGTATATAATTTTATTATTTTATTTTTCGTTTGAGACTTAGGGGGAGAATCTATGAATTACCCAGAGCACCCCAAGGGCCGGCGAGGGGCTGCGGGGGAGGAGCAGAGAGCTTGGGCATTGCCGGGCTCGGCGCTGGCCTTGAGCCTCCTCCCCAGGACTGGTGGTCAGTGGTGGGTGTCAGCCCTTCAGCAAGCACCGCTCGCCCACTCCAGAGACCTTCACAGGATGGTGGAGAAAGATGAGACTGGTCTATCTGAAATTCAGACAGCCTTCAGAAGCACCTGATAGCACTTCTGCTTATTTTTGCCGGGTGTCTCTGT
The DNA here is from genome assembly GCA_036023395.1 of Myiotriccus ornatus. Classification (NCBI taxonomy): domain Eukaryota; kingdom Metazoa; phylum Chordata; class Aves; order Passeriformes; family Tyrannidae; genus Myiotriccus; species Myiotriccus ornatus. The sequence continues at coordinate 101,374,695 of JAYRBT010000001.1, forward strand.
CTTGGTTTTTTGGGGTTTTTTTGTGTTTTTTTTTTAATGACAGCACTGATATCCCCTAATTGGTTTAGTGATAAAATCTGCTGTAAACCCTTTCTGATTTGTTTGGTTCTGCTACTATGGAGAAATAGCTCTATTTGTCTGCTCCTTGCAGAAAATATTGCAGAATATTGCAGACTGGACAGGATTTTCTTCCTTTTTTTTTTTTTTTTTTCCCCCCTGTCAGTTGAAACACCAAATTAAATAAATAAATGAATAAGACTCCGGGCAAAATGCAGATTCAGTCAAACTTTTTTTTTTGCATCAGATGCATGATCAGTTTAATAAGGGAGATACAAGTAAATGCTTGGAGGGAGGGAGAGAGATGGTAGAGGAGTGGGTGAAAGTAGCAGGGTGAGGCTTGATGCGTTTAGCTCGGTAGTTAGCTCTTACAGCACTTTTCTCCATGACTTGAAGGGTCGGTAGGATAGGGTTTGGTTTTGTTGTTAAGCCTCGTTAGTGTCAAATCTATCGATGCCTGGTAAAGATTACGCTAATGTGTAAGCCTCTGGGGGCTGAGTGTGTGTGCGTGCACGTGAGAATGTATTACTAGCAAATGCTGATGGATTGCAGGGGAGGTCAATAATATGTATCACTTAACTCTGTGGCCAGGGTTGGCAATTTTAACAGTCTGCGGATGGATGGCACCCAGTGACAAAAATGTCAGGCGTCCAAGTGTTAATGACTTAATCCCCACCACGCCCACACACCGGTTTTTAAAGTCCTCCTGGAAATAATGGATGTGCCTTCTGCTCTATTCAGCACGACTCTTTTCTTTGGCCTGACGCTATTGCTATATAGTGACACCTCCCAGTGGCACTCTGCAACATTTCACTGAAGTCCATACAGAACTGCTCCTTGACAGGTTTATGAGAGTGCTTGCTTTGTGCAAATGAAGCCTTATAAAATTCATCAAGCTTTGTGGGTGCCTTTCTTCACATCATCCCATTCCTCCCTCTCCTGAATATTTAGGTCCCCTATTAAGAATTAGAAGTAAATAAGTACTTTCTAGCTATGCCTTCAACAATTTGGCATCATGATACAATTTCTCCAAACGTAGTGACATCCTGTGGTTCAAGAATGCAATGTCCTGCTCCAGATGTTCCTGCTGTTACGAATGGGTTTGTGTAGTGAGAGCAATCTCTCTAGTCTGTTGGTGTAACTGTGTGCAACATCTGCCAGCAACATCCAGGGACTCCACAGACCTGGAATAAACAATTTAAGGATGTCTCACTCTCTTAGACCAGGGAAAAACAGGATTCGGGCAGATTGAGATACAGTCTAGTTATGGTAAGTGATTAGGTTCCCCCCATCACCAAAGCTACATCCCCCCATCTCTGTGTTTAGTGGTCTTCATTTACATCAGCTTAAAACTTTCTTCTTTCACTGGCTGTCACAGAATCACAGAATGGGTCAGGTTGGAAGAGACCACAGTGGGTCATCTGGTCCAACCTCCCTGCTCAAGCAGGGTCATCCTAGAGCACATTGAACAGGATTGTGTCCAGACAGTTCTCTAGTAGCTCCAGTAAAGGACACTCCACAACCTCACTGGGCAATCTGTTTCAGTGTGTGGTCACCTGCACAGTAAAGTTTTTCCTCACATTCAGGTGGAATTTACTGTGCGTCAATTCACTGATACAGGTGTCATTAATTACCATATGGATGAGTATTTGTATGGTGGTGCACACACTGGAGCATTTCTGCAGATATTACTTGCTAAGTTATTACAAACCCATTGTGGGTGTGCCCTTAATTAGAAATAGCCTGTGAAACTTTTTGTTTTGTATAATAGGGACTGTTTTTGTTTAACTGAGTGCAACTCTAACTCTTGGTATATGTCAAAAATATATTCGCACCTAAATAAAGGTGCAATTATAAAACAAATTAAAGGGATGGAGACCCTGGGATAGACAGACCTGCTTTTATTCCTTTAGCAGCTCATTTTTGTGTTCAGCAGGAATGGGATAGGTTCAGTTCTCCTGGGGAAGTGGAACTGATGTATAGCAAACACAGCCACATTTTGACAACAGCTCCTCTGGAATACTGCTGTTGTGAACTGTCTTTTAGAGCAAATAGCAATTTTACAGATTGTTAACATGGTGCTTCTTTGATAAATCTATTTTTGTTATGGAGTCAACAATCCTCATGGTAAACTACACAAAATGGCCAGAAAGAAATACCATGTGCTCATCAAATTCCCCATATTAAAAAAGGCATTTGAAATCAGCTTGCTCCAAACCAAGCAAGAACTGCATCCCAGTTTAACATGACTACCAACCATTTAAGAACACATCTTTATGTTAATTGGTGCAATTTGATCTGTGGACCATCCCTTAATCATAAGAGATCCCTTACTCCTCTAGTACTTGTGCTGAAGTCATCCCCATGGCACAAGTGGTGGGGTCAGTCTGGAGTAAGATGTGTGAGAGAGCTATCAGACTTTGATCAGTGAAATGAAGAAAGAAGATAGGCACAATATGAAACACAAGTCTGCAGGCCTCTGTCTGGCTTAAGCCAGCAAGTGCAAAGAAATTCAGGCTTGCTGTCAGCTAAAGGTCTGGCACAGCCCTTTGACATGACTATGTAATGCAGCAAATCTGTTTCTCGTCATCTGACATTCCCCTGGACCTCTCGCTATGCTTAGCTGAGAGCTTTGAACGTCCTTGCTTTTGTTGGCCTCCTATGAAGTCCCTCAAAAACACAGTTGATCTGATACTTTACTCTGCTGTTGCCAATTATCCTGGTTGTTTTGAGATAGCAGTGATCTAGTAGCAGCTGGTGTAATGGTGGATTTTGTATTAATGCAGTCAGGGTAGCAGGGCAGCAGTTGTGCTGCCTGTGGAACTCTTGGCAGGGCATGGGCAGGACAGAGGGATGATTGCTGGTGTACAGGAAGAAGATGTCTACAGCCCTCCTTGTGCTGGAGAAGCCCAAGCTGCAGCCCTCTTACTCCCTGGGGCTTTGGGGCAGTTTCCTCATCCCTTACCCAATGGCCTCTGGAACTTTCTTAATGCTAGCTGGCAGAATAGGAAGCCAGGTGCCTGTCCTGGTGCTGGTGGCTTGAGGCATCCCAGCCAGTGGAGTACTAGATACACTCCCAGTGTTACCCCCAGCAGATTTGTGCTCACTTTTTTTTTTTTTCCTCATGGCTAGGCTTCGCAAACAAAGATTTGAGAAGGGCTCTACCCACGCTTGCTACAAGCGCGTTGACGGCTAAAAAGGCCAATGCACGATAGACAAGTCCGGTTGGAGAAGGCGCTCACTTTTATAAATAAGCAGTAAATGAGGAAGGAGTCATCATCTCCCCTGTCAGAAACTTTATATCTGGGCCTTTGGATGCCTCATGCAGCCCCTAATTTGGGAGAGCCTCCACTCAATTAAAGCAGGGATGCCCAGATTGGCACAAACCTGAGGCTGAAGTGTGGGCAAGAGTGGCATCAGACCTGGGAAGAGGTAGCTGTGGACAAATGTCCTGAGTGCTTGTGCCTATGTTCTTTACCCCTGCAAAGCTTTCAGAAAAGGACATGGTATCCATGTGCATCTCATGGTAAGGCAGAAGCACAAAAGTGGAGGGATGTGCAGGAATCTCCCTGACTTGGGCTGGACTCTGAAACACAGCTGCAATTTCTCAACAGCACAAGTGCCGATGTCAGACATTGGTAAGATGGAGGAAACAAATGTTTTTGCAAACTGGGAGAAAAGAAGACTCAGTGGAAGTGCTTCATTCCCTGTCTTAGATGATTACATCCACAAGTAGTCAGAAAGAAGGGGTTATTTATGTCTTGAGTGCACAGTAAATCACTGTGAGAGTCCATGCCCTGTCTGTGTTATACTCACTGGGAATGGCCTCTGACCACCAACGACCCAGCTGCCAAAGTTTTCTTTCTCTAACAGACTCACTGGCAGTTTGGGTTTGGGTGATAAATTTTGAAATGTGATTGTACTGTAAAGCTGGCTCAGAGAATACAAAGTCAGCCGGCCCATGGCTGGAGGAGATGATAGCAGATCCTGGCCACATAGAGAAGCAAAGGTACTGATGCTCATGATGTGATGGCTGGTGGGCTGATGGCACCCACGCATGTGTGCCTTGCTGAGTTTGGAAAAGTGCTAAAGGAAGGAGGGCTTGATATTTTGGGAGGAGATATGCGCAACATTGTAAAGATACCCAGGAACAGACATGCCAGCTTTGCTGAGTGTGTTGGGCAGTCTGGAGGCTCTCTCTGTCACGAGGGAGTAATGCACTGGTTGAAATACAGTGGCCCATGGACCTCTCCAGAGGTATTGTATAGGACAGGCTGGGAGACCAACGTCAGTCTGGCAGTACAGTGATTCCAGTGCTAGTGTGATCCCTGGGCAAACCCTGTGGGCAGCACTGCCCTTGGGGGAGAGGGAGTCCTGCTGGATGCAGTCCCTGGCTTTGGGCTGAGCTGTGTAGGGTGTTTCCTGCAGCTGCCCTCCAGTGAAAGCACAGCCTGTAGGGTGCACTACCCTGGGTCAGGGAGTGCAGAGCCTGGCTGGAGGGCTCAGGAGAGGTGGGTAATGGGCACTTCAACTTAGACGCTGCTAGGCTCTGAAGGCTGCATGAGGTATCTCTAACAGACACTCAAAATGCAGCACAGGGTAAGGTACAGGTGTCTAAATCCTTCCTGGCCTCCAGATGCTACCCCAGGGTCCTATTTTGTGTCAACCACCCAGCCCTGTAAAGATGTGTTTGATACCCTAGGGCATCTCAAATGGTACTGGGCACCTTTGTTGAAGCAACTGAATCCCACCCTAAGTGGTTGCTCAAGATGATATATAAAGCCTCTGTGATAACTAGGACCGAAGACCAGATCTCTTTACAGGCTATCCAGCATTTTTATCACTGGAACTTACCCTCTCTCAAGAATGAATATATCCACATAGTGGGTTTGGTTCAATTTATTTCTTGTCTTTTCCTCATTTTTTAATAATTTGACTAGCCAAGGGTCACTAAAGGAAATGTTGCAGTGGATAATGAACACTTCTCCACAGTATGTGTCGTGTACAGGGAAGGAGTCAAAGTCTTTTCACCTAACCTTATTATGCTTTCTGTATTGTTTCAGCCCTTGATGCTATTATGTCTTCAGTGCTGGGTTTCGGAGGAAAATGCACATACTGTTTTAATATCCCTGTGCCGAGTCTCACCCTAACTGTGTGGGCTGCTTTGGGTTGTTTGTTCTGCTGTTCGAGAAAACGTCCATGTGAGCCGTCAGTATGAAAATCATATGAGACAGAAAAAAGAGGAAGAGAAATCCCCAATCGAAATAAAATACATGGGGAGGTGGGCTTTCAGAAAGCAGCCTCATGTGTGGCAGAAGACCTGATGGAAGTGTCAGTAAGACAGTCCTTAAGTTCCTCTGGCATGCAGTGGGTGCAGTAAGGTTTTCAAACCAGCCGTTTAGTGCAGGCCTTTCTGGGGTCTAAAAGATTGTCGTGCTGTATATTTGGAGGTATAGCTGACAGTGAGGAGAGCCTGGGATCTCAGCTGTCAGTTTGAGAAATTAGTGGGCCACTGAGAGAAGTAAGAAAATTAGAGGCCTGGGATGGAGAGCGAGAAATAAACTGAATTTGGAAGCATGAGCTCAACAGTTTGTCATAATACTTTGGACGAGGCTTGTATCGAATAAGAAACCTGCTGAAAACAATTATCTGGAAAGAAAGTGAAGCTGCTCAGATTTCTGCTATATAAGTTTCTCCATTGATTTAATCCCACTCCCCATCCTTTCTATGAGTGCTGTGTCCGGTCTAGTGAGGCCCCCTTCATTCTTCTCGTTTGGGCAGCCTCCCGAAACCTCTCCTGTAGAGAAGGGCTTTTTCAGCCCCAGCAGCTCCTGAGGGATCTGGGGGCAGAGAAGTACAAAGTTCAGAGGAGCAGCGACTACTTGTGGAAGTTAATGAGGGGAAATGAACTCATTTGTGATACTTGTAAACTTGAAACCCAGCTACCCCAGAGGTCTGGGGCATCCAGCTGGTTGTAACACAGATGTACTGATCTAGGAAGAGGTGAGCTGCTGGCTCTGGAGAGCCTGTGCACAAAGCCCTATTTCTGGTTTAAATGGGATTCCTTTGAAAGAGAGTCCAAGTCATGATTAAAAAAAATTACATGCCCTTTCCAAACATCCTGTCCCATGGCTTCGATGCTGACAGTGTGCTTTGTATCCCAATGATTTTTTGTACTCTCAGCTTGTGAGGCCCTCTGAGCCTTTAGCCTGGCTTCCTGCTGTGGCTGCCCTCTCATGGAATAGCACTGATTTACACCGGTCTAATCCCTTACCTTTGTGACAGGTACTGCAGAGAGCTAAAATACTAACAAGATGGAAAAGCTTCTAAACCCACTACTCAGTGACTTGTGCTTTACTTAACTTCATTGCCACATTACATTTCAGCAATTTAAAAAGCAAACATGGAGCAGTCAAAGACACATGTGACTAAACTGTACTGGTTTGTTCCCAGTCTTTCCCTGAGCAGCATCCTCCTCCTATACTGCTTTCTCTTTGATGCCTAAAAAGCCATCTATGGCTTTAAATAAACTGTAAGTGGGGACATGACTCTGCTTGATGTCTGGCCTGCAATGGAAGTAAAGTGTCACTTCTAATTTTGTGTGGGTGCAGAACAAAGATGCCTGTGACCAATCCACTGTACAGTGCACTAGTTTTGTTTGAACAGGGAGCTCTGGTGAGAAGCATATTTCAAAGGGCTGGGGAAGCAGATTTTAAATGCTGTCAAAGAGAAATGATTTTACCTTTTCTAATTCCCATTCATGGTACTTTGTGTTCCTACCTCATGGACACGGTGAAATAACCTTGCACAGTAGATAGAATAAGGCAGCTGGAGCAGCACTGCCAATGACTGGGTCAGCTTGGCGGGGCTCTGGCCCAGGGCCTGTATTTGCCCATGTTAAGTCAGCCAAAGTGGCTGCACACAGGGTTGTTTGCAAATGGAGGAAGTGTAGAAACAGGCAAGCAAGTAGGCAGTCAGCAACACTTCTCATTTACAAAGAGCAAAGCCTAACCACATTTGTCTAACCAACTTCAGTCACTGTTGTCGATATCAAATGAAAAGGCACTAGGTCTCCATGAAATAATACTGTTTGTGTAGCTGTTGGCACAATATTTTTTCAAGAAGAGTGCAACGACCAAGAAAGGGCTATAATAAAATTAGTCCCAGATTTACTATGAATAGCTTAGCCAGGTCTCACACATGCTAGCAGGGAAAAGCTATTTTCCTATCAAATAACAAAGTAGTTGAGTAAGGAGTTGAGATAAATTGTTGGGATGACTTCCAGTTGTAGACTGTGGTGAGTAAATGAGGTAGGTCATGCCTCCTCGAGCCTGGGTTTCAGTTTCACATCAGGCAGTTCTGTATTGCTGTGTCTGTCTCTTCTGCACCGTTTACTTCATATACTGTATGTGCATCCTTCCCTCCCCCCACTTCCACTCTCCCTTGTACATATTTAATCATAAAATCTCTCTACTATTCTGGTTCCTTGTATTTGACATGTGCTTTATCCAGCCTTCTGCCCCTGGGAGCTGGTCCTTGATGAAAAGGGACAAAGCAGACCATCAAGCTATCATGCTTTGTACAAGGCACTTTTTTTTCCATCTGTCAAAATTAAATGGCACTTGGGATTTTCCCTTGGCCTGTCAATATTTCCACAAAATTCAAGGCTATCTAATTAAACTCAAGGAAAATAGTTGTGCAATGACATTCCCTTGCATGTTGTCATGGTGTCACATAGCTCTGTGCAAACATTTTTTTTTTCTCCATTTTGAAGATTGATCCACAAAGAGGATTACCATCGCTGCTCACTGCAGCCCTGTCACTGCTGTTGCACACATCTACCTCAGTCACCAGCCTGCCCAAATAGTTTCCTGTCATTCAGACTAAGTGTTTTTAGCATCAATTTAAATGTTTGACATATAGAAGACATTTGGGGTGTCCACAGCCTTGGCCTCGCTGGGGTGCAAGTGGGCATCTTGCTGTTGGCTGTCTGGGACAGTATTTTACCACTTCACTGTTTCCAACTAGAGGTGATCACTGTAGCCTCCCTTTCCTGTGAAGGCTGCTCATCTCTAAAATAAATGGTCATTTATTTCCAGGACATGAAGGCTCAGGGTTTTCTACTTTTCCTCCCTTCTCTGAGCTGTTTGTGGCTGACACAGGCAGCATATGGAATCAGTTCAACTCATATCTCTCTCCCATTTGATTATGCATACCTCTCTCTTCATCTTCCCACTGCTGCAATGAGGACAAGGATAAAATACAACTGTTCTCCCATCACACTGTCACCAAGGCAAGAACAGACACTGAGTTTTTTAGCTATTTTTTAGCTAAAAGCAGTGGACAGTCAAAGCTTTTAAGAAGAGATGCCATGTCCCTCAATCAAAAGCACATGCTCAGGTGCTTTCTTCCTCCCATTTTCGGTCTTGAGGGAAAATTTCAGTAGCAGACACAGCTTTTAGAGACACAGGGTCAACTGCAGTAAGACTGAGAACTACGGGGTCACATGTATCCTCTCCAGGCTCATTTCTCCCACCTTTGCCATGACCATGTCCATCCTTGGTCCACCTGCCTCCTCCTTGGCCACCCTGTGCAGCAGAGCCATAAGCTCCAGATGGGTGACTCAGGCATGCCACCATGTGCTGGTGTTTTTTCTGGTCAGAGCGCAAATACAGTACCCAGCTCACAGGGTGAATGATGATCTATTCCTTCATAGCTCATGGATGAAGCACACAGATATGGAGGAATAAATATAGAATTCTTATGATTGTCTTAAATTACGTGTGCGTTGAAAGGAATTGGGGTGGTTCTCCTGGCGCAGCAGATGGCAAGCCCACTCGGGGATAATACCCATTGGATTCTTGTTTTTGTGGCCACTGCTTATAGAGGTCACTAATCCTGTAGCTTGGCTGCTCCCTGGGGGTCACTAAATGCATTGGTTTGGATTTTGGAAATCAAGCACAGTATGTGCTAAGTGCTCTAACAGGAAATTCATGTGCAGTATCTTAATACGTATTACATCTCAGACTGTTGACAAGACAGGCAAATAGATGATGAATGTAATTTGTCAGTAAAATTCAGCAGATATATCTTCAGGGTTTAACTCAATATCAAAGCAAGAAGGCAGCACTGAAAGTAAAGCACTGAAAATTACATCCTCAACTCTTTTCCATCAAGTGATAATTATTAGGTAAGTAATAATGATTTGTACCAATGCAGTCAGTACAGAGTGATAGTTCCCTAGGTTGTTATTTGGGTTTGTGGGTAGAACTTGCTATAAAGCGCACAGTGAATACTATGGGATTATTGCAGTTCTGCCCTGTTTTAACAGGTCAGAATAGGGCAGTTCTTGCTCGATGGTTTGCGGGTTTTTCAGATACCAGTTGTGCTAGGACAATGACATAGTTACTATTTTAGGCACTGGGTTACTTGAATGTGACTTGTATTTCTATTTGCTTTAAAAAACCTTGCAGCCTTTTCCAGCAGTTATTAGTCTGTATTATAACAACTGTGTCTTTAGCTGTCTGAAAAGCAAAGTCCTGGCAAGCAGAAATACAGAGTTGCCAGGCTAAAAGCAAAATACATTAAGTCAAACATCAATATTTATGACAGAGTCGGTATTTCTTCTGAAATAAACAAGAAGAAAATCTTGTGAAAAAGGATCAGGAAGGCTGATAACACTAGTGAGAGACAATAAACATAATATAGTTACAATATAAAGCTTGTGTAACTCAGGGCTCAGTTCTCCTAAGAGCCAGTGTCACCTGTGGCTAAACACAGGCTTCAGACGAATGAAGTGAGTGGTGCACTGTTGGGTAAAAGAAGTGTCAGTGAGAGGATCTTTTTCTGCAATTCTTATTTTACAGCTAGCACCCAAATAGCATGGCAGCTGAGGCACTACTGGGTTACGTAGAAATGGATGGAACCACATACACAAATTGTTGAGTTGCGAGTGAAAGTTACATTATGAATCCAAAATATTTATACTAGTACAATTCCTATTCCTATTTAAAAACATTTTCATTCTGCTTTTGAAGAAAAAAGATCAGACAAATATATTGATACTTGTTCAACATATTTTATCATTGTAAACCACATCCTAATCCTCCCAAAGCATGGGTTGCACACCCTGTCACCCCAGGGCAGCATGGGGGATAGTGGGAATAGTAAACAGAAAGTTTCCATGTCACTCAGGGCAGGACCCAAAATTCAGTTCAAGATTTTTATTTTTCGGTTCCATGGCAATCCAAGTTCCATTTCATAGCTTGTGTATTAGTTAATCTAGAAGGAAGAATCTTTGTGTCCTGTGAGTATAAAGTTTTGCTTCCTCTTCTTTTTTTATGAGACTCCAAACCAAACCAGGATCAGTATTGAAGACCAGTGCCACAGTACTGTATTGCACAGTGGGTAACACTGTTCTCATTGGTAGAAAATACAGCATCACATCCCTCTGAGGAGAGGAAAGTTGCATCTGTGTCTCCTGTCCTCCTGATTAAGTGTTACAGTCACTGCACTGCTGCAGATGTGGAGCAATACTTTCCCCAGGTAAGGGTGATGTAGAAAATCCCATCCTTTCTTCAAGCTGTGAGAAAAATAGATGTTCTGAATTGTTATTTTGCATCCTGGTGTCACTTACACTGCATAGCTCTGGCCTGGGTTGGCCAGGGGGCCATGGTGGCTGGTGATAGAGGAAGGTGCAGCCATGCACTCAGCAGGTGGTGTAACTCCATCCCACTTGTTTCTGCAGGAAATGAGGCTAAAAGCTGCTTGTATGGGGTGTGTATGTGGCTGAGCAGCACCCTGTAATCACAGTAGGAAGAAGAGCAGAAACCTGTAATAATCTTTACCAGCAAGTACCTTGATAATTGGTAGCTACATACTGCATATTTAGGACCTACTCTGTTATAAACAAGTTGCAAGCAGATGTAGCTCTGGTGGCCTTTACTTGGGACGTGTCCCCTGGTTCCAGTGTGGCTGGGCAGCCTGGGGCAGAGTGGAGAGTCACTTCTTGTCAGCCACCCAGGGGCTGTGTACCCAGGTAGCCTGGAGGTACAGAAGAATGGGGCCAGGAAGACTCTTTTCTACAGTGAGAAGAAGACTCTCTCTACAGTGAGAAAAGTGTCTGTCATGGTCCTGCTGCAACAGAACTGCCCCATGCTTGGATGGCAGTGTACTGAGGAAGGGTCCACTTTCTCCCTCAGGAGACCATGTCATAACAGGCTGGAGCAGCCAAACTGGCCTAAGGAGCACCAGAGAATTTTTTTAAATCTTCTGACACAGCTGTGGAAACTTCTCCAGTGTTATTTCCAAAATGCTTTGTTGCTACAGCTGCAGTGAAACTGTGGACTCCACATCCCTGGAAGCATTCAAGGCCAGATTGGATGGGGCTTTGAGCAACCTGGTATAGTGAAAGTTGTCCCTGTCCACAGCACGGGTTTGGAACTAGGTGATATTTAATGTCCCTTCCAACACTAACCATCCATGATTCTATGAAGCTGTGATTCTATGAAACGAATGCTAAAAGAATAGGAAAATGAGAATGGTTGCCCAAACCAGCCTTGCTGTCTGATTTGTGTGCTAGGGCCCTGTTTCTGGAAAGGAGGATGTTGGGGGAGAAGAGGAGCAGACACCAAGAAGGACAGACAGCTGTGACACTGTCATCAAGGTTTGCAGCACACCTTGCAGATGCTTCAGCCAAAAATTACCTCCCAGTTGAAGAGCTCGACCACGATGACAGGCACACTTCAAAACTGGTGGAAGAGCAGCACTTCTCTTTTACCAGACTCATTAATTCTGGTTTAAGAAATAAGAGTATATGAGGCATATAATTGAATATAGGAAAGGCCTGGCTTGTAGCAAGCAGAATTATTGTGCTTCATGAGCTGATGTTATGAAAGGACCCTGAGTCAATGATATTTTAGCCTTGAAAAAATATTTTTCATGATGTATGAGAAAAACGCCTGCTATTTGATGCAGCCCTATAAGAAACAGAATCACAATGAGAAGACTATCAGTCTCATACTTTCTGGTTTAAATATCATATTCAGTGAGGAACCTTTGAGAATGTAGGTCCTTGGCCACATGAAGACCAAGTATGTAGTTGGGTGTGGGAAATGCTGAGATCTGATAGTCAAGAATTCAATTCCATTGTGTGGCGACATCCCCTGAGTCCTATCCCCAAAAACCTCATGATTTGTTGTTGTTGTGTTGCATTGCTTTCTAGTTATTATTTTAATAATAGTTATTATTTTAATAATACATGACCTGCTTTGTCTCTCAGAAATACAATTTACTTACCTCCCAAATGCCAAGAGGCCTTCCTCTTCCCTAGTGTAGTAAAATGGGAGTTGTGATTCACAAAGCCAAGTGGTTTTCATGATGGGCAGTGCATATCTGAAGCCTTCAGAATGGCTTTGACAATCTCACTTCTAGGCATGAGTGTGCTATTAGTAACTCCCATTTGCATTTTTTTTGACTTTACTTTTTGTATTTACCATTGCTACGAGCATCTGCAATACGTTCTACATTCCTTGTGACAAAGCAATGCACATTGCACACGGATGGCAGCTAGAAAACCAGCCCAGAGTACAGTTACTGCAAATGAGGAAAGGCTTTCAGGATGATATTATTATCTTGAAGTGCGTTTGCTGCCTTTCATCGTCCCTCCCCACTGCTCCAACTCTGACACTTCCCCTCCTGCCTCCTCAAAAATGTTCAGCCCTGCACATCCAAAATATACTAAATTTTCTGAATTAGAGTACAATTATTTTTTACTATATAATTATTTTTTCAGTGGTCTTTCTCTCCAGTTTGCATCTCCTTTCGTGGTGCCAAGAGCTACCTAAATTTACAGCATTGACTTCACAGCCCCAGAGTGTGCAGCAGAGCGTAGACCGGGATGTGCAGTGACAGGCAGGAAAAGCTGGGGTTAAGAGGAACAGGGAAGTGCAATACAGGCCCTCTCTTGTCCTGCTCCTGTTTCCAGATTTTGACAAAGGGCTGCAGTGCCCTTGGTTTGTCTGTCAAGGCCAAAATAGGGACAGAGCAGCAATGCAACCCAGCCTTTCAGGAATGCAAGTAAATGAAAAAGGGAATACCCATGCAAAGGCTATTTCCTTAAGACTTTTAAAGCATAAAAGGTGAATGTTAAGGTCAAAACCAACCTTTACAAGGAGCCTGGTGTGAAGACTTCGAGGCTGGAATTTGGTGTATGACTGTCATTGAGGCCACTGCCTGCTGAGGACATGAAACCCAGCTGTGGTGAATTAAGTGCAGTGAAGGTGACATGATAAACACACAAGCTGTATCATGTGCCCAGTGTATGCCTGCAATTTGAAATGTATGGCAGGTACACGGAAAGCAATGTACGTTTCTTGTCTTTCCCTTCCAAATTTCTCTTTCCTTCCTCCTTTGTGTCTCCATTTCTCACATTTCATAGAATCATCACAGAATCAAAAAACGGCCTGGGCTGGAAGGGACCTTAAAGGTCATCTAGTTCCAACTCCCCTGCCATGGGCAGGGACACCTTCCACTACATCAGGTTGCTCAAAGCCCCATCCAATCTGGCCTTAAACGATTCCAGAGATGGGCATCCACCACTTCTCTGGGAAATCTGTTCCAGTACTTCACCACCCTCATAGTAAATAATTTCTAATCTGAACCTGCCCTCTTTCAGTTTAAAGCCATTCCCCCTTGTCCTATCACTACATGCCCTTGCAAAAAGTCCCTCTCCTTCTTTCTTGTATGCCCTCTTTAGGTACTGTAAGGCTGCTAGAAGGTTTCCCTGGAGCCTTCTCTTTCTTCTCCAGGCTTAACAATCCCAACTCTCTCAGCCTGTCCTCATAGGAGAGGTGCTTCAGTCCCCTGATCATCTTCACGGCCCTCCTCTGGACCTGCTCCAGCTGCACCTTATGAATGAGAAAGGTAACCACAGTACGGATCTCCAGGGTCAGTTGAGTTGCCACCTCTTGTTGCCAAATGGTGGGATGCTTGGAGGTGCCCCTGTCAATGGTGGGATGCTTGGAGCTGCCCCTGCCAAGGATGGCCAGCTCCTCTGAAATGGGTGAAGTAGGCTGGAGCAGCCTGTTTTTAGGATACCATGCAGTCAAGTGGAGCAGGAAAGAAAATAGATGATGAAATAAAGGCACTGAGATTTCCTCTCAGAGGAATGCCATAGTGTTCTGCTTCCTCCTCTTGCGTCAGGTCAGCAGAACTGTTACTGGGTCTTATTTTCTTCATTCTTTCCTTGAGAAGGTTAAATAGAGGGGAGGGAGAAATATTCAAACTGCTGCTGCTTAAAAACTAACTTTTATGTGGTCCAAGTCAGCTTTGAAATTGAAACCTCTCTGGGATAATGAAACAGAAGAGGCTGAGTTCCTATTTAGACCGATATTATTTGGCTGAAGGCTGTCTTTACTCAAGAGTAATTTGGGAAAGGGACAGACAGCCATGACCTTGATTTACTTTGTAATAGTTTGGGTTGCAATGGAAGAGTATTGAAATTTAGATTTTTTTTTCAAAAATTCCAGGGACATCATTAAAGAGGAGGACTTTCCGTTCTTCCTTTCAGTACACTCTGTAATGTTAAAAATAACAGAGGATATAGATGTGTGGCATTCATCTGCTGACTTCTTCATGTCTGTTATCAGACTTCATTGCATTTAAAGACTGGTCAGAGCAGGAAAGTAGTCCAAGACTCTCAGCTTACCTCTGAAGGATTCTCAAAATAGAAAACACCCATTTATATGATAAAATACATTTGTTAAACTCTGCTTGTGGGAGGCATAGTACTAGATTAAAGAAGATAGTGGAACTCCTGAACAAGGTACATTTGCTAAGGCAAGTGAAGAATTCATATAATGTGGAGCATATTCTGCCCCATTTGCTTTGGAGGAACCCCAAGGTATATGCATATATTAGGGTGGTGCTGCTACTTGATGCTCATTAATTTGAGCATCAGTCACCCAAATACTCAAAACAATCTGTAATCACTAAGCAGAACAGTTGGATAATATCAGTATAATAGTAGGGGGAATGACGGGAGAGGTGGACAAGCTTCTCTCTCTTCTGACTAGAAGAATTTCTGCTTCTTTGGGAGTTTTGGGAGCTATGGATGTAGTTTCAGCCCTAATTTATTTCTGTTGGGTTCTTTCCACCCCCACCCCCCCAGTCCCACACTTTGTTTGCCTGTTCTTTCTTACAGGAATGAGTTTGTTTGCTTTCCTGAAAAAACATCTCACAAACAGGAATGAGAATGGAACTTGTCAGGTCTGGGAGCTGTTATAACCAGCCAGCAGTCTACAAACGTTCCTGGCCAATTAAAACAATGCCATTACTTAAGAGAACGAAAGTAAAATGAGAAGGGCATGTTCAAAGGTTTCTTCAGGGGGTAAAATTCCTGGCATTTGAGCTCCAAAGTGCTGATCATGAGAAGCAGATTTAGGAAAACAAAAAAACACTAAACAAATTGTCACTTTGACCAAAGAAAACAAAAAAGTAAGGACTTATTGCAGGTTTGTAGACTTGTTCTTTACTCTCTGAAACACTTTCTACCTTTTCAGAAAAGCCAGAGGACACTCTTCCCCTTTCCCAGGGCAAGGGGACCACCACTAGCACAGAGCCAGTCAGCCAGTAAGTTCCCAGTGGAAATTTTACCTGGTTGTTCTAAATGAGAGTAGCACTGATTTAGTTGTGGGGGTTTTTTTCACCTTAAATTTGTAGGTACTTAATTATATAGAACATAACCAAATTATTCCAGCAAATTTGGGCAGGGAACTCAAAGATTATGGGAATTGGATGCAGGGGACAGGTGCCAGCAAGTTTGCTTTTTTTCCTTACGAAACTGGGTTAAACACTTCATTTGGAAGTGAAATACAGGGATTTATCTGGTGAATTGGCACACTTCTTTTTTTTTGTCTTTTGATCTAATATATGATGTATAATCTATGTTTCTCCAGAGATGTTATTGATGCTCCTACATGTATGTAGGATGCCCCTTTGCTAACAACTTTGATATCCCTACCAGAGCAGTTAGAAAACTGAGGTTTGATTAATGAGTGATGGCACAGAACATGCTCTTCTGTATTTATCTGAAGGTTCACACTGGTAGAGCTTCAAATATGGTCCCACACCCCTGCCCACCACAGTCATCACTGCTCAGTCTTAGACTCACACCTTCCCATGCCAGAGACCTGTGCCTTCTGCATGCCCAGAGAGGGTAAGTGCAGTCTGGCAGGGCTGTGGAAAAGAAGACCTGCAGGGCCACTTGCTACAAGATGGAGAGGGAGTCTCTAGTGGAAATCCTATCTTTGATGAGTATGTAAAGTTGTTCCATCCCAGATGACAGGAGATGTCAGGCTTTTAACTCTAGCTCATTCAGAAGGGCTCTGGTGTTTGATAAGAATGTGTTACCAGCCCATGTGCAAAACACAGCTCTGAAAAATAAGGGGGAGGGAGTTATAAATAAACCCTGAGGCAGGATGTTTACTTACTTCTTTTGACTTCCCACTGACTCCCTGTCTCTAGCATGGATTTTCTCTGGGACCTGATGCACCGGCATGTTGCTAATTCAGAGGGCTGATGGGGGTTTCATTGCTGACTTTTCCAGTCTCCCTCCACGTAAGACGTGTCTAGCTTACAAAGAGGTACTGTTATATGACATCTGTGTGACATGCCACTCACCTTTTAGAGGAGCTTGCATGAGTTTTGTGAAGCTTTTATAGTCCTGTGCCAGATACTCACCTGTAATCAACACTGCAGCAAGGGTTATATTTGTGTGCAGACTGTGTAGACACAAACCACTCTGAGCACATTTGCGAATGCAGTTGCATCATACGATTATGGAATCTTTTAAGTTGGAAAAGACCTCTAAGATCATTGAATCCAAACATTTACCTGCCACTGCCAGGTCCATCACTACACTATGTCCCTAAGTGCCACATCCACACAGCTTTTAAATTCCGTATCCCATCAGTCCTTTCTCTTTTCACAATATTTTATACGTCTGTGGCACTGCTGGTAGCAAGAGATCCAAAACGCACGTCTGTGTTTATACCATCCTGTAGCTCTGTGTCTATATAACAGGTACACGAAGGCATATGTTATATATATGCATTTGCACACAGACTCCTCTCTCCTGCCAGTGCTGTGGCTGCCGCCGCCGCTGCTGGCTGCCGCTGCAAGCATGGGAGCGCGCAGGGAATGCTGCCGATCTCGGGAGCTGCCGTCCGTCCCTCGCCCCAGCAGCGGGGCTTACCCCAGCCACTCTGGTACCCACGGGCTGCCCCGGGGATGGGCAGGCACAGCACAAGCCCCCGCACTATCCCAGGAGAGAAAACGCAGGTAAGGGAAAATAAGGCGGCGGGTGCCCTTGGCAACGCACAGGCCCTGCGCTGCGACTGGCCATGAGCTGCTGGCTCCTGCAGCCCCCAGTCAGGGGTGTCTGTAGAAGGCCCCCTTCAGTGATGCTGATAAGGCTGAGGAGAGTGGAGGAGTGCTGGGAAGCGTGTGCACTGTGTGCTCGCAGCCTGTCTGCTCTGGAGCAGACGGGAGTGCTGGCCGAGGGATTTTGCTGCAGCATCCTTCCCAGCAGTCAGAGGAGGGGAATAAACGGAGTTGAGAGGTGAATGATGTGTACCAGGGGAGCATTCCAGAGGGACCTGCTTGATGGTGATGCCGGTGGAGCCTGTGGGGATAGAAACGAGACTGATCTCACCCTGCAGCTGGGTCTCCTGGTCTGCAGCAAGCGCAGGGTTATTAAATCCAGATGACACTGTGTAAGAGCATAGTATTTTGTAAGAAGCGACAGTTGTTCAGGAGAAAGCATCGCCTGGGTCCTCCAGATGACCTCGTACCAGGTAGCTCTACTTGGGATCCTTTTTTATTACAGAAGTGGAGTTGGTGTCTGATGATGTCACACTCAGGGGGAGGGAAATTAAAAAAAAAAAAAAAAAAGATAGATTGCAGTCCTAATGCAAGGAAGATGCAGCAGCAAACCATAGAGAGGGTCCTCTCCTCTAAGGAAGATGAGGCGAAATGCAGAACCCCTTAGGGGATCTCTCTCTCTCTCCTGCTTCAAAGAGGAAGACTGTCTGCCTTCTGTAGAGCTGGTTGTGTAATGCATTATACATCGCGAGGTTAGACCTCTTCTGATTTCTTAATGGAAAGGCTATTTTATTTCTCAAGTGGGTGCTAGTGGGGATGCTCTAAGAGTGCATAGAAACTCATCCTCCGTCCTGCACTGACACCGATCCGCACAGTCAACTGCAGACCGGGAACTTGTCGAGGAGGAGTGAGGACCAAATCTGGAGCCAATGCAGGGGGAGAGGAGCAGCCTCAGCTTTTTTAGCAAGTGAATGGGGAGGGGGAGGAGGGTAGTATGAGCAGTGATGTCATTTTTAACTGGTTCCTCACAGAGCTGGGGAGTGAAGTTAGAGGAAAAACCTGCAGTCTCAGAATGGCTCTCAGCCTTGACTGGAGACTCTAAATGACTGAGGGTCCCCACAATGGTAATTCATTTTCTTTCCTATGCAGAACTGTTCTGTTATTTTGGGTCAAGCAGAGGGCATTTCTTTTCTTTCTCTTTCTTTCTCTCTCTCTCTTTCTCTCTGCTTTGAGGGTTTGACTTTTGCTATTGCCTCTGGTTTGTTAAATACTTTGCAGCTTATTTGAAGTTTTTCCTGGGTAGTTTGAGAATTTTTCTCTAATGTGGGAATCCATGTCGTTACAGGAGAGAGTTTAGCATGTAGCATTTCTGCTACTCATCGGGAGGGGAGATGCAGAGGTTGCCAAGCACACAGAATTCTGCATGGGAAATGTACTTTTAAAATCACAGGTGGAAAGAAGGGGACTTAGTTGGCATTTGTTGCTGTAATGGAAGGCATTAATGTTGCTTGTAAGAGGTAGAAAGACTTCTGGTCGACTATATAGATAGAAATTATTTTTCTTTGGTGACAATTTCTATGCTTTTGATTGCCAGGTTTTTATTATGAGCATTTAGTTCCAGTGGAACTGAATGGAAAATGTCAACAGCAAGAGATTCTGGCTATGTGAGACAGTATATGTATGTATAGTTCTTCATGGCATGCATTAACCACTTGCGTGCTGCTCCCTCCCCTGCACTTGCCCTGTTGCTGTCTTCCATAGAAATCAGTGGGCTGCCAGACTGCACTGTGGACAGTCAGCACCACAGAGGGTTATTCTGTCTCTGGTTCCTGGAATCAGCAGAAGTAGTCAAGCAATTTCTGGATAAGTAAGGTTGTCAAGATGGGTCCATCAAGGGTAAAGTGTCTTAGCCAAAATGGCAGGCAGTAAAGAGCATTCCCAGTTTATAGTTCCAAGTATTCAGCTACTGGTATCACTGGTTCTGTTTGGGTTTGTGGTTGTTTTGATGCTGCTTGGTCCAAAGGCAGAGGGTGTAATGCCAATAGTCAAACTGGCTATGGAAGGCTCATAACATTTCTTTCTGGGCTCCCATTTCCCAGTGGTGAGACTTGCTTGTATTTTCACCCAGGAAAACACTCAAGGTAGCTGAGGAAGCCAGACCACAGTTTTGCTTACTAGGAACTTGGGATGTGCATGTGATAGCCACAGACCTTCTGCTGTAGTCTGTCATGACAACTGTGAGCTCAAAGATGGGAGATCTGGGCTCAAGAATGAAAGAGCCTGAAAAAAAATGGGAACATTGTGATAGTTTCTGAATAAGAAATGTTCCTTCAGGAAGTTCCTGCTGTCACTGAAGGCTTGAGGAATCCATTGCTCCCCTTGAGAAAGCTCTTACTGAAGAATAGTTGGGAGGAACAAGCCTCTCTTTTACCAGCTATTGTGAAGATGCTGGCAGCCGTCACAGGGGCCATTTTGAACTCCTCCCCCTGCAACATGCCATGGTGCAGAGGAAGAGTAAATCTGGCAACCTCTTCTGCCAGTCTTCTCAACATTAGCCTCAGTGTTGGAACATGTAACTCACAGATAAAAGCCAGGCTTTAAAAATGGCAGTGTGGTTTTCATCCAGATGTATGATTGCCTTCACTGATACTGCTTATGTGGGAGCAGTGTGCCTGGCAGGTGGAGGGAATGGTTAACAGGCTGTACTGAACTAGTCACCATGGCATATGGAAGCTTTCCATCTCTCTAGTGCCAGGCTGAATCTGCTGCTGTGGATAGGCAACTTTGTTTTCCCGTGATTTTAGCATGGTACCCTTCACCAGCAGGAAACATTTTTAAAAGGGCAAAGAATTGTGCATCTGGAGTAAGCAGCATCTCATCTTCCTCTTTTAGGACCTCAGATATTCCCACTGCCCCGCCTGGACTGAAAACTAGTTCTGGCTTTTTTGTCTCATCTCAGTTCATCTGAGGTGAGAAGTTGCAGATTTATGGCAGTAGAGATTGAGTCTGATACCCAAAGAAGAGGGGACCTGCATGTGACTGCAGCGGGCATGCCTGCTTCTGCAGCCTTCCCCCTCAGGAGCCAGCTGACTTTGCAGCAGGGAAGGTTAGGAAGACCTTTCCAAGAGCAAAGAGGAAAAAAGCACCAGGACAGGCTCCTATGGAGCTTTTAGGATGCCCTTCTTATAGGTTTTTTAAAGCCTAATAAGAATAATAAAATTGGGGTGAACTAAAAATACTTAGTCCACTTTAGAGCAGTGGAATTACGCTTGGCTTTGCATTTTGGCATTTTTAGGACATGTTCAGTCACACATCAGTCAAAATTCACTATAGAAATCATCTTCTGTGTCAGGAGGTGGTTCCCTAATTTGCTATTAATTTTGTCTGTGTTTCAGAGGTGGAAAAGTCATGGACTAGACAATTCTCTCATGGTTCCTTCCTGCCTGCCATTTCTACTGCAATATTACTTAGCCCCACTGAACTTCTACCACCAAAAGGACAAGAATGGTTCAGTGCCTGAGCCCATTCAGCTGTAAAACTTTGTACTGCTAACTGTCAGCAAAAGCACTACTGATGTGTCAGGGATGGACATGATTGTTAGGGAATGGGAACCAGTGCACAGACATGACTGCAGAGGTTGCAGGATCTTTCTGGACTTCAGTGAGCTTTGAGTCTTACCCTTGGTTAGTAACTGTGTTTACTTATACCAGGCTCTGAACAAAACTGCATTTGGTTTGGAGTGGTCTCTTAGAGAGAGCTAGGGTAGTGAACTATTAGGGAAACAGACTTCATTTGAGTGATGTAGTTGACCTCTGCTCACGGGGAAGCACATTTTTCATACTGTAACTGTGATACAGTCAGACTTTCAATCTACAGTAATCCTTCTGTATGTTTTTGTGGTAAAATTTACTTACTGTTTCTGTTGTTCTCATCTTGCATGATCTTCTCAGGGGAGGACAACATACACTCCATGAGAGTGAATTCAAGCTAACAGGTTTTTCAAAGAGGTATTTTATGGTGCATGCAGTCGAAATCAAAGTTACAGAAGTAGATAAAGAGGACCAAGGCTGGGTGCCGAAAGCCCCCACAGGAGGCGAGGAAATAATTTTCAAGGGATGAGATCACATCTGTCCTAGGAAAGCATCCTTATCAGGGATGCAGAGGAAGTGTGAATAACTCAGTGTGTGTTTGTGGGAAAGGAGGAAAAGAATAACTTCCCAAATTTAGCAATGAGTTCAACTCTGTGCATGTGACCAAGAAACACTAAGGTCAGACGTCTAATTGCATTTATGCCGTTGCCATCTGAGTAATTATATTTCCCTCCTGGCATTTCAACAGGGTAAAACCGAAGTAGGTTTGGACTGCTGTAGTCTGTTAAGTCAGAAACTAGGTAACCTCCATGACTTGTTTGCAGGGCTGTCCCCTCTCTTTTGGGCTCTCTTGGTAGAGCAGGCAGTGGTTATAGTCCTCTGGGATACTTTTTTTAGGCTACTTGTTTTGGACAAATCTATGTAATCTGGATATAACTATAAAGCACTGTGCTGTTTTCTGCCAGCAATTGAAGGCAGCAGGGGGAAGACAGTGGGAGAAAAGGTGAGTTCTGCACAGTCTTTTCATGTTTCAGGAAGGACTGGTGTTTTCTTCCAGATTTGAACAGCAGTGCTGCACATGATGCACCTCATAATGATAATAGTATATAATCTTCATAATAGTGGTAATCTTCATATACAACTGCAGATTTCAGATTCCTCCCTGTTTTTAGTGCAAATTTCATTTGATGGCATCAGAAGACTCTTTTTCTTGTCCCTGCCTATTTAGCCCTACATAACTTCACTGCTAGCTATCAAATTTTTGATAAGAGAAAAGGTGATGCACCAATGTCAGAATATGCAGATTCATGTCTCACAGTTGTACCTCATTTCTCGTGTACCTGACGATTTTTTTTTTTTTTGGCACAGCACAAGCAATCAAAATTTATCATCCAAATTAAGACTGTAATTATATTTTGATAAAGATCTGGCAATTCAGTGAGAATGAAATTTAAAGGGTTGCCGGGATACAGATGACTCTGGATTATGGGGAAGCGTTTGCATGTGGAATACTAATAAGCTAATGTTGTTCAGCATCCTTATCTAGACTTTTCCAATAGTGTCTGATAACACAGACAATCAAGTGCTTGTTTCTTTGTTATTATCTGGCAAAGTGATTAAAGATACAGGCTGCCTTTTATGAATGAAAAGCTGACATGCTCGACATCGAGTGACACAGATATGTCCCCCTGTTGGTACACAAGAAAAGTGGGGGGGTAGAGTGCTGACCATGCCCACGTTATTGAACCTGTCAAAATAAACTTTTTCTGAGGTTTCTCAGGGTCTTGGGCATGCCAAGGAGCCTTTGTGGGAGGAGTGAGGGCTTTCCTGGGAGGTATGAACTCTGCCCAAGGTGGGTTCTGCTGGGACTCTCCTTTTGCGGAGACAGGTCCCCACTGGGGAGCAAGAGCTGGATGACATCTCAGGATTGAGTGTGGGATATCCAAATACGCCAGAGCTTGCTATCGAGGCAGAGTGACCACAAAAGTAACGGCACCATAGAACTGGGGGAGGTGACAAACAGCTTGATTCAACCCATAGCTGCCAAAGGGAAGGTCTTGGCTCTTGCACCTGTCCACCAGATGAGTAAAACTTGACCTCAGTCCTGCAGTTTGATGAAGGAAGAGCTATAGCACTTTCTCTCCTTTAAGTGTCTGATCTGTATGTGACATTAATTAGTTATTATGGAAAGTTATTGCTATTCAATAATGTGGCCTGCTGACAAGGTATTATTTACTGCCTGTGCTGTGGTAGGACTTGCAGACCTTAGAGGGATTTGCCTACCACGTTCCTGATACCCTGCAGCCCTAAGCCCTGACCTGGCCCAGCTGATATCCCATGCCTGTCTCCCAGGGTTTCTGCTGTGTGACTGGCCAGCAGCAAGGCCAGTGCGTGGTTTGTGTTATCACCTTGCTACAGCTCTGCTCCAGACTTCCTGCTTCAAATATGAGCATGGTAAGGCAGGCTGGTAAGGGAAGGATCAATTTTCCCTTGCACTTAATTTGTCCCAGACTCCTTGTCTCAGCACCACCCTACCAAAGCCTTTTTATTTTCAATGTCTAACTCCAAATGCTGAGCCAAGCCTGCAGTAATTATTATATCCTGATCATCAGTGGTGTAGGAACTCAATTGTAGCACATGGTTGTATTTTTACTACAGATCAGAACAATTGTGTGACTTTATGGCTTTTTCAATTAACTGTGAAACAGCGAATGTGTCATATAACAACATAAAAAAAAGGTTTGGTGGTATATCAGTTTCATCAAAAGAAATGGTTTTACTTCCCTGCTGAACTGAAATCCTCCCAGATTTTTGGTGACTAAATTTTATTCTCAAGATATTCTTTCATGATCTGTAAGAAAAAGACTTGACTTGCACTAGCACAGTTTGAATGGCAGGAAGAGCAGATGTGATTTGGGAGGCCCAGGTTAATGAGCATTTTGGAAAGGCAGAGTACACTGGAAGTGCTGCAGCTGTAATATGAGAAAAATTACTATAATACCTTGAATAGCCTTTTAAACACAAGGTGTGCAGTGCTTAAATGGTAGACTCCTCAAATTCAACTTGCACAAACAGTAATGTGCTTTCTTTCTCCTTCTGTAATGTGCATGGACATGTGATGCTGGTGTCAGACAACTCCAAAACTGCAAGGTTATAGTCCAGTCCAAACCTTGTGATTTGCTATAAACTTCAAGACTTGCCAGAGCAGAGGCTCAGTCGCTGGATCAGTGCCTCCAGGCTGGGTCTAGCAGTGTCTTGGGAAAAGGGTGCTGCCCACATTTCATCCTGGAAATGTGTCTTCAGATCCCCAGGTCTGGCATTTATTGAAGGCCCAGTGCTGGTTCTTTGGAGCAGTCCAGGACTATCCTGTCTTACATCCTAACCTCTATTTCATAATTTATCACTCTTTCAATGTTTAAGAAGTCCAGCAAATACCTGAGGGGAAACTGGTTCTCCAGGTTTGATAAAATCTTTTGTCTTGAGTTGTTCTATCTCAATATATGACTGTCCCTTTCTGCCTTGGCAGTGCCATATGTCTATTCATATGAGGCAAAATTAAAAAATAAATAAGCCTGTAAGTTGTACATCACTGCATAAATGTATCATAAAGTGTTTAGCCTATTCAAAGGCTGGCTGATGTGTGAATCTGGTTTATTCCAGTTCCATTTTCTGAGTTTGCACTGAGTTTCTACTAAACTACATGTGTGACTTTTACATTTCATGCAGTTTTTCTTCTGCATTTTTTATGGTGTCTCTTCATAACAACTACTGATAACTTTTTAGGAATCCATCTTCTCTGCCCTGATCCTTTCAGTCAGCCTTGCTCATTTCCCAAACCAGTCATCCTGCCTTGGGTTGGCCTCATTGCAGTCTCTGATCCTCTCTGAAAGAAGGTGATTCCATGGCCTAGTCACCCTGTGACTCCCAGGTTGTTTCTTGTACCAGCATCATGGTGAAGTCTCCATGGTATTATTGGAAACTCTTTTGGAGTCAGGCAGAGCCCTGCCCTCATCTTCTGGCATCTGTTTAAACAGAGGCACTGTGCAGTTGGTTGTACCTCCAAGAGATGCAATAAACTTTATTTATATTATAAATTGTAATCTGTGGGCTGTCAGAATAGGATTTGGCAAACAAAGCAACGCTGAAGAGCTTGTGATCCCATGAAAAGGGTTTCAGCTTTGCTGGGTGGAAACTCCTATTTCCTATGAAGAAGCATTACTTAGTAGGTCAAGTGGGGAAACTCAAGGTGGGGAAATTGCAGTCAATGAAGCTAAGAGTAAAAACTGTAGTGCCCCACACTTTAAAATTTTTTTCATGTAGTCTGAATCTAAAAGGTTGTGTTCCCCATAACAAGTCTGAATGAACACAAGCTCATTTTCTTCACTACTCATTTCTGCTTGTGCAAAGGTATGGGACAAAGCTCTGAAAAGAGTGTCATCTTTGACCCGTAAAACTGTGCAGCCAAAGCCATTACTGCCATTTATCAGCATAATCTTTTTGAAGACTATGGGAGTGCAAGGAGGAGACTGAATGCTAAAATGCAGTTCTGTCAGCATGGCTGCAGCCACTTTGCCAGTATAACGTATTGTAGAAAGACAGAGGTCATTTTGTTGCATTAAAACCTGAAGAAGCTTCATAGTTTCAGAGCAGGAAATGACCCCAGATAACACAGCCAGAGTTAGCTAGACCCTGAATTATTTTGATAGGTTCATTACCTCTTGTGTGCAATACACTGCCCTGTATCAGCTCACGACCTCCCAACAGTATCTAGAGAGTTCCTGCATGCTCTGCATGTGAGTTGCCAGACTCATGCAGTGAGTTGTCAGACTGTGAGATATTATGAATTTGAAGCTTAGGTATAAAATTAGAAGCATGAAATGTGGCCATTCTGTCTCATGTTGGTAGAAAGAATAGCTTAGAATAGGGTAGGGTAGAACAGAACAGAATTAGAGTTAGAATTAAAGTTAGAATTTAAAATCTAGAATTTAGAATTTAGAATAGAATAGAATAGAATAGAATAGAATAGAATGGAATAGAATGGAATAGAATGGAATAGAATGGAATAGAATGGAATAGAATGGAATAGAATGGAATAGAATAGAATAGAATAGAATAGAATAGAATAGAATAGAATAGAATAGAATAGAATAGA